>CM030374.1:11824266-12491766 GCA_003604175.2 Clonorchis sinensis | reverse complement strand
TGTCGAAATCTCAAATGGAAATTACCGAATCACCTCACACTACCATCAGTCTAGAGCTTTTTATCTTCCGTCAAACGTGGATCTCTGACGAATGACCTTGGAATGCGAGCCACGGCCAGAGGCTTATTGGTGTAGGTAACACGGAGGATTTTGACAGTTTTCAAAGGATGTTCGGAATCACATCAGCTTTGATACCGGTAGAATATTTTCAGTGGAGAATTCATCCCTCCAGTCAACCCAATCTATACTGAAAAATCGAGAAGCTGTGTTATCTCTGTTGAGAATCATTTGCAGCGCGTTTCTCACGAAACCGCCTCACACTACCATCAGTCTAGAGCTTTTTATCTTCCGTCAAACGTGGATCTCTGACGAATGACCTTGGAATGCGAGCCACGGCCAGAGGCTTATTGGTGTAGGTAACACGGAGGATTTTGACAGTTTTCAAAGGATGTTCGGAATCACATCAGCTTTGATACCGGTAGAATATTTTCAGTGAAGAATTCATCCCTCCAGTGAACCCAATCTATACTGAAAAGTCGAGAAGCACTGCACAGCTGTGTTATCCTTGTTGAGAATCATTTGCAGGGTGTTCTCACGAAACTCAGGGACTTTCAAAACCGCAGCCTTCCGGCTAGTGTTTAAACACTGGCCAACTATCTGCCAATGGTCCTAAGTTTTGTGTTCTAAATGAAGTGAGTTCTGGATTTTTCCGGTCACCCTTCTATTCTACCCGTTTGCAGATTCCTGGTGTTGGTACCCCTTCAAAGTTCGTACGCATAACCTAGGGGTTCGTACTTTTGCTTAAGGTTTTCCATCTCCACTACCAAGATGGATTGCCCTAGACTTTCTTGCTAAATTGCGCCGTGAAAGTCTTGGTCAGTTCTGATTGTAAAAGATCGTTTACATTTGGCTCATTCCTGGAGTCAAATAAACTCTTGTCCATTTATGCTGATGATCACCACCAAAGCTATTTCGTTCTCCGAACTCTTAAAAGCCGCGCCATGCTTGCACAGACTCTCTCCATCGTTCGATGATGGTTTTTTTAATCTGCTTTTATCCCCGTCTATGGACAAGTCTTCCCGAATGAGATTCATCCCCATTCATCCCTTATTAAACTGTATGATTGGTTTTCAATTCACTCACAACACACAAAACTCGGAGGGCAATCCTCTGTCCCGTGTGAAACTGATGTATTTCAAAGCGTCGCTTTATCCCTATTTTTACATTCACCTCCTACAGTGATGACCTTTGAGCCTATAACTCTTATGAGCACTTTAATCAACCCGATGATTTTGATCGGTCCTCTGCTGAAGGCCGGATTGTGCCAATGGACTGGATTCTCACTCTCTCCCTTTGAAATGGAGAGAAATGACAGTTCTCCCTCCTTTGTTTTTAAACATCTTCAGAGTTTTCGGTCTTCCTTTTTTTATCAATGTACTTTTCCAAGACTTTTGGCATGCAGATCTGTCGGACAGTATTTAAGTTACTAATACTTGTCTGTAACTTAGAGCTCATATATTCTAGAAACCGGCAAAATGATACTAACTTTGCATTGAACTTCTCAAAGTAGTCTCACATGTTGCTGGTTAAGACCGCTCCTCAAGGTTATTTTAGTCCAAAACCGTATACTCCAAGCTATTGACCAAACGGCATGGTATCTCACCGAATGTGTCCTGTCAGTTTTTTCTTCTCAGATGGATCAAGGGGACCCGCTGACTCTAGTTTAACGTTTCTACTTTGAAAAAAATACCGTAATAATAAAAAGCAAAGTGGCCATATATAATGAGTACGTATAGTATAACCTCACGAAACGGAATCCAAGTGCAGAATATGTACTAGCTTTTTTTGAAACAGTCTATCCTCCTATATACGTGATGCACTACTGATAAGGTTGCTGAAAACTCTTCGACAGCCCACGACCGGTTTCGCCCTTTTACTTCGGGCTCAGCAGATAGGCTTTTTGTTGACTGGTCGATAATTTTATTTTGGCTACTTAGTGTTTGATAGTCATATGTTTATATGCTAGTGTACGTTCACCAAGCACAATTTATTACCTCTCTGTACGCTGTACATCTGTGGCATATGAGTGTATTTATCGAAATCAGTCCAAATTGAGTTCAAGTAGAACATAAGGTTGACGGAAACTCGGGGACTGCGCCTACCTGATGAGCCCCAAGAAGGGCGAAACCGGTCGTGGGCTGTCGAAGCATTTTCAGCAACCTTATGAGTAATGCATTACGTAACATATGGTTTTTATTGATCCTCCCCCATACCCAAGTGATCAACTTGGAAGCGTTTTTTTGAGACCGTTACGTAAGTGTCTAGTCATCCAGTTGTCTTTTTACCTCAAAAATATTCACCGATCGGATTCCTTAGTATAAAATCACGGCGGCAAAATGGGAGATTTTCTTCACGATATTACTCACAGATAATGTTTGTCTTACATCGCCAAAAATGGGATCTCATAAGCATTAATAACTCGTAAAAATGTTGCAAGTCGAGATGGAGTTCTGTTATTAGGTTGTAGACAGTCCCACTGTTGTATAAAACTCTACACCATCTGATCGGGCGATCAGCTAAGTCCCAACGTCTAGCTTTTCATTTGTTCAAGGTCCCCATTCGGTTTTCTCATCTTGTGAATACCTTTGACTGACTGGTTCGCGCCTCTGATACACTAAAATACGACGGTTCTAATGTATTTTACCCTTTTGATGCCTAGCTGTCATCCCCTTACCGAAAGGAAGCACGAGGGCGGAGATACTCCCAGGTCTCCCAATCCTAGGCAGGAAACACGGTTTTTCCGGTTAGAAAGTTCACGGCTCGAGCTAAGCATCTGCCTTATTTATCCGAAGAAATAGACTTAAGTATGGAGCTTTAAATATCCTGATGAACGTGTTTGAAATTCAAACTCATCCTTTTAAATTTCAAGAGCTTTAAATATCCTGATGAACGTGTTTGACATTCAAGCTCATCCTTTTACATTTCAAATGTTTAGGTGAACAGTAAGATTTGGTCAGAAATTTTGAGAGTACCTTCGCCACGACTATCAAGTGAAGAAAAGTGGCACTTAAACAACCTACTAGCAAGCTCCTTGCGGTGCAACAGGTGTCCCAGTGTATGAACATGATCAAAAAAGCTTTTACTTTCCAATGATGTAACCTGGACAATATGACGCACATGTAGATGTTTGGACCCGGGTAACCAACTACACTCAAAAGTTCAATCAGCAAGCATTGCTGACCGGCAGTTTGCAAGCGAATGCTGCATATCGGGATGCACAGTCCATTAAATTAAAGTATCACCGATGTCGGTGCGAATGTACGGTCACGTGAGCTTGCCGAAGACCCGAGGATGCGGACAGGTGTTTGAAGTCCAGCTGTGAAAAAGCAACGTGGCCATTTAAACTACCCGATGCACCAGGACACGCCAGAACACTGTTGTCGGTAGAACTAGATGGGGGGGGGGAGTGCGCCAGTGCCAAGTGTATTTCCAGTTTAGACGCAAATTTTGCAGTGTTAAGAAATGTTGAATAAACAAATGTAGGCAAATCAATAGCAATGAGGTTACCTTTGGGGGAAAACATCTTCCAAGTGCACGAATTCCCAAGGGCCGTAAGGTTGCCATTATCGCTGTTTGTGTGAAATGTTCCTTTTGTTTTCTGTACATGTACGAACCTGAGGATAGAACACAAAACTTTCCAGTATTTTGGTCTGACTCGATTTTGGATTTTTCAAAAGGGAATTTATCTGTATAGCCTTATTGAGGATCATCATCAGTGCACATCTCGCGAAACTTTAGGAAATTGCGAACGAGCGACCTTCTACCTAGTAGTTAAAAGCGCCCACGGGCGGCCGATATCATCAGTTTAGGTTACGAAGATGCCCTCACTGGGGCAATTCATTTCTTGTACAGTTACACTATTGGTCTACGCATCTTACTGGCCAGCTCCACTTTAGGACCTCATCTTCCATTTGCCGAAATCTTTGAGTCTGATTTTGTAGAACCCCTAAACAAATCCATAGACAGTGATGCTCCGAGCAGGCAACACTTTCGTGACAACGATGGAGAGACAACGGAATGATGATGTTTCAGTTCTTTATAAGGGTTACATGCACTATTCGATTCTCACTTCTGAGGATAAGTTTGGCTTAAGCTTGATGTGGTTTAATATACCATTTGCTCCAGCCCGATTCGTCTCACTGGCAGAAATCAAATGGAAGCCCGGTATTTTAGACAGTTCGCCAAAAGCCATATGTTACCAAAGGTATACATGGACTTGCTAGTACATACAACCTATGAGATTACATCCATTGCCTATAAACAAGGACTGGTTAGCGACTTGGTATACATATACATACGTTTTACATTGTATCCGATGGGTCACGCTGCTAGTTAACGAGAATCTAGAGCAGTGAACTTACCCGTACCTTTTACCAGTGTAAAAAAAGCAAGTAAGTCTGCTGCCGGCCACCATTCAAAGGAGCCGTTTTTTCACTAGTCTTGAACAAAAAAATGACACCTGCCCTCTACCAAGCCAAGTCAGATTTTCAGATAAACGCGACTGTATCTAAGCGGATACCTCTCATTTAGCCCAGTAAGTTGAGAAACGTCTTGACATGGAACCAGATTGTACGGAGACGAAGTAGTTGTAAACCGCTCTCAATAGACAACCAGAAACCTGGCAGCCACAAGTCACTCGGTTTCGATGAGAAAGCTTCCAAAATAGCGTCCTGATTCAGACCACCCAGACAGAACTGAGTGCGCACAATTATCCCGTTTATACTGTGTGCCCATCTTAGAACTGCCGTCTCCTGGCTCGCCACGCTTAACAGTTTTCCCGCCCTTTTAAGATTGACACAATGTACGTCGATTATATATATATATATATAGTGCTGAACATGATTGATACTCTATTCATTGCTCTATTCGCCATTCTTTTGTTTTACTATTCCAAGTGATGTACAGACACGCTAATTCGAATAATACGTGCTACCTGTTACGGTGTGCTGAATTCTGAATTTCTAGTTCGTCTGGTTATATCGATATACGTGCTGAACCCAATTACTAACTATATATATATATATATATATCGTTAAAGCCAGTCTACGCTGAAAAGCTTAGAAGCCCTGTCAGAAGTGCGTATCTCACGAAACCCCGGGGACTCTGGGACCCGCGACCTCTTGTTGAATGTTCACTTCCATCCTTCTTGTACACAAGATGGTTCCCCGTTTCGTTCTTCCCCTTTTCCCCTATACCACCTTTCTTGTTTTGACCTGAACGGAAATTGCTCTTTGACCTTGTCATCGCACGTCTTGTTTAAATCAAACATTTGGGTTCTGCCATCTTGTGACCACCTTGGCTTGAGTCCGTGTGAACTTTGGTTGGGCGTGATGTTTCCTAACTTCCTATTTGTACAGGATCCCATTTGGAATTATCAGTTGCTAAGCCGGCGTAATTCTATGATTTGAGGTTTGTACAATTTTGTCATTTTACTGTTGTGACCATAGTACCGCGTTTACTGATAAACCTCCAAATGGACGATTTTAATCTTGAGGTTTTGCTCGTGGCTCAGCTGACCGCTGGAAAAAATCAATACCTACAGGCTAAGAATTTAAACACTGAACCGTTGGGTCACGAGCGAACGATTATTAGCGTGATTAATTCGCAGTTAGACAGGATGTAGCGCCTCGCTTTCTCCAATTACGTGGTCAAATGTGTTGACTAGCCCCTCGATAACACCCTCTCAGATGAAAGTTTCACTCTTGTGGTGATTTTTTTCCCAGTGTAGACTGGTTTCCTTTGAAGTACGCCAGCTCCATCAGAAATTCACAAATCTTCTCCCATTGACAATAGTAGATGGACAATATGTTCCAAGTGGTAATCGATGGGACCGAACAATTGTAACACTCTTGTTACCTGTCTTCTGTTCATCCGCCTTTCACACCGTAGGTTCACATTAAGCTGGGGCTTGCGGAGTTTGCGTTAATTGCACAATCAATCTGAATGTACTCTGTTTCAAATTCTGACCCATTTTTGATCGTCATTTGTTCATTACGGAGTTCGAACTAAAAAAAGTTAGTCACCAGGGCCCTTTGCAATTTTGCGCATCATGAGAGTTCTCAGCCTTAAGCTACAAATGCAAACTGAGGGGACAAATCACTGGAAAATACGAGGTACTAAGTTCTTGAAGAAACTCGCGTGGCACGTTACATGTTTCACTGTTGGTTTCTGGTGGCCAAACGCTCCTTCATTTAAATAGGAAAAATCAATTTCGACCTGGGGGTCTGGCAACTATAACAACATTGACCGATAATTGTCATTATTCAGTCAGGAATGCGAGATCGGGAGATTTCGTCTTACGTTGTTAGGTCAACCGGCGGCGGAACAGCCTGCTACGTCCACTGCTGTAGGTTTTCTACCGTAAATCTTCCCAGCATTGGTGTATTCCGTATGAGTGGATCAACACATCGGGGAATGAACTTGAAGCAACAACTTCCTGGTCTCTGGATGGGTGCCCCAGAAGCGGATCTACCGTCGAATTTATATCACGTGCGGGCTCTACAACCGAATGTAATTTGTCAATCATCCAACGGATGAATCCATACCCGGGACTATCTGCGCCGTTAATTAGCAGTTTGCACGATTTCCACGATGAGTCATAAGTCGATGATATCTACATGTCCGAGGTGCTTTTGCGTAACTTGGTAAAAACGTGTATCTTGGCAAGACCAGTCTCTTGCCCGTTGTAGAAACAGTGGAAAAACTCACCCGATAAGAGTGAAAATACATCAACCACTAGTGACGCGCAGGCCAAGAAAAAATTTATACATTAAAAGGTGATTTTTCATGAATAATATAAATGTCACATGGGTAGAATCATAGATAACCAGTAAACAGCGGGTTCCTGCTGTTCCCTCAGCTGTTTCTTCTCACACTGTGCTTACTTGGGTTTCGCATTTCAACCCTCTATTATCCGGGTTGAATCCTTGCTTTTTTAAGACTCACAAATAAGGATGGCTTCAGCAGGGTGGCGGACAAAAATGGGGAAAAAGGCAACAGGCTACGTGCAACGTTCGATTAATTTGCAGGATTCCCAAAGAAAAACCACTGTGATTCTGTTCACTGGACTAATATCAAGCAAGGATTCGAATGAACCTAATATCGATTTTCCGAATTTGCAGTACAAAAGTTTCAATCTAGCGAGGAAACGTGAATGCTGATCTGTTTTACTCCACTGGCTTTACTGCGTGTAAAGCTGTGGAAAGACGCTGCGAAAAAAACCCTGCACGCATACGAAAGAACGATTTATGCAGACGATTTATACGGTCAGTTCAGAATTGAGTGGGTGGACACGGCAAAACCCCAAGCCATGGATTTGATGGGGCAACAAAAGCTGAATGAAAAAAGCGCCATTGTTTAAACTAACTACTGAGTAGCTCAACCGACGTCCGTCCGATCCTTGGTCTCTCTCTAGAGGTTAGCTGAGGACCTGCTTAGGTAGCACATACGTTTGGCTTTATTGGGGCCTTTCCTGGCAAACATACGGAGAACACAAACCAAAGCATGCGTGAACACTGAAAAACATAGTGAACTTTGAGGTGCTGACCAGAGGGGAAAATAAAAAAATGATTCCACCCTACACTGATAGTTTCTCACCTAGCAATTTATGTAGCTTTCGTAAACCTAAAGAGCATAAGCTCTTTCGTAATGTGCTACTCATAAGGTTGCTGAAGATTCTTCGACAGTCCACGACCGGTTTCGCCCTTTTTGGGGCTCATCAGGTAGGCACAGTCCCCGAGTTTCCGTCAACCTTATGTTCTACTTGAACCCAAATTGGGCTGATTTCGAGAAATACACTCATTTGCAAATCAATTTGATCTTGCGAGAGACGCACCTGGAACCCAGCTGAATCTCCCGTTTGTGATGTCTCCAGGCAACTGAAGGTGCTGTACCAGACTATCTCATGTTCCAGTTGCTACGATATTCGAGATATCGTGATACATGTCTATACACAATGCACTACCCATAAGGTTGCTGAAAGTTCTTCGAAAGCCCACGACCGGTTTCGCCCTTCTTGGGACTCATCAGGTAGGCGCAGTTCCCGAGCATAGGCTCCTTGTTGACTGGTCGATAATTTTATTCTGACCACTTGGTGACCGACAGTCATTTGTTTATATGCCAGTGTACGTTCACCAGGTACAAGTTATTATCTCTCTGTACGCTGCATTTGTATGGCAAGCCACTGTGTGCAGGGAAAATATTAAGCCTTTCTTGAGGAATGACCATTTTATGAAAACATTGCGCGCGGAATCATACCTGGCAAGGAACACTATCCCAAATGTGGACCAGTGTACATGAAGATTGCGGCTTCTATTGTTCTACCGCCGTGCATCTAAAACGAGGGAGATCAATTCGTACAAACGGGGTCGTAATGCTCTTGAAAGTAGTGTCACTTTTACGGTTTCCTGAGTTAAGTTTCTTTTACAAGATATCAACCTATTTTGTGACTCGGAGGAATCTAAATTTTCGATGAGGAAAGACGATCTCCATTACGATGCTCAAGCGGATAGAAAACCGGTAAGTCCAAATAAGGACGGATTTAATTGGACACTTGCATCTGCAATGAAAAAGGAGGCCACCGGCACCTCACACTTCCATTTGGACCTTCTCCGTTTGTTAGCATATAAGCAGTAATTCCTGCCAGATTCACTCGTTTGCACATCAGTTAGGTTTTCACGGGAGCCCCAACTGAGTTGCAGCTGAATCTCTCGTTTATGGTATTGTTCAACTAAGTGTACTGCACAAAGCCAGCGTCTTGTTTTGGTTGACACGATATTCGATAAATCGCAGTACATTTTCATGAAGAAAACTACTGTCACTGCGGTTGGGATATTTTCTACTCTCCACTACCGGTTCCGTCCTTCTTGGGGCCACTAATTTTCGTCAGAAACGAGAGATTTGGCTAGAATTCACGTGAGTTGCCCGCGAAAACCAAACTGGTATGCAACTTAGAATATTTGGCGAGTTTCGTGCAATTCAGGTTTAGCTGGAACATAGAGTTGACGGGAACTCGGGGACTGCGCCTACCTGATGAGCTCCAAAAATGGCGAAACCAGTCGTGGACTATCGAAAAATTTTCCGCAACCTCATGAGTAGTGCATTACGAACAAAAAGTGCTTTGTTTGAAGTAGTGACAACTTGGACAAAACTAAGAGATCCTAGAATGACTGATGAGTGTGGTAGTTGCAGCTGTTGATCTATTCTGGTCACCTCAGCCAATGAGGTATGTTGGAAGTTCGTAAACCGAGGTAAATATTGACCGACTGTCTGGACAGAGTCCAGGACTTAGGTCCACGGGGAAGGACTTGGACTAGACGCCTGCTGACCGAGAACCTGTTTGGTGCAACGTACATACCTTGAGTTCACGAATGTTTGGAACCGTTCAGAGTTGTTGCCCATTCTGCTGCCAGTCACCTGACTATCAAGAGGATAATCCAACATTTTGCTCTTATCCTGCCAATAGAAGTCAGCCAACAGTTGATAGGAGGGATCGCTCATTTCTAATGACCTTTACCTGCATTAACTACATAAAGGTCGTCTCTTTTTCAGCTGAAACAATATTGAATAGGTCCAGATATTCTTTTCGACAAATTACCAGCTGCGAGGTTGATGGAAACACGGAGACTATGACTTTCTGGTGAGTCCCAAGAAGGACGAAATCTGGAGTCGTCTGTTGCCGAGGAGTTGTCATCAACTTTGGGGTCTAGCAGAAAGGTCAGATTCCCGAAAGTAGCCCCAGAACGCCAAGAACCTACTGAGACCCTGAAACTCCACCAAAATCTCAATAGGAAAGCCGGCAAGGCCAGTCGATCACTCAGTCGATTGAGCAAAAGCCGATGAGCGTTCAGGCACGCCGCGGAAGCACGACCGACTATGATAAGTGTTCAGGCATTTCATAAAAGCCTGGTGGATGTTGATGAGTGTTCACTATACGCCGATCAGACAGCCTGGATCAATGTCAGAAAGTACCTTTTAAATAGCGCGGGACCGTTTCAACTCTTGCACTCGCACGCATTCGCTTGTGTGGAATAAAGCTGTTGCGTCGGTCAGTTCTTTCTGGCACCAGGCACTGGAGTGGGAAGAAATTAGATGGCGCTTAAAAAAGCTGGAGATTGCTATGGCTTTATCACCCCCCTTAGAAAAAAATCGGTGAAGGGGCCTCAAAAAGTACCTGAAGGTGTGTCAAAACGGAAACTTATGTTTATTAGTTTGCCAATTTAATTTTTATTCATACATGGCCAAACATCAGTGTGGTTTGCACATCAAGGTGTACCTTTTTCTCAGTACATTTTGTTTGGTTTCATTTGGTTGACCCAGGAAAATTCTACTGTAGCTCCTGCTATATGTAAGATCAATTTAACCGAACCATGGACAAAATTTTCTGCTCACGTGAAATCAGGGGTGTTAGAATGCTTTTATCGTCGGAAGCTCTGCAGATTTCATCTACGGTTTCCAGCCAACAAACGACCAGCAAGTCCGAAGATCGCGGGTTGTTGAGGAAGTCAAAATACTTCGGCAATATCTCTTAGTGAATCTAACCTACATGACTCACAGTGCAGAAATAATTTACGAAAACTTACAAGCCTACTTCAGTAGTGGTTGGCCGATCATAGCAGAGGGGTAAAACTACACCATGCTAGTACATCATGGACTATCATATTAACCAGTGAGAATTCACTGATTTCTCCCATAATCCAGGAAATCGGAGTGAGTGTGTGTAGTGCGCTGGCTATGAAGGTACAGTTCCATGACGGCACAGCGCAGTCACAGTGGTGAGCGTGAGTGTATGACATGAATTTGAGGTTCTGTTGAGGAGAATGTTGGTAGCCCATGTGGCCTAGCTAGGTGCTTGTTTGTTCGCTTAGCTGGGCACTGCTCTTGCAAATGTCTCATCACTAATCGAGGTGACAATTATCAGTGCTTTGTTACGGAGCTCATTGGAGCCTAGCTCTAAGCCAAAAGTTTCGGCTTGGGCACTGGTGCATAGGTTTTAATATACGTGCTGCTGGCTGCGGTCGATTTTCGATCACTATTGGCTGTTCGGTCCGGTGGCGGGAAAAAGCCATGCCCAGAGGCCACGTAGGTATCGACCAATAAGAACACAGCATGACAGATCAGGCAATCGAGCCGTTCGATTGAACAACCAATCACAATCGAAGGTCAGTTCCAGCTAACAGTAGGTACATTAGTACTCACGCACTACTGCATAATGGGAACCACTGGTTTACCACCAAGCTCTACGCTGCTCCCTAACAACATTGGTGATGTCGCTTCGATTGGTGATGAAACATTTGCAATGAACTTACCTAGCCTAGCAAACAAACCAACGATCATGAATTTGAGGTATACGCCGAATTTCATAACCTTGTATTCTAGAGACATAGTTAAGTGCCCCACTGAATATGACTGTCTTACCTCAATCCCGCTAGCTGTTACGAATAAATCATTCAGAGACTATTTGTGCCAGAACCAGCTGAGTTAGATTGTCTGTACCGGTCCACATTGTATTTATCTAAGCTTCGAAACGGCGTGAGGCGATGCTGCCCGATACGCATTGTCACACGTTGGCGTTGCATTTGCCTGAGTCGATTGCATTATTTTCGATGCTCAACTGGGTAAAAAGAGCATACTGGCTCCTGAGAAGGTTTTCAAGGTTTATTTTCACATCTGTTTTTCCGAAAAAAACTTGGCCATCAGGACGGCCATGGATCCTATTGGGTCAGAACCCCAACCGTCAGAACGGTGATCCGCATTCTCATATGCTCTAACAACTGAACTAAGTTTAACGCAGCATCAGAAATGTGCTGCCATATGTCAGGAAAACGAAATCAGTCAAGCGACCGTGAGTCCTGTAAAGATGGCATGCGTAACTCTGACCTTCAAGATAGCGGATTTGCCAATCTTGATGACTGAGAGTTTGACATTGTCTGTGACCTATCTTTGGAAAGTTTCAACCAAAGCCAGATTCACTTTAGCTTGAAAAAGAATGTTTTTTTCTCTAAATGGAATGCACTTCCACTGGCGCATTCTCCAAGCATCCCAGAAAATCGAAAAAAAATTACGCCGTTCCTAAGTACCGCTGGATGTGCAGAGTGGTCCTTCAGATAAAGGTAACAAACGTAGTCGGATAGAATTGCCCATATGACAGCTTTTCTGTGAGCGCGGACAAAACACTCCTAATTTGGTTACTTTTTGACACAACCATTGTCTACCGCTCTTCGGAAAACACATGTAAGCAAAGGGAATTTGGTCATTGAAACGCAGCTAGTATGTGACGTTTTGCCAGAAACAAACGAAGAACAACGGGTAAAAAAACATTTCACTGAGTGAAAAGGGTTTACACTGAAAGCCTGAATATTTTTAAATAAGTTTATATTTTCCGATTTTTTTTAGGAACGGGAGTCGGGGACAATGAAATTTCCAATTTGGAAAAAAGCCTAATCAGTAGTATATCGTTCTTTTTTGATTACGAACTGTAAAACCTAAGCAAATTTCAGTTGTTACAACTCAGTCTCTGATACGATTGAGCAGAAGCAGTCAAGTGAAGTATGATCAAATTATATCAGGCCACTATGGACTGTAGGCTTCCTAGGTCGTATGGAAGATGGAGGCTTTTGTCCCTGGTCAGTTTTCATTACTGTTTTTTTGTACTGCTGTGCACAGTCCCATAGATTTGGGTTATATAGAGGTCGTCAGTAGTTATTATTGCGAGAACAAAAACCAAGCTAGCCAGAAACCAGCCGCAGGTCGCGTTACGGAGAGACCACATAACGGATTCATTTTGGCAGTATTGCGGTGAACTATGTAGGCATGGTGTGGTCTGTTCTGAAAATCGTTTGACCCTCAAATTAAGTCGTCAAATCACGCTATGGGGCCAGTTAACGTTTTCCGAAAAAGCGGTTGTGAGCGAGAATGGCGTTGCAATTTCAATAACTAGAAAAGTCCAACACAGAATATACTGACAAAGGTTATACAAACAAAATAAAAACTTATGGCACCGTTTTAGTACTTCACCGGAGCTATTTTCTGCACATGAACAAACTACGGTGGCAAGGGGTTCGCATCAATCACCCGATGAACTCCGATGACCGTTCCACATGTGTATATAAGAATAACTATTGCGATTGTCACTGTGTTTGCACTGAGTAAACAGCGGACGACTGACGGTTTGCATAAACGGCCCTCACAGGTGGCTCCAATAAAGCTGAGTGACTCAGCGATCCAGCGAACCGTGTTGACGACAAAGCATTGACTAATGTGCACGGCAGTGATGTGCTGATTTTGCGCCCATTCACACGGCATCTTCGTGAATTAACAACTCCGACAGTGTTGACAGTTAGTCCTTCCAAATTTACCACACAATGAATGCAAGGTGGCACGTGACCGGACTATTCAATCCCAAGGCCATATAGCAAACATGCACACAGTGCACCCTGCAAACACACTCACACAAGAACTAGGACACGGCTTTCAAACAAACCATCGCGAGCATGACAGCATATTGACTAGTGTTCAGCTAAGCTTAAAATTTGTGCTTTATTCCTTGATAAAGACTGTCTTGGGTGGTGAAAAGTCGGACGTTTCCATTGCCTATAGCTGCTATGTGGTCACCGGTGATTCATCTTGGAACCAACAAATCTTTCCATCGATTATGAACTTTCAAAATATTCGACCGATCTCGCCTGTCCTTTGTAGATCTGCTGAGTTCCAGTAGGTTGCGAAATTGCGAAGAATGTCTGCATCATATCGCGACAGTCTAGCTCATGCTCTACAACGGTCCGGACGTCAGTAGTTGTCATCTCTTCGGTACATTTGCCGTTTGTATTTGTACTTACAGTAGCCTATGGCAGGTCACAGTTACACATGGCCTTATGCAGACTTAATCCAACGGGGTGTCGATTTTTACAGATGCTTCTGCTGAAACTCTGTCAGGGAGCTACAATCAGCGGCACTTACTTAGCTGTTAACTTGTCCATCTACACCATCAGCTCGCACTGCCAAAAATCAGTCAGGACACATCTTTCCAAGGGTACGGTGTGGGTTGGCTTCTTAAACTCAGGTGAGCCTGACGGTATACTTGTCAGTTTTGTCCGTGTGTCCACATACCTTACAATAGAGAAGTGCGGAAGAACTGGACTGGGATTTTATTGTGGCATGCCGAGGTTTGAACCAAAGACATCTGAAATGCAATGCGAGTGTGTGTGTGTGTGAGAGAGAGAGAGAGTTTATGCCAGTCATCAATTCTGCATAGGAAAGCATGTCCACACGTTGAGTGATATGGCTGTTTCAACTCAAGAGATAACCCGGTAAGTGTCCTGGTTATGTCACTCCAAAAACCTGTCTACCGCCTAAAGCCAAGCAGACACTTTATCTTGATGGCTTGTATGTGGGTGCAGAATTGCATCGATTTAAGTGACGTTCTCCAGTTCACACCTGATGTACTGGTCAGTGATCACCAGGCGTGCCCGACATCCAAAGGGCAAACCACCGCATAGTCAGGGGTATGCATTGTTGGCAGGAGCGCGCGCCCAATGATGCCCCGCAGCACTTCGCTACACAACAAAGCGCTGACGATTTCCTCTCGACTGGTAATAAAAGGCTTGCAGACAAACTGTTCAGTACGGGGTGAGGAATACCAACAGTGTTTTCCTTAGTGCGTGGTTTATACAAATCTAGGATGGATAGTTGGTGGCAACGCAGATTTCGTGTCTAACTGAACCCTGTGTGCAAAGATCGCTGGCTAGAACCCCTCCAAAAAAGTGTGAAGTACATACTAGGCGAAAAGGGAACTCCCCGAAAAGTTCCCGAGACCATGACAGACCTGGCGACGATTTCAGTACCGCTGAAATCTCCACCTTCAAGATGACACGAAGTAGTCTTTCCGTCAGTAACTGCAGTGTAACTAAATGAAAGGAATCACGGGGGTCTGAGATACTATTAAGTTTTTAAATTTTAGGGAGGAACAATGGAGAAACCAAGATGAGCTTTGAGCAGGACCGTGGATCTCCCGATTGGTAGCTCTGTAACTCAACCGCTATATCATCGCAAGTCCGTCCCAGGTCTTTTGCTTCGTCTAGTTCATTCCAACCCCGGTCTTTGAGTTGAGCCTGCTAATGACAGTGAAGTTATCCCAACCATGTGGACGTAAACATCAAAGACTAACCTGCCTTTCTACGATGCTAATTTGCTCATTTCCTGGACTAAGACCAGGAAACCGAACTAGTGATTTATTTTTTGCCTGTATTGACGATGCGTTCACCTGACACGGGTGTAAATAGTTCTCTTTTTTAGGCAAGCGTACTTACTTACACCAAAGAATAGAAGCTCCGGACACGAGTTTTGCTCTTATTAAAGCTCATCAGTAGTCTATATCCTTAGTTATGCCGAGGCTGGAACCCAAAGCATCTGACACACGAGGTAAGTGTGGTGTCACTGCTCCACCAAAGCGCGCTGCACGCAACTGGTAAATGATGTCTGAACGGGCGGGCGTGTTCCCACAATTCTGAGCTGTGATTGGTTTCCTGAATAACTCACAAACCCCGATGATGTGACCACGTGACCACCACTGACTACGATCTTCATTTCGACCCCAAATGGGATGTTGTTTGAGCCCAGGACGTCTACCCTTTTTCCTACAGTTGAATTTATCGTTGTGTCGTGCTTTTTTGACGCGTCTTATAGTCTTGTTGAGAGTAGGCAGTGTTTTTTGCACTCATCAGTAAACTGGCGGCTTTTTTTAATTAAAAAAATGAGAGAATTATGGTGGTTGAAAAAAGTTTAGACTGCCATCTGTTGGCATGGATGACAGACTTCTATGACACCAAAATAGATGCAGGGGATGCAGTATTGAAAAGTGCTATGTCAAAATGTCATACACAAACTCAGGAAAACCACACCAACGAGAAATAGCCGGAAACAGTGTTCAACATCCTCCTCCGGCCAGAATTCACTATGGGGTGGTGCAATGACTTTGTCACATCAATTTCCACCTACTGATTTGAGTAGTATTGCTATGAAACGCGGGTTCGAGTTCCACTGGGATTCATCATTTGTTGATCAAATGCCATTCACTTAGATTTATGATTCCTGGGTGGCCCAGCGGAGCGTATATCATCTAGAGCGAGAGGTTATTAGTGGACAGGTGATGATAGCCATAATATACTTCAGAAGATATATGCACTAGTAACAGTTTTTACTACGGTTGACAGTGGTGAGTTGCAACATGTATAAAAGCAAATACAATGCGAACTGTTGAGCAATTAAAAAGGGGACCTTATTGTTTGTGAGAGCCTCTTGGTGAAAGTCCGACGGCGGGAAGGTGTTTTCTCCGCAGAATTGCTGCTACACGTGTTCCGTGCTTGTCCGTGGACTCAAAGAGTTTGGTTGACTCCCTGCCCCTGCGCGCGCGGAAGTATGTGTGTGTCATGACTGTGTCGTGTCTTCCTAAATATAGGAAGGTTTGACGTGTGTATAATACCTGGAATCGTTCCGACGCGTACAAGACGGGAACTGACTTGTTTTCGTTCTAGGTTCCAGCCGGACAGGGTTTTGTCACGTGAGTTGAGTGTCTGTGGAACAAAGGAGTCTCGTGATCTAGTGAGTGCATATGTACTAGACAAATTAAGCGGAGTTGGTTGTAGGAACAAGGAAGTGTCCGCTACAAGATCATCAGATCCTACTACTTAGTAGTATCTACTGTGTTCCGATGCATGATCTGACAGATTGGTTTGGATCGAAACCAGTAATTCGTCTGATGACTTTAGCTAACTTTAGTAGAGTCTGAAGGAGCACATTGCAGAACAGTTCAGAATGAATTTTTTTAATCATACGTCCCACACTGTGGGTCTCTGTCAGAGTGGAATGAACACGCTGTCGGCTCTACCCTTCTTAAGTGGCGAATAAAAATCACACCGATTTCTCCAAAGAAGACCAGGTCTAATCACTTCCCAAAGCTTCAGTTACTTGCACTGTAGAATGGAAAATAAAAAGTAAACAACTGTCGAGTAGCACTGCCTCTGCTCATTCGATAGATTTGCATTTCAGGCTGGTTTTCACGGGAAGTCACCTGAAACTCAGCTGAAGTTGTTGCACAAAGGTTGTCTCATGTTTCATTTGGTATGATACTTGAGATATCGTAGTATGTTCCCACAATGGAAACTACCCATAAGGTTTCTGAAAGCTCTCTGAAATCCTACGACCAGATGCATCCTTCTTAAAGTTCATCAGGTAGGCGCAATCCCCGAGTTTTTGTGAAACTGATGCTCTGTTTAAACCAACTTTGCATGAAGTTCGAAAAATACACTCATTTGCATACCGATTTGGTTGTTCGTAGCCGAAATGAACGTTGCAACCCAGGGGACAAGATCATGGTTTTCCAATTTGCTTTCAAGTTTTCCATCCATCCCCAGCAGTCGGAAAATTTTCGTTCAGTGCCTGGGGGTTCCATTCTTTACCTTCTCGCATCACTGAGAACGATGTACAATCTAACTGTCCAAACATTCTTTATATTGACGTGTATGTGCCCCGTCTGTCGAAGAAATCCTTGCCTTTCTCCGCAGGCAAGCGGTGACCTTGAAGGTGACCACATTTACATTTTGTGTATTCCTTCTGACAAAGTCAAGTAACGACAACTGGAGATCAGCTCGGTGGTCTTGGGTTGTTGAAACTTGTCCAAGATAATGAATAGAACTGCTCTGGTTTTGTACACCTAACGCTGACGGAAAGCGAAGTGATAACCGGGGCCGCACAATGGCATGATCAGAGTCAAGTTGCCTACCCCCATGAGGAGTGACAATCTTTAGTTGAGTTTCTCCATCGGTAACTGATAGCCACATGGTCTAATTGAGTTCATGACTGCCTTGCGTTTGGTGGCCTCCAAGTAACTCACTGTGAGCGTTTGTGCTGGAAGGTTGTACTGACCACGAAAACACGATGATCAGTACACAACTGAAGCAGTCGCTCTCCATTATCTCTAAGCTGATCAAATCTACCACTTAAATGTGCTGCTTCGGGGCTTGGTGGTCCAACTGGGATATTCATACCAGCAGCCAGGATGACTATAGTGGCGTCATGTATTCATGCTTCACAGACACAACATACATCGATAACGAGGGAAAACATGGTTTCAGCAAGAGATGCCTGTTGCCCAATTTGACATAGAGTATGGATACTGAAGGCTGCAACGTAGATCAGAGCTTTCAAGGTCAATAAGTGTTTATTTTGTTCTGTTTTTCTGAGCGATAGTTGAGATTCGGAACAGTACTTAGTGGACTGTCAGATGGGTTGGGAGGGGGTGTGGGGAAAGTCCTGTGAACGAACAGTTGCAAGGGGGAATAAAAATTCCCGGTTGCCGACGCTAAAAAGGGTTTGGTCGAGGTACCCCGTCACATTCCTTTGAATCAAAAGTCTAACCTACAAGGCCGTGAAAGGATGTAGGGTTTTCGTAATGGACTACTGATAAGGTTGCTGAAAACTCTTCGACAGCCCACGACCGGTTTCGCCCTTCTTGGGGCTCATCAGGTAGGCGCAATCCCCGAGTTTTTGTGAAACTGATGCTCTGTTTAAACCAACTTTGCATGAAGTTCGAAAAATACACTCATTTGCATATCAATTTGGTTTTTGCGAGAGACTCACCTGGAACCCAGCTGAATCTCCCGTTTGCGATGTTTTCAGGTTGCCTGAAATCATCACAAACGAGAGATTCAGCTGGGTTTCAGGTGAGTCTCTCACAAAAACCAAATTGATTTGCAGATGTAGGGTTTTGTTCGGAGACCCTGCCTTTAGCATATAACTCAAAAGTCTGAACAGCGAGACAGCGGTTGTTAAGGTTTTCTTGGGGGATCCTTCGCGAAACCAATGACTCAATGGTATGACCCGCTTGGATGTAGGTGTCCGGCCTGGCCCAAAGGGCTCAGGGAGTAAGACATTACCGTCTCACTTGTAAAGCGATTGCGAACAGCAGGTGCCTATTGAACAGCACTGGACTCTTTAGTTTTAAAAGTATTCCGACCTTTTTTAACCCGTCCTTCCTCGAGGGAAGGCAGCATGGCTGCTCCCATAAATTTGGATATGCTGGTCACCAATAGGGAATGCCTTTCTGCCTTCACACTCCTATCGCAGAGGACTGTACGACTTTACCTTCAGACCGTTTTGTAATACGATTATTCACGGTTCTTCGCTGGGCTGCTCAACGCTGGCCTTGCTTAAGGAACTAAGCTTCAGCCACTCTAGCCCACACGGTCATTGCAAATAAGTGATTCTCAGAATATATACATCACGTGATGTTCATGTACGGAGTGGAATCGAAGAATGATTGACAATACCTTAACGTTTCTGTCATCAGGAGTTTTTTTGTAGAAGTTTGTCCGAAAATTGTATTTGAATTGTGAGTAGTACTTAATGGTCTTGTGAGTAGTATTAAGACCAGGAGCACATTGAACTACATAGTTAAACAAACCAATTCACAAGACGCATGATCAAATTCACTTGTGGCGAATTTTACAAGGTGGTTAGTTTAACGACTATGAAATGACAAGGGTAGTGAGGAGTCGCTATTCTCGTCACTATGAGAAAAGACGAAAAATGGATTTGTCTTCAACATGCATTGATGAACAACACGCTTGCTGGTGTTAATCAGTTAGGGAATCATGTACGCTGAGAAACCGACATTAGCTGTCCACCAATGTTAATCATGCGTATTTAGAATAACTAATAAACGCTATATGAGGAAACCGAAAGACGACGCGTTCCGTCTGATGCACGTCAAACACACATCAAAACATTCTTGAAAGTCTGGTATAGTTTCTGTCTGGCAAAAGGTGGGATTCGCTTTGTCCAGAAATTCTGAACTGTCTTAAACAAGTCTTTCTTCTTGAACAGTGACCATTTCCGGAAAAAGATACGTGGACTCCTGCTGAGGGTTAACCCTTATTCAGAAACACTTTATGTTCAAGCTTTTCCAAATGAAACCTCATTTTGGATTCCCCCTGTTGAATGGTTACCTTTTTGGGTAAATACTCTTGTTTTTTATTGCAACTTATTTCAGGTTATTCTCTTGATTCAGACTGTGAAATTTTTCGTGGGCAGACACTCCCCAAAAATAAGCCACCCCCCAATAAAGTATACATTTCTGTTCTTTGTCCAAAACCAATTAGCGTGCGATACTAAGATTAAACTCTGGAAAAACTAAAAGCTCTTTTTTCTAGTGGTCGCCTTCCTGGGTGAAATTTCACTCGTTCCGTAAAGGAAACTACTCACAAGGTTGCTGAAAATTCTTCGACAGCCCACGACCGCTTTCGCCCCGCTTGGGGCTCGTTAGTAGGCGAACTCACCGTGCAGGCGACCAGAGTCATAAGTCAAGCACTTGTAGTATACGGTGTCTGCCATTTTGATTGATTTATGTGTAAGTATTGGTTATGTACAACCTTGCTTACTGGGCTTCGGCTCATGACCTTTCCTTCTGTTTTCCATCCACAGAAATTGTCGTGCACACCTGCCTCCGGAGAATCACTGTCCCCTGGTGCTTCCATAGCGTGCATACTACACACTCTCCGGGTAGTTTTGCTGGAAATGTCTGAACACATGAAGGATCCGCCCAAATGAGGACAGGGTGTTTTCCTAAAGACCTCTAAGAGTAGTTGTAAGGTGCGAAACTACCTTGTCCAGGGTTTGTTACAAAGAGGTGCAGTTAGCACCTAGTTTCAAGTCTTCAAACGACTCTGGACAGTGGACAGAATGTTGACGAGTGATCCGATAACACCTGGTGACACCTCGGTGCAGTCGGCAAGCCTCGAGGCTCTGGATGGGGAGGAAGCAAAAACGACTTGGTGTCCAGGCCCCTTCTTACTGAAAGTAAGTTCAAAGTAGAGAGTTAACTGAATCTGGTTAGGAAATATCAGTTAATCTAGATCGGAATAAAATAACTGATACGAGACACGGATCAATAACCTCACGAGAAATAAGACTGATCGACTGGCAAAAACACATCAAACTGACTAAGTCGATAGCAGGTCCACGACAAATTTTCGCCACTGTCTAGAAAACACCGCTGCCTACCGTGGTTATCTTGGCCGTGAATAGCATCAGTAGGGATAGGTGATGACTGCTGAAATGGTTACTCATTTCACTCGGAATTTAGTACTATATGCGCCAGGAAGGTGATATAGGCCTTGCAGAACTTGGTGATTCGTTTTCTTGAATTGTATCAGTGGTTCTAAATTCATGAGTTGGGTATTTTTTTGTCGGATGGTGACCGTTTGATTTGGTAGGCTGCATTCCAAAGCCTAAAACAGTCCAGTGAATTTTCACCGGATGACTACTGCTGAAAGTACCATCAGTCATTTAGTTCACCGTGTTATGCGGTTGTGGTCGAGGCATCGGTTAAGTTAGTGGCAACACAAAAAAGAACAAACGGAAGCCTTACGGCTTCTTTCAGACATTTCAAGCTAATATCTACTATTTTCCAAGGAATAAGGTAGGACGACTGGCCAGTTTTTCATGGCACTTGAACCACTTTTCGGTGTTTTCAAGTCTGACTGGCGCCCTCAGCGGATTCGATGAAAACAATAAAAAAATAAATTTGTGGATGAGCAAATAAGAGTATACAAGCCTTCCTCCAAAAAAGTTATATCGGATATCGCGTCCCAGAAATTTGTATTTGTGTTTAGTATTCATCAGCCTCCACAATTTTTCCACTCATGTTGCAATCGTTTTTTCTCTTGTGACCACGTGATTGACGAATAGAAAGTCTTTTTACACAAAGGGATTAAGAAATGGTCCCAGATAGAGCTCATGAAAATAAAAGTCAAGGAGTTGAGACCATTTAGGCTGGACTATTTTCTGTCCTGGTCAGGAAGCTTCTGCCAAAACAGACTCTGTTGGCTACCTCATTAAAACAAGGGAAGGTATTCGATGCAACAAACCTGTTGTGTTCCTTGTTGGCGAGTCTTCTTTTCGACACTAAGGCACTTGGGCGGGGACAGCATCAAGATATGACACAACCCATTGGAGGAATTCATTTCAACCAATGAAGGGTTTTCTTTGTCCTAAATAATCTGCATATCTTGAGCAAATAAACATCCAGTGCTGCCCTTCATGGGAACTTACCCAAACATTATGCATTACGAAAGACAGACTGCCTTCCGAGAGAGACTATCAGATGATACGAGTATGTCACGCCATACTTAGACCAAGTACCTTGGTTTGCTGGGCAAGAGCGGCACAAATGAACACGTACATGACGTCAATAATGCCATCAGTGGCAAGGAATCAATAGAACATATCTTGAAGTAAAGCTCCAATAGACTAGCAACTGGCGACGGGGATTATTTAGCTCATAAGACTGACAATCCACATGCAGAAGTAGATTACAATATGAGCAGTATTATTATGCATGACAAAGCACGGCAAGATGCGTACACACTCCCTAATCGAAGCTCAAACATAGCACACATATGGTTTGTTTGAGCAGCCTTAGAAGGCCACCTATTTAGCACCGCGTAACATTGCACTGAAATGTCTCTAGAATGTCTCCAGTCGCACGAGAGGATCCTGGTGAAATACTGTCTTCCGAATTATGGATACGTGTGGTTTAGAGCTGGGCAGCTTACGTAGAAAATCACCAGGATCTAGACGGCGGTTCCGCGAAAGTGGAGGTCCAAGAGCAGTATAGCGCAGAAGTCAGAACTAACCCAGCAAAAGCTTCTCAGTGTTTTTTTAACCGCTTTTTTCATGAATACTTTGTCTTACTTGGTAGTGTTCAAGTACGGGTGAAGGGAAGAAGGCCTTCGCTGCGGAGTTTCCACTTTCCACTTTCCAATAGACGCAAAGCGGAGATACGAGAAAACATATTACTCGCATGCCTCATCAGTAGTATCCACCGTTACACGGGTACTGTCCAATTCACTGGATTAAACTGTTGATGACGAAGACACTAGAGGTGGTCACTCAACTACTCGTTCTAAACGGTTAGAGTATATGGTCTTATTCATGATAAGTTATTAGAAAAGCATCTCAGTGTAGTTTCCTGCATATTAACTTATGTCTACCCCACTAGTACGAAAAATGCTATAAAGTACGACGTAAACCGTATGGCTTCAAGAGAGGGGGAGAGTATACTTTCAAGAATAGTGCGACACTGGACTGTGCCGAGGATGCGCGTTCTCCGGAGGTAGGGGAAGGAAACACTTTTGTTCATATACTGATACTGGAAACTCATTTTTTGTGAATTCCCAAAGTGCTCCAATACTCAAGATTGGGCTGCTGACGAGGAAAATTACAGGCACATAGAGTACAATTTTGAGTTTGAGTTTCGACTGAGTATTGACGTCAATTTGTCGCGAAACGCGTGCCGGAGTGGAGCAAAATTCTATCGGAAACAGGTGATTAGAGTAAGTTTATGGTGAACACGCAACAACCTCGAGCAACTTTTCCATACTTCCGACTGTAAACTCCGCCCAGCCTACAGTAGTAGTGAATCTAACTAGACACCATGCAGATAGCCCCGTTCACTTGTACCGTGTACCTTTGTACGTGTATCTTTATATTCCATCTGTTTTGCTTATTCGTACTCGCCATTCGTCTTGCCGCAAAGGCCGCTCGACACCGGTATACTACCTCTTGTGTACTTGTCACTGGCCTACTTATCCAGAGCTGCTTGTGTCACGTCTTCTGGGACAGACTTTCAGACCTGTCCTGCCCCGATTGATCGAACGAGACTGGCCCCGGAAGGGACGACCACGACCCACACTACAGGGCCAAAACTGAGGACGCCACTTTCTGGTTTGTGGAACTGACACACAGCCTTGTCGGTTAGCGACCAACGGCACGAAAGTGAACAACTAGGGTTTGCTGTGTAAGTTTTCTCACCTTTGTGTGAGTTGTGGTGTAGACTTTCGAACCAATGACATTTGGGATCGTAAAATCTACGCGACTCAAATTTTCGTATCAGGAGTCTTAACAAAAAGACGTAAGCGTCCGTATACACCTATCCAGTTAATAGACCCCAGGCGTCCTTGGAGGGATCCAAATCGGGACTGTGAGTGAACCAACGGAGAGCAAAACCTCAATCGAACAATGTAAGACTGTGCGTATCGATGCATTGTCATGATGAATAAACACGGACCCCAGCCATTGGTCCAAAACCGCGGGAAACAGGAAATCAGTCAGTGTCCCCGTCTATCCCAACCAAATGTTCCGTTTTAATAAAAACCATTCTACTCCACTCACAGTGCCAGAAAACAGGACTAGTCAATCATTGCATTATGAAAGTGGTGACATTTTCTCCAAAGGAATTTCCCCAACTTTACGCGGTTCAGATGTGGCACGTACTGCTGCAATCGCTACGTCCAACGCCCCGGTGAACACTCAAGCAGTAGGAGCCGCTCGTGGCCGAATGGTTAAGTTCTCAAACTACTAGCCAGGAGGTCACGGGTTCGAGACTCCTCGGGGTTTCGCGAGATGCGCACTGCTGATGATTCCCAATAAGGATGAAACAGCTGCACAGTGCTTCTTGACTTTTCAGCATAGATTGGCTCCACTTGCAGGATGAAACCTCCACAAAACATCCGCAAATCTCCTCACACTACCAACAGAGGGAGCTACTTAGCTTCGTCAGTTGATTGGAGGGAGTATGTGGAGAACTTCATTCACCTTATTATCAATCTTTCTCCGAATTTATGTTTCAGTCGTGGAGAAACCTGTGGATAAATCTTGTTAATGGAGATGAACGTTACTCAACACATTGTTTGTACACCCAGGGGATGTTCCCTAGTCTTCGTGATAACCTTGGCTGTGTTCGTCTACTACTTGGCTTTGTTGTCCATGTGCTCAGGGTGTTTTTACTGTTTCGCACCTCTCTCGACTTCACTTTCAAACCTATTGTTTTGTTCTATGCAGTGCTATCTACCAGCATTGGTATACCGAGTTCCAGTATTTCGAACATTCTGATGTTCATGAACTAAATAAACTTGCGGGCTTCTTTCGTGTACCTTACAGTAAAAAAATGAAAAAGCAACTAAAGTGGAATTGCCTTTGATAGCAAGATATTCGTTCAAAGTTTTTGTCCAGCGAAATTCAATCACAACGCCAAAAACGGATGACTTAGAAGAAGTGTAAATGCGCAGCATAAAATTCAGGTTTTACTTGACACATCTAGTTCTCTGTTCAGTAATTGTTTACCTTGTGGCCAACAGCTTCCGCACGAAGGAAACGGTCATTCCGGGCAGCAGAGAACCTGCGCTAAATACCACACTTGTCAGAACGAAAAAAAAACACGGTAAAAGTTTACTCTCGATTGATTCGTCAGTGCAAGAGACAGAATAATTTACCCAAACTCCCATGGCGGTTTGATACAACGTGCTGGCCTCATTAGCAATCCCACAGCCGTTTTTCCGGTACATAAACAATTAGACAAACAGGACAACCAGGTCGGATGAATCACGGTGCAGCAGTTCGCCGCGACTTACACGGAGTCACAAGTTGTTCAAAATCGGTGTAAACCGAAACCGTCCTGTGCATCCAAACATTGATATACGACAAAGCTAATCAGAACGCGCCACCTAAACATTCCAGGTGGAGGGGTGCTGACTCATTCATGTCTGTCTGACCTTGTGGTACAATAAATCATCACAGCTAAAATCAGGTTCATGTAGACTACTCACTACAGGGTGTTGGGCCGCATACAACCTGTGGAACGCCACAAGCTCTGTGGACTTTGGTAGCTCCGAATGAAACTACAGACTGGGGGTGGCGCTCCCCCCAAACAGCATTAGTACAAAACTTTGGGCGATTACTTTGGTCGAGAGTGCCATCTGAACGTTAAATAGCGTTTTAGTCAAAAGTGAACGGTAGCTGCACATTCCAGTGGCCTAGCCTTCTAAGTCCTTTCTAAGTGAGGCCGTCAAGTATAACGACACCGTTTAGCTGTCCTGCAAACACTTTTGGACGTGACGTCAAATATTTGGGGAAAACGGCGTTTTTGAGAAGATATTTCACCTCTACCTTATCCAATTTACGATGTGCTTCCCTACCAAGCGAGAAAGTACGAACCAGACCAAATTTCAGGTGAGATACTGCATCGAAAGAGACAATTGCCCATCTATTCGAATTGATGTGAAAGATAGGTGAAGTATTCTATACATCTCGAACTGTGTGTAACCATACAAGTATATGTATGGAGGCATACAGGTGCGTAAGACTCGGGGGCTGTTCGAACATCTGAACGGTCAGTTCGATCAACCGATAAGACAACAGGACCTTCTATTGCCAAACACAATCTGGAAAAGTCCAACCGCAGTCGCATACCAAACTTTTTCCGGGTTGTTCGTCACCTAACTAGAGAGCTGAACACACTCCATCCCTATTAGACGCCTCAAAGTGTTTTTTTTGCGTTAACAAGAACAGACCCCATCTTACAACACAAGACCATTCTTACGCTCACTGTCAACAAGTCTATCAAATCCGACAACTCATCACCCGTTCCTTTTCTCATTTCCTACCCAAATTCATCACGTGAACATTCCTCTTCGCCCTATCTTATGTCCACAATATTGATTTTTCTCACATCCGACAAATCTCCACGCTGTTTGGCTTTTTTTCTGTACGTGACTTATTTGTCCACTGCATATTTATTGGAATGACGGTCTAAGAGGGTGTCACCTGTACGTGACTTATTTGTCCACTGCATATTCATTGGAATGACGGTCTAAGAGGGTGTCACAAAGTTACACGAGTTCTCGTAATTCCCTGAGGTCGTTACTTTTCCCCCGATGGTTGTCTCGAGCATCGCACCAGCGCTGCAGGACAGCAGACTGAAATAGAACAAAGTTTAATTCAGTCGTGGTGTGTGATACAAATACTATTTATTGATTTTACTCTTCTTGCCTTTTTGAAGGCATTTCCAAACCCATCATGGGATTGATCCATCATGTGGGAACAGCCTCATTTGGGCAAATTTCGATTCACTATTGGGTTAGAAGTGCTGAATGGTACTCTCGCACTGTACCCTGCTCAACGGTATAGGGATGGTCGAAAATCTAAAATCCAAGATGTCAAGGGTGTACCGTAAGAAAGAGCAGAAAAGCAAGTTATAAGTTACACGTAGATGATTTACACAGCAGGCAAGAAATGTCCACGAACTAGACACTAAATTTTGTAAACTTAAAAACGTTGATGACAGCACCAAGACTGACACCTTAGCGTCTCTGACTCAGTCACTATAAATCATTCAAAGTCCAAGTGTGACTACAATAGAGGGGGTTGTAAGTTTTGGGGGCAGTATTAGGTTAAGTGACCTGACACCAGGTGGTTATCAGTGAACTTGTCATACAACTGTTTAAAGTACAGAGCCCACAATATGCTTAATCTCTAGTGTGGTTGTCCCAACACCATACAATTTGTCAGTGTTTCGGAAAGTGAGCGTGAGCAGTATTCAACTAAAGTGTCTTGAACGTGGATAATAAGGCACCAGGCGGATTTATTTGGCGTTAAATTTCTACCCAACGGATCAGTCTTATCAGTCGACAACAATTGTTGACTCACATTCAACAATCATTTGTTCTGCTGGTAGAAAGAGCCCTATCGATTGGTTCTCTGTTTTGTTTAAAACTCGATCGACCAGATCTGAAAGATCTCTTATGTCGAAGCAAAACGTAAGGTCTCGCAAAGTATCAGATAATTGTAATTTTTGGGACTGCGCCTACCTGATGAGCCCCAGAAAGGGCGAAAACGATCGTGGGTTGTCGAAGCATTTTCAGCAACCTTCTGAGTAGTGCATTACGTATATACATGTATCGCGATATCTCGAATATCGAAGGAACTGTAACATGAGGCGGCCTGGTGCAGCACATTCAGTTGCCTGGAAACATCACAAACGAGAGATTCAGCTGGGTTCCAGGTGAATCTCTCGCAAAAACCAAACCGATTTGCAAGTGAGTGTATTTATCGATATCCGACAATCATTTACGAAACTTTTCTGGAAGACTGATCTCGCGATCATTTCCGAACACCTTCCATTTGCGCGAATTCCAAACTATCAACGCAGACTGGATTATCATAGTTGATTCTGCGTGCTACGAATTGATTAAATCCGTGCTGATTCCTCCTACGAATGTAGTAATCAGCGGTTGTTTTTTTCTAACTGTTATGATTACTCATGAGTAGCATGACATGCCCCCTTTTATTAAATGCAGGTTTGCTTCCCAGCCCGTTAATCGGGGAATTCTCTCCCGATCTAAGGTCTGCTTACACTCTAGGCTCTTCTCGCTACTCCGTGTCAAATCTGCTCATTTTCGAGTGTCCGTCCGGAAAGAAAGTCGAGCCGTCCTGGTATCGAACCCACACACTCCGGTTGCAGACAAGTGTGCTACCCACTACACCAGCTCGACTTGTCATGGAGCCTTCTTATTGTCGAGATATTGTTTTAAAAGGCCCGAAGCGCGCAAGCTGATATGACACGTGGCACGTGCAGCTTCGTCACGCTGTGAGCTAAAGATTGCAGGCATATTTAATTTGTACTAAATTCGGCCGATACCCGTTTTCCAGACAAACTGTCTGGATCTTACTGACTGCCTTCTGAGCCGTTATCTCTACACCTGGCCTGTTCACACTCTCGGACTACATGTATCCGTGCGTTTGCATATCATTTGTTACTTACTCGTTATTGCTTTCAGAAAGCCCTGCTGCCCCCTGTCCCTTTTCCCGCTCCTGCAGATTGCGCTATTATTGATTTTACGTTCTGTTTAATTCATGATGTTTATAGAGACGGCTCTCAATACAACATTTACTGCCCTCATCCGTCTGTTTTTACTGCCCACCGAATACCAACTGTGTGTAGTCCGACATCTCCCGGATCTTACATTTGGTTTAGGGTAGCAGTTTTCGAGATTAATAGTGTATGCTTCTACAACATAATAAAAACCATCCTAAAAATCTTGAGTGGGTCTACGGCAAAGCCACTATCCAGCACAACCAGCCCAGCTCAGCGGACAAGCCAACGGCCTTCCAACAACCGTTTAGAGATCGTGCTTCATGGACCATCAGATTCGAATTTCCTTGTCCATTCGGGGGTGTGCTCATTCATATTTGCTTCAAGATTCCGCGTGGTTCTGTTTACACGTCTAGATCCACACATACACCCAAAAGTAAACAACACGATAATCATGACATGCACATGCCGTATGCGTGTTATTTTCTCAACCAGCATTGGTCTGTAAGCGTTGTAGGTCTCTTTGAGGACCAAATTAAGCTTCCAAATTACGCTCAATAACCACAATAGGTAGACTATTTTTCAGTGCGCTCCAGACAGTATCACTGAACGGTATGTCTTCTGCTCTGGTATGCGAGCACATTCCGTACTAGTGTATACCTTCATTGAGTGCGTTTCAAACATTTTGAGTGAAAATGTTACCGATCCTCGATGGGTTTTACTTTTCACCTCTCCATATAATGGTCTTCAGAAATGCGCAAGCTTATGAAAGTTACGTGGGCGGCTATTTTTAACTATCGTCAAATGCCTGAATTCCATTAACGACACATCCGCACCTTCAGCTACGCTTTACGATAGGGACTGAGTGAAAAAAACAACACACCTTTTTTCCGACGACTGAATCTTTGGATGGATCATCATCACGAGGTACACATCTAAAGTCATTATGGACTGGACAATAAATGCATCAAAAAAGCTTCACGCGCATTTTAAGCCCTGTTGGGGCAAATTCCCGCAACTGACTTGGTGGAGGGGAGCGATGCCCCTGGAAGGAAGTCAGTATCTTGTCAGGTACTCCGACGTGTATCCTCTGCTCTGCTTTAGAAAACTAAGCCCGACTTTAACTATCACTTATATGGTAATGAAGCTGACTGCTCTATTAAGCGTAAAACGGATGAACACGGTTGTTAGGGTTTGGTGAGGTGAGGAAGAAACTGGTGCATCAATACGTTGTCATCAACTAAACTGTTATCATAGCGGATCAGGATAAAAGGACTGAACGACAGCTCCGCTTAGGAGATGAATTGATGATCCTCTCCCAAAGTAAGTGTTGAGGTCTGCCTACATCTGGTTGCCCAAAGAAGAAAAGCTTGCAAGCGCTGGTCGTGTCGCAAACCCTCTCAAATCTTTTGGGAGTGATTTCCTAACAAACGTATGCCTGCGATTTAGGAAGTTGTTGACACCAAAAAAATCGTACTGTCTCCTTTGCGATGAAAACAATTATTCGAGATGGAGGTTTGAAGAATGCTGAGTAGGCACCTAACTGCACGCAGTCTGTCTAAACAGACAAATACCTTTAGATGGGGCTCGGACCCACGACTCAGTACTTTCCAGAGGACTCGTCCAGGAAGCAAGAGTTCGCGAGCTGGAATCCTTTCGCATTCTATGCACATGGGCAAGCCCGAAGCGTTTCTGTCTTTCATTCATACTAGGCACTGATAAGTTGTCATGTTCTTTCCTATTTTTCCCAGTTCATAGTGTGCGCTAGATTTATACTGTACTTTCCCCAGTTTATCTGATTAAGACAGACAATATTGATTTTACTGCCTTATGTGCGATTTTTGATTCTCTGGCTCTATCTGAAATTATTTGAACTTTTACATTCTGGTGAATGACCATTCTGATTTTCATTTACACGTTAAGTTTCAGTGAACACGTGACACAAAACAAAGGATAAACAATCACTATACAAAATCATATTCGTTGATACAAGCAAAGGTCATGGAAGCCGGTCGTATTTTCCACCATATTACTGAGTTACTCAATAAGTAAGACATTTCAGGCAACATACTGCCCTTGCGTAACGAACGGGTGGTTATGACCATTTTGGTGAAGAACCACATCTAATTGATGACTGAATCGTTTTCTAGTCGAACCAAACTCTTTCCAGACACGTTAGAAACTCCCGATGACAAATGGGAAGCAAGCTCAGTGTATTAATCGTCGGAAGTTTGGGGAACGGTTGTCAGACGTAGGGTCGAATTGTTTCCTCAAGCTTTCCCAGCAGCCATTTCCATGTCGTCCGGTTTTTGACGTATGTGCATCTGATATGCATTATCAATAGTTAATATGACGACATTGAGTTGCTGACCAAATGCCTATAAATAACTCCGTTCGTCACATAAGCTTCGGTCATTCCTGATGCTGAGTTTATGTTGACAAATAAAAAACCATCGGTTACAAATATCTGGCATTTTTGCATCCTACGATTTCCTCGACTTTCGCACCTTGTCTGCCTTGTTAGCCGATCGATACTCACACGACATTCGAGGTTTCTAGTATGTCACGTGGACACCGAAAGACTTAATATCAATTTTTTTGAAATGCAACGAGCACTATCGATTCTTCCAATCAGTCTGATGAGATCCGACGAAAGGATTCAGTAACAGACATCGTGTGATTCCCTAATTGAATGTTTTGCCGTACACGAATATGCCTGCAGTTCATCCGCACTTGTCGCGACGCTGTAACCGAATAATTACAATAACAGGGCTAACGACGTGCCAATCCGCGGTTAACTGAGTTGTCTAGAGGGCAGACAAATTGATGGTACAAGCCACATACTAACAAAAATGAGCTAAAGAGCGTATGTTGGCTAATGCATACGTTGTTGTCCCTCCAAACAAGAGGCTTCTAGGATGGGTAGAAGGACATTCTCACTTGAGGTCGCCAGTCTTAGGAGAAAATTTTGCCGACTGCTCGTAGTGGAGCGACAAACTTGTGGAAACTTCTCATCATAACATCAGTGTTAACTAAAGTAAGAATGATTATCAAACTTAAGACGTCCCGGCACGATTTGACTTTCAGGATGCAGGCCAGCAGTGAAGACAACTCGAAGGGACTGGGCAACAGCGATCTATTCTGTAAATATGCTACAGGTAACACAATGAAAGTGTGTTCCCATGACAACTGAGCTCTCCAGAGAGGATGAACTAGCTAACTCCTAGAAGCAAACCCTTTTGGTCCGTCCATGAGGTAACCCCTCCGGAATCACTGGATTGAGCGCAATGTCAACGAGGGAAAAATATGAAAAATGGTTTATTTTCATGTCCACTTCTTAGGTTCTAGAGACGGTGCTTGTGGGCCTGTTTTACTAGTAAAAAACGATTCAGAGGGAGCTGAACCATGGACCAAGCAGGTAGTCAAGCCAGTTACGTCCTCAGAAGTTGTGTACGCAATATAAACAAATAATTTATTACTGAATCATCTTTAACAACCGTTGTCCTAACAACCTCCCTCACATTTACTTGATTATGATAGTATAATGAGATGGGCTATTCTTCCCCACTGAGGTGGCATATTTCTTGTACGATTGACGTGAATTCGTCGATAGCTTATTAGCGGTTTCCTCCTGTCTGAAGCCCTCTTTTTGATAGGTGTAAGCGTCAAGACAATGTAGCTGCATCAATCTAATCCCTTAGCGGTTGAGAAGAGTTCCTCGTGGAAGCCCTCGACAACCTTTCCGAGCCAACTGGAGTTGTTCAAATTTCTAAGTTATATCAGAGGGATCACCAAAAAAAATCTGGTCGATGTAACAGCCTAGAGTCAATCCAGGTTTCATCGCCAATCAAGGTTCTCCATGTTGCAACCAGACAAAATCAAGACCATCTTGTGTGGGTCTTCCCCGTCAGAGGCTAAATGGCGGTCATGTACAGAAAGATAAACTTTCCCGTGAGCAGTTCACATCAATTAGATTTGGTTTAGGGTATTCCAGCATCCGGAAAATATTCGGAACTGATGTTTTGTCGAGGATATTTAGACATCCGTATTATCACACAGCCATTCGTCTATAAGTGGCTTAGTGGACGAATACACAGGATGAGTGAAACTTCCATCTAAGCAGTCGTCACTCAACGAATCAGTCATTACGTGACCACGTGATGTGGGTCCCGTGACTGAAGGGTGAGCGGCGCTATATCTAGTGAAAACTAATCACCCTGCCGTTCAGCCGATCGTGGCCAAAGTTATAAGTGGCGAAAAGCCGCGGGCTCGAAACTGTCGGAGTTTCGTGAGCTGTGCAGCGCTGACGATTTCCAGGAAGGATGAAAAAGCGTTACAGTGCTTTTCGGCTATACAGCCTGGAGTGGCCTCAGTGACTTGACGAAATCTCAATGAACAACAGCATATTGACGAGTTCTCTTGAAAGAAGGAATCGACACACCACATGGTGAGATGAGTTTCGAGCCTAAGTGATTGTTGTTTTGTTCACGACCAACAAATACTTGTGTACAAAATGTTTGCATAATTTTCCGCAATTGTGCTGCATATAAAAATGCACCATGAATATCAAAATACGGTTCGATTTAGTTTTGAAGACAAAGCGGTGTAAAGGAACACCAAGCCTAGCTGAATCTCGAGTTACTAAAAAAATCAATAATCATCGCAAATGAAGATGTCAATTTCATTCCGGTTGGTTACTCTGTACTCCCAAATTTTGCGTTCAAGAATTACGGATGACTAATAAACAGGTTTGTAGTGAACACTCGTTTGCAAATTAAGTTGACGTTGAAGGGAGTGTCAGCGGAAATTCCTCAGAAACTTTCGTTTATGATATTCGTCTGCTGCATAAAGATCGCCTTATGATTCATTTGTAAGGACAGATAAGATATCAAATAATTTTTCAAACTACTCATAAGGCCTATGGCAAACCTGCACCGCTCACTACCGATTTCAAGCTTCTTGAGGACTCCTCAGCTAGTCCTACTTGAAGAGTGTTATAAAAACTCTTTGGATGAATTTTTTCTAAGAATTCTGTCGGATCTAAGAAAGTTTCACATGCCTGTTATCACAGCGTACGTATAAATTGGTGGAACTTAGGGAACCCTATCTACCTAAGGTGCCCAAAGGAGCTGGAAACCAGCCTACGGCTATCCAGAGTTGGTATTGAGCTTGTGAGCAGTTCCAGCAGGTTGATCTCTACCGGTCACTTTTCAGCTATGGTCCACTAAATATGTATCTGGTCGAGACAATCTGGAAACGACACCAGAAATGCAACCCGCTGTGCGTTTGATCCCGTTTGAGACTAACCGAGTAGATTCACTGTGTCTCGTTTTTCAGTTTGTCGTTTACTGCCGCGCCAAAAGGTCACTAAGCAGCACGCTGCGGTTTCCTGGCTTAGACAGTACGTCAGAAGTTTCCAGGAATTTCGGCCATTTGAGAGGATTCAGTCGATACTCCCAACTCTTAGGGCGACTTGGAAATACCGCGTCTCCCGAGTTGCTCCTGAGTGTTGTGGGGCAAGTGCTGTCTACTGGTCAAGTCAATCCACTGAGTTGATTGTCAGATTCTACACAAGACAGAAGTCCTTGTGAGAGAAAACAGAACCTATTAAGTCCGTTTTTTAATGATGTAAGTGAGACGTTTTGACAATTTTCATTAGCTATCCCAATGAAATTCGCAAGCCTACAATCTGAGTATTCTGCAGAGCCATGATGGATGTCTGCCGACAACCCACCACCAACTTGCACCGTCTCAAGAGGACTTCCAACTTTGTGCATCTATCATGATAGCCGAAGGTGAAATCAAGTGATCCTTAGGTTTGAACCAAAACAATCCAGCCTTCCTGTTAGACTATCCAAGAGATTTTTATCGAGAAATCTTTTAAAAGCTACTAGACACGTTAAAATGAAGAGCGAACGAGCCTAACGTCATTTTTGTGTGTGTGCCAAGCCAACCGAAAGCTTCTTGAGTGTTGAAACAGCATAGACCCACTTTGAGGTGAGGTCATACATCTAATCCCTTTTTATCTGATGTGACAAGACAGCTTTTCACGGCTAGATAAAGATGGCGCCCAAAGTTTCCGTATATTCACCAGGATTTTTTTCTGTTTTAGAAGAAAGTACGTTTTTCCGAGACTTTTTGACCAAATCAACTTTACGGCTTACGGTTCCTGACAGGACAGTCGCTTTATTGCAAAGTTACTAATCTCTTCCAAGTAGTATAGTTTGTCCGATCGTTTCAAAGCGCTTTTGTATCACTTCTTAGCTACAATTTCGAAAGGTGACAAACGACCTGGACAGTTACTGGATCGTAGGTCGAGGACCCAGGCAAATCGCTCAAGCATGAACATGGTCATCCACTCAGGTGTGCTAACGTGGGTGCTTCCAGCATATGGTTCTGGATAGGTCGGAGCACATATAAATGTTGATCAGACTTCCAGGGTTCGAATCCCGGCACGATGAAATCTACTAAGACTGAAGCTCAACTCCAATGCATCCCTACGTTGGAGAACAGTCATGCGGAAACCGAAGATGGAGTGTTCAAGCCAGAATGATGTGGAAACAACCTGTCATTATTTTTTAGTAGTATTTACGACTTTTTATTTGAAAGTTTCCCGTCCAATGATGTTTGTATACATTGTTGAGTTTATGCTGAGGAAGGCGGTGTCAGAGTGCGGAAATCCAGATAGAAGGCGGTTGGCCACAGCAAAAACTGCCGACTATCATTCCTTTTGTAAAGTATAAAACTTTTCAACACTTTGAATTCGCGAGATTCATCTTCCAACATAGATCCACCCTATTCACATAGGAACCTAGCATTCCGTCCCGCAGTGGGCTAAATTTACCAGATGGCGCCCAAAACATCCGTATAAACAGGATGAGGCAAGTGTTGCTTCGGCTACCCAAACACACCACATTATTTCCCTGTTGACGACACTTTTTTTGTGCGTTCCTGTCTAAAAGCACAGTTCACACAAACGGGAGCACCGAATAACGCAGTATGATTGATCGTGGTATGCGGTAGACTGATTGTGACAACCCTCATGAACGTCGTTACCACAAAGACCAGCCTTCTGATAAAACTATCGTGCTTCGAACCTCTGGAACTGTGGGCAGAGCTAGGTGTGCAGCAAATATTTTTGGATCAACTTACCTGTCTTGTAGGTGCGTGTATGCATGTCTGCAGGGCGGCGGATGTGCATTTCCAAGAATTATGTCTGTACAGGGCGCCTAGTTCGTTAGTATGAAACTTTAAGCAGGCTTTGCTACGTCGTCATCGTCCCCATCGCTGCGGTTGACTTAGCAACAGACCGGCGCAAGATGTGGGACTGATACACTCGACCGCAGTACATGTTCATTATGGAATTACTTGGAGGACGTTTTACCAAACCACGTCCGATACGAGCTTGAACAACTCGCGGACAGCTCTACTCTTTCTATTGTAATGCAACAAACGAATATGGCTGGTCACAAAGCAGTCCTCCGGTCTTTGGTGCGCTAGCATACTTGGATGACAGATTTGTTCAACAGCCTAACAATGAAACTGTCCACGTTGGACAGAACGTCAGTCTTCCTTGTTTGGCACCTGCAGGGCTTCCTAAACCGACCATCCGTTGGCTGAAGGACGATGTACTTGTGGCTGAACAGAGTACAGGCAACATGTCTGCAGTTGGAGTGAATGAGTCCACTTCATCCCTCTTATCAAACTTGTTAGTACTCGATAATGGAACACTATGGATCAACTCGGCTACACTTGAGGAAACGGGAAAATATCGTTGCACGGCTACAAATCTAATTGGTTCCAGGAGTTCCCAGCCAGCACTTTTGTCTGTCATGTCAACCACGACATTCTTTGAAACTCCGAAGCACTTACGGGTCAGATTAGGTGAAGATGCCAAATTTTTCTGTGAAGCGGATGATCCCAAAACAGTTTCCTGGAGGCGCGGAAAGCAAGATGCCCCGTTTGATCATATGACCCGGAAAATAAGTAGTAGAGGGAACAATATAAAAATGACAGAATAGAGAGAAGACGAACGGAGAATAGGATGACGAACAAAACCGTTAGTCGAGCACAGAGCACCCTTGTCAGGGAATGAACACAGTGGAGCCAACTCATAGGATGTTGCCGCGAAGTCAAAGTTGATCTCTTTTCTAATTCGTACTATGCTGTCATTCCTATGTGACAGTTAACCTTTCTGAGGTAGTTTTTGATTCTACGGTTCTTTTCCAGTCCACCTAGACTGGGTGGACCATATAGAGGGAACTGAATGCTGTCAAACTGGCCTACCACGTTACATTCGGTGTGTATCATTCACAAGCCTACAAAAAACTATGTATCTTGTACCAGTAATCCCGCTGACTTGAAATATCCCTCAATTAGTCTCAGCTGTGGCTGGAATCAGACAGATGGAACATAAAATTCATTAGCCCAGAAGAGAAAATTTGCGATGGGTGTTCTTCTAGACCCTTCTCCACCTTGAGGAAATGACGTAGTTGAGAAAGGTATTTGACTACACACTACCGAATTTTCGTTTCTTCAAAGCCGAAAGATAATGAAACACGTACAGGAATGTGATCCAGGTAGGATTACTTGAAGATAGCCGTAACAACGAGAACCTAGGTCTTTTAACACTGAGACAGATTGTTTGGTTGTTGAAATAGCCGTACCATCTTCGCATAGAGGGGGGGATTCTATGGATACGAAATTGTCGGCTAGGGCTTTACCGTAAGGCAGCTTTGTTCTAACTTTCCTGTGCAGTTTAATGTAATCTAATATTTCGTTATAGTGTAGGCGTGAACAATTTTGGCTCGTCCATAATGGGATGTGACGCGCATATACGGCTTCTAGCGACTCGACTTGAATGGTCCATACACTACGCAGACTCGGTAGGTTTCCTGCACAATCTGCACTTGACCTATCAGCCAAAACTTTCGCGTGGTGAGCATGCCGAGACAAGACTGGTAGGCCCTGATGTATTCTTTGTAGGAGACGTTGGGATACGGTTACTGGTTACTGACTGTCCATTAGAAGCGGCCAGACTGCCGCTTCTGGCATGACACTTGCAGTGTTCTCGGTCCAACGCACAAAAGTGTCCGCCAGAAATGGACCCGAGTTCTCAAGCAAGTGTTTCATGGTTCAAGAGCAAACGGTCTCTTCAATTTCAGTGATACAAGCTGTAAAAGGTAAAGGGTTTTAACCGTTTCAAAACGGGACCTATGACTTTTCTTGTGGCCTTCGTTTGCAAGCATTCCATTAGCCGGATATCTTCTTGAAGAATAAATGACCATTCCATTAGCCGGATATCTTCTTGAAGAACAAATGACCCGAGAAAAACACTAATTTGCGAATCAATTTCGTTTTGCGAGAGACTCAGCTGGAAACCAGCTGAATCTATCGTGTGTGATGTTTCCAGGCAGTGTGCATTACGTATAAACAAATAACCCGCTTGTATGTTAACTGAAGTTGGTAGTCTTGTTAGTTATCTGCGTTGAGGTTGAAGACCGTGCTTTTTGAATGGACCCAGAATGCGTCTGAGGAACTGGATTCCGGCAAATTTAGTTTCGCATGTCGTTTTGGTTTAGAGGAAGAGTTCAGTTAAGCAGGTTGCTGAATCTTTCTCCAAGTGGAAGTATTTGACACCTAGGCCTTCGAGATGATAAGGATGGATAGCTTGATGTTTGGTCGCAAACAGGGGCCTAAATGTTGACCGACATTACAATGTATCGGCGTCGTTCTCTGGAAGCATCTGACTTTCTTTGCCAAGAACAGAAGATCACAGTCTCACGTCTTCGGCAAAACTATGATGGCGATTGTGTTGGTGATAACAGGTCGATGATGCACAAGCTGAAGAGTTTGAACCAATAATCGATCCGTGTAAATTCAAAGTGTCGAGTGTGGATCTGCCAATGCTCTCTCGACTCCAACTACACGAATGCTCTGTTGTTAACATAGAGAACCAGTTTGACGCTGACCAAAGGATTAGAGATTGCCGTGTTCGTCTTGATGAAAGCTTTCGGAATGTCAGGGCAGATGGCAGTGGTATGGATTGGTGATTCCGTTGAGCCATGTGTGAATTTCCCTGAGCTAGTGGTGCACACATGTCAATTTTTGAACCAATTTTTAGAGCTACTTACAAAGTCACTATCAATGAGTATCACTCAGTGATACCACCCGCTCTTTGCGTACAACTGGGCACGACTGAAATCATCAGGGCTGATCTACAGTTGTTCTGTTAGGACCTGTCGCCATACTTAAAAGGCGGCCTTATGTGGCAGCACCCTCAGTTGTTTGAAATTCGGTCAGTGCTAAAACGTAACAGAAAGATTTCTGACAGTGGTATTGTTGTAAAACGTAAGCAAATACAATCGCCGGTATTCCGTCAGAACCTGCTAATTGTATCCTATCTGGGGTATATGGTTTAGGAGAAAAATTCAATTCAGAGATCAAACCAAACGAGCAGGTAGCTAGCTGGGTGACGGTGTGGAGTGAATGTCTACCACAGACAACGAGAAATGTTCGCGGCCCGCTAAGAAGATACTGTTCTAGTCTTATACAGCGTCACTTCTGCGAAGTTTCTGAGTTGCCTGAGGAAGTCCTCCAGGTTTTTGAAGGCCTCACATGTCATCCTAGTTTGAGGTGTGCGGCTTCCATTACGGACCTGATTGATGAGTAAAATGTTGTCGCGAAACAGAAATATCCACTAGCTTTCCGCTTTTGGAAATTACTTTCTCAGTATCGAGCGTTAGTCAGCTTTTGAAGTTCACTGTTCGAGGGTGGGGGGGGGAATGTCGAGGTTAGAAGTCACGTGTTGAATTCCAATCATCATGTCTCCACATCCATGAGCCCTTACAGATCCAATTAGGCACTGGTAAACTCTATATGCTTTCAGCTATGTTATATTTTGAATAGATGTACTTTTGGTTGTTGATTGATTTTGTAATCAGCTGGGCGGGACCATTGAATGGAGTGTAACCACTGCATGACCAATAGGGTTTAGTTGAGGTAGTAGATGAGAGTCCATTACTGCGAATGGGCCCTGTATCCGGCTACAATCCAGCTGTGTAGCCACCAGTGCAAAAAAATCGAGTATGTTGTTTCATACAATCATTATTAGGGAGCTTTAATATGGCTGTTTAAGTACACAGAAAGAAGCATTCGATCAAGAAGTATCAGGGGGAGCCTTGATGGTTCCAAGAAAAAGGTGGTCCTTCTATGAGAGATGTCATCTTCATCGAGAGTTCTGAAAACATCCGGCCATAAGCCTATGGCTTGGCAAATGCATGCTTCACAAGACAGAGTCTCAACGATTATTTAGTTTACCATGATTCGGAGAGGCTGGCTCTCGAGTCATCCTACCATCCATCGTTTTGAACTGTCCATCTGATCCGATTAACTGTATTCATGGCTTCTATAAAACTTCTGACTGTCTATTGGGCGCAAATGTTAACATCTGGAGTACACAATCCTGTAAAATCATGATGTATTTTTCTCACAGGGTACGTAGATCACAACTATGTTGACTGATTGCAAGCCCTCCAGGGTGATAGGAGTGAAAACATCTTTTTTAGTGAGACAGCTGGTTCAGTATTCTCAGGAAAAGAGGTTACACTCCGCCACCTCTCCCTCAGCTTGTTGGTCCTTCTGTAAACTGAAACTCCGCGGTGACAAGTTTCGCGTTCAATGTGGGTTAGAACATATGACCTTATTAGATGGCGTTGAGGTACGATATACTTTTGGTAAAGCTACACCTGAATTTCCCTTGAATTTAATATGAACTAACTGTATACAGAGCTGTGCTCATACTCGGAATCCAGGATTCTTTGGGTAATGGGACGACTTAGTCCGTAGTTCGAACCCGACCTCTGCCTCTCGATTTCCCCTGTCTAGGCTTGGGCAACCTGGCAGTATACCGACCCTCGTGCTTCCTTCGGGTGGCATGGCAGCTGAGCACCGAAAAGCTGTTACAGGTGAACGACTTATCAATCTTGGATTATTGATTTCAGTGCGTCCAACCTCGTTAGGCCACCTGTGGGGCACCGATTCTAGTCCCGTTTATATTTACTATTGTTATAGCTATTTACAAGGTCGTCTTTATATTCGAATGTCATGGTTATCGCTGTCCGGTAATACTTTCCTCTGAGTTCCTTGCACACACACACACACACACAACTTTTCATTGGGGGGCGATTCGTTGAACCTCAAGTTGGAACAACCGGACAAAGGTTCATCAGTGCGCGATACCATAGGTTATATCAGTCCTCTTAAAGTACAAAACACTGAGGTTGTTTATCTCCTCACGTGCGTTGGGAAGGTATATGCTTTGTCTGAAAACTTACCTTTCGGCTTGACAGAATACGTGAACGTAGTAAGGTCGCTTTGAGTGGTTTTTAGGAGTTTTATCTGGTGCGATCGTGTCACATTTGATCGAAACCGGTCATATCACAGACCGGGGACGTGCCTTTTTAAAATTCCCCTAGCGGGTGCATTTCGCCGGTCACTGACAGTACAGCTCAGATTGCAGTCGATCGAGGAGGTTATCGGTAACCCACAGTTCTGTGTTCAAAATAAGGTTGTGTGACCTTTGAAATTACGCTGACCTGCTAGCTGTTCTGTTCTGACTTAGTTTGACTGTGAGTTCATCCAGTTTATTCTGTGACTGCGACCAGTGTGCCCTTTCGCTCGCTGTGTTACATATGTGCCCAGGAATTTATCTAGGCATGCACATGAACCGCACTTCCTATAAATTTGTGATCCGACCACAATCGTCGTAGAATGGTCGCTTTATTTTTTATCAATCCGGTATTGAGGTACTCAAATTTATTCTGTTTACAGTGTGTGAAACAAATATGTGTGACCAAGAGGCTGTTGATGGAATCGTTTATCCATTTGACTGTCAATGTATCAGTCGATATTCACATTTACATTGCTATTGAGAGCAGCACTGGTTCTCAAAACCGCCAATCATTTGATTGTACCGAAATTGTACCTACTTAATCGGTTCATCAGCCCGGATGTCTTAAGATTGCTTAGCTATGAAGACCACTAACACTGCAAAGTCTAAGGGTGTCGCATTTTCCTGCTCATTCCAACAAGAAAAGACGGAATCCTCAATGACGAACGACAGAATAATGACACGGCACTGCATCCGACTTCTAAAGTCGAAGTGTTGAATTCCTCTGCTCCAATAAAAGGGAATAAACCTAGGGGTGTATGCATCAAGTTTACCATCGTCAGTCTGAAAGGTAAAACGAGCTACTTATGCATATTTGGACACGATAACAACAGTTGCTGAGCTGCGAGAGGGTCATTATATGAGGTTTTTGGAATGGGTTAGGTCCACGGTTGACTTAATCTTTTCGAGTTATTTTTGCGTACACAAGATTGGTTCACTTTTCTGGATCAGCAATGCCTCGCAGGATGCAAGCGGCTGCGGTTATCTTAGCGACTTACACATCTGCTTTGGGTCGACGATGTAGCATACGCGTCCAAAATCGCCTTCAGATTTGTCCGCCCTGCGTTGTTAGTGAAAACTGATCAGCTGTTCGTCCCTGGTGTTATAGAAGAGAATTTTTGGGGCAGACCACAACATTTTTGCAACCAACTTCGAATCCGATGGCCACATGTTGCTCATTCTTGCTTTTCCGGTTCTACATCATTCCCAACCATTTTTGAAAGGCATCACAAACCTGGTTAGACGATGCCAGAACGATAATACTATCTCTAAGTTGGACCAAAGTCTACGCATTTCTGTCCCTATTTGAACAATCCGATAGTTATAATATGTCGCCAAATCCTTCCAAGTGTTTTCGAGAAATACACTCATTTGCATATCAATTTGGTTTTTACGAGAGACTCACCTAGAACCCAGCTGAATCTCCCGTTTGTGATGTTTTCAGGCAACTGAATGTGCTGCACCAGGCCGCCTCATGTTCCAGTTGCTACGATATTCGAGATATCGCGATACATGTATATTCGTAATGGACTACTCATAAGGTTGCTGAAAACTCTTCGACAGCCCACGACCGGTTTCGCCCTTCTTGGGGCTCATCAGGTAGGCGCAGTCCCCAAGTTCCCGTCAACCTTATGTTCTACTCAAACCCAAATTGGACTGAGTCCGAGAAAAACACTCAGTTGCAAATCAATTTGGTTTCGCGAGTGACTTACCTGGAACCAAACTGGATCTCCCGTTTTTGACGCTTCAGTTGGGTTCCAGGTGAGTCATTCGAAAAACCAAATTGATATGCAAATGAGTGTATTTCTCGAAAACAGTCCAATTTGGGTTCAAGTAGAACATAAGGTTGACGGAAACTCGGGGACTGCGCCTACCTGATGAGCCCCAAGAAGGGCGAAACCCTCCAAGTGTTCTTTGTGGTATCCAAAATATCTCATGTCTTGGCTTGCGGGATACAAACGGTTTCTAAAGGTCTTAACTCCAAGCGATCTAGCAGAACTGCGTGATGTGTTACGTGTCTTGCGACAACATCCACCAGCTTTCCAAAGCAGAACTTCAATAGGTCCTCGAGAATGACAAAAGTCTTTCCGAATTTACTCCGCATTTTTCCTTCAGATGCTGCCTGTACGAATAATTTCACGGCTAATACAGGTGCGTTCCCCATAATCGCGCTACTGGGTTCGGGAAAAAATGGTCATCATCTTTGAGTACCCAGAAAACTTTACAAAACCGAAACGGATTGCCTGTAAACTCAATGAGAAGTACTGGTCCTGCACTAAGTTACCCGACTTCATAAGTAGCTTTTCGTGTTTACGTTCATCATAGTAACTGACCATCAGAATGTGACCTTCATTTGCCGTCCACATACAACATCCACGAAAGAACCTGGAAGCTTGGAAACATCACAAACGAGAGATTCACCTAGGTCCCGGTTGAGTCTCTCGCTCAAACGTGGCTACGTTCGGTTGCTCAGACGTGAAAACTCAGATGCGTCCAACGTGCGTTGGTGGAATAGTGGTAACACGCTCGCCTCGCATGTCAGATGTCCAAGGTTTAAATCCCGCCACGGCCATTGGATATGCACTGCTGATGAGCTCTAATAAGAGCGAAACTCGAGTCCAGTGCTTCCCCCTTTGGTGTGGACTCACCGGAACAGGAAGACGACCGTTCAAACGAGAGTGGTGTGAATATGAACAAAATACCTATCCTTCAAAATTCCCAACTGAAAACCAAATTTGTTTGCAAATGAGTGTATTTCACCTTGAACTAAGTTGGAGCGTAGTCCTTTGAGCATGTAGCAACAAGTACTTAGCAAAGGCTGACAAACGCATTCCACATGCAGCTCTCGTTTCAGAATAAGGTGATGTAGATCCTCCACCCGTCATCGAATAATGAAACCACTGTTAATGAACCAAGCTGAGCTGATTCTCCAGTATTTTGGCGAAGCCGAAAAAGACGTATTCCAGCATTATATTCAAGGAGGCAATTGTCGACGACGTTTGATGGCTTATCACGTATTGATGATCAGATCATTATCGCACTTCCTTTACTCTCCTAGGTCGCCTGATCTGCATTGTGGAATCGGTGAATCGTTGGCAGTAATCCCCTGTCGGTGTTCTGAGTTCTCTGTGGATATCTTCCGAACCTCAAAGAATTGTTCTTCGTATCTGACACATTCGCCGGTGCCATGGTCTGCGTATCGTGATTCATGGCATTGGGTCCATGTAGATTATTTTGGTTCTTTTCCAGGCAACCTCTCCTCATCGATTGTCGTTTCTTATGATTCGGAGTTCACAGTGGGCAACTTTTAGAACAGTTTCGATCGTGAGAGTATCCACAAGCACATGACATGGGTAGCAGTCCCCATTCTACTGATGAGGTTTTCAACAACCGAGTGAAAAACATTGACTGTGGACATCTATTTGCCTCTGTTTAATCATTCATGACGGTTCCGCCAAACACCCAAACACGCTATCAATCAGGTACGTCCAACCGTTTTTGGTGAGCAACGCAAAGAAGTCGGTAAATTTCTACTACTACGCACCATGAGCCACATATTTAAAGTCGAGTGACTTGAGTACCCAATCGGCTAAATTTGAGTTGTGAAACCCAGGTTCTATATCTCACTGGCTGTTGGGTGCACACTCAACAAACGGGCCACATTCGTTTTGATATAAATGAACTGTCGAATCAAGTACAAGCAGAACGAGTGTACTACACTAGTGAAAGGCTTTGTGAGGTGGATGAAGGTGTTGTGTGTGAGCGCAACAACGCATCCGCAACCGAAGTACATGGAAACTGAAATTTGCTTGCTTGGACGGATACAGATTAAAACATCACACTCAGTTACCCGTCTTCAGGTTCTTCGCATTCTCAGTTTGCTTGACGTTCCGAGTCAAGTATGAGGCTCTCAACCAAAAGTTATCAAACCATAAGGTCAACAAATGGAAGTACAGCGAAGAGAAAACGAGACTATAAACCTGATCAAGTTTTCTGAGAAAGAGATGAGCTATAGAGCAATGAAGTTAATAGTTACGTCAATTACATCACAGTGGAAATTTAAGAGGATTTCCAGAGAGCACAAACATCCCTGGTACATTTCGTATGATTTTGGGACCAGCCCGGTCATACCAAGTCGAGGGAAAACGCTGGCCAGCAGCGACCAAGCCTAAGTTTGAAGTCTGCCACACTGTTGGCCTGCACCACTGCCTCAAGAACCAACCATCCTTTGGAGAGGTAATGCGGACTTATTTGAATCGGGGCTTCAATGTTTTCAAGTTTGAATGGACTCCCAATTGTGCTTAAAATTCTGATCTTATCCACGCCGGATATTCCCCTCAACCGCCTACGTCACATCGAGAACAACTACAAACACTTCAGCTTCCTTGTCAGACCAAAAATAGTTCGGTGGAATTTTTCAATCGCAACATCACCTACCCGTCATACAATGACAGGGTCCGACAAACGTCTGAGGTAAATGCGACTGGAGACAGAGCACTTGTGCCTTGCCAAGGCTTAGTTACCCTTTCAGGTTGTGTCAGTATACTAGAAGACGAGTCTAAACTTATTGTGGCGCAGACCCTTCATTTTTTCCGCCACATTTATCTGAACTAGTCCTGTCTCTGCATCAGCCCAGTAGGTTGTTCATTGTAATTAGTAAGAATGTGACACCAATCTACGTCTAGTGAGCGTGGATCAGACGACCAAAGCCCCGGTTACAGATCTCGTTCGCGTAGAGTTTCTAGACTCTTCACTCCGCATGTCCTGCTCTTTAGACCTAGTACTGGTCAAGAGCAACGCAAAGAAGTCGGTAAATTTCTACTACTACGCACCATGAGCCACATATTTAAAGTCGAGTGACTTGAGTACCCAATCGGCTAAATTTGAGTTGTGAAACCCAGGTTCTATATCTCACTGGCTGTTGGGTGCACACTCAACAAACGGGCCACATTCGTTTTGATATAAATGAACTGTCGAATCAAGTACAAGCAGAACGAGTGTACTACACTAGTGAAAGGCTTTGTGAGGTGGATGAAGGTGTTGTGTGTGAGCGCAACAACGCATCCGCAACCGAAGTACATGGAAACTGAAATTTGCTTGCTTGGACGGATACAGATTAAAACATCACACTCAGTTACCCGTCTTCAGGTTCTTCGCATTCTCAGTTTGCTTGACGTTCCGAGTCAAGTATGAGGCTCTCAACCAAAAGTTATCAAACCATAAGGTCAACAAATGGAAGTACAGCGAAGAGAAAACGAGACTATAAACCTGATCAAGTTTTCTGAGAAAGAGATGAGCTATAGAGCAATGAAGTTAATAGTTACGTCAATTACATCACAGTGGAAATTTAAGAGGATTTCCAGAGAGCACAAACATCCCTGGTACATTTCGTATGATTTTGGGACCAGCCCGGTCATACCAAGTCGAGGGAAAACGCTGGCCAGCAGCGACCAAGCCTAAGTTTGAAGTCTGCCACACTGTTGGCCTGCACCACTGCCTCAAGAACCAACCATCCTTTGGAGAGGTAATGCGGACTTATTTGAATCGGGGCTTCAATGTTTTCAAGTTTGAATGGACTCCCAATTGTGCTTAAAATTCTGATCTTATCCACGCCGGATATTCCCCTCAACCGCCTACGTCACATCGAGAACAACTACAAACACTTCAGCTTCCTTGTCAGACCAAAAATAGTTCGGTGGAATTTTTCAATCGCAACATCACCTACCCGTCATACAATGACAGGGTCCGACAAACGTCTGAGGTAAATGCGACTGGAGACAGAGCACTTGTGCCTTGCCAAGGCTTAGTTACCCTTTCAGGTTGTGTCAGTATACTAGAAGACGAGTCTAAACTTATTGTGGCGCAGACCCTTCATTTTTTCCGCCACATTTATCTGAACTAGTCCTGTCTCTGCATCAGCCCAGTAGGTTGTTCATTGTAATTAGTAAGAATGTGACACCAATCTACGTCTAGTGAGCGTGGATCAGACGACCAAAGCCCCGGTTACAGATCTCGTTCGCGTAGAGTTTCTAGACTCTTCACTCCGCATGTCCTGCTCTTTAGACCTAGTACTGGTCAATCGATAACACGCACATTCTGGGGTCTACAAAACAAGCCTTGACTTTCTCGCTTTTGTACAGACCTTTCGTCATCCCTTCCGTAGAGCATAGTAAGTTCTCAACAATCGATAACACGCACATTCTGGGGTCTACATAACAAGCCTCTCGCTTTTGTACAGACCTTTCGTCATACCTTCCGTAGAGCATAGTAAGTTCTCAACGAAACCATTGAGAAACGTAGGCAAATTTCTGTGAGATTGTTGGCAACCTTGGCCTGGATTGATTTCTATAGAGACTTTGTGACTGAAATGTTTTGGTTAACGGTCTCTGATTTTCCGTCTTTTTGCACTAGTACCTTTTTGAACAGGTGCGGTGGTGGTTTTCTTCCAGTGCTGTGGAAGTTTAGCTTAACGTGGGGACAAGTTGGAGATCCTCTTCACTGGTTTACCTAGTATACCAGTTAGGGGGCATTCCGTTCAATGCTTTTTTCATTTTCTGTGTGCCATTGATGAACCCTTAACTCCGTCCCTACGATTAGATCATCTAGCAGGGATGCACCGGTTGAATTCAGGTCTGTTAACTTCTTCACAAGCGGCACAAGCATCACGGATTCACGGATTGATACACAGGATCGAAGCTTTCGCCCGGGCCAGTTTTGTTCTTGTCGTTCTCAGCGCAGGGTAGTATACTTGCCAGCGCCTAATAGTGCTTTGAACTGAGTTCTAGTGGGAGCTTGGATAACCGTCTGAGGAAGGTTATTCCACGCAGCAATTACCCGAAATGAGAAAAAAATTTGCCTAATGAAGGTGTGCGCTCTGAGCTTAAAAATCTTCTTACCATGTCCCCGCCGTGTGTTTGCTGGGTCAACAGTGAAGAACCTGTGGGCCAAGCCTCCTTCAAACAGGGCGTAGGTAAGAATTAGGTCCTCTCGGAGGCGATACTCCAGGGGAAAGAGGTCAAGCACGGCGAGACGCGTTTCGTAATCCATGGACTTGAGGCCGGCAACCATTTTCGTAGCAGCTCGCTAGACACGCTCAATGAGGATTACGTCTTTCGTGCGTCCTGAGTAGACAACCGGGTTGGCATATCCAGGAGCGGTCTGACATAGGCCCCACAGAGTATTTGGAAGTCTCTGCGAGTAATACGGGAGAAGGTGCGTAGAATCATCCGTAGAACAGCGAATGCCTTCTGGGTCGATTTCTCACGGTGCAGTGAGAAGGACATGTTTGGAGAGAGCCAAATGCCCAAATCCTTTTGGCATGGAAAGTTTCTTAAATGAGTGGAGAGGACGTTTAGTTTAACGATGAAAGTCCACACTGGGACGTCGAAATCGACTTTGACGAAGCCCATCACTTTCTTCATGGTTGACTAGTACTGAAGACAGTTATAGAATACTTGGCTTTGCCTTAGCCCAGTCTCATTGTATAGACTTCGTGGAACTGTCTTTGCATCCCTGAGGCTTCCGTAGGCCAAAAAGGTCAATTTCTGTAGCCTGAATACTTTGAAACTTGCTTCGGGCCATATATTTCAGGGTTTAAAGTACGCGAACCCATCATGATGGTAATAAACCCCAAGTTCGAACTCTATGCATTGCTGCAAACTGACTTAAAGTGGTAGTCACATTGCATCCCATTTTCGTCGTAGGCTTTGCGACTTCCTCTTTCTTGATTTTCATATCATGTGGGAAGGTGAATCACTCAAACCCGAGGTACCATATATTGATTGCTTCCAGCAATCAGTTGGGCCATGCGCAAAACTCCAAAAGTCAAATCGTTCAGATGGAGGTTTATCTACAAATGCGGTATTATGAATACAATTATAAAACAATAAAACTGTACAAAACCCAAGTCGTGGGACTGCGCCAGCTTCTATACACGGGTTCCGGGACTGCTAGTTCCAAACAGGATCCCAAAATTCACTTAGACTCAAGGCAGGCTGGCCACAAGATGGAAGATCCACGCGATGACTTAAACAAGACGTGTGATAACGAGGCCAAAGAGCGTTTCACGTTCAGGTCAGAACAAGAAAGGCGGTATAGGCGTAAAACGGGGAGTCACGCTGTGCACAATAAGAATAAAGAAAACAATCAACATCACCCCCAAAACTAGCATGACTACTATCTCAATCCACCGCATGCAAGAAAGAGATCAACGAGAATGGTACAACTGCTCTAGCCACAAACGCTTCCCTCAATCCGCAGCATGCGCCTAGGGTGGGTGAGCAACTAAATGTCTTCTGCTCCTTCCAGCAGGCGCACGCGACGTATATCGTGCCCAGCCTTACCTGAGGCAGTCCTTACTGGCATTTTTCGAATATGGCCATCACTTCCGGGCTTGGCCTCCACTATGATACCTTTCTCCCAATGTCAGCGATCTATACTCTCACCGCTGAATAATACAAAGATTCTAACTAAAAAGTCTCCAGGGTTTCGTAACCACCTGTGTCGTAACTATAAAAGTGGAATGTACTCCTTTAAACATCAACATCAAAGGTATCTGCCAACACTTGCCATGCCTCCAACATTGGGTGTATCTGTCGCGTACATTGGTCACATAAACTGAGAGATCAGGCTGTCCCCGCAATGGTAGCAAATGAATTGGGCTGAGCACGTCTAACGAGTCTGAATCACCGTAGATAGGTGCCAATGGGAGATTACTTAAAATACGCCCGACCTCAGTGAGGAAAGTAGACAAAGATTCGTCAGCCAACACTTGCTTGCGAAAGACCGCACTCAGCATTTTGCGGCTAGATCATAGCTGACGCTTCAAAGCTCTTCCACGGTGACTGCTACAGGGTGGATTAAAGTGCCACTCAATCCTCTGGGCTAGCATCCTCTTGGTACTGGGACCGCAAATTCGCGGTTTCAGAAATTGTCGAAGTTCTAGCTCGGTTCAGCCGAAGTCACTTGCCTGGTCACTGTACATTTCTTTTGGTGAATCGCGGTTGTAAACAAAACGGAGGAGTATCATAAGAAGGCAATCTACCAGCAAGAAATGGGCCATCTTGATGTGAAGTGCACGAGTCTTCTAACAGGAGGAAATACATCCATATCGCTTTATCGATTGTCATCCGTCGGAACCAAAACAATTCACTCCTGTGGCGGCAAAGGCGCGACCAAGTTCAACTCTGAAGGATGGCAAGGATGCCATCAACTGTTCCGCTGACTTAACTGACCTTGCCTTACATGACAGACATCTTTGCACAAAATTTTTAACTGCGACTGCCCCTTGAGCAGTTGAAAAATGTCGATGCATAACACCTAGAACACTCGGCGTGCCCATGTGTCCTTCTGACTCATGGTAATATCTAATCAAGCATTGAGTCAAGGGGCTGGACAAACAAGTATGATAAGATCTCTGCGAAGTTGGAAAAAACACTGTTTTGTAGCCTTCCTTCAACAAGTAACAGTCCTTCAAGAAGAACTGAAGAAAGTCGACGCAACCTTAAATCCTAGATCTCGTTGGGAAGTGATCCTATGTTAAGGTTTAAATGCCTGTTGAAAAGCGTGCTGTTGTATGTGTTGCAACGTTAGATACTCTGCTGCTATCTATTTTTCAGGCCGCGGAGCGCTAGGTGTAAGCACAACGTTTGCTTCTTCGTTCGACTTTACTTGGAGGTACAATGTAAATCGCATCATCCGCACTATGGCACGTTTCAGCTTAGCCCATGGATACTAGTGGGAGATTAGTTTGTCAAATACTAGTTCTTCTAAAACTATAGTATGCAGAACGCTGGACTCCTTAACCGCGAGAGAAGGCCGGCAAGGCATTTAACATTCAACTTCATCGACATGTGCCCTGGACTTCGTAGAAAGACTGGGCGATGCAACCAAACGTCCAGAACGTCCATGCGGCTTCCAGCGACTCTTCTCGATGCGTGATCTGTTGGATTATCTTACGCTGGTGCATGCAATCACTGCGATACTTTTGTGAATAAATCACAGTCTATTAGCGACTAAGCCCTTATTTTTGGACTTTCTATTGTAGTTATAGTGAACCACGATCATAGAATTGGTCCACAAGAACCGTCCACTTGCAAATTCAGTTCTTTGAAGACATGACGCACTAACCTTACGGCAAAGACAGCAGCTTGCAATTTCAATCGTGGTATACTAACAGGCTTCATTGGATAAAACACGCGATTTATCAGCAAGAAAATTACACCTTAGCATTCCAGAACTGGGCATACAACGTACCTAAATAACAGACCCGTAGAAAACTTCTGATTAGCTACGCAGTTTATTGTGACGTACACCGAACTTCATAGGCGTGATGCAGCCAGGTATTTCCAACACCTCAACTCTTTGTATGTCGCACTGCCGACACTCCCACACAGCTTCCATAGCTTGATCAATGCGTTCGTTCCAAAGATATTTTTCCTCGCAGTCGTTTGTGGAAGTGGGAGCACAAGTCCGAGGGGCATTGGCAGTTTTATGGACGTTCTAGACATCACCGCAAGTCTTGTTAAAATCAACACGAGTTTCACCATCTTGCGGCCACCTTGTCTTGAGTCTGGGTGAACTGTAGTGTTTAAGGAGTTCACCACCTTTAGACAGGCGTCCTTTCATATAACTGAGGCAATTTTTCGCTGCAAACAAGTTACTAGGCAGGTTCCTCCAGTCGACCCAGCAAGGTTGCGGTACCTGTGTGCTGTTTTTGTGTCTTTCGTTTGCTTCCTTTACAACATTACGACATTACGTATTTTGTCAATTGTATAAACGTTTTTTTGCTTGAATACGAAAAACTATGAGATGCGCGTTTGTGCAATTACACGCAATACAAACGTGGTCACGCGCTTACAGCGGTCATTCGCGAGTTCCATGTGTTAACTCTGGTATCAAAACATTTCGTACTATCTTCGAATCTTATTATATGTCGGGACTGTTAAACAGCGGACCCCTGGAAAACCATGATTGGATTATTATTTATTCTCTGACCTGGTGTTAGGCGGAATTCCACACAGACCCCGCTTTACCGCCTGCAGTCGGGTGCTGCTTCGGCCGAAAACCCTATCCCACGCAAGATTGGCCAGAAATTCGGGACGCTTGCTGATCCGGCATCAAGCCCAGTCTGATTGGTCGAACATCTGGACCCAGCAGCTAGTCCTGACCCAGTATTGGCCGGTTGCCAGTGGTGCATCCAGAACGCGTCAGAATTTCCAGAAAGTTGTTACCGCTTACGCTATATATACGAAGCGCTGAACAAATGCTCTTGACTTCGTTTGGGGCGTTAATATATCTTGTACACTTTTGGTGGTTGTTTTGACACGCAACGCTAGCTTGGGAGGCTCAGACCGAGAACTAAGCTGAGAAAATACCGTTGCTACAATTGGCGACGGGGATGGGAACCCACGATATCGAATTTAATCAGCTCCGAGAAATTTTGCAGCAGCAACAAAAGCAGTTTGAAGAAGCGCAACTGAAGCTCATTGAATCACCGACTCAGAGACTGCATATCCAGGCAGCAGCCAGCACTGGTGAGTCTTCTGTTTCCTCAACTGATGCAGCCGCGGTCTCAATCACGGAGTTCACATTCGACCCTCTTTCTGCTCACACTTTTAACTCCTGGTTCAAGCGGTATGAAGACATGTTCAAGACTGATTTTTCCAAGTTTGATGACGGTTGGAAAGTCAGACTATTGCTCGAAAACTCGGCACACCGGAGCATGAACGGTACACAAATTTCATTCTCCCCAAGCTGCCCCGCGACCTCAGCTTTGATGAAACGGTCGGAACACTGTCTCAGATATTCGGCGATCAAACATCACTGTTCAATATCCGTTACCAATGCCCAAAGTTGGTCGAGAAAAATAATGAGGATTTCATCACGTTTTCCGGTGTTGTCAATCGGGAAGGCGAGCGCTTTAAGCTCAGCTCAACGACGGAGAAACAGTTTAGGTGCCTCATTTTTGTATCCGGTCTCCAGCCGTCCCAGGATTCTGACATCAGAACCCGGCTGCTTATCAAAATTGAACAGGATGCCCAAATGACGTTGCAGAGCTTCACCACCGAATGTCAACGCCTCATCAAACTGAAGCACGACACGGCTACGATCGGCCAATCACCTGTGACTTCAAGAAGCTGTGTGAAGGCAATCAACTCCAGCGCGCCTAAGAAAGCTGACAACAGGCCCGATCGAAAACAGCGCAAGCCTCCCACAAGTTGCTGGCATTGCGGTGAGTGGCGTTTCGCTAGTTATTGCCGGTTTAGACGTCATAAATGTTCCAGGTGCAATCTTCGTGGCCACAAAGAAGATTTATGTCGGTCTCAGAGGCCACAGCCACCCACACCACCGTGCACCCCATAAATCGCGGTCCAACTCGGTGACGGCGACATTCAAGGTTGAGTTTGCTTGCCGAAGGAAGTTCGTGACGGGTCCTAGCAAGCAACATCCCAGTTCGCTTGCAGCTTGATACGGGCTCCGACATCACGCTGCTCAGTGAGCGAACGTGGAAACGACTTGGTAAGCTGCATGTGAAACCGACCAAACATTGGGCCCGTAATGCTTCTGGTGGTAAACTAAAGTTGACTGGCGAGGTTGACTGCTCCATAAACTTCAATGGCTCGACGGCACAAGCCACGTGCTACCTGACGTCATGCCCAAAACTTGATCTCATGGGGCTTGACTGGATCGGAAAGCTTAATCTGCCGGAGGAGCCAATTAATTCTATTTGCAACCTCACGCATGCAGCACCTGGAGACGCTCTCGAACCAACTCACATTGCAACGCGTCCTCTTGAGGACCTGGTACAACGCTATGCATCCGTATTCGCCGACGAGCTTGGACGGTGCACAAGAGCAAAAGCCAGACTGTGCTTCCTCCCCGGTGCTAAACCAGTTTTCAGGCCGAAACGCCCAGTACCGTATGCAGCCTTACCTATCGTTGATCAGGAGCTGGACCGACTGCAGAAGTCTGGTGTTCTCCAATCGACCAACTACTCTGCATGGGCCGCACCAAGCGCGTTGGTGAAAGAGGCCAACGGGACCACCTGGTTGTGTGCAGATTTCTCAATGCTGCGCTGGATACCCACCAACACCCTCTGCTCCTTCTAGAAGATCTGTTCGCGAAACTAAATGGGGTAAATTTTTCGCGAAGATTGACTTGGCCGATGCTTACCTCCAGGTTGAAGTTGAGGAGAACCCTGAGAACTTCTGACGATTAATACGCATCGCGGTCTGTTCCAGTATACTCGACTGCCATTCGGTGTGAAAACAGCGCCAGCCATATTTCAACAGATCATGGATACGATGCTGAAGGATGCCCACGGCGTTGCTGCTTATTTGGACGACCTCATTTTTATGGGTTCCAACCTCCACGAATTGTGGCAACGCCTCGATTACGTGCTCGGTCGTATTCAAGAATATGGCTTCAGAGTGCCTGGGCCAACGACAAGCTGTTTTGAGGCCAACAGTTCTGGTGAGTCCGTTCCTTCTGACCTCTTTATTATTGTATACTTAATCTGGCGCTATTATTTTTATTTCTTTACCACACACTCCTGGCAAAGTAGCTTTTTTGGTAACAGACCACCGCACATCATGGCGGCCGTCCATGAAGCTAACGGAGTGCCCGAAGGTTTTTACTATTTCTTTGCTCTCTAGGGGAGGTGATTTTTATGTACCTTGACTCTCGTTGAAATCCGATTCAAACAGCTGCAATGTGCGATACTCACCATTGGGTTCCGTACTGAGACAGTCGACCGATACCCGTTTGGGTCCTGTAGTTCGAAAATTGCCCTTCACAGGACCACCGGTGTTTCGGAGATCCCAGACGTTGCCCCCTAACGCAGTGAGCCTTCAGTTCATTAGCTCCTGTCAAAATTGAGACGTCACTCCCAGAAATTCGTGCGGGACGAACGTCCACAAGGCGCGTCCATTTTCTTAGCAGTAAATCATCCGGGATTGAAGCTATAGTGGTGAGAATTGACTCGATGGTGTAGGCACAGTCGACTTTGACAATATACCAGTCAAGCAAAGACTGTACGGAACAGATGGCTGTCATGGTATCCTAAATGTTGAGGTTATTTACCGATTAAAATTCTACACGAGTTGCTACATCAGCCGATAGCAGGGTAGTAGCAGAACCACTGTCCAACAGAGCACGGGGGAACAGTGCCCACGGGTCCAGTCAGCCGAACGGCGACGAACACAAGGTAGTTGTTGGAATCCACATTGGCACCTTTCATATTATTATCGTTCAGTCGTAGCACCGTTTCGGTATCTAACTGCCATGCCACCAGAAAGAAACATGAGTGCTGGGATACCCCCAGACTGTCCAAGTCCAGGAAGTTGAGAGACAGAGTTCAGGTGCGAAGATGGTCCTTCCGGTCAGTAAATTTGCGCTCTGACCACTGAATCATCTCGCCTTTTTTGGCCTTCTTCACCATTCGCACTGTGTTGTGGAGCAGACAGTGATGTCGTTGGTTACAAATCAAAACGTTGCAACGTGTAATGACGCGTCACTCAAGGCCTTTCGATCTATCCAGCTTTTTGACCTAATGGAAGGTAGTGAAAACTTCAGTTTGGAAGGTTGAGTATGCAAACGGTGAGGGCGACGGTCGTTTCTATAGCTACGATATTGATGCAGTCTTTTTAAGTAAGCCCTCCAAGCCTAATTTGTCTACGTGGTTAGCACTTCGAGGCAAAGGTAGTCGATTCATGCACAAGCCAAACTCAAGCAATTGATTAACTAGTCCAAGTCACGTGATCCATTCACGAATATACGACTGCTCCACACGAAGTCTAACGGCTTACCCGAGGTTTGTACCAATGCATACCCGTGGCCCCGCTGACCAGTGGGATAAGATTCGGCGTAGCGAATGGCGTGTTGGCTGCTCGAATCCGGGGGCCGTCGTCCGGCTTGTTTTCGACTTTTGTTATGGGAGGCAGAATGCGTTTTAGGCAAATTCCATACTCTCGTGCTTTGGGTGACTATTCCATACAGTGAATGAGCACGTCCTGGTAAGTTTACGGAATGGAGTTGTCTATGTTCAGCAACGCCTGTATAATTTATGTGAAAAAAGAGAGGTCGAGGAAGGACTTTTCAAGGCAGGTAGATACGTTCTATAATGCTAAATTTTCGTATTCACTTTATAAGCGTCAGATTATACAAATCTCACGCGGAAAATCACGGACCTCCCGGAATAAACCCGCCAAATCGTTTCATACTATTTTGTCGCTCACTTTGACTATCCGTCTTCCCTTTATTTATGCTCTTTAAGCATACAACCCATTTTTCTTGGCTTGTGCACACAAGTGCAGTTTGAATGCGCGCGCTTCCTGGCTTGTGCACAACTAACTAATCAGAATGCTGGCTTGTGCATGAATCGCATGCCGGAGACAAAGGGTCACTTATTCCAAGGAAAGATACTAGGCGCTCAAATTCTGGCTCTGAAACCAAAAGCGGTACCTCGTCTGCCGCTGCGGCCCACTTCTATTATAAATATCGAGGTAAACGTTCTACTCTGCACTTGCGATTCGTTTAGCGATTCAAGTCTGCCATATAATGAATCTGGGTAAGTGCCAGGTAACAGTTAACTGTCTTCCTGATCAGCCTTCGTAGGGCATCGACGTCTCCAGAAGCACTGGACCCACCAAATTGTCATTCGTTCATGGAACTTTTGCTCCACCAAACTGAACCCTGGAGATAATCATGGCCTTTTGATAGCTTAATTTACAATGAAGGAACACACCGTGCTCGGTGGTTTATTTCGATTCCCACAGCAATAGAGGGGAAGGTACATCAGCAAGTTGTTATCGCGAAGCAATCCATCAGCCACACTCAATTGAAAAGCTTTTATAAACTTTTAGGTTTCCAGCGGATTTTCGTCAAAATTATCCATCTTTTTTTGACAGATTGGCAGTCAGCAACGTGGTGTAGTGGTCAACGTGCGGGCCATCCACTTCGCGTGCCGCAATCCGAGCTCCAGCGGTGACATCCTTTCAACGCGTATCCGTATACGACCGTGTGCCCTCCGCTTCATCGGGTTGATTTTTGTGATAAACCTCACCTTCTATCGACTGGTTGAAAAATCGCGTTTACAGTCGCCTTTATTCGACCTTCTGTTGTCAGAGGTCGCATAACCCAACGGCACCTGCTTTCGAGAGGCTAACCCCTGTTTCTTTATCTTTGGCCCCTTCATCCCCATCGCAACCTCCTCCTCCGGTACCACGCTTCTGAAGCGCGTCCCGGAGGCGGTTGTGGCCAACTCAAGAGCTTGTTCTGCCAGTTTCAGGTAAGGACGAGAGGCACCCGCAAAAGTAGGAAGTGAATAGTTGCAGGTATGCTATTAAAAGGGATGTGGCAGTGCCATGACCTCATTGCAGCTACATAATTCGGTTTCTGGGCAGCCCCGTGACGGACGTCATGTTTGAGGCGGTTTGGCTGGGATGTGCAATTTTTTGTAACCAGCTGGATTTTTCGGGTTCGTCAAGGGAATCCGCAGAAGTAAAACGGAGCCGATGTAAGATCGCAGGAATTTTTCTGGTCTGGTTGGTGATCCCTGTGGATGCAAACCACAGGCCATATGGAGTGGATAACAGCCAAACAGGGCGTTCGAAACACATATTGGCGAAGGTCGAAGCTCGAGAAAACGAGGGACTGGGATGAGATGAGTAAAGCCTGATGAGTTTAATGAGAGTTCAGAGAGGATAAAGTGCGTTAATCGAGAGAGAAAAACTTGACGTTTGCTACAGTTAGGATGGTGACAACAAATGAATAAATGAGATAGGATAGGGCAAGGTTTGTACTTAGCAGACTAACGATCATTCACGGGTTTAGCTTGCTAATCTATGCCATCATAGTACAAGAGATCTAGAGCAAACTGGTATAAGCACGCACAGGAGTAATGCGGTAAAGGAAAGGATTGACGGGAGTAGACCTTCCGAGATGGTGGACTAGATTTTCTCCAGGTTGCTGAGTGAGTTGGACAATACCACAATCTACGAAGTGCGTATGGTTTGATGTATTTTTTAGGGCCGTACAGGCAAAGCTGCACGTGGCTTCGGAGGAGGCGGAGACGGTGGCGGTGTTGGTAACTGCCGAATAGAGATATCAGGCAAATAACATGCAGGTTGCCAGGGGGCGGAGCTTGATAGGGACTAATATTAGGTAAAGGGGTTGGTGGGTTGGGGGTCAGGCCACGGACCAGGCTTGCTTAGTGCGGAGGGGGCGCAGGTGTATCTGTGTACCACGCGGGTTGTGGTCAGGTTTGTAGACACACGACGAAGAGTGGGAATTGGAGAATTTAGTGCTGGAGAAGAAGTCATGACATGGTTTTGACAGCAGGTTTTTTGGCCCGATTTAGTGGAGAGAGGCAGAGGGTTGTTAGGTCAGGAAGAGAAGACACTCCATTTACAACGACTGTCTTGGATGCATGGGTGACCTGCGTAAGGATGAAGGCGGGTCGTACCCTACCTCTCACGGCTGGCATTGTTCGCTTGACAGTGGAGTGCGATCTGGTGCTGAAAGAGGTCATCAATTGCCACGGAATTATTGGCCACCCATCTGCCTACTAGATGGGCTGACGACCCAAGTGAAACGGCGCCTCCACTCAAAACGAAGTGCAGCAGCAAGCCACACTGAATTAGTCCCATAAGGGGCGTTCAGAGAACCAGCAGAATGGAAGCCCTTGCTTGAAACCAAAGCGTTTGGCGTTTGATGGACTTCAAGTTTGAATGCAATTTTCGGTCTTGCTTCCAATGTGGTGAAGCCGTTGGGACACCTGTTAAATCAGTAACGGTTGTGCAGACAACCGATGAAACACTAGCACCGACTTTTCATTGACCGCGCACATAATAATACAATAATGGGTTTATTTCTCAAATTGCGGGGAATGTGCCAATAGAGGTATGATCGCGTTGTTACCACCTGAACGCGACGGACAGTTAGATGGCCAACTCTTTTCGGAGTTTAACGGTACATAAGGTGAGTAGTCTGAAATCCTTCCATCAAAGGTCCTACAACTACTACCACACAAACGATAATTCACGCGCTTCAGAACGCCAAAAGTCATTGTACCTATTGACAGCAATAAGTTTTTTTCATAATCTTCCCTAGTTCTGCCGGGAGTATGATGCAAATCATGTTGGCTGGTCGGTGGTTCATCCGCAGTTAAACGACCGGACAAAAAGATTCCCTCACGAAGTTAGGTGCGCGCCTCAGGAAACTAAAAAAGGAGGATAGAGAAGTGTGGGTTTTCAAAGATTCCTGATAACATCTTGAGCACCGGCAAAACCAAATCTGTCTGCTGAAATGTTACGATTCAATAAGCTTCTTTGTCGTAAACCTCAAAAACGGCATCACGGTATCCAGCCAGAGGAAAGCCAACTGCGGTCCGAAAATACGCCGACTGAGTGCCAGTTTGCGCGGCGATAACGTGAACGTGCACTTGTTAGCAAAAGCCACGGAGCCCTGCTTTGTTATTACAGGTCTAGAGGCTTCAAATGACATCCGGACACATTTCTGGTAGTAACACTTTATTCATAGCGCTTTCAAGGACCCCATTGGCATCTTACAACCTGTATTGCCCTTCTTAAGGCGCATCAATTAGGCACGGTCCTGGACTTTTCGTCAACAATATGCGTATCGTTCATCACGTTGACACTTGAAATTCCCCACGTTTATTCTGTCCCTATTTGTAACCCCCGCCCCACTTTTGTGTTTAGTGCGTGTATATGAACTGGCGTTTGTTTGTTCTTACCACTTCACCTATTTTGGCTTTGAGGTCATCCGGCCATTTTGTGACCGACTTTGTGCACGTGTGACTGTCCCACGTGGGAGCCTGTTTGCTCCTTTGGTTTGTACCTTTGTAGTCCAAGTGGACCATTTGTCTTGGACGAGTATCTACTGTCGAGGTTTGTATAATTTGTGAATTTGTCTTATATTAATAGTACCGTATAGAAACCCAGCTCCGACTTTGTTTTGCCTGCCCGGAGGTTCTGGTATTACGCGTCACTCGAAGATACCGTTCGCCCGTGGTAATATGTTTTAGCACTTGAGTTGCCGAAGAAGGCTGAAGATGCCCAAGATCTACCTGTATGTCCAAGGGACCCGGAGGGTAATAATAATAATAATAATAATAATGTTTATTCCCAAATTTTGGGTGACATACCGTCTGGCATGATCATACGTTTACAGTCAGTCAATGAAGCAGCTGACGGGGATTTGCGGGTAGTGCGGATTGCGCGAAAAGAGGACAATGTCATAAACAGTGGGAAATATCCGATGAAATAATAATAGGTTGCTTTCCCAACTTGTAGGGAACAATGGTCATGAGGTCCGACTAGTTCAAAGACATGAACATGGCATGAACTAAAACTGAAAACCATTGCTGGCCATGAGTGACCTTGGGCGCTTGGGCAAATGGCTGGAGTCACAACGAGCAAAAGTGGAGATGGAGGTAGAATAATTCGAATAGGGAGCACATGGCGAGTTTTGTCTCAAAAATGTGGCTTAATCTGAAATTAAGCAAACTCACTGTTGTAGGGAAGTCAGTTGCAGCAGATAGGTTGGATGGGGACGTGGTGTTAATGCATAGGGCGAACCAAACATCGTATACGGATTTGAACTTGTGGAAGAGGCAAGCCGAAATTGTGGCAGAAAATCAGGCTAGCCAAATTTGGGCGAAAATTCATCGGGTACGAAAGAACTCGTCCCAGAGACGGGGCCGGTTGAAAAATTTGCTCGAAGTTGCGACTACAGGCTCGATTGGGCGAGGGTTGCGGTCGAGATTTTGAAGAGAATAGTTGCGGGAGTGCCATCACACTGGGTATGACAGTGCCATGCCATCATTGCACTGACATGCTTCGGTTTATGGACAGCCCCGTAACGGTCGTCAAGGGTGCCGCGATCGGAGAAGGGATACGCAGTTCTGTGGCAGCTGGATCTGGGTGAGACGGGGATTGACACAGAGAGTCAGACGGATGCAGGGTCACAGATAATTTCCCTTTCGTTGGAGGACCGTGTGAGTGTAGACCGGGGACCAGCCAGTTTGAATGAATAACAGTCCTACAGGGCGTTTGGGCAACTGCAGTAGAAGTTTGAAGCTTGGGAAGAGGGGCAACGAGGACGAAGTAGAATGAAAGCAGTAGCATGTTGCGAGTGTCAGGAGGCATATGATACAACGGTGTCAACAGAAAAAAATCTAAAAGGGGATGACAGCAAGCTAAATGGACCCAGGAAAGGTGGATACGTTTGCTGATCTAGAAACCAAGTACTAGTTGGGCCAGAGTAGGTGCATAGTTTTAGGATAGTAAGAACTTTGTCGTCGAGGTAGCTAGCAGGGAGGCTAGACGTTGGACTAGTTGGAACGGGCGGCAGTTTTTAGCTTACCAAAGAATCATGACATAGGGTCTCCGTTGTGCAAAGAAAGGGGTTAATGTGAGCAGTGACAGTAGACAAGTAAAAGCGGATAGGCAACAGGCTCCCAGAAAATGGATAAGAACCGTGGCTTAACTGAGATCTACTGCGTCAACCTAACAGGAGATTAGGATTAAGGATCACCAGTCGCCGAGTCACTGCTGTCAACTCCAGAAAACGAATGGTGCATAGCAAAAAGAACAGCCATTAAATGCTAGCTGTGACTGGTTGTAATCAGGAAATAATAATTTATTTGCATTTTGTGCATATGATCGTTATAGATGACAAGAGGATAGAACGTGTGTGCTATGTTTGGATGGTGAAGTGAGCTTGGGATGGTGTGATCCAACTAAGACGAAGGTGGCAACTCCTTGCACGTCGACATTAGCCGTGAGCCTCACACAGTACCCTCAGGCTACCCCATGCATATATAAAGACAAACGAAAAGACACCTGTCATTCGCTTGTATTTCTTGGTGTTGCGAGACAAATGACAACCGGGACAAGTCCAATCCAGCTACAGACAAACGGCAACGGTGCTCTTTTTGGTTTTCCTGAATTAAAGGCCAGGCTCAGAACCACCGGCGATGGGCGATACACCCGTGCTGCTGGAGGGGTGGCGAGTATACGAACGCACCATGGTGCAACGTAACAGGGCGACCCTCCCTGCAGGACGTACCCGTCCACCACACGAGGTTTTCATCCCTCGTGCATGCTACCAGATCTGCAGGGTGACAAGTCACCAAGCAGTCATAATTGCGGCTTGTATTAAAAACTCCAGCTACCAGATATTTTATCCGGTCGGGGAAAGCCAGGCCAGTAATACAGCTCAGTCATTTCGAACAAGCAAACGGCAAACAGCTGCTGGAAGAGGCAAGTCGCGGAGGCAATGAAACGTCAACTACGTTTTGGGCTATGGGAGTAGAATGGAGATGTTCAGAGCCTGTGTACTATGGCTAAACGAAGACGAAGCATTGGTGTGAGCCGCCTTGTCAAGTAGAGCGCACCAGTGTTGTGTGTGTGTGTGAATGAGTGGGCTGTGGGGCCAAACCAGTATTTCGTTTATGGCGCATCTCCAGACCCACCATTTGATATGCATGCGCTGCGCGTGTTCAGGGGATGCAGAATGGTTCAGAACAGCGAGAAACTAAGGCTTCGGTTTGGCTTAGGTTAGTTAAATCCAGTCAAAGCAAGCCACCAGACATTAAATAGAGCTGACAGAGTTACTCAGGGATGGGAAACTTTGCAACAGCGGTCACGTTATCAACCGGATGTGTACAAAACTATCAGGATAAGATTGTACAGGAAGTCAATTTAAGTGTTTCCTACGTTACTGGGCCCCGCGGAACGCGGGTATGACAGCAAATTATCACAAAAGACACTGACTTTATTTTTGGAGAGCGGCATAGATGGATGGACAAAGCGACACGGGCGCTTGAACCTAGGATGTCTTACAGCCTAATATCTCCATCTGTTTGTGAATGATCGTCATAAGCAGTGATGCATACAATGCACCTGCGACGGTTTTATCCGTGTGGAAGATATGCCTGATGTAAGTAGAAGACAAGATGTCGCGCCTTCAGAAAGGAGTACTGTTGCTTCAAGATGCGAGAAACTGCTTGAGAGGGTTGCGATCATATAAGATTTTGAACGGTCCTCCAGCAGTCTGTTGGAATGCCATGATGATTGAGAGGTGGCAGGGATTGCACAGTCAAATGTGCCGCAACTTTTTCAGTTTATGAAAGACTTCAACTAACGCTAGCAAATACCAGGCACTGATTAGGCGCTGCTGGGTAACTCTGCAAATGTCTGCGCTCGAGGCGTCGAGCTGCGCAGACGAGTCTCGGTGATAGAGCAGAGCGACTTTTGCAAAAGCCTCTTAATTGCGTTTAAAACGGGTGAGTCAGCGTTAGTGACTGAGAATTTTTTCGGTTTTCTCGGGATAGGATCCGCTGATGCGAGCGAATGGTGCGCGCACGATTGAGTGAAACTCTGAGGCAAGATATTGCAAGGGAAATATAAGATTTTACTCGGGGCAAAGAGTGTCTGAATCTCACGACGGCGTCAAAGTTGTTCTTTGTGAGCCAGATGTTGAAAGAGTTGGTTACACTGTCAGGAAAAGCTAGCTACGTTCGAGCTCCTGTTTGATGGCTTTAACGATGGCGTTATGTTTTTACGAACGTTTGGAGAGTTCGTGTGAGGTAAAAGTGCTGGTGGATAAGAACTCTTCCAGGCAGAAAAAGTCCATCAATAAACGGAAATGTTAACGAGAAGTTAGAAGTTTAGGACGCGCCACTAAAACCAAGCGACAATAAGAGAAATTTAAAGACGATGTTGATATGTCATAGACACCTAATGTCAACAACAATAACCTGTCTAGCATGCTGAAGATTCTGACCATACCGAAGAACTCAGCAAAATTGGGAGTGCGTGGAATTAGTTACCGTCGGAAACGATGGCATCGTTGAGTGCCTTGTAGTCTTCACATGGGCGCCACACAGTCATATATTAAGTCATATATAAAGGCGAGGTCCATAAAGCATTAGTGGGTGGAAAATATCGGCCTCTAGCAGCCGGTCGACTGCCTCGGTTGGCAAGAAGTTCCCCCGAAGCAAGCATGTACCGAAGTGCCTTGCGTAAGAATTGAGCGTGCTGCGGATGTGGTAACACAGGGCTTATTGTTGATTGGACGCATTATGCCGTGGGAGCTGGTAAACAGCCTCAAACATGAACGATTAGTGAGACCGACTGGGATCTCCAATGGATGGTGATGTTAACCGGAGGAATCGTGTAACTGAGAAAAAAGTGGTGCCCGGCCTCCACCAGGAAGACGAAGCGCTCGGGAAGCTTAGGGTAACAGTTGGCACAAGGATGGCCGCGATGATGCAGGCTAATCATCAACTTCGGAGAAAACCTCGGTTTAGGTAGTTTATGAATTCAGGCTTTGGGGGAATCTGGGGGCGAGATGGCTTAAGTAGACAGTGCGAATTTAGTGACCGGAAGGTCCGTGGTTCGAACCCGACCGCTGCCTCTCAACTCCCCTGCCTAGCCTTGGGCAACCTGGTAGTATCCTAACCTCCATGTTCCCGTTGGTTGGCATGGCAGCTAGACACCGAAAGCGTGCTACAGCTGAACGATTTAATTATTTATTTTATTTTTCGAGGAAATCTCGGGGAACTTCTTCAGGAATGTCCCCCAGGAGATTCATGGTCTCCACCAGGTTTGCCAGAGGTGGTACCGAGACCATTGAGTGATATTTAGTGACACGTTTGATTATCCCTCGAGGGACGGAAATAGGTTCTAACACGCAACTGGAAGCTCTGGGTTGGCGACCAAATAGCCTGACACCCAAATGGAGCGAAAACAGCTGAATAGCTGTTGACGAGATTCTGGTGGTTCAAAAGACAACATCCCGATACCTGCCGCCTATCAAACTGAACTCTAGATGAACCACCGAAATCATCGTCAGGCATTAAATATTATGTCAGTGATGATGACACCACGAAGAGTAAAGTGGGAATACAAGAAGAAAAAGGGGAACTACCGAAAAGGTAGATATCCTCGTATAACAGATATACACTGAAACTGGGCGTGGCATGTGATAATAGACCGCTGTGAGGGGACTTTCGGATTCTCCTCTCAAGAGTTTGCCGCATGCAAAGCACCGAGGAGCGTTTCTCATTTATCCGAATCACTTGATGCACCAGTGGGTTTTTATCTAGGCTAAAGCCACTTAAGTGTGTAGTCAAAGGCCTCTTCGTTTGCAACGACGCCAGCGGGCTGCATTTTAAGAGGGTAACCATGCTTGAATTGTTGGTTGTATTGGTTGTCTTTGAAAGTACAGACCACCACACGACAACTACCAGGGATTCATAGTGCTCAGTACATTGAACGCGCTAACTAAACGTTGCAGCATAACAGAATAACAAGGATTAACAAGTGTCTGACTTTTAAGGCGGCTGACCAACCCAAAACAGGTGTGAGCTCATATAATAAAAAACAGCGCCCTCTGTTATGGCCACAGTGGCGGGTAGAGTTTCGTCGGCTACGCAGGTCAATGCCCTGGTCTCCAAAAAATTCACTGATAACATCGAAGACGCAAAACGCCACCACAGAAGTTCTGTCTTAGCTGATCTTCTTTTCAAGAAAAAATAGGGGAAAGTATTGGGCCTCAAAATTGGGTCGTGACCCTGGCTTCGAATCGACTATTTTACGCCACTGGCAGGTGGCTGCAATGATTTACCTAATATTCATGTGCGCCTGGATTCTTGGCACACCAGCGAGTCGAGCCAACAAGTATCAAGTTGCGCATTTGGGGCTGTGAACGGCAAACGCCAATATTGACAGTAGACCTGAAGCTCGGTTTTACAGACCTCCAGCCTCGATGATCCTTGCGATGGTTATTCCGTATCACTGACACCCAAGTATGTATTTGGAAGATCGGGATACTCAGCCATTTCATCAGCCGGTTAAGAGCTTTAGGTTACCGCAGTCAAACAACGGCTGTTGGAGTTTTGGACCCTGCGACTCCACTCCCCCCATCATCATGATATGAGAAAACCCATTGCTCATAGTTTGTGCAGGCTTTCATAGTCCTTCCGGCCATCGTTCGTGCCACAAAACATCCAATCACGATCAAGGACTATTCCTGCGTTGAGAAACTCTCTTCTGTGTCCGATAAATTGAAGAGCTCAGCTCTACCAGGCCTCGCTTTAGGCTGGCGACCTTGAGATGTGTTGCAAGGATCCTCGTATATTGCCCTCTCCGCGCCCCTGCAAAAGCCTATCCCTCACACCTCCCAGGAAACCATCGATATGTTCATTCGAAACAGAACCCCCAGATTCCGGGTTGAGGATAGAAAATGACGTCGGAATTATCAATGTGGTTATTCGCCACAAAAGAGGGTTCTGATTACGATTGGCTCTTCGCTTTCGGGATGATTCTTCACTCCTTCAAGGGGACAATAATATCAGTCAATCCATTCCCTATAGCTCTTCCCAACCTAGGCCAGTTCAAATCCATTGTGTCGTATTTAACTCCAACCATCCAACAAAAGAATACTGTGGCTGCGTACGGCTCGCTTGACCAAAACCTGAAGTTAGGATGTTTCAAGATGTACAGCTGAAAGCCCCTGAGAATGCTGCAGAATCTCTTACACCGAATGACGCCTGTGGCTAAATCTGTTCCTGATGGAATACAGAAGATTTCCAGGCAGCTTTATACACATATACAAGTTCTTCTACTCTGAGATTCATGAATACTTTTCACTCTTTCCAAAACAAAAACCCTAAAGGACACAGTTACGCGTGTTGTCCATGGAGAAATTTCGTCTCCTCCATAAGTTGGTTGACTCTGGAGTGGACCCCCAGGCAATAATATTCGGGCTCTCACATCGTTTTTGAACACGACATCGGTCGAAGTATCCTCAAACCAGTTTCTCAACTCTGCGTTCCTGCCTCGTTACTCGCCTCTTTTTTATAGACTACCCTTTTTTTGATCGGTCTCGTACGCATATTACCATTAAACAACTAGTCACAAGTGGTAAAGCCCTGTTCAATTCTTTCGATCCTTCACACACGTAGCCTGAACCTGCGGCAAGAATCACCAGCATACGGAACCGAGTCCACGAGGCCCTGGCTTTCTACAAACAGGCTCGCTGGACCAATTGCACTTAGTGGTTCCGATTCCGAACTAAGCCAACAATCTGAACTGAATCGCCTGCATTTTGGTTTCAAAGCGCGGACGATTTGGATTTTGCGCTGCTTGCGGGATGGTGTCGTCTTCGGATGTTCTACTAGGAAGTGCGTCTAATTTGGGACGTAGCAGGCATCAAGAGCGGAATAAAAGAAAGAAGCTGCGAAAGAAGGCTGCTTTAAAGCGTCGCAGAGACCTGAAGGCTTCTGCTGGTAATGGGTCGAACGATATTCCACAACTCCCAGCACGAGCGGAAGAGGAGGGATCCGATTCAAGTATGTCTGAAGACGAAGATGACAACTTGCCCGTATTTGAACTCAAAGGACCATTCGAGCGTTTCAAGGTGCGCCAAAGCAAATTGTGTTATTCTAATCTGATTTTGGGTTTATAGTCATGCTTCATTGTCAGTTTGTTTTGTCAAGCTTGGTAGTTAGATTGTTCAACGTGACACCAACTCCCGTCTAGCTTTGATGATGCTTTTTCGACTCTCGGCCCGTTAGCAATGCTTCGTTTTGTTTTATGAACAGTAAACACTAGCTGCTTTTGACTGCGAATGACAATAAATCGGGCTTATCTTCAAAGCACACCAGATAGGCATTATCAGCTTCGTCACAATGAAGCCACGCGAGCAGAAATCGCGACTTAGAAGTGAGCAACCATTATGACTGTTCAGTTGCATCAAGGAGTCTACCCAAATGGTGCATGATGCCAAAAGGTCTGATCGTTACAGGAGCTGGGTCATGCGTCTCAGTGTTGCCTCGCCGGGGAGTGAAGAAAACTGACCGTCGTATACATTCGCATCACCGTAACACTGGACGCGCAAAAAAACTAAAAGTGAAGTAGATTCATCCCGGGGAGCACCGAAATAGTTTCTCATGTAGAAAAATAGGGTATGAAGCGTTAAATTATCCATACAGTCATCATGAACGTCAGTGACAGCACAACATCAATGTTCAGCACAGATCCTTCTGTCTTAATTTAAAACCGCCACTTATTAGAAAGTCTTGTCGTGAAAAAGCGAATAAAACTGTGGAAGGGGAAGGGACTTATGATGCTTCTACCGGAATCATCCGCAGTTTCCAACGTCTCCAGACACTCATTCAGACACTCTGGAAAGAAACTAACAACGGGAACACCACTGACGTCGATTAGCAGCCATATCTTTCGGTGTTCCCAACAATGCACAGGGGGAATCACGCGGACCCGATCCTGGGAGGCGAGTCGCACGACATTACCAAGCTTTCCGGAGTCGCCTTCATATCCGGCTGATGGCACCACGTGACGACCGATGTGGCATGAGTTTGTATATGTGCAGTTCATGGTTTCTATGTGGGCTGGGATACTGTCAGGGCGCCCACTCCTAGACAGGAGGACGATTAGGGTCCTCAACCAAAGCCTTTGACTCAAAAGCCCAACCACAAGGCAGTGGTGTTCGGCGGGAAATGCAAATGCATTACCATTTCTACGGAACAAGTCGCCACATGTTCCAACTTCCAACCTGGGGGTCCAGGAGACTGTGTTCGTCAGAACCTCTAGCCAGTGACCAATCTGGTATGAGAGACTGAGTGTCGCGGGGACACCCCCAATATAGCTCACTGGGTCGCTGAGGTGCGCAAACCGTCACACCACGGTAAGGTCTACTCTCTTCGTGACGCAGTCCAGTCTCTTCTTCATCCAAAAACATGAGGTTTTGGATCGAGCTCACTCAGTAGTCGCCACATGTTCCAACTTCCAACCTGGGGGTCCAGGAGACTGTGTTCGTCAGAACCTCTAGCCAGTGACCAATCTGGTATGAGAGACTGAGTGTCGCGGGGACACCCCCAATATAGCTCACTGGGTCGCTGAGGTGCGCAAACCGTCACACCACGGTAAGGTCTACTCTCTTCGTGACGCAGTCCAGTCTCTTCTTCATCCAAAAACATGAGGTTTTGGATCGAGCTCACTCAGTCTTGAAGCAGCACTTTACAATTTGCAGGTATGAAGCGCTCCAAACCGTGAGGCAGGATTATTTTGATTGTTTAATCATCATCATCATCATCATCATCGACAGCATGACATCAGTGTTGAACACCGATGCTTCGCTGCCGTAATTGTTTAATATCGCCTGCATTATGATGGAGGCAAACCCAAAGTGAGCTATGTTGTCTGTGTATTCGACATTTGTGAGCAGACGTTTGGGGACATTCCAATAGAGGCTGGGGCTGAGTCTCCCATTATCCTGTCGGCGGCGAAATTGTAAGGAAAATAGGAGGGAGAACTGCCTCGGGTTACACCGCTGTTAATGAGGCGTTTGAATTTTGCCTGGGGGTGCCTACAACCGCTACCGAGCGATGCCCATCAGACGGCTACTCAGGTTCTATATCGTACCACTATAGCTAATAATTTGAGATGATTTAGTGGTTAGAACGCGAATTTGCCGACCAGAAGGCCCGTGGTTCGAACCCGACCTCTGCCTCTCGACTTCCCCTGTCTAGGCTTGGACAACCTGGCAATATCCCGGCCGTCGTGCTTCCTTCGGGTGGCATGGCAACTAGGCACCGAAAGAGCGTTGCAACTGAAAATGGCAGCTAGGCACCGAAAGAGCGTTGCAACTGAACGAATCATTTGATAACCGTTTTTACAACTTTGTTCGGATCCTGCTGCAAATGCTGTGACGATCGAAATATCTGAAGTACCAGTCCTCGCATTTCAGTCATCAACACCACATAGATATTGTGGTGCAGCATACATTTGGCTACTTATAAGCCTCTGTAGAATCTGTCCTTAGTTAAAGCACTCGATGGTGAAGTAATGAAATATATGGCCGTGACGACCGTCAACTGACACTTGTACGGACAGGTTCTATCACTCAGCTTCTGGGAGCAATCTGGAACCCATGACCAAGAAACTGCAGAAGTCCTACCAACAAGGCGCTTCCGAAGAAAACCAACATCCATTAAGAACATGGGGACTGTTATGGTTAGTTATGGTTGTTAGTTGCAAGTGTTATGTGGGACTGTTGATCCCTTCGTTTCTAGGTTCGAAGTTGATGCGACGTCCGCGTAGGGCATCTTCAACATGATCATTGCCTATTCACCAGAAGTCAGGTTACAAACTAGAAAAAAATCACTTCAGTCAGTTACTAAACAATCCATTGGGACGTCAAACAAAGCTTTCTCTGGGTTCAAAAGCAAATGGTTTTACGGGATGAAGGCGACGAATCATGCGTACAGGCTCGTGTAGTTGACGAGCAATTAGGTCATCAGTCAGCCCTTCATGTTGTGAGCCTTGACTGGTCTGAAGTTACGGGACCTTATTTGATTTACTAGTGAACCTGGGGTCTCCAAATTGCGATGTATGGAATGGCAGAGACAAGCAAATAGCTGGAGACAGCAAGAGGTTTTGGTAAGCTCGATAAGCACGATCTCTTTTGGACGAATCCATGTTAAGTCCGGGTGATTAGCTTCTTACATTCACTATCATGTACACACTCGCTTCAGTGGCAGACACAAATTAGGACGATACAATGCGGATTAACATAACCGAACAATAATGATCCCGCAAAATCTTGAAGCTTACAATATTCTTCTCCGTCACGACCCTTCCGTAACGTGACTGCCTGTACATCTCTGACTCATTGAGCTATACTGGAGATTGTTCTTGCCATATTTCCGGTGCTTCACGCCAGGTTGATGAAACGAATGGAGGCCAAGCTAAGACTTCTGGCCCTCCAGGTTGGGAGTTTGATCATGTGTGGCGACATCTTCCATAAACGTTGTACTACAGTAGTTTTACGCCAACGATTTCAGTCAGGTTTTTGGTCCAAGAGCTCTGGTTGATGACCCTAATAGTCATTCTGCCCTGGCATTATGTCGGCCGTCATACAGCCATCAGCTGTGCGAGATGGCTCGGAGCACCATATGGCTCAGTGGTTAAAGCGCGAATTTACTGACCATCATCATCATCATCATTGTCAGCTGTAAGAACCGCGTGCTGGTACAGTGGTTGTAGCTGCCACAGTTTCGTTCGCCGATGATTTGGGGAGGTGGGGTAAGTGGCTGCGCACTGGAGGCGGGAGCCCATAAATTGGTGCGTAAATACAGCACTGTCAGTGGACTGTTAAGTGGGGGAATCGGGAAGGGACCTATGCATTGAAAACAATAGCTTGGATGCACGAACGCCATTGAGGGCGTGACTGGGCCATGTCTGACAATGCCTCTAACCATTGATGTGGCCCGTCTCGGGGTCCCCATCCTGGAAGACGGCAATGACTAGCGCAGCTGAGTTTGCTGGTAGTGGCTTTTATACTTCGCTGTCAAGTCATTCTTTGACCGCCTCCGGCTCGTTCCCATCCTTCACGTTGTTGTGGCATACGCTGCAGGTGGCCAAGCCAGCGCAACCTATGCAGTGCGATCAGTTCGTCTACTGAGGGTGAGTTATTTCTTCCGAATACCATCCAGCGTACTTCAGCATTGCTTATCCGGTGTTCCCACCAGACTCAGGCAATGCTCCGCAGACGTCGATGGTCAAACACTGAAAGTCTTGACGTCCTCGGCGCGCAGTGACCAGGTTTCGGATCCGTATAGTAATACGGAGCGCACCGCAGCATTGTAAATTCGACGCTTGACGAATAAGCTGATGTAACCCTACGCCACAGGTGACGCAGGTTCACAAAAGCTGCTCTGGCCTTCCCAATCCGAATGAAATATCATCTTTCACGAGACCATCGGGACTGATACAGCTGCCCAGGTGAACAAATTTGTTTATCTTCATTCATGAGGCTGGGGTTCGAGCCCATCCAGTCTTGCAGTAGCACTTTACACTTTGCAGGTGTGAAGCGCATGCCGAACCGTGAGGAGGAATTATTTAGATTATTTAATATTGTTTGCATAATACGGGGTCAGATCCAAGAAGAGCTATGTCGTCTGCATACTCGATATCCGTGAGCGGACGTCCCGGGACCACTTCGGCCCCACAGGCATTAGAGGCTGATAGTGAGTCTTCCATGGTCTTCCAACCTTTGCATCTCGGCTGCTCCTGTCTAGGCTTGGGAAACCTGGCCTAGTTGCCATGCTACCCGAAGGAAGCACGAGGGCTGGGATACTGCCAGGTTGCCCAGGCCTAGACGGGAAGTCGAGAGGTAGAGGTCGGGTTCTAACCACGGACCTTCCGGTCAGTACATTGGCGCTCTAACCATTTGAGTCATCTCGCCCCCCGCAGCTAGGCACCAAAAATGTGTTACAGCTGAGCGATTTTTATGTACGAATACCAATACTTTCCTCCCCGTAGGCTGCTGCGTGGTGCCTCATTTGCTGGATACAGTTGGGTGGATAAACTAAAAAAGCATCCAATGTGATGCTCGAATACGTTCATCCCACTGGTTTTGGAGGGCGTAGGTCCCTCACTGTTGGAAATTTTCTCTGAAGATTGTATTTGGTAATAAATCCCCACCATCCATTAGGGTCTTTTCCCTCTATGGTTGTATGGCGGCCAAATACAAGTTTCCACTGCTGGTGTACTACTGCCTGTGATGGTGACTATGACAGTAATAAGTGAGCGGAAAACCCTGTTATTTTGAAAGCACACTCATGAAACCTACCGGCCACTATTTACTTGGGAGGTTGGGGTCACCACTCTTAAATGTAGGGATGATCAAGGGGGTCTTTAATTCCTGTCTAAAACAGTTCAAAAATTACTTTTCAAAATCTTCATAAGTTTTGGTCAAATGTCATCTAGTCCAGTGGACTTGAAGACCGGCAACGTCTTCATTTCTTTCGCCACCCTGCTAATAGACTTTTTCAAAACAGCTGGTCGAGTTAGGCGAAAAAAACGACGACTCTCATCAGTTGCTTAGTCAGGCTCCATTCTTTTGACCTGCGTTCCGCTGCAAATAGACCGGACTTTATCGGATTTAGCGGCTCAGGCGCCTCTGTGATCCACAAAGCTATACTGGGGAGTTCCAATTCGACACCGCAGAGTTTCTCTTACCAGGTCAGTTAATGAATAGGTCTTGAGAACACAGTCTACTGGTCCTCCAAATCACGGTTAGAATGAGCTCTGCGATTTGTTCCTTAAGAAAGCATGTACTACTGTGATTGTGTGCCGGCATCCACCCGCTGACTTGCGATGATGCATTTGAGCCAAAGGCTTTGGTTGAAGACCTTAATCGCCCTCCTATCTAAGCACTGAATCTCAACTCCCCCCATAATCATGATCTTCACAGCTAACTATCGTCATACCACACCGGCCGTCATGTGGTGTATGCAGCATAGCTGACCAACGAAAACGTGCCTTTGCTGACGCCTCCCTTTTTACACTTTCAAATATTCTCCCTCATCCCACCTCTATTCAATGTGAATACTGTCCCTACAGGTCACAGCACTAGGACCTATCGCGTTGCTCTCCATGCACTACACTCAGCTGCATCTTCTCTCCGTCCGCCTTCAGTAACTTCCTCGGACACCTCGAAGTCAGTGTACCCGCACTGAAGCAAGTAGAAAAACAAGCGGCTTTTGGTTGTACACTGAATTACCTCCGCGTGAAAGGATTTTAGAACTTGGAGCTCATGAGTTTAAAAACCGTTCGTTGTCATTATTGGCTGTATCATGGCCGTGTGAATCTCCAAGATCTTGTCATTGTCGTCGGCGATTAGTGCGAGCACACACACCTGCGGCAACTGTACTTTGTCCAAATGGAGGTGTCCACTAAGGAATTTCACGGAGCGGAGCGTATAATTTAGTCTTAGTTACTGCAACTGCAACTAATTGCTGCAACTAATCAGTATGCCGCTAAAATAACGAAGAAATACCGTTTAGAGTTTTTATTTCAAAGAACTTGCTAACTTGATAGCAAAGAGTGCTGTTAACGGGTGTCGACACGTCAACTATTCGACATTGACTGGACTCAATACGGAGAATGGTGAACGATTACGTCAGTTGTATGCTGACCACAGGCTGTTTTTATGCAGTAATAAATTCCGAAATAGTTGAAATCGTCTGTCCACATGGTGTCCTCCAGTGGCATGCCGGCCACATACTCAAATCGATCATATTGCCATCAGTCACCGAGGTTAATCATATCAGGTGCACTTCCATCATGCTCCATTTTGAGCGCTATCCAGTTATCCACGACTCGATGCACTGTAGAGTTTATCATGTTTTGTATACAGTATGGATAATGTGCGGAAAAATCGTCTGGCAACTGAAAGACTGACAGATCAGGATGTTAGACGAGCTTACCAGAATCGTCTTCTGGAGTCTTCCAAATGGTCTGCCGTCAAATATGAATTCATACTTAGATGAGATCGTCACCTCTTTGCATAGTGTTGAGAGTTTTGCCTGTGGTACGGCGCTACCAGGCTCACTCAGACACTGGATATCAGACCGGACAGTGGCACTGCTTAAATCTTGGAGAAATACCCCATCCGGTCCCGAACATAACTTGACGTGACGGATTATCAGACGTAAAGTGAAACTGAACGTGCTAACCGACTGGTGGGCACAGAAAGCCAAAGAAATGAAAGAGGATTAAAAAGTCGGTAATGTCTGAAGATTGTTTCAGTTGATCCGCGCGACCCGTCACCGGAAACCTCCTGTGACCGAAACCATCAAGGATCAGAAGGGAGCGACCAGCTTGAATAAAGAAGAGCGCCTCGACCGTTGGGACGAATACTGCGAACAACGGCTGTCGTGACCACCAGCTGCCACTCATCCGGGAGAGATGGCTCAGTGGTTAGAGTGCGAATTTACTGACTGGAAGGCCCGTGGTTCGAAGCCGACCTCTTCCTCTCTCGACTTTCTATGTCTAAGCTTGGACAACCTGGCAGTATCCCAGCCCTCGTGCTTCCTTCTTGTGGCATGGCAGTTAGGCACCGAAAGGGTGCTACAGCTGAACGAATTATTTTTTTACTCATCTAGAGCCCATGGTTGACGTAGAATCCTTGACGGTCAACGTGGAAACCCCCACGGCCTCGGGGTTTATTACGGCATATGTTCTCTCAAATACCACCGAGCTGCTGGTCTGGATGACCTCCCACCCGCATTGTTCTCACAGACAGATTTGAAATCCTCGGTCAACACTTGTCTGATCTGTTTGTTTGCATCTGGGAAAAGGAGTCTGTCCCAGACAACTGGGGAGAGTCGGTGATAGTGCCCATTTTCAAAAAAAGGGGCTCGTAGTGAGTGTGGCAACCACAGGGGGATCAGCTTGACCCCAGTCGTAACAAGATTGTTGGCGTCACTGATGCTTTGTCGCCTTATGGTGGCTCGTGAAACACTGACTCGAGAGCAGCAAGCGGATTCCGGCCTTTAGGGGTTGTGTTGACCAAATATTCACGCTTCGTCAGGTGCTAGAACAACGCCAACATATAAGCGACCCACAATTCTAGTATTTCTGGCTTTCCAAGGCGCATTTGACTCGGTTGACCGGTCTGTTCTGCTTGACACGCTTGCCCACCAAGGAATGCCCGGAAGTTCGTGGACATAAGCTCTTTGTGTTCCCAGACTTCCGGACGTGTGAGAGTATACGGCGAGCTCTCCAAAAGCTTCCGTACGCAAAGTGGTGTCCGTCAGGGATGCCCACTTTCCCCATTCCTGTTTAACTTCGTGATCGACGAAATCATGAGACGAACGCTGGAAGGTCTCCGAAACCCCGGTGTTCAAATAGCCTGTGACGAAAACCTTGTCGATCTGGAATATGCAAATGACATCGTTCTCATCTTCGAAGAGGAGAAGGTGCAGGTGTTTTTGGATGAAATGATCAAAGTCATCCCGTCCTTTGGTATGCACTTTGCGCCCAAAAAGGTCATGCTCCTGGACATGCATCACTGAACACGCCACTTACAATCCAGGGAGAGGCACTGGAAGTTGTGGTGAGTTTTACGTATCTTGGAAGTTGTATTAGTTCTGATTGTAGTGTGACAGATGAGGTCAATGCACGATTCTCAAGGGACGTGTATCAGGCTACAGTGCAGACTGTTTTGTTGTTTGATCGTGAGACTTGGCCTGTTCGAGCAGCGGAACTGAGACGTCTTCAGGTGTTCGAGAGTTGTCTCAGGACCATTGCCTGTGTGAGTTGGTTTCCGCGAATCCAATGAAGCACTTAGAATGCGAGTTTTCTTTGTGCAACAAAAATTTCCACTGAAGAATGTGTCCAGCACCAGACGCTATGTTGGTTAGACATGTATTGCGTATGCCAAACCATCGTTTGTCGAAGAGAGTGCTGTTTTTCGTGCCCAATTCAGAGTGGCAGAAGCCAACCATTGACCTGGCAGTGGGGTATGAAAGAGATTACGAAACGTTTGGGTGCTGTGGGTGCTGTTCGCTTTACAGGATGGGGACCACGTGATCTCCACTGCGCCTGGTTGGAGACGCTGCAAGATATGACTGCTAATAGATGTCAGTGGCCTTCTTGTTGTCACTTTCTACCCAGATTGCTGAATGGGTGTCTGGCGGTGTATAAGATAATCGTTTTGCTGTACCACCCTTTCGGTGCCTAGTTGCCATGCTACCCAAAGGAAGCACGAGGACTGGGATATTGCCAGGTCGCCCAAACCCAGGCAGGGAAAGTCGAGAGGCACAGATCGGATTCGAAGGACGGACCTTCTGGTCAGTAAATTTGCGCTCTAACCACTGAGTCATCTGGAGGTGTAGGCACCTCGGAATGATTGTAGTAAGATTGCACTAAGTCCCTTCCCCATCCTTCTTTATTTTGTTCTTCACCTTTCAAACAGATTAATGGTTGTATGGCAGTGGACCATCTCGGTGTCATGCTGTGCATGATGATGCTGATGAGTCATTGAGTCTCCAGTTCAATGTGGATGACTCGTCGTGGCATCTGGCTGCATGCATTCAGAATGTCGGGATTCTACAGGCGTCGATGATATTCTGAGAGGGTTATTGATGTAGATGTCCTGACCTGGTGGTATACTAAGTAAATGGTCTGCAGTCTCGGAAATGCGCAAATGAACACAAACGTGTGATGGTTTTTGAAAAACGACCGAACCTCCTTTACATAAGTGTAGTCTTTATAGGAAGTTTTTGAGAGTACGGTTAGACTACAATATGATATAGCATACGGACTATGTCAAAAATGCACCCACTTCATTACAAAACCGCTATCACAAAGGGAACGTTTTTTGCAGCCCAGCAGAAAACCTCTACTTGGAAAATCCAATGTGTATCCTGTTTGCTCTTCTCTTTTGTCGCCAAGCTTATTGAAGATGACGCTGACGCACCACCAGCCAAGCCTGCATCCCATTTAGATATCAATTTGAAGGCGCGAACTGCCGCGTTATTGGAAGAGGAAGCTGCCGCCGCGAGTGAGGCAAAACAACGCCGTTCTGGTTTTTCTGCTGGTGATGACGACAGCGGACGTCCTGCACGAGTGAAAAGCGGCTCCGATGATACCGCTGTGAAGCCAGAACCTGGTGGAACCGAAGTCCTGAGCAAAAAGAAACTGAAACGGCTCAATCGGCCAAGTGTGGCCTCATTAAAACAAATGGTCACCCGACCGGATGTTGTCGAGATGTGGGACGTGTGTGCACGCGACCCCCTTTTGCTCGTGCACCTGAAGGCATACCGTAACACGGTCCCCGTGCCTCGGCATTGGTGCGCGAAGCGAAAATATTTGCAAGGTAAGAGAGGGTTTGAGAAACCGCCGTTCCGACTGCCGGACTTCATCGCTCGGACCGGCATAATGGAGATGAGACAAACGGTTCAAGATAAGGTGAGTGGATTCATACTGAAACAGAAAATTGGTTTTTGACTCCAAGTACTTTGTCGAGCGGTAATTACAGTTTAAGTCCAAGTTAAGCGTAGCTCACAATTCTATACTGCCCATACTTTGTTTCTGCCTATCTCGTAGTCAACTAGATATCCCACTGTATCCCGTTTTCTTCAGTTTCATTTTTAAAAGGCATTTTCCCGACTTTCCGGAGGAATCCAGCCACTGCAACAAGTGTTTCTGCTTTTGCTCAATTAAACGAAAACCTGAATTTATAAGGGCAGTAGATCGTACCCTCCATATGCATTCCAACTTGTAGACTGAATTTATAAGGGCAGTAGATCGTACCCTGCATATGCATTCCAGCCCGTAGACAAGTACTGATTCCTCCGTGCAAATCGCAGTTAGCTGAACGGCAGAACGGATACCTCAACAAAGTAGGTTAGAGTGACAAGCCATGTGAGAGTTTTAAGTGAAGTTTTCGAACTACCCTGGACGTAAAAGCTGCCTAACTGCCTCGCTAGTTAACTCAGTCGGTCGTTATAATAACAGCTCCGTTCAAATCTGGCTCCATTTGGTACTCAGCGCTTTGTGATTTGAACCACATGCTGGCGTTGCGCACAAACCACACTAGGCCTTTTGCTCTAGTTGAGTTCCGCCAAATGGGTGTAGAGGATTGGTCACTTAATCCTTTTTCTAACATTCCTACCATGTTGACAGTGTCACGTGGAAGGTATGTATATGTGCCATTAATAATAGACAGTAGTGAATTACCAGTATGTCGCTTAAGATGCACCTGAACGATTCAACCATCGAACAATAGCTCACAGAGGTTCAGCCGAATATCAATTGAACCTTCAACTGAATGCTTCGCGCTTCGTGCTTCGGTCGGAACGAGGGATTGGCTGCTCTCCAGTAGGATCGTTTCTTAACGTAAGTTAATTTGCACGTGAGTGCACAACCCCCCTTTCATACGATTAGGGACTATGGCTGATTGAAGGTCGAATTTGGAAGGACGAATCTGCTAGGGGGCTTTCGAAGAGTTTTCATCAACCTCATTAGTAGCGTTGTGGAAGAGCAATGGTTTTCCAGCAGATGGTTTTCTTGGGGCTGTAACCTTTTCGAACAACCAGAATTAATTTGTGCTCTAACTCATACGGCGAACTGTTCGCTTTTTATGTACAGGATTCGGAGAAGACACTGAAAACAAAAATGCGTGAAAAAATCAGGCCAAAAGTCGGCAAAGTCGATATCGACTATCACAAGTTGCATGATGCCTTTTTCAAATATCAAACCAAACCCAAGATGTCCATTCATGGCGATTTGTACTACGAGGGAAAGGAGTTTGAGGTGAAACTGAAGGAGAAAAAACCGGGCAATCTGTCGGAGGAGTTGCGTGCCGCCCTTGGGTTGCCGTCTGGAACGGTGAGTTTTGAGCGTAGTTTCTCGGTATGGGAGCTTATTTCGCATAATATCCGTAGTTATCGGGTTTGAACATTTCACACCTCTTTCCTTATCCCGTTGTCCTTGTTTGTTGTCGGAGTTTTGCGGAGCCTTTTGCTTGTTAATATGATTACGGTCGTTTTGGGCCCCTGTAACGTCGTCTGGTTGCTGTCAAGAGACGGCACGAAACGAACGGGTGAAGTCAAGAATTGGATGTGGCTGTTGAATACATGGACTGTTCCGTTTACACGAATCGTCCACATCAGCAAGGGTTTCCAACCAGCCGTCGCAGGCAATCTGTCCTTACGAGATCATGCCTTTATTTAGGCCTTCGACACCTTGATCTTTCGCTGCCTCAGCTCAGCACGTGTATACGTGGTTCTGCCATTCCAATTCGTACAGTTTTACCAGACGTAATAGGGGGCGAGATGGCTCAAGTGGTTAGAGCGCGAATTTACTGATCGAAAGGTTCGTGGTTCGAACCCGACCTCTGCCTCTCGACTTCCCCTGTCCAGGCTTGGGCAACCTGGCAATATCCCAGCCCTCGTGCTCCCTTCGGGTGGCATTGCAGCTAGGCACCGAAGGGGTGTTACAGCTGAACAGTTTATCAGGCCTAATAGGTACCTTGCCAAGTATTGCCCAGCGTAACGTATTTGAAGTACGGTGTTCGTCTTGTACGCAACCGGTGGATGGTCGGCGGCAGTTAATCGCCTTCCATCTTTTGCGCAACGGCCTCACTGGATCATCCCACTGCTACGGCTGAAGGAAGGTAAAACGATGTTATCTGTTTCTCGGCTTGTTTTTCTACAATGGGAAGGGACACTTATTTACTAGATTAAAGTTGACTGTGTCCGACGTTTTCGATTAGGAATCGTTTATCAGCTTATGCGTTTGTCTATGTATTATTTTTGGTGGTCCCAGTTTCCCTGATATTGACAAGCCTATGAATTGAACACTGTGACCCAGTGGTCCCTGCACACTGATATTTATGGTGGAAATTGGATTTTTGCATGTTTCCGGGTGTCCCTCTAAAAACTCTATGTTGGTCACGTAACAGTTAGATAAATTGTTGTGTTGGACGCATGCTACTGTTGGGAGTATGAGTAGCACAGTTTGTACACAAGCTGAGGCAATATTCGTGTCTATCCGACCGTCGTGTTCGAATCTGTTGGTTTTCACTACTTTGTTCGGTTGCACTCCCTTGCAGACACATGACCTCCACCGGACTTTCGGAAAATTTTTAGGGTGTGTCTGACGTCTTAGAGAGTTTCCGACACTTGCCACAAATTAGTTCCACAATGTTGTTTTCGTTCGCCGAAGGGCATTTTCATGTCGTGTTGGCTCCTCCTTTTACTGATGGATGTGGGCCATCAAATGACATCCGTTCACTTCGTTGCTAACCCTCACCGCTTAATTTGCCCGTAACTACCTATCGTGATTTCCTCGACACTAAGCATCCAGTCTGTTGCCTCCTTTATCCGCTGTTCTAACTTCAACGGTGAACGAATCTGTCGCCACTAGACCCACTATACGACAGTTATAAACTGATAATGACGAAATGGTCCTACTGTTTAGTCTGTCTTTTGGTATGCTTTCCCGCCATCCTCTTTTCCCCTGCCAAACCAACTGTTAGGGGCTTTTACGTTTTCTTCGTTCGAACCATCGTTCAATACTATATTCTCCCCACATTCCCACTCTTTAGGGGGCCGAGCGATATCCGCCTCCTTGGCTGATTGCAATGCAGCGCTACGGCCCACCTCCATCCTATCCGAATCTGAAGATTCCTGGACTGAATGCCCCGATTCCTGACGGGTGCGCGTTTGGCTATCACCCAGGTGGGTGGGGCAAACCTCCTGTGGACGAGCTGGGTCGTCCGGTTTACGGAGATGTGTTTGGAAATGGTGGAAACATTGCTGGCGTGCCCCCACCTCCACCCGCACCAAGCTCGCTGGATGATGCGGATGAACAAATTGGTGAGTTGTTTTTTGGGATCTTGGTGAAACGCGTTCTAGATCGGGTTTAGGAGACATTTTGACCAATTTTCGACTCGTTTCTCGGTTTATTGCAGCCCAAGGCACTGTCACCTTCTGGGGAGAGTTGGAGTCCGATGAAGAGTCAGAGGGTGAGGATGAGGAGGACATGGATACAGACGAGGAGATGGGTGCCGAAGGTATGGCGGCTGCATCTCTCGCTGATACAGAGAAAGTCCTCGTCACTCTGCCTGGGACGGGAGTGGCTCGTCCTGAACTGGATTTGGGTGGTTTAGTTACTCCCGCTAGTGGGTAAGTACTTGAGTTTTGTGCAATATAATACTGCTGGGTAAATTATCTTTCGTCCTTAGTCATGCAACTGGATGCTTCGCTCCAGTCTTACTGCGGAGAAACCCCTCTAAATGGACTGCGCAGTGCTTAACGTATGAAACAGTCTACATGGTTATGACCGTTCAGTCACGAAGAATTCGAACCATAACGTGGTGTGACGGTTTGCGCACCTCGGCGACCCAGTGAGCTATATTGGGGGTGTCCGCGTGACACTCACAGAGTCTCTCATACCAGGTTGGTCCATGGGTAGAGGTCTGACGAACACAGTCTCCTGGCCCTCCAGGTTGGGGGTTGGAACACGTGGCGACTTATTCCGTAGAACTGGTTATGCATTTGCATTTCCCGCCAAATACCGCTGCCTTGCGGTTAGGCTTTTGAGCCAAAGGCTTTGGTTGAGGACCCTAATCGTCCTCCTGTCCAGGTGTGGGTTCCCCTTACAGTATCCCAGCCCACGTACAGCCGTACGGCAACGAAGCATCGGTTTTGAACACTGATGTCATACTGTCGATGATGACAGTGATGATTGTTCAGTTGGATGGCATCTAGTCGTACCCTTCGCTATTTACTGAAGTTGCGTAATCAGTCTTCAGTAACGAATCGGTACCTCACCAAGCTAGTGCATGACAACGCATGCTTACTGTTTTTTTGCTGCGATTAAAATACCAGCCAATCAAGGCCGCCGATCTACCGAGTGACCACTCCCATGTGACTTACCCGCAAGACCATACTCTTGATCCAGTCTACGTTTGTACGGATGCTTCATTGATGTTTCATATGTCTGCTCTTCTGTCTCCATACGTTATAACAGTGATATTCTTCAAATTGTCTGTTCATGCTGTTTTGTCCATGTGTGCTTGGTACAGAAGGTCGTTCTACCGGTATCCTAGTTATCTCAGCTAACCAAATTTTCGACGAAATTCGTAGAGTTCCAAATACCTGATTCTATACGGACTTTCTTAGTGGGCTGAGAGATCGTTTCAGTTTGTGTACCCAACTCAGATGTTAGGGTGTGACAGGGAAGGTTTGGGGGTCGAGTTCCCAGCGGCCGCACTCCTGACTTAAGGTTCTCATAGACTGCATACAGCCGTGCGGTGGAAGGACGCTACGTCCGGTCAGGGCAGTCGATTCGTTCACATGTTTGCGATGCTGTTCACGGGGTCTCGTATAGTTTACTTAGGTTACCCAGCGCAGTTTTAGAGCATTTTGGTGATTGTTTTCCCCGTGGGCTGGTCATTTGAGCCCTACTCGTCCGTACTTAACAAATAAACACGTTTTCTCTCTACACTTGCCACTTTTTTCTTTTGGTTCGTCAAAACCTTAAGACGTGTTCCACTTAACTCAACTATCCTGATTCCCCTTCTCCATTTTTCAGCTTGATCACACCAAGTGGCGTTTCCAGCGTCGGACTGGGCTTGGAGACTCCACAGAGCACAATTGAATTGCGAAAGAAGACCATAGAGGAAGCTATGGAAGATAGCACAGGTCTGGTGACTCCCTCCGCACAGTTGTACCGCGTGTTGCCAGAACGCGAAACGGGCCTGCAGCCCAATGCGCTAATGGGTAGCACCAAGCTGTACGACGTCACCGGGGCTACTGGTGCTCAGCGCGGTATTGAGGTAAATTATGAAGCATGAAGTCTTGTCCTTGTTAGCTTGTTCTGTTTTGTTTGTTTTGTGTTTTGTTTGACTTTCACGGACACATCTTTTTTCTTTATTCTAGGCTGAGGATCCTCGTGCTCAAATGCTTCAGAAGCGAGTCTCCGGTACGGAGTCCCAACAAAGTGTGGCCGGCGGTTTGAAATCTGGTGGTGGGAGCGTCCTATCCACATCACAGCTGGAAGCTCCGCTGCAGACGGCGGCCAAGAAGTACAAGGAATTCAAATTTTAACCTTTTTTCATGAGAGTGCGTGTTCCCATTCTCTTTTTTTCTTTTAAAACTCACCAGTGAGGCTTGTTTGTCGTGAACTTTGTTCTCGTTCGCAAACGTCTCGTTGCCATTCTTTCTTGTGTACATATCAGTAATGAAGACATAACAGAAAAATCTACCATCTCCCTTTTTCCTCCAAAACTGGATAGTATCGTTCATGTTCAAACATGTCTCGACGAGTTGACGTCACATTCTAAAATAATTTGCAAAGGGATGTTCGCTTTATGCAATCGTTTGAACTCGGATACTTGTAACCGAATTGATGAGGTTGCCTCCTAACGGTATGTGTTTCATCGCGTTTTTCGCTCACTTCAGCCTCAAGCCAGGTTAATAGATTTCACAGTGTTTCTCAGGAATACCACCTAGACCGGGAGACCGGTTTCTCGCTAATCGCTACGCACAGCTCGTCCCAGCGACGGGCCACGTTGAAATCAAGTTGTTCCGCATTGGCTTCAATTGTGTCGGTCCAAGCCTTTCTTTGTCCTCATAGATGGTATTCCCGCCCTCGACGGAACATTCTATATCTTCTTCAATCATCAGCTTGGAACGTGACGATGATCCTGTGCCTGGAAGCGCCCCGTACGAACCTGTTTTGTGATCTATCGGACTGCTCTCATTCTAGTGCATGCTGTAGGAACAGCTTTCGGACACAACTGAAATGAAATTTCCGGTATAGTTTTCATGGAAACTTCCCTTGGCTTTAGCCGTTTTTGTCAGGAGTGAGGCGTTATCAACGGCGCAGCTCAGGTCTAAGGCCAAGTTAACCCAAGTCAAATAGAGGTTCAATTATACTGAGGCAAATTTTCATGGGATTTGAAGACGAACACACTTGTACTAAGTAGCCTGATAGATTATCAGGCTAGAAACCCCCGTCTCAGACGGTTCATAGGAATGATACGGTTAGCCTGGTATCAGGCTAAGCAGGGAACAACAGAATTACGGAAGGCTATGGTACGAGCACAGATTTTTGACGGAGCTGAAACGGTTTCGGAGAGAAAGGGGTAGAGGGGTCTTTAGAATCCAATAGGATCCTAAGAAAAAATAACCACAGAGTTGACAACAATAGCCCCTGCTTCACGGGCTACAGAATGGCGCCAACTCGTTTTCTTGTCTAATCCATTGAGTACAACAGCAGAACTGCAAGTCCGGTTTGGGAGGGCACATTAAAAAGAGCATTGTTCAAGGTGAGGTGGGGGTGTACGTACAACATACCGAGTTTGAAGTCGAGTGTTTGCAGTGCCAGACTGCGGTCGTTATTGAAAGTGGGCGTAACATGAGGTTATCAGCTACGCTTAGTTAAATTGGATGGTCACTGCGAAGTATCGTGAAATGCAAAGCGTAGTAACAGTGAGGGAAGTGTCATTCGTCATACTCATCTTTCAGCTGTAGCACCCTTCCAGTGCCTATCTGCCATGCCGCCCGAAGGAAGCACGAGGGCTGAGATATTGTCAGGTTGCCCAAGCCTAGACAGGGGAAGTTGAGAGGCAGAGGTCGGGTTCGAACCACGGACCTTCCCGTCAGTAAATTCACACTCTAACCACTTGAGCCATCTCGCTCCCTGAGGGAAGTGTGGCCTTCCTTGAAGTGGGTAACATGCGTAGCAAGATATCAGGTCACTTATCTGAAAGTATTAAGCATTAATATAGTTGGTCCGCTCGAAACAAGTGAAAGGAATGGGAGTGGTTACTGTGTTAATGAATTCACGCATTCTCCGTATAACCGTTGACCAATACTTGTTTGTTGGTCTGTTCGCCCAGCTTGGCAGTGGGCAGTTTCATCACCAATCGAGGTGACGTCGTGAGTGCGGGGTTGAGTTGGTAAGTCCCTCCTCTTCTGCCTGTACTTATATAGTTTCTAAACAGCGTATCAGACACAGACCAACAACCAAATAGCGCAGCCGAGCTACCTCTATTCCGCAACATTGCCAATACATACATGTCTGCCACCACATAGCTGCCTCAAGACACACTGCGTATCCGGTTCCAAGTAGCGTTTGGACGTACATTTCATTCGAGCAGTTGATCTATCTGTTTAACTAGTTCACCTCACTGTGACTTTCATTCTGATAAGTTTCCTAGGTTGCGTGAGAAACCATAATGGAGTTCTATCAGACCGCCTTCAAAAAATTGTTGGTCGAAGACGTATGACCGTTCAGTCACGAAGAGACTGAGTCTTACCGTGGTATGACGGTTTACGCACCTCAGCAACCCATTGAGCTATACTGGGGGGGGGGAGGGAGGCGAATTTACTAACCAGAAGGTCCGTGTTTCGAACCCGGCCTCTGCCCCTCGACTTCCCCTGTCTAGGCTTGGGCAACCTGGCAGTATCCCAGCCCTCGTGCTTACTTCGGATAGCATGGTGGCTAGGCACCGAAAGGGTGTTACAGCTGAACAATTATCTTTTTATCTACCCGAAAAACTTCTAATGCACAAGAATTTCTTTCTAAATGACTTGTTTCTCTTGAAAGGATAATTGCAACTCGCTCAGACTGTTGGCGAACTAGTAGCTCAGTGGGACGCATCAGGAATATGGTTATGCAGGTCAGAAAGGAGAATGATGGAAATAGGATACGTTTTATCAAAACAGGCTTAAGCTGGCCTGGATGTCTCTCCAGGTAAATAAAAACCAAAAGAAGCCCCAAAGGATCAAACAAATATGGTCATCTATGCTGGGTGACCTCACTTGAGAGGAGCAAGTTAATCACCTTATGTCATTCGTGATAACCATGGAACGGGATGGATCCTAGTGTCTTTTCTCTGCCATTGCAAGAACCTCATTTATTCTATTATCAAGCAGTTTATGGGTTTGTTTCTACCAGCCAACCGATCAGAGCGTCTGTGACGGGGTTGGACGATGTTTTAACTTCTAACCTTGGTAGCACCTTGTGCCTCGTTTCCTTCAACGTGATCTACAGTTGGTGGTCTGTTTGTATGCAAGCCAGTTAGTGTCATCGCATAGTCATACCGCTTAAAACAAGGTTTGTGATGTGCCAACATTTGAGCTTGTTTTCGTCCGTCAGAGGAGTAAACTATTCAAAGTTTATCGGTGACGGATATAGAAATAGGCAGATGAGGACGTTTAAAGACGAATTACTGTGAGGGAGAGGACGGGTTGGGTTAAGTGGCAGGACATTCGGATTCGAATCATGGCTTTATGTGCCTAGAAATAGGGCTTTGGTGTTCATATCAACAGCGCTCGACGGAAGGCCAACACTACAGTGAGAACATGAACAGAATCAAGCAGGTTGTTTGCCTCTGAGTTACGTTTCTTTCCAGTCATCAAACAACCATCTGGTCGTTGCATATTCGTGAATTTAGGAGCAAGTCTTGTGCGCTCGGTGGCAGAGTTGGCATCTAATTTTTTTTTTGAACGTTTACCTGAGCCCGAAATGTGTTAAGGATTTTGTTAACTTAGCAATCGCATCGGCGTCAAGATTTGCAGTCCAGATTTAATGATCTTCGCGAAGGCCACATCTTAGGGAATGACCCTGATATGGATTATAATACTGTAATAATAAGAGTTTGTCATCTAAAAAACCTGCTCGAATAACAGGGTGACCGTCGGTGAAGAATTTTTCCGTATTCAGCAGTATGGCGTCTCCCCATGGCTTAGCAATCCATGTTCATGTGGACCAACAAAGGACGAGTGAAAATACAAGCCCGTAACCTAACTCAGACACTGTACCTTACTGAAAGGACTGACTAACCCTTCACTATCCAGATGCCTAAAAGAAGCAAACGCAAATCCAACCGCTCATCGAAAATACAGTACACTCAGTTGTAAACGAGGCAAGTTTTCCGAACGGGGTACGCCATTGACGAATTGTCTGAATGTGTTGTTGATTCGGGTGCTAACCGGAATAAGTTTGATATTTCTCACTACTGCAATCGCTATTTAGTAGTAAAGGGTTTCAACACTTCTGGCTTTATGCAAATTAGCTGGTGCACCAGATAGGACGACCTCAGTTGCATTATGCTCGAAACAATACTGACTGACTGCCTCATTTGGCAATTCTTTGGTTGTCCGACAGGCAGCAATCGACTGTTTTTAAAATGCACTAAACAAGCTGACAGATGGATGCATTTTGGAGGAAAATTATTTAGGGTGATTTTTGAGATGACAGCGCGCTTCACTAATCCCAGACTGAATTGCTCTCGGACTACCCATGATGTGCAGGATTAGTGTTCATTACGATTGGGAACAATAAAGGAGCCGATTTTTGTTTGTTAGCCCGATTCGCATAACAACCAATATGGAAGAAAGAGGGGGAAATTTTAACACGAAATATGCATAACATTTCTCAAAAATCCGACGCAGTGTGATGTATTCCTGATAAACTTAAACTTCTTACTGCCGACAGTCAATGAAGGACAAGTTTCAAACGTTTTGTTTTCCTAATTGTTCAATGTGGGCTTCATTTTTTACGAGGCTCCAATAAGCATAATGAATGTGTAAATTGTCGAATGTTTCCTAACTCACGGTGTCATGAGAACGTCCATCCCGTTTTGTAGCTAGTCTAGAAGTTATCAGGAGTGAAGAATAGGACATTAAAGCAAGCGCCACTGATCTATCAAGATCACATAAAACAGAAACTCACTGAGAGGCGATTAGAGTAGTCAAGCAAATGGAACAAACACAGTTCTTTATTTTGAATGCCACACAAATGTGGTATAATCCGTAGGTTGGTGAAAACTCTTCAAAGGGAATTCAACTGAATCTCGCGTGAAACCCAAATTGATTTGCAAATGAGCGTGTTTGTAGTATAATCCAATAAGAAAACAGTGAAGACGTTTTAGCATAATTAAGATGGAATTTTGGTTTCAAAACTGTATGCGAGCATTTTTCAACGGAAATTTACACTGAACAGGTATTTTTCAGTTTATACAATCTAGCCTGATGGAGACATAGCGGCTACGTATTATAGTGAAGCCACAGATTTGAAAGGATACTTTCAGTTTCAACAAAGCAGATGTTTACATAATGTTTACAGCCCAGAGGTTGTCGTGTGAAACTGAAGCCTGGGAGGGCCGTCGTTTGAATCCAACCCCGGCCCTTTGACTACCCCCGTCAAGGCTTTCTCGGTTTGGAAATATCTCAGTTCTCGCGCTTCTCTCGAGTTTCACGGCAGCTGTGCGTCGAAAGAGTGCTGAAGGAGAATGTTTTCTTGTTTGCTTAAATAAGATGGCTATCCCAATGAATCACTGGTTATGGGGGTTCTGAAATTCCTGAGGCAGTATTCTAGATGAGCGAACTAAGAAGTGGCAAATGAATAGTTTTTGTCATTGGTTTATCAATGAAACTAAGTGTACTCATTAGGATGCTATATTAAGCTGTAGTTGAGCTGTGCCAAAGTTTGTTTGAAGTATTTTGTTTGCCAAATTTCTGATCAGTAAATTTTGATGGAACGCCAACAAAGCCCGAGGGTTACCGAAAACCAAGTGTGTCAGTATGAGGCGGTATTTGTTAAAAGTCCATATACCCAAATTACGAACTAGGCCTCTCTTGCTTCAAGGTCCTCCGCTTCTAATGCCCGGCTGACTTGAAGGTAAGTGTACAACAGAGTCGGGACCAGAAGAAGCCAAAAGAGTGGGGAATGAAACTCATTCACGATCTGAATGACTGACTAACAGTATGGGATGAAAAAAGCGAGAGAGTGGTCCTTTACAGTTTTGGAGTCCGTTCCTTGAAAAGTGGCGATCACTTCATGCAACAGGATAGCTAAATTACAGTTCATCCCGTCTTGCTGTAAAGACCAGATCGACTCTGTGATAGCTAAACTCGACAACCTCTTGAGCCTCACCGTCTTATTAACGGAACCCTGTATTTCTGTCCGTAGTATTAGACTGTCAGATTGTTCCTGACATACAAAGGAACATAAGGGAACTCAAAATCACATGAAACATGATGACCAGGTCTGTTTGCATCTGGAAAACGCCCTCTAAAGCTGTGGATTGCCTCAGAACAAAACTATGTGGAATCTTTTGAAGTACCTCTAGCGTAATTTATAAAAAATATTTACAAGAACAACACCTTGGTGTATTACGTGGGAATAGTTGTCAAGTGCCAAATCTGAATGGCCTTGTTATTGTTCCTCAGCCTTTGAGGATGTAGCTAGATGATTGTATGCTACATGCATGCCACATCAAAACTGATCAAAATTTTGGAGAAATGTTTTTAGTTGAACAGGAACATGATAAAACATGAAAAGCTGGAAAGAATCTTGGATAAGGGACGCTCTGTTATGGGTGACACATTCTACATTCTAAATTCCTCGACGACACCTTCATGAGTACTGATATCAGTTTAACGGCAGCTACACTCACACAGTTTCAAGGGAAGCCACCCCCAGGACATCGCATCGGAGGCTGACAGATTTTTCATTGTTATTATTTTCAATCCTCGAAAGAATTACTTGAGTTGTTGACGAGGAGACTCAGCGTGATGTTTTGAATAAAAGCTAATCACGCTTCTGATTGACCCAGTTTGTCGGAAACCGTTGTTTCGATTGGCCACCTCTTTCTATATATGAGATTCGGTGAAGATTTAGTCTCCAACCTTCATTTCAAGTTGATTTGGACAGGTGCAATTACATTAGGTGTTCTATTTTAGTGTTTCCAAATTTTCGACGCCTTTTCTTCCGTAAAGGTTGCCACTCCGAGAGCAGAATATAAGATGCATCTAATACGAATAAAATTGCCATATTCCATCCGTATATCATGATAGTACTGTTCTCCTTGGAAAATTTCCAGACTATGGAACTAGGTCAAACCCTAGTCTCCATGGGAGAGGTCATTCTTGAGGATGCACGCTCTGGGCCATATTTTTGAAGCCTTGTGCTTCACCAAGCGACACCAAGTGGAGTCAGAAAAGACACTAGTGTATTTTTCCGTTGAATATGTCGATAATTACATTTGGTATTTATCAGTTAAAATAAGATATTCACGGAACAAAGAAGTGAACAACAACAACAACAATTGGGTTGCACCTTTTCACACATAAAAATGCTCCGCCTTCCTCAGTCGTACGGTATGTTCTCGTGCCTTGCCGATTTCTACGTAACTCGTTCCGTAGTTTGGCTCAGCGACTCATCAGAAAGGGTCTTGAAATATGTTTAGAGATATTTACACTTCACGGTGCATATTTTCTAGAAACAGACTTGCAGGCATTTTATCGACACTTTTATCGGGTAGGTGTCAGGAAGGTCGGGTTCCTGAAAATAGTCCCGGAATACCCGAAACCTACTGAGACAATCGGTCCTCATCAAAATCGCACTAGGAAAGCCGTCAAGCCTCTAGGTCAGATCGAACGCGCAAGCAGCCAATCAATTCAGCAACGGCTGACGAGTGTTCAGGCATGCCACACAAGCACTGCAGGCGGTGATGAGTGTTCCGACACTTCAGAGAAGCACGGATAACAGAACTGTTGTATTCCTTTTCAGGCACCGGAGCGGAGACAGCAATAGTTACATCAGTAGCGGTCTAATCACAGCGTACGTTAAACCCAAAGAAGGCCGCGGTGTTCAAAGCTATGTTGTGTAATGATGAATGGGATATCATCCGCTTGGGGCAGTTTGAGAAATTAAAAAGTATGTATATGCATGAGAAGATTGAAAAACCTCAGTGGAGTGGCTGAAAGTATTGGTGTCTTTATCAGTAGTTTTCGAATGAGTACTCGCGACTGTCCGTTTGGCTGAGTAACCAACCCTGTCGTTTTTTGTACCGGCCAGTATCTGCATAAAGTTACATTTCGGTGAAAGATGGCAATCTTTATCGAGACATTTCTCTTGGGGAGCAGAACACTTGTGGTAGTACAGCTGAACGTTCTTCTTGAGAGCGAGATGGTTCAAGTGGTTAGAGCGCGAACTTACCATCCGAAAGATCCTTGGTTCGAACCCGATTTCCGCCTCTCGACTTTCGTTGTCTAGACTTGGGCAACCTGGCAGTATCCCAGCCCTCGTGCTTCCTTCGGGCGGCATGGCAGTTTGGCGCCGAAGGGGCGTTACAGCTGAGCGATTATCTTGAGAGTGAAATCTCTGGTGAAACATTAGACCTGGAGTTGTTAATGCTGGTAGGCTAGGCGACCAACCGGCCACAGTTTAAACAGTTCATCAGACGATCATGTTCGTGAAAGGTGCGGTGCCTGTTGTCATCGGCGTGCCATCAATGATAAGTCACCTGTAAGGTGATTATGATAACAGTCAATCTCAACTGCAAAAGCAAGAATTTTGGGCTTCTAAACTCTGGAACTCGGTGAAATGCCTATTTGACATTAGCTGATTATAAGTTATGTGAGACATGTGGGTTGATTTTGTCCATTGGGATGTGCATATTGAAAAAACCTTGAAAAGAATGGCTCTACTTGACAGCCTTTGTCTTCCCCTGAGATAATACTCATTTACGAGCTCCCTAGCTTGTGTAAGTCAGTTTTGGAAAGGTCCTTATGGCGTGAATTCATTATCAAACTTACCTATCGCACGGAACAGAAACTATTGGAATCCACCAGGCTGATGAACATACGGAAACCAATCGGGAATTCGCGGTCTGAACAAAATCGAACTTCATATCCCAACCTATCGATTTCTAGTAACAGTTAACGATTGGTGGCAATTGGCGAGCTCAGTGTGTTAAGCCAAGTCTGTTTCTCCACAAAAGTTCTTCCACAAACCAGAGTCCATCTATGGTTCAGATGTCATCAGACGTGATGTCCCAAACGCTGAGTAAGCATTGTGTGTGCAAACGGTTACCTCTAACGACAATCTGTCACCATACGTCTTTTTTAGAACGTACCGACTGTGAGCTAGAAAACAGCACATGTATTTAAATTAGCCTACATTGGCGCTCGTTCAGCGGAGATCTAGAAGACATAAAGTGGAGGTGGAATAGTTTATTTATCAGCCCAATTCTTTCGCCCACGTGATTTATTCTGTTGCGTAGCAGCGGCGGTGACTGAAAGTGACAAGTCGGAGGAGGACACGACTAACAGCATGACTAAACACTATCAACGGTTTTTTCTCCGAAAACCTACTACTCGCAAGGTTGCTGAAAACTCTTGAACAAGGCTCATTCAGGAAGATGTACTACGATATCTTTATTAGCATATTAAGTAAAACAATAGGCAGCCATTGTGCATCAGACTAAGTTGAAGGAGACCATCATAAACGAGAAATTCAGTTGACATTCTGTTGAATGCGTCATCAAAACCAGAAACTGGTGTGTAAAAGAGTGTAATTCGCTGACTTCATGCAATTTGAGCTCGATTAGAACACAGGATCGAGAGAAAATCGGGGACTGTACCAACCTGGTGAGCCCCAAGGAGAGCTAAACTGGTTCATTGGGCTGTCGAAGAGGGTACGTTGGTTCCAGCTGCTGTTATTCTTGGTCACTGGAAAATCTGAGATATAGTAAAACAGTGGAGGATAAGCACGATCAGTTAGTTCGCTTCGTATATTTTTCTGAGGAAACAGGGAGACAGCAGCTACTTGTTGAAGGCAATAATCTTGATGCAGGGGCTTCACTGATTGCCTACTTGAGCTGCCTCTGCCAATCTGATTGACCCTTGATGAATCCAGCCCCGGGGTCCCTATCCAGGGAGGCTGTTGATGTTAGCCCGACTGGGCCAACTTTCGTGCATGTTTCTGCACCATGAAGCAGTGGGGATGGCGCTACCACAGTGCATAATCAAATTGTTGTCACGCTGTACGCGTCCAAGGCTAGCAGAGGTTCCGTAAAATTTCCGATTCGATCAGCAATCTCATATTCAGCCAAGCCATAGAAACTTGTACAACTGCTCAGGTAAAGAGATTTATCTAATACGTCGATACGCTGGTCTGCAAGCATGAGGTTTGGGTTTGAATCCACTTGGTCCTGTAACAGCACCTTACACTGTACAGGTGTGAAACTGCATAAGAAACCGTGGAGCGGAATGGTTTAATCTATTTAAAATGACTAGCATCTTTCAGTGATCTGAACCAAGAACAGCAATATCGTTTGTGAGCGATTGTTCGCGGAAAAATTCGATCCCCGAGTTTCCAGATGCAGGCAGAGAAATTTGAAGCAGCATGCTAACAATGAATCTGAAGAGGGGTGCTGAGAGAAGGCAGTGTTGTCTTACACCTTTAGTCAAGCGATCGCCTGCTGCAAAAACATCATTAAAAAACAGAATCTGAATCAATAATCGCAGTCGGTCAGCTAGATTCATTTTCAGATTAAGTCGGTTTTAAGAGGAGATACAGTTGAATCCTGGCTAAATCTCTCTTTTAGGCAGCCTCATTTTTCAATTTGCACCGTATTGGAGATATCGTGGTATATGTTTTTAGACATGTTTGCTAAAAACTCCATGTCACTATTTGTAGACACAGATATGCATTGTTGGAAACTGCAAGTGTGGCTTTTGACTACACTCCCCGTCTGTCAAAGTCTACTGTTCTGTAGCATTCACTGAGAAAGCAGCTACAGTGAAAATGCAGGTTGATCCTACGATTTTATGGTGGGATGCGGGAGCACAAACTTTAGTACTTAAGTACATGAGTACTGAGAAAATTCTGCTGGATTCTAGTAACTGGTCCATCCAGTGGGCCCTAATCAAGTCTGAAATTTGTGTTCAACACTCTTCAGCGTACAGTGTACATGAAATGACCATCAGAACTGCCTTTCATCAAACGAGTGACTCCGCTGGATGACAACGCTGTAGCACGGAAGCTGCCCACACGATCAAAGCGAAAGCAATGTTTTCATTTGAGCGGTACACCTTGTTTTCCGAAGAACAATGTGTGGCCCACTCAACGACTGGATCTATGAAAGAAATAGACCCTGACCATTGAAAAATCGCACACACCTCCATTTGAAAGGAAACTTTTTTCCTTGCACGGATATCCACACATTTGATGTTCACTATCCGTGAGTCAGTTCGTGAAGGTTCAACTTCGGTGAACATCACATAGTCAGCATATCGGTTTAATGCTATTGGCTACCTTCGGAGATACATTCGGCCAGGCACACCGAATCGGATCCTGGATCTCTCTCACACACACACACACTGTCAAACACCGACACACATAGTTGACAGACATACACAGATGGTGGCCACAATTGTCACTGACTTGTACTACCTATAAAATACACAGAGCCAAGTGACAAATGGTGCTCTACCACCATCGTTGAACAACCACTTTATTTGGGACTATGTGACTTCGCACGTGGAGAATGTACTTTTTGGTTGGACAGTTTCTTATCGGTTTAGCACTCGTCCACATAGCCGTTGCGACACCGGTGAGTCTTTTTGTAGTTTACAAAAAACAGCACGTAGGTGTTTTTCTATTTTCTACCGGCCGATATCAAGCAAATGTTTAGGTGTACAAACAGTAAAACACCTGTTATCTTTTGAAAAAATTATTCCGGTGTGTGAATGAAGAGGGAGGGGGAAGGTAGCTAAAAGCAGTAGACTGTCTTTGGAACAAACACCGATCATTCCGTTCTGATACATAGATCTACGAATTTTGTCTCAATTCTTGTCTCACAGTAAACTAATAGAGAGACAGTTTTTCGTGACCTTGGTAAGCGAACTGTCCCCCTTTTAGGACGATAAGGATTCAAGTTTAATGGTCTCTGACTTGTTGCGAGGATGTTCATACTCACACCTCTCTCTCGTTTGAACAGTCGTCTTCCTGTTCTTGTGTAATTATTCTGGTGCGTTCACATCAAACGGGGGCAATACTGGACTCGAGTTTCGCTCTTATTAGAGGTCAGCAGCAGCGCATATCCAATGGCTTACTTCATTATAAAGCGAGAGGGAAATAGCCTCACCCATCTTCATCTGATCGAAGCGCATTGGGTTGATGTTAAATCTACTGGCTAACACGCGGCTTTGGATTGTTTTTCCCGATTCCGTCGTTCGGAACGTGAAGACCTGCCCTGAGGAGAACTCAGAATTATGCCCATTACTCGTCACGGAGATATCGCGTGCACTGACTAACTAAAGTCGACAACTGGAAGGAGTTATTGTATCTAGAGGTCTTAATTTGAGCTTTCATCTTGTAAGTGAGGCCAATCTGTTCTGAGAAGCCGAGGAGCGAACCTCGAGTCCAGTGCTTCTCTCCCCTTTGCTGTGGACTCACTAGAGTAAGTATGCCAGGACAGGATGACGACTGTTCAAATGAGAGAGAGACGTGAGTATGAACAATACAAATGGCAGGATATATTGTCGTCTCTGAAGGTGTCCCCGTTCAGGCAGCGAAAAGCAAACGTTTTCCAGTAATTGATGTGGGTTTCTTCTTTTGACAACTATGGAATGTGTGAATACTGAAGAACAAACTAATGGACTGGAAACTTTCAATAAGGTGTGCAGGTATTCACAGATGATGGAGCCGAGTTATTACATATAAAGTTGTAAAGATGCAAGAACGTGTAACTGAGGAAAACATTGTTAGATACTTTGCGGGTAATAGTTTCACTGCCATCCAAGCGGTCGGGGGACGGGTATGAAGAATACAGTCGTACTGTGGTCAGTTACCACGGCATCGTTGGTTAACTACATCCACGTAGACAAGGATTCACCACCCTGTCAAGAAAGAATGGTGAATTTTTTCCGGCGGAAGTGATGTTTGATGATGCAACTTCGCACGAAAATAACGAAGTTGGAGTCTCTGTTCGTGATAGAACTGAACAAAGTCGTTGTGTGAGTTGATTTGAGTGAATAAATTTCGGCACGAGTTAAAGATATGCAGCTGACATCTAGCTTAGATGTGCCGGTCAGCTGTCATTAAACTGCTGTGGAAGATCGCTGCTAACTCAACATTCTTCTGCAGAAGACGGCGTCACCGCTGTGGAGACTCTCCTCATCTGAGGAAGCGTCCTACTGCTTTCACAAATACGCCTTCAGCATAGACTGCCTCATATATGGGTTTGGCGAAGTATTGGCCTCGTCTGTCAGCTCAGTCTTCGTTTGCCTCCTTTGCAAGGCTGAAATCGGAGGCACTCATTTTCGAATTGTACTCAAGATCCATCACCAAGTGCGATGCGACGCTACACAAAAATACAATAGAAACCAGAGATCTCACAGTTTTCCATCCGACTGCGTTTACTCTAATTTCTCACTTGTTTTCAGTGATTTTTCATTCATCCGGATGCATTTCTACGTGAGTTCTCAGGAACCACTCTGTTGGGTTTATTGTAGAGGGGGGTGGTGAATGATGAACTCGGGTGTTTTGTAAGCCATTGGATAACGTGAAAGTTTGATTCCCTAATCTTTTCAAATTATACACTGTTAGCTCCTGGTTCTCTTCGGACTTTTCACCCGAGTAGAGATCTCCCACCTAAATGGACCAGTTCCTTGGATCGTCTTTGGATCGTTTCCGAAAAATTTCAGTTCTTTTGGCACCAACATTCCCAAAGAAGGAGCCCAAAGTTGAGAAATCAGATGACTTGAGCACTAATTGGCCTTTACCTAAGCAAGATGTACAAAGCTAAACCCTGTCCTACTGTTTACTCACAAGGCACTGTCATGCGATTTCCAAACGCACCTGCCAGTCGGACGGCTTGTGCACCTCAAACAACATGAAATCTGCTAAAAGAAACGAGGTTAACAGCGATTGGTTTAGTTTTTCTAGTAAGAACACTTACAGTCAGTCACTGGAAGGCTGGTTACGTCGGTACTAGTCCAGCTACACAGCCCAGGTCTTTAGACAAGCATTTCATGAGAAGTGGAAGGTAAAAGAGAGGTCGTTTAGGTCCGTCAGTCACTGGACCGTTCTAAGCCTATGACAATCTGTCAACGATGATCAACGTAACGGTCGTTGTATCATTAAAATTTATCAGGCCCCATAACTTGTCGTTTCCTGAAGACACTTTTTTAGATTTATAATTATTTCCGTTGTCAATCAACTTGAGGGTCTAAAAGTTCCTCCGAACTGAAAACCACGGGAAGTCTCACCTAGGAGGACCACCGTACACTTGCCAAAGTGCTGATCAGTAGATGTCGTTTCCAGTGAGACAACGGTTACAGCTGTTTTCAAACAGAATGGTAAAATTGACTTCCCTAACTGTTTTTTTATTGCGATTCTTATCCACCTAAATGAAGATGCATTCAAATGACGCTACTCCTGTTGAACGAGAATTCGTAAATTCGAGACACCACAATGCTGAAGATTGTGGAGATTTTGCGTTTGGTCGTTGGCTTCATGGCATTGGGGCGACGGTAAAATAAAGTCCTGTTTCATCTACCTACTGTTTCCCACTGCCAAATGAGCATGTAGTTGATCTCGTTGTCTCAACCAGCCACATCCTGCTTGTCTTGGAGACCTTATAGATTGTCCTGTTGGACTATTTCGGCAGCGAAACAAGCACTAAATGAACTCCGTTCATCCGTATTCACATATGTTGTAATTATCGAAGACAACAGTCGTGTTTTGCACCGTAGAGCAGTGACCTTACTACTCAAGTAAGTTAGCAGTTTGTGAGCACGCTTGAAGTACTATCGTGACAAATGTCGCAACTAAAAATGAGAAGAAAAACCCTTAGTTTTCTGATCTTGAGATGTTTATAAAAAAACTGTTGTTAACAAAAAGTCTATATTACACCAAAGGAATCGACAGCTTGCTTGAGAAAATGTTTCCAAAGGAGATTCTGTTGGAGGATCACTACCCCTTAAGGTGGGTTTGTCAGTACGTTGGAGAACGACAACGTGAAACAAATTTGCCAAATGACGACAAAAAGCTACATTGGATGCTACGACTTTGATCATTTGGCAGATATTCTACCCAAAAGATTGTCCGGTTTTATTCTGCGGACCTGTGGCACCGCAGGTTCAGAGTAGTACTCCCCAACTGACCAGTGTGTTCTCGAAATTTCAAGGGTGAAGAGACCGCGCTGGCAGATTCAGTCGTTATTTATTCTTTTTCTGTTCCTGTGGACTGGATCAGCTGGGTCGCGGACGCAAAGGCAGTTATCCAAACATTTCCGATGGCATAGTCCGACACCACAAACTGACCCCCCGGAGTACGAACCCAAGTTCACCAAGTGGACAATTTTCATAAAGTTGATCCAAAAGCAGGTTCTAGAGTCATGTATCGATTACAACCATACAAGTCCAAAATCCAAGGACCACGGCTGTTAACGACAACCGAGGTCATGAGTTTACGATTGTTGAAAAAAATTCACCAATCATAAGCAACGAATGCATGATTTGTTGTCATGTTGGTCCTCAATAGCTTCTACAGACAACGGTAGTAACACAGGCAGATATGACGTCGACAATTTAACAACCCGTATCTTTCTTTGATCCCTGGAAAACACCTCCAATATCTTATTTTTCGAGTTTCTTGGAAAATTATTCTGCAGCTTAGCTACATGCCTTTTGCTACTGAAACAGCGAACTGTCCGGTTTTTCAAGGAGCTTTCATTTGCTCAACAAAAACATGTCCAAAAAAAATTATTTTAAAGCTTCCCCAAATGAAAAAAGCAGTGAATGAACAGATACAAAGGTAGATAGGTACGACAACGCTGATATTCACGTCTAGTTGGATGAGTGTCGGTCACCTTCAAGAAGGACAGGTAAATGCTTTACGTCTGTTCCAACAAACATCTAGAGAATAGGAAGAGAGTGGGAGATGTAGATCGAGGACATTTGAAAAACGTTGAGTGATTTGAAAGCATGCTGTTTTGGAAAGTTGAAGTACAAATGTGAGAAGTTACTAAAATGACACAACTGGAAATTGGTCAGTTTTCACAACTCCAATCCATCCCACAGATGACCTAAGGGTAGTGAAGCTTGTCTAGATGTAACGAAAGGCCAGCTGAACCGAATAGAGTATCGGAGACCTTCCCAAGTGGACAAATTTTGGATGTGGACGGAGTGAAGAAACTTTGCGTTCTGGCTAAGAGGTGGATTCTGATAGCTTGAGACTGCATCAAGGGTATCAAATTGGCTAGTCGAAATACTTTATCTTCATTTGTCTGCTGGTCTGTAGCCGCCAAATCAGCAAGAATCCACAGTGTCATCCAGGTTAAATGGGGGTTCCTCCATTAAAATTCGAGACAATGGCTGCGTCGGGGAGAGCATGCGAGACATCCTTCCGCCCCCTTGAACAACAGGGTGGTAGTATCATCTCGACTGGGATAGCCGTTTGTAACACAAATGCCGAACCTAGAGGACAGTTCGGCCACTGACTCTCTTCATGCATATGCAAGGGATACTATATGACGAGTTTTGACGCACAAATTTCATCAGAGTTGTCGACTAAGCGTTCAGAATTCCTAGAAAATGCGAACTGGGCTCTGAATACTGAACAATGTTGGACAAACTTAAAAAGGGTTCAATAATTCCCAAACCAACCTTCCATGAAATTCAGCGACGGAACTATAAACCAGACAGTACTCACATGCATCTTCAGTAGTATACACCGTCACACCAGTAGTAGAAACCGTCGAGTTCACTCCTAAGTCTTCAGTAATTTCGGACGTAAGGAGCTGTAATCAAACCGGTGGTTAATTTTTCCCGTACGTGTTGCCTAGTTCCTACGTTGTTCGTATTTATATGCCACAGGGTATTTGAGTCTGGAATGATAGTTTCCTGACCCCCCTGGAGAAAGTGCCGACCCCCATTCATGACACCAGTCTTCAAAGTCGGAGCTTACATTCATTTTCCGAAGCAAACATTTTTTTATGGAGTTGCTCTGATAGGCTTCTTTATGCTGTGCAGCAAGCATTTCGATCCTTGTCAGTACCCAACACACTCCCTAGTAATGTCTCCTATCAGACTGACTACTTTTCATCTATAAAAAGCTTAAAACCTTGCAACTTGTCGTATTTCTTTAGCTTGTCTTATTCACTGTTGCTCAATCTTCGTTTCCTTGGCAGAGTCGGGCCAACGTCTCCTTACGAATGAGTCTCAACAGTGAAATCAGTCCCCGATGCGATGAGACCGTCTACAAAGTGATAGTGTGTGCCGGAGAATTCACCAATGAGTAAGCGGTTAAACCTTTCTTGAAATGCAGAATTTATGTATTGTGTATATTCATACAGAATAGACATTTGGTTGTAAGAGAGATGGCATAATCTGCTTATTGATGGACGATACTGTCGTTTTCGTGGATGGACCACTGTCTCTATAGGAGTCGATGAACACTTATGATAACCAATAGGTAACTTCTATCCAAGCGGGACGCAGTTAACTGCATTAAACAATAGGCACGAAATCCTTGAAAAAAAGCTGCCCTGTTATTTGTGAATGCCTTTCTTAGTTCTGAAAGTATGCATATCCCTTTCGAATAATAAAACCATGAGTATGATTAGAACTGTGTTCGTTGTCGAGCTCAAATGTTGGAACACTTTGTTATGGCATGTGGAAGGGGACGGGGTTCGAAACCGCCATAAATTTACCTATAAGAAGCACGGAGAACAATTAAAGTTGTCCAGAAAGAAAGTGAACTTTTTAAAAACCGCAATACTACATTTTACATGAAACTAGTAGTCCTGCCTATACGTAATGCACTACTCATAAGGTTGCTGAAAATGCTTCGACAGCCCACGACCGGTTTCGCCCTTCTTGGGGCTCATCAGGTAGGAATCATCCGTAGAAATCCTGCCAATATTATGAAGTCAGCATCAGTCTTACTACGTCTTACTTTAATCACCTAAACAACGAGATTCCTCTTTCGGCCATGAACTTCCCGTACCAAATATTTCGCACCGGAAGTTATGTATTTGTCAGCTGAATTTGCATGTTGGAATAAAGTGTTTTGTATAGGCCTTTGGGGAATGCGTCACCATACCGGCGATTATGATTATACATGAAAATACGATTTCTTTGTCGGAAGTTGCTGATTTTTGAAAAGAACCTCGAATCCGTCCTGATCAAACATCTCAAACAAACTTGAGAATGACGTTAGCTGTTTCACTGGTCCAGGCTAATTCGCAAAATCACCCATTCTGAGGATCTTGACGAACGCCACTGCGGTGAATCGTGCATATTTATTTCGCTCTCCCAAAAAAACAGATCTAGCACCTCCAACTGGCAAACACTAGTTCGCTGAGCTCAGAGGTCTCATTTCTACCTTTTCTGAATCTCGTATTTTCATTGACCACGATGATTGGCACAGTTTTAAACCAACCTACTAGTGAGTACCATTCGCATGTCGTAGGTAATATGTAACCCAATGATTATCGACTTGGGGAAACTTAATCGTGGCGTCATACAAACTTCTGCGCTTGCTGGATCAACCAATGCTCTATGTGCTGGCCACTGACTAAGTGCATCATGGGCAATCAAACGAATTTGATCTTCGGAAGTGTCGCGGGTTGAAGGAAGCTTGAACATTAAAAAGCATTGGGGCGAGATAGCTCAAGTGGTTAGAGCGCGAATCTACTGACCGGAAGGTTCGTGGTTCGAACCCGACCTCGGCCTCTCGACTTCCCCTGTCTAGGCTTGAGCAACCTGGCAGTATCCCAGCCCTCGTGCTTCCTTCGGGTGGCATGGCATCTAGGCACCAAAAGGGTGTGTCACAACTGAACAGTAGTAGTTCTTCCGAATTTAACGGAATTTTTCGCGTAAGGAACATTTTAAAACACAGTAGTTTGTTCTCACCATAGTCTGCCATTGTCTACACCAATTGGGAGGTAATAAATTGATGTTCTTACTAAAGTTTACTCACTTGGCGTCATCTGCCGATCTCTGACCAATTTCTGAAAATCGAAAATCTTTAAAACCATTCCTACAACGGGATTCTTACCCGAAACCCTTTGAACGAAAACTCGGAAAAAACCACGAAGAATTGTGATGTTCATATAGAACACGAAATACTTATGGGGAAGCAGATTTTTTCGGGAAAAAAACTAAAAAAAAGAGAGCGTGACGTGTTGCTATGCCCTCAAGAGCGACGGGCTGTCCTGTACGGTCTTCCAACCTAGCGTGATAAGACAACACATTCAGAGAAAATAGGGGAACGTTGTTGCCGAAATCCTTTGCTTGGTTGGCTTTGGTTCATATGCCATTTGACCGACGTTTCCACGGAACTTTTATGTTTTTGTTGATTTCTGCACAACATAACCCATTTTCAGGCACATTGGTGCATCACAGGACATACTGCAACACATTGAAGGTTGCCTAAAATTCGAAGGCCCTGTTCCATTAAACTAGGTATATAAACGCTTTATCAGTCCCACCTGATACTGGTTGGAAGGTGCTACAAGGTCAGCTCAGCAAAGTGTCACCTAGTAGGAATGATTTCGGCTTTACAGCATGAAACGCATGCGCAGATGATCATGTCTTGTCAAGCAAGTGAATATCGGCCATATGATGGTACTTTTCCACTGCGTGAGTACAATGGGCTGGTTATTTATTGTCAACACAGGCTGGACAGTAGGAGCCGTACTCTAAGATTCGTCCGCCTTGGAATTGTTTGCACTGACTGAGCAGTCAGATGAGCCTTGAGTAGAGGAAGACGTATGCATAGAGGGTATTCAGCCTGAGTGACTGGACTGTTCTGTGCTTGGAAGGCACCACGTCATGTGGACACCCTGCCTTTATAGATACTCATTTGGGAGGCCAACCGACAATCTTGGAATCGATCTTGAAATATGGTTGAGTATATACAACCGAGAGTTCAGATGAGTGGAATAAAGGGTTCCACCACCACTGTGAACCGAAAGTCCCACCAGACGCAATATCAGAAGCATGTAGCATTGAAAGACAACTGTTTCCCTTTGGTGTGGACTCACTAGAATAACTGCATCAGGACAGGAGGACAAGTGTTCAAACGAGAGAGGTGAGCACGAATTCTACAAACCCCTTAACCACTCAAAACTAATCAAAATTGTTCAGCAGGTTCCAAAGCATCCACAGTGCTTCCTTACTTAGAAGTCCTGACAGGCGGGCGAATCGATCGACACGATCAGGACAATTACTGGGTCCTCAATCGAGGCGTGGTTCAACCCACTCACATCGCTCAAGTGTGAACATGTTCGCAAGTTCAAACGTGAAAATTCAGATGCATCTGGCCAGCGCTGGTGGCTTAGTGCCAACACGCTCGCATCGCATATCCAATGTCCGGAGTTCACACCCCGGCACAGCTGATGAGCAGAATTTGAGTGTAGTGCTCCTACCGTTTGGTAAGGACTCATCAGAACAGTTGCACCAGGACAGGAGGACAAGCGTTCAAACGAGAGGTGTGAGCACGAATGCTTAGCTGAGCCACCACAAAATCTACGTGATTGAAGGTTCCATTGGTTGCAGGTGGGAAGATACTTCTTCGTAAAATAGTGCACATCACTTAGCTTACACAGCTTGCAACAAAGGCCTCCCACGACCGGTGTAGTGCGCAGTGTGGGACAGACCAGGACGTCGAATGCAGTCGCATGCTGTGTAAGGCGGACTGCGTAAAGAACATTGGACATACGTGAATTATCGCTCCGGAACGGTGTTTATGACAGCGTCACAAATACAGCTATGAAACGCCTTCCAATGCAGAGTCGCATCTGTCCCGGGTCCCGGGACTCGATTGAGTGGTTACCCAGAGTAACCATTGTTAACACCTAAATCGGGTCGATTTCCAACGAATGATTTTGTTTGACATATACAAAAGACCACCTAATTGAAGATACAGGTGAGCTTTTGTTTACAAGTTGATTCGGCGAACTGGTTGATGGACTTTGTTATTGAAGAGGTGATATTAATCAATCCATAATGAATCATCGATACGTATGGGTCGGCAACCGCATGCTAAAATGCTGACTATGTAAAATCTCACGGACAGACTCTGGACAAACGACTGACTTAATCGTGTCAAAAAGTCAAATGAGTGAGTGTCGTCGTTGTGGCACAAAAATACCAATCACAATATTTCGGAGTGACACACACACACGCAAAGAGATGCGTGCGACTTCATTGTTTATTTTTGATGCGAAGCGTTTCATATGATCAATCAATAAATAATTCGTAAACTATCAAACAACACAGTTAGCTATGGAATGGAACAGCGCGTTTCCGGTGTTACCTTGTCTAGATCGTTTAAGTCCCGAGCGGTAGCGTGCGAACGATTCTGTGTTTCAAGGTCACCATCATGGTCAGCGTACGGACTTCTAGTTCAAACGATCATTTGACCAGTCTCATAGTTTAAGGCAACGCGGAGAATTTCGCGGATATCTCAAAGGCAATCCTGAACTGCTTCTAAATATTCTAGTTTGCTAATATACGATCTTTAGCGTAACGACAGGTATGAAGGACAGGCTTTTGATGTGATAACTACATAAGCTACATTAACGACAGGTATGAAGGACAGGCTTTTGATGACATAACTACAAAAGCTACATTGCAAGATGATCATGAATATATTATCCTATACGGGTGCGTGGACCATAAGAGACAAATGCGTAGCCCATACTACAAAGGTTCCCTTCCAGTGTTCACTTTCCACCCATCTTTGTGGACACCAGAAAACTTGGTCAAAGAACTGATTGATTAATGTTCAAGGTGACGTCTTTCAGTTTGCCTCTTATAGCTATATCTATCAGAAGTGGATATTGTCATGGACTTGATATTGCCATCGGTCACTCAGAATCTCTTCAACTCTGTACGTTCAGCTGCTGTCATCGGTCCTCATCAGATGGCCGCAGAGGAATGGCCCCGTGAATCTTGACCACATCTGTGTAATAGCTAAATACTGACAGCCATCACATAAAGCCAAACCTCCTGGTTGTTAATATATGATTTTTCCTGGCCAGACGTCACGAACAATTCACACTGATTGAGCACAACACTCCTTGACGTGATTAGGTTTGAACAGCTATAAAACGGACTACTCGTGAGTAGTAGGACTGGTGAGCCAAGACATAAGCTGAATGAAACACTCCTCAGTCACACACTTTACGGAACCGAACTGATGACCGGACTCGCACAATGGCATGATCGCAGTCAAGCTGTGTACTCAAAAAAGGATGGTAACCGTTAATTGAGGTTTCCCATCGGTAACTGATAGCCACACGATCCAAGTAAGTCCATAACTAGCTTGCGGTAGGTTACACGGAAGTTTATGCTGGCCAGGAACAAATTATCTTCAACAAACAAAGGAAGAAGTCGCTCCCCATTATCCGTATTCCGTGCACTGACTCCGAATCGGCCACCCATTTCTGTTTCTTCCGTGTTTAGTCGCTAAAGACTAGGCGAAATTTCACCTACCAGGCCCTCCCTGAAATTGTGCGAACCCGCTGATGTTTCCCAATAAGGATGAAACAGATGTACACGGCTTTTCAGAATAGACTGGACTCACTTACGGGGTGAAATCTTAGTTAACGTTTCGAAGTCTCTTCGCATTATGGGGGTTAGGAAAACGCACCTAACTAAACGTGCCAAATTAGTTGAATTAGAGAGAAATTAAAACTGGAATTTCACATTGTCTACCACAAAAGATCTTGTAACTACAAGTTAAAGCATTGACTCCAGAAAGCGTTTAGAAGTTCGCTCCTCAATGTCGGTCCAAAAAATGCTAACTTTTAATGAGGTGACGTCAACCATTCAATAATCTTGGAGCCTTTGTGCACTCCAAAAGACCACAATAAAAGCCATTAGTTTGACCTAGGGTTAGTATCCAAATTCTGATTGGGTTTGTTCCATTGTTCTATCTTCATTTTTACAAACACGTTGATTTAAGTAGTTCGGCCTAAGGAATAAAGTAGAAGGGCTTTGATTCAGGCAGCGGAGCTGACGTTTTTTATCTGGTGCTAACTAGTTCCCACTCCCGTCGTAGTATGACTTCGACGTATACACGAACGGACACAAATTTCTGGATGGCAAGCAGGTGCAGAGCATTGATCACAAGGACCTCCGGAGCCTTTCAATTTCGAAGTGACTTCTGTCGTAAGTTAATTCTCATTACTTTGCCAAGCTGCATGATAGCTTCTTTTTCTGTAAATTGGTTTTATTCTTTTTGTTTCGAAAGCAAGAGACATGTTGATAGCAGCCCAAGATAATCCTACTCTGTATATTTACAAAGACACTGCCTATATCACTCTCATCCATGAATTTCGAACTTCAGGATTCATTTGACTCGCAGTAGACTGTAACTACTAAAAAGACGACTTACAGCATGCCACTTGGCAAACAGACTCACAAACTGGATGTCATCGCATATGGCACACAGGAAATTGCCGCTACAAGGTGTCCATAACAGGATACAACTGCTCTCGACCAACTGCACGAACGCTGACTAAGGTGGCGAAACTCAGTCACTTCACTTCAAGGCAGTCGACTACGACAATGCATCTCCAAAGATTTTGTCCGAGGGCAATCAAATCCTGGAGGACTACATCCAGAGTCACCACATCTCGAGGCAGTATAAGTGTTGTGTATAACTGCGTCGCCGCTCAATTGCTTTAGGGTCGTAAAAAGACTCGCCAACAAGGAATACAATAGTTTTATTAGGGACAAGTGAGTGTAAATGTTACAAGGGGAATCACGGTCTTTAAAGGACAATTTTGACAATAATCCAGGCGGTGTGATTGGCGTTTGGTGAACACCTATCATCATTGACCTTGATTCTATGGAATGACTTAACGCTCGTCATCGTCGGCCATGCTTGTGTGGCATGCCTGAACACTCTTCAGCCGTTGCTGCGTTGATTGGCTGCTTGGGCGTTCGATCTGGCCTATAGACTTGCTGGCTTCCCGGAAAGCAGAATAATTCAAACAGGAGCTTGAAATACACTGAACAGTTAAACCACCGCATAAGACCTCCCTTTCCAGACAAAATCCACTGCAAAGTAAGACAGTAATGAAACTACAGTTTTCACAGTTTGTGATTAAGTCAACAGGCATACATCAACTTTTTGCGTTTCTCTTCTCACAAGGAGAAAACTATGCCGTAGTTGTGGGATTTCCAGTGAGAAACTTAACAGTCTGCAGCGACAACCGGATAACTAAATGGAAGGCTGAGTGAAACTGAAAGATGCTTTGGGCTAATTTCCCCCTATTCCAGTGCTGAAAGAGAATAACCGTGGACTGAGATGTTTGGCCTCTCATAGTGTATTTCGAAGAGGCTGAGGCGGAAATTTTCGAAAATATTTGTCACAGAAATACAAATAAAATAATCATCGATCCCGATCTTACAAGTTCTTTCGACTCTCTTGGATTCATCGAAGACGCAACAAAAATATGCTCCAACTCGAATGAAAAAAGCCCATAGATTGCTTAGAATTCCTTTTTGAATAATTTTCGCTTCCTAATGAAGTTATAGCAATTTGCATAAAACTCTTTTGCCGACTGGTTTCTCCAAGTGCCAGATTTTGTGGTCGGAAAAAATACAGCACTGCTGGAATTCTCCACTCCTGCTTAGTTTTGCCACAAATAAAGCCAACTTCTCAAAATACCTTCATTTGCAAATCAGTCTAGTTTTGCGAGAGACTCACCTGGAACCCAGCTGAATCTCTCGTTTGTGATGTTTCCAGGCAACTGAATGTGCTGCACCAGGCCGTCTCATGTTCCAGTTCCTACGATATTCGCGATATCGCGATATATGTATATACGTAATGCACTACTCATAAGGTTGCTGAAAATTCTTCGACAGCCCACCACCGGTTTCGCCCCTCCAGTTCGGGCTCATCAGGTAGGCACAGTCCCCGGTAGGCGCAGTCCCCGAGTTTCCGTCAACCTTATGTTCTACTTGAACCCAAATTGGACTGATTTCGATAAGTACACTCATGTGCGAATCAATTTGGTTTTGCGAGAGACTCACCTGGAACCCAGCTGAATCTCCCGTTTGTGATGTTTCCAGGCAACTGAATGTGCTGCACCAAGCCAACTTCTGTTGTCGACACCGAACTGTCACGAGCAGCTGAGACAATAACAGTAATAAAATTATTAATCATAATGACGCGAAGCCAACTTGTCAACTAAGTTTCGCGATCTGACAAGCCAGAACTAATAGACCAACAGCAGTGCGGTCTCCTGAACTGGGAAGCTGGTAGAATTTGTCAACATTCCAACCACACAGGTCAAATTTCCATCCTATTCACGGTCATTGGGTGGGAAGACCGTCGCGGAATTAATCTGACTCTGATGCAACAGTGCAACTTCTTGGACGGTCTGTAGGTTAAGAGAGGAGCCAAAGACTAAGGCAGATGATCGTTTGACTCTGTGATGTTCTTCCACTCGTTTGTAGCCGGCAAAATCGAGTTGGAATGTACTTGTCTCTACTAGAATGACGGGTTTTCAGGCGGTCTACGATAACCACATACCACGCAAGATGATAACTAAGCTATTCCTGTTAACTGGCGAACGAATATTTCGAATACGTTTATCACACGGCAGTGTTTGAAAAAAAATCCCGGGTTGTAACGTCGACCATGATCAAATGGTTCGAGGGTGCATTTTCAGTAATGAGGAGCGTCACAGCGACTACTGCTCAGTGGGTTGGATGTGCAGCAATCAGAGTTGTGGCCCACGTGGATTTGTGCGTTCGTACAAACGACTGCCCACTTCCTCAGGTAATTACGTCTCCTCATTTACCTACACAGAGATTCACGGATCAAATCACCCTAATAATAGTTGGCGAAATCAGCTGGACACATAGAGTTTAAGAAGTATATTTCTCATTTTGTTCTTATGACAACTGTTCTAGGATTCAAACCTTGGAAATCCGACAGGTGAGACGAGCTTATTGTCACTACAGAGTAGGATGGATGCACACAAATGAGCATTCTCGAACAGACAAATATGTTCACGTTCGAGTGAAGGAATCGATTTCCCCAAAGCTTCCAGAAATGATCCAGTAATCGTTCTTGTTTTAGCAATCGAGTGACTCGCCTCCCGGGACTCTTGGCTCAGCATTATGGATGCCTGGAAACTTCTGGACTGTTCATAAGGCGTAATAATCCAGGTGTATCCGGCGTTCGCTGATGGAGTAATTTTAGCGTTTCCGTGTGACACAGCTGAGGCTCGAAATTGAGTCGGCGCTGAAAAATACAATATCGATCTTATTGTCCTCAGCCAGTACTGAAATACTCTCCGCAGGCTCGGACGCATAAGGGGAGTTATGACGGCCCTCTCTAGGGGTGGTCACGTTGGTTTCTCCATGACTGGAAAGATACTAACTGTAAGATATAGGGAGCTCTTGAGTAACCTACACCCACCAAATTTTCGACAATCTCTTTCTACTTTCGGACGTCAAATTCGTGTATGAGCAAACAGTCATGTGACCATTTAGACTGCGATAACGGGACTCTCATACGACAATTGAGTGAACAATGTCCCGAAATAGGTATTTAACTGAACCCTCGTTGGTATACACTCGGTATGAAGCCCAGGTTTGCATTTTTGATTTTGTCCTACCGATGTAATCCGTTATTTTCATCACGCCTGGTCGAAAATCTTCCAGGCTAGTTCAACATCCAATGGTAATCTCTCAGTCAGTGACTTGTTTAATATATATATATATATCTTTTTAAATCGTATGTTTCACATGTCGACCCAAAGTAGTCTTTTCAAATCTTCAGTTGACATTTCGAACAAAGTACAGCGCAAAGCTGGAATAGAAGCGATAACTCTAGCTGGATTCAACAGGAGGCTATCGATTCGCTCCATTCCACACAGGCTAACCTAACCGGAAGTCTAAGACAGTCTGTTGATATGAACACGTTCACCTTGTAGTCAGTCGGTCATCGACCAGTTTATTATCTCAGATCTATGGTCAGTTGAACGGGACTTTCAGCATTGTGCTGTGCATAACTGGAGTGCCTTATTTGTCTCACCGGTAGTTTGATAGGTTGGTTGAATCCAGGCTCGTTTTCGGGGTGCAGAGGCAGCAGCAACCTTGTTGTCCACGCTGATGTTGAACTACCAGGGCATTCATTCTAAAAATGTCCGAGAGGGTCCGAATAGAAGAGCTAAACCTGTTTTAGAATGCCACAGCAATCCCATCTGTGGATCCTCCACACCTTCGATGAGAAAAATCCATTTTATAGGTTTTTAATGGGTTTGTCTAACCGCATCGAATGAAATATTTCCATGCACTACAAGTCGTGAGGTAGCTGAAAACTGTTTAACAAGCGGCGCAGCTCATTTCCTTGAGTTGCGAACTGTAGTTTAGCTGCACATATTTCAAGCAACAGTTCATAAGACAATCGGAATGCCTGTGATTTAGGCATAATTACAAACCGCTCAGTTTGAAAAAGAAACGAACAATTCGGGGTTTAACACTTCGAAATAATGAGCTAGGTTTTTTTATTGAAAACTGTGCACGCATACCTTTTGTCCAAACTGTCGACCATACAGGTACAACGTACTCCAAAGCGTTTTGCGTCCTGGGATACCTGCGATTTCCCCAATCGTATAAAGGGCTATGGATATTGGTGCTGGTGTCTAAAGTTCTCACGAATATACCCTTTTTTCTGCAATTTATTCTCCTGACTTATTGATGAAATGAATGCTCTTTACGGCGAAAACCCAGGTGAAGGGTAGTAACTGTTGGAGAAAGTCAAAAAGTACAGATGTTTCTTTATTCAAGGGTTTCACGAGACAAGAACCTTCGAGAAGGATACGTGTACATCACCAGCCACTAAAGCTGTAGTGAAGGCTGATCACGCAGCCCATGTAGGTTCCCTGTGCGGAAGTCTGGCAAACATGGTCTGTTGCTCTCTTGATTTTGTTGATGACAGTAAGCGTGAATTTTCCCTTCATTAAATAGCCAACTTCACCACAGCATTAACCGTTCGACTCGCAAGCTTTCTGCACTGGGATGATAAAGCTAGGGGAATAACGTGCTTCCAGCTGGAGCTCTGGTTGTACTGGATGTGGTTAGTCGCGTTGTGGTAAGTCGGTTCGTCTATTTTTTGTCATGGCTCTGGAAAGCTGAGAGGTTCATATTGTCTAGTCAGATTGCCAAGACTTCGAAACAAACAGGGCGTGTGGTTGGGGTGATATTTCATTCCATCTATATTCTGTAGCTCAAATCATGACCAAACAGCACCTAATTTAGGCATTTGCCAATCGGAATATGGAGTATATGATTTGGAAAAGCCGAAATGGCAACGGCCATATCGAACTGTCTCTGCTGATAAGCTCCTGACCTCCTACTACTCATAAGTAGTAGGTTAATTTGTGTTAATTCTATTCGCCCTGATGGAAGGTCTGCAATCGTTCCTGTTAACAGTGGAGGCCTTTAAAGCCTTCAATGGAGAGTTCTTTCCACAAGTGAAACTAGTTTTTTTAAAAAAGCTGAGAAGTACTGTACAGCTGTTTCACCGTTATTGGAAATCGTTATCAGTGCGCACCTCACGAAACTCAGAAAGTACCGAACCTGTGACTTTCCGGCTGCTGACTGAACACTTAATTGTTGGGCCACGAGCGCCTGATTAGCAATGGATTGCTCCTGATCGCACCTGTGGAGCTGTTCTCTTTTTGGATAGACTGGATCTTCGGATTTAGGAGCTTAAGGGCTCCTGCAGAGCAAAAAGGAATGATGGGACACATCATTTAGCCTTGACAGGTGTTGACATTCCGTAGGTGTGCTACTGATAGCAGAAAGAAATTTGCAGCTGGTGGCTGGGTTCACGTTCCGCATAGACAAACAGCGTGCATGCCTTAGACACGGGACATACAATAGATCTAGATAATGTGGAAGTTTTAAGACGGGGACTGCGATTCACACCACAGCGGCTGATAGCCGAGGCGGTGGAAATCATGAAGCATCAGAGCGTGAACAGAATCAAGGTTGTGGAACTGGCGAGCAAATGGAAAGCGGTCTTAAACAAACGGAGTTGACATGTGACTGTGTGCGGGTGTCAATGCACGTAGAATCATTAGCAAATCAGGGGGGTGGAAATCCCAACCCAACCAAAGTTCAAGAGGGATCTTCACGTGAACCGAACCGGAAGAACTAGATCCTAAGCTGGACCCAAATCCACGTAGGTTCCCCATTGGCTTAACACTTGGTCACCCACCCCAACACAAAAAACCCCTCGACCGATACCCAACAGAGATTTAGCTTGACTTAGCTGATTGGTTCTCCTTCCGCCTTAAATCTTGACCAATCTCGTAACCTAGTCACTTGGCCTGACAAAGCTTTTGTGCCAAAAGCGAAAGGTTGCCCAGCAATAAACATGCCAATTGTTACCAAACTTTTCCGAAAACAGTGTGCAGTTTTAAGCGACGGGTCTCGAGGATGTCGGAGTGAGTGTGTTTACTACAGCTTAGTATTTTTCTACTAAGTTGTCATTGTAATTTCAGACAGAGAACCACGTTGGCAGGTGAACCCTTGGAATGGTTTTGCGAGGATTTTTATTTTTTCCCTCATGTTTGTATCCATCCCGGCAACAGTTCAGCCTGGAACTTCTGGTCGTATCCCGAAAGTTCTGTCGATCAAGTCACGCCATTGTTTTTTGGCTCATAAGGCAATCGTAAGCGGACTGTCCAAGTAGCATATTGGCGGGTAGTTAGCTCTAAACCACACGTTCGCCGAAGGAGACTTCTTGAGACGTATCCTTACTGGCCTACATTGAAGTCCTGTTATGATCTACGTTTTTCAAGATTTAAAATGAAGACCTGTGCTTCACTGGGGATTTAGTTAAAAAAAATCCAACAGATATATTTAAGTGCCGAAATGAGACCCGATTTCTTATCAGGTATAACCTTGTACAATGACTCATCACTATATATTCCGCATATGTGCAACAAGGTAATCTTCATCACTCTCGTGCGTATCACTTTATATCAACTTAGCTAAAATCTCGGAATGCCTTTCTCCAACTTCTGCAGGAAAATCTGATTGAGCTGGACGTCAAGGTGAGACGTGTAGGTGAGCAAAGTGAACAACATCTTCGTCGGACGGAATTTCGACTGACTGATCGGGGGGAGATTTCAGCAACGTCATTGGACCTAAATCTGTAAGCTCAGCGAATGCTTCAGCCGTGGTTTTATGTCCTAAACTTTTGACCAATAACGTCCATTCGTATGTTGTGCCCGATGACGTTACTCGAGAGATCCTCGGTAACTGTTCACAATAATACATTGGGTGATTGTTCACAAATTATGCTGTCAAAAATTTCATGGTCACCAACTTGAGTGGTATGATATTGGCTTGAACCCGGGTACGCTAAGCCCAGGTGAAATGCAGAACATTCGCGAGATACAAAGCAATTGTTGACATGGTTTGTTGTTCATCAAACGGTTAAGATCATGCAACACAGTGAACTTAATACAACCATGTACTATCGTGACAATCGCGTGGATTGTTATTTAATTTAGCACAGCTAACTGAGCGACTGGAAGACGATTGGGTGGGCGTGGGTGTCCGTGCGTAATGCTCTGTCCAAACACAACAAAAATGCATTACGCATTAATCGTGGCTGCTACGAAAAATGCTATATATGCTGAAGGAGGTGATTATCCCTCTTCTGACAGCTGAGGATGCCCATTATTCTTCTTTGGAAATTTCCTCTTGACGGCGATGCCAGGCAATGCGGAAAACCGAGAAGCAATGTACAGCTGCCTCATCCTTATTGGGAAGCATCAGCTTGCTTAGCTTACGAAACTCCAGGGAGTCTCGAACCGGCGACTTTTCGGTTAGCGGCCTCAAGTGGCTGATCAGCAGTGTGATTAACTCGCACGTAGACAGGATGTAGTGCTGAGTATCATTCAAACACGAGATCCCCATTAAATGGTCACGTGCTGACGCGCTCACGGAGTGACGACTTGTCACTTTCACCCTTCGAGTGAATTTTGTTCTTCTGCGAAACTAATTATAGATTTCTGGTAGACTGGCGGCAGCTGAGTCTCCACTCATGACCGAATGGTTAAGTGTTCAAACTATTAGCCCGTCTCACGAGATGCGTTCTACCGGTTTTTTTCCGATAAGCAGTGCTTCTCGACTTTTTAACATAGGCTGACTTTGCTGTCGGAACGACAACTCCATTAAACACCCGACATCTCAAACTGCTAGGAACCCGGTAATATCGTAATAACGTATTGGATGAATCGAGATTACACAGCGTTTCATGGGCAGAAAAAGTATCTTGAGAGGATATTAAGCCATCGAATTCTCTTTTTCTGGTTCATTTCATTGTTAGTTAGGCGTATATTCTTATCCGGGATGTCGTTACGCTCGCTGGATGGACGTGATTTTAAGTCACTAATGCACATTATGTGATTAAGGGCTTCATAATTGGAATGTTTTGCTTCAATGTTTCACGGTGATCTATTGCAACCGTATAGTATGCAGCCTAGGCGACTGGGCCCGTGAAAATGAGTGTGTCATTTAATCAATCAGTCATCCACACGGCCCTAATGGATGTGTCATTTTGATCTTGTCTATTAGTCTGAAAAATGAAACGAAGAATTAAACTATGGGGTCCTGCGATTGCTGGCCCCACGCCTCCCTGATTTTGAGAAATGGTTTATCTCTATTGAGTAACTGTGTATAATTATCCAAAAAATGACAAACGAACAATTATCGGCCAAACACTCCGTGTTTGGGTCCTATTAAAATCCTATTGTGTGCAGGATAATGACGATTTTCAACGAGCAATAAACAGCTTTGGGTTTCTTCTCAGATTTCTAACCACCTAGCTTTTTGTGAATACCTTTGCAATACAGTCTTTCTGATTATCTGTCCTACTTCAACCATAGGATCGTTCGGTTCTATGCGGACTACGTTTGCTTGCCCAACTACTTTGGTAAATTGTGTGACAAATTCTGTGATCAAAAGGCACCGGAGCACATTTGTGATGAATTCGGCAATCCAAAATGTCGATCAGGTGAGCCTGTTTGACTGGCTTCTATAAGTAGTTTGTTCATTTGTTAATCAACTACATGGATCGGTAAAAATCAATGAGATTTTCTTCTTAGTTGACACTCACCAATTCCTAAGGACGTCCAACTAAGGATAGAACGCCCTTTTTTTAAAAAAAAATGGCTAATAAAGTTGTGATTTTTTACTTCTGATAACCCGTCCCTAAAAATAACCGACTCGTTACAGTATGAAGCTTTTTCCCCGCCACCTCTTTGCGAAAATGGCTACCTTTTGTTGAATAACCTCGCCTTACTCTCTTTCTATGCTAGACTATTTCTGGGATACCAAGACTAGTTCGTGTCGTCTAGACTTGTGCTCGCGCATGCCAGACTACTGCCTCAACGAGGGTACTTGCGTCACTAATCCGGAACGCAATGCTGATCATCCATACTGCCTGTGCAGACCAGGCTTCGTCGGCCGACGGTGTGAGACCAAACAGCCGGACACTACGACACCAGTCCCAGAAACCACAGCTGTGACAACGGAAACACAGAGGGGCACGAACCGTCCGCCCGGTTTACTCGATGGGGAACAGTACCAACAGGAAAGCAGGGTTCCTTATCTGGAGATCAGTCCCGTAAACCATTCAAAGTTGATACGGAACGCCAACAATCATAGTCCAGTGAAGGACCCTCGAAAATATTCAGCAGTGGAGAAACTTGGTGATGAGGTGGAAGAGTGGGAGAGGAAAAGAACGGAGTTTAAATGGGGTCCAACTGTTTCAGAGCTAGAAGGAGGCCACCGCGTGAGGCAGCTGACAGGAGATGATGAGGTAAGCACCTATGGCACAAACCTCTCCAGTTTCTTTCGTGTCAATCTTTTGTACAACATAATCATCGTCGCAAACGTACCGTTTAATAGTGGAGGACATGTAATCCGAGTCGAGTTCTATTGAATACTTCAGCAAGTTTTGAGAACAGTCTACAAAAATATTGTGAGTTATTCTGAACTTTTATTAGCCATGCTGATCACACAGCTGTTGATTGACTTTCGAAGCAAACTGTGTTGTACTGATTGTTGTGACACCGGCCGAGGTGAGAAATAAGTTGAGAACAGTGCGGAAAGGTTATAGCTGCGTCCGAACTCTTATTCAAATCCCGTCATCAAACGTGACTACGCAGCACTCTGGCTTGGTTTTAGACCCATGTAGACCCGCACATCCTGCAACCAGAGAAAAATGTACTGACTGAACATCAGCACTGAGCGCTGATGCAATTCAATAGGTAATTTTAATTTCCTACTTTGTTGGGACACTTAAACGTCGAATGAGTTCCGATCAAGGTCCACCGGAACGGTAAAAGTTAGAGCAGTTCCACTGGAAGGCTTTCACCTTAAAGAATAATAAAACAGACGTGGTTGAGCTGAATTGTGTAGCTACGGGCTTGCTCTCACCAAAGGCAGGTTGTATCGTGCTGTCGTGCTGTGTGACAACGTCTAGTTGCACTGACTGATATGGCCACACAGATGCCTTACACGAGCGGGTTCGCAACAGCATGAATGCCTGCAAACATGGCTGGAGTCAAGCTGAGCGCTCTTGGTCAGTTCATCGTCATTATCATCATCGTCATCAACCTCAGCGAAAACAAACCCAAAAATCCCACAATGACACAGTTTGTACGGTGGTTGAGTTCACTTCCCTTAGGGGAATAACGCGGCCATTTGTATTCACTGTAAACTAAGCTGATGAGGTAGGCATCACTGTGAGAATAACAATACTGAAGACAGTAATGATATTTGCTTACAGCAAAGTAGATGGGGCTATTTGGCAATTCCTTGGCAGGTTGAGGTCACCTTATAGAGAAATACCTAAAGAGGAAGGCTAATTTGGTAAAAAAAACAATGTCACAACACAGTAACCTATTACGTAAAATATGTTTTCTCTCCTCAATATAACGGAGATAATCAATGTCTAGGCTAGTAAGACGTCTTTGTTCTACGCTCCTGCTGGAGAGAGACGTAAGAAATTTGAGGTAAGTGGAAAGTTTACGAATCCAGGTTAGACCAATTTAGAAAAAAGCTAAAATATTCAGAAATGTTTAATCTGTGGAGTGTTTCCACCTCTGAAATGGCTCCCTTGATACATTACAAAACTAAGCTATATTCACTTGTTTTTTTATCGATCAGGCTGTCTTAGGTATTGCAAAACTTCAAGAAACCTGAAAGTGGCCGAGGGAGAGAACGTTTCGGAGTAGGATAGATAAAAGAAAAATGAAAAATCTCGCTGCAATCTGAAGACCGCATAAAATTTTCCGAAGTCACAGCGCTGAGAGAATCCCTTCGTCAAACCGATTTTCTGCAGTTTATTTCAAACGATTCAGCTTGATGAGCGTCCTGTGGATGTAGATTACAAATGTTGACAATAACCTCGTTTGATTTTTATACGAAGAATCCGGAAATTTCTCTGCTGCTCAAATCAGCCAGGATTTGGACTTGGTGGTCGCAAAGCTGATCCGAAAATTATGAACTAGGTGGCGCTGGGTCCGTAAAATTCAGTGTGATGGAATTTTTAATCTCGTAAATTTTGAATGTCATCCGGATACCGAAAATTCGGCATACTGGTCTCCTTGTCACTAGAAATGCTGAGACTCCATGTTCACTCGGATAGTTTGCGCCACCTCCCTTTTTGTAGTGTGAGACGTAGGCACATTTCTCCAGTTATTAGTGCATCGTCCTGCGGAGGTACGTGTAATTTTTCACATCCAGTTTTTCATTGCCTTTTGATGAATAAAAAACTGGATTCAAGGAAGTTATTGGAAACTAGGAAAGTTCATACTTCATATAACACGACCATCCATACTGATTAACGTGTGCATGACTACATGTACATTTGTCTCTTTTTTTCAGTCACGAGTGAAGCGAATCATACTACCGATTTTGGTTGTCGTTCTGATGTTTGCCCTCCTCCTAGTTTGCGCCGGTTTCGTGGTGTGGATCGCAGTTCGTAGGGGAAAGCAGAAGACAAGGTAAACTTTCCCGCCCATTACATGATACCGTGCTTTGCTATACCGTTGTAAACCACAATGTGTTATGCAATGGCATGTTTTCTACTATCTTATATTGGGCTATACTTCGCCATAATGCAGCGTGCTACTCTTTACCATGATGTACCATACTCTACTGTACTGTTGTACAATATCATGATATCTCCCTTTGCAACATTCCTGCCAAATACGTGATGGTCCGTGACTTTCATAGGTCACAAACTATGATCATCCACCATCCAATGGCCTTGACTTGCCTGCCGTGTTATTTCAACGTCTGAACTTCTAAACTCTTCTAGAAAACGACTGACTGAAGAACTTGTGTGGAATGCTGAGCGAGTGAACTTTTCACCTTTATACAAGCCGCAACGATGGTTAGCAGGCAACCGTTGGCACGATCGACTAGCCCTTATCCAAGGCTCTTTTCCAGAGCAGAAATTGTGATGTTTTGTTCACTTATTTCATTGAAGTGTCACAGATTAATGAGTGAAAATTCGATCACCAGGTCTTGTGTCCAGTTCGCAACCGCCTGGTTTCAAGCTAAGAAGCATGGAAAACATAGCTGGGAATCTTTTACGCATTGACAGGATGGTCTGACTTCATAACGCTATGACTTGAGAGGACAGAAGACAGGTCTGATCGATATGCAAAACCCGAATTAGCCCTTACAACGGCTGTGACACCCCGCGACGGACTGCTCGGTTTTCGCTTACTGTGCAGAAGGTGCGTCCTGATTTGCCGGCCAGGAGCAAACGCGCTAATCACACAGCTAATCACAATGCTGATCAGTCTCTAGTGGCCGAACAGTTAATTGTTCAAACTACTAGCCGGCGGGTCGCGGGTTCGAGACTCTTCGGGGTTTCGCGAGATGCGCACTGCTGGGGATTCCCAATAAGGATGAAACAGTTGTACAATGCTTCTCGGCCTTTCAGCATAGATTGACTTCACTTATAGGACGAAATCTCCACAAAAACCCAAATCTCCTCACACTACTAGTAATTAATTCTGTCAATCAGTCAGTCAGTCAGTCAGTCAGTCAGTCAGTCAGTCAGTCAGTCAGTCAGTCAGTCAGTCAGTCAGTCAGTCAGTCAGTCAGTCAGTCAGTCAGTCAGTCAGTCAGTCAGTCAGTCAGTCAGTCAGTCAGTCAGTCAGTCAGTCAGTCAGTCAGTCAGTCAGTCAGTCAGTCAGTCAGCCAGCCAGCCAGCCAGCTTTAAAGCTGGGAACCATGAACCGAAGTACAGTGGTTCCGGCCGCTACAGCCTCTCTCACCAAAGATAATGAGAATAAAAGAATTGGAGCCATGCGCCGAAAACGAGGGTCCAGTGAGTCCCCTGAGGTCACACGCATCTGCTTGTTCCGCAAGGCAGTGTGTGAGAAAGGGAGCTACGCAGGAAAGCCGATAGCTCTAATGCAGGATCATCACTGGCTGCGTGTCATAGTTGTTTTTCTCACATTGGTCGAATTTGTGCATGAATATATGTGCATATGTATCCATATATATGTATTTTTGTGCGTATAGGTTGTCTATGGTAGCCATTCTAAACAGTATGGTCTCCTCAGGCTGATCAAGAATACCTAACACGCAATTTTCGCTTCAGCCGTTTCAATCCGGTTTCCGAATCAACCTGTCGACCAGTCTACTGAAAACCTACAAGTATAGAGAAAGGCAGAATTTGGATGGTTGGTTTTGCGCAAAAGAGAAACAATGCGTTATGTCGGTAACGAAACATCTGCACGTCTCCATAAGCCACATCCTTGACTTTTGCACCCGGACGCACTAGCGTAAAGGCTTTCAAAAGTCTGCGTGCAATATAATTTTGGAGGGTACTCATCAGTTCAATTTTAACTGAATTGTGGTTAACAGTGTTTTATCAATTTAGAAACAGTAATTGTTTTAGGGGTTTTATGGGATAGGTATTTTGTTCATATTCACACCACTCTCGTTTGAACGGTCGTCCTCCTGTTTTGACGTAATTATTCCGGTGAGTCCACACCAAAGGGGGAAGCACTGGACTCGAGTTTCGCTCTTATTAGAGCTCATCAGCAGTGCATATCCAGTGGCCGTGTCGGGATTTGAACCCCGGACATCTGACATGCTGGGCGAGCGTGATACCACTACTCCACCAACGCACGTTGGACGCATCTGAATTTTCACGTTTGAACAGGCGAACGTGTTCACGCTTAAGCGATGTGATTGGTGTGCCTGACTCATCGAACGACGACCCACTAACTGTCCTGGTTGTGACGACCGATTGACCCGCATCAAAGAGGTTGGTGTAACCTATTTGCTTCCTTTCGGTTTTCCCGAAACCTTCTGACAATTAATTTCATAGAACCGATATATATCCCAGGTAAATAAAAACCATTTTCCCTCTGATTACAGATCTTTATCCAAGAAGACTAATCCACCGGACTCCCTGGACTTTCAGGCACCCCCAAAACGCTGGGCTTCTGTGGATAACTCACCGACTCGGTTTTGCGGTTTTTTGCATGGTCATTATCCACCTTTACCATCACTCAACGAATGTGCCTTCTTCGGAGAGCCTCCGCCGGAGACGGCAGACCTCCAATGCAGTTCGCCTGTCTATCCAAATTTCCAACAGCCAGTACCTTTCCCTTCGGCTGAAGCAATTAACCACTACTCAGTAGGTGGGATTCCAGAATGTGGATGGAATTACGATGCCAACCGGTTTTCAACCTTGCCCAGAAATTTGACAACGCTTCAACGTCGAAGAACTATGGAGCCGTTTTATGTGGCAACCACTGTGGATCCCAACAGAATATATACAGGTGTCCCAACAACGTTGAACAATGGGAGCTATATTGATCCGAGGTTTCGGGCGAGTACAATCTTGGGACCATTGCTTGCAGACCCTCCTCAGACATTTCAGCCTTTGGACATTGGGTCACAGTTTCTCCAACCACCAGGCGGCTCTCTGACTCCCTCAGTTCATGGTATATGCTCCAATAAGCTAGAAACAACCCAACTGAACACTTCCTACCTATTTCCTTCTTTCATTACTACCATGGAAGGAAAACCTTCAGCTACGGGTTCAGTAAATCTAGAAGAGTGTTCACATGACCAGGATGTTTCTAGCACAACTCCTGCCCATCATCTTGAGGAAGAACACACCAGACAATCTCCAGGTAACCCATCACAACAAATACCCTCGCCACCGCTGGAATTTTCCGACTCATTCCTTAGTTCATTGTGTTGATATTTCAACCGGACAATGAAAATCAACATGCCTCACCATACATTTGTGTGTTAAGCTAACTTTGAGATCGTTTCTATTAAATTAACAATCCCAGTTCATCAGTTCGTTCCCATTGTGGTGCAGCAACTAGTCACCTGTATTGTAATCTCCGCTTACACACCGTTAACTTGTGAAAATCGCTCACATTGTGTACATCTCAGTCCGTGCTAGTTACTTTATCTTCACCTTCCTCGAAGATTGTTTCTTTCCTCATTTGAATTACTATTTTTGCCTTGATAGCTGTAGATGATCGCCTTCTGATCTGCTCTCCGATCCCGTTTATAGACTGACAACCATCCCATGTCAACGACCCTCGACCTGAAGGTCATGCGGAGCTTTAAAAAGGGCCACCGTTTCACTGAATCAGAGGGATAGAACCTAATTCGTGATAACTGGGATGATGCTGACAGATTTCTTCATTGAGCACTTGTATTACGGGACAGACATGGGCCCCCTACTTGACAACACCGAATTGAATTTTGTGCCGATCATTGCTTAGCCCCGATCCGCATTGTTTGTATATGATCCTGCTGTGTTTTCGTTTCATTTTGGATGCTTATCGCCACGTTTGTCACCAATCCACCCACGTTCAAAAACCTCCGCGTGCAACTTTCGAGAAGAACCTCGCGCTCTTTTTTTCATTTCCAAAGCAATTCTCGGTAAATAGTCTCTGTCCGACAAACAAGTATTTGTCCTCAGTGACCTTATTTGGGCGTTCAGTTAATGTAATTAGTATTACTATACTTTTCCTTTGACGGACTCTCATTCAGAGGCAATCCATATGTACGTTAAAGATTAACTTTGTTCGATATGTGATTTATGAGCTTATTCAGTCCTGGGGAATGGTGGACTGAAAACAAACGTTTTTTTTAAACTTTGCAACAACTGCCCAAAATGATGGAAATATATGCGGCAAATTTATTGGTAAATCTTGAGATTGAAGACAGAAACTCTAGAGTTTGGATGGCATTTAAACCAAACTCTGGAAAAATTACATAGATGGACCGGTCTAAAATGGCTCGCAGCAACAAGTCGTCGCAATCTTCGTCAGATTTTGCGTCAGGAAAAAATTTGCTCCTGATTTACTACGCTTCTGAACAACTACGTCGTTGGGTTCCAACCATTTTGACTGTTCCCGTTTGTTTCGAATTCGCGAACTCAAAGTTCAATCAAATCGTCGTTCGGGCATCTTCGAGAAGACAGTCGTTCCCTTACATTCTATAGTTTAGTCCTGTGATCCTCGAATAAGGCGAAAAAAAAACAGAAGTATCCACTCTATCGCTTTCGACCGACCGTCCAATGGGAAAACCTTGGACAGATGAAATCCCGACCCTCGTAGCTAGGTATGGATTCGTGGATTTGGCTAATCACAGGCACTACTGGCCTCCAGATGATAAGTACCAAAACTCCGCCGACTTTGATGATGTATTGATCCTACCAGACACATAAAAGTGCATTTAAGAGTTGTTTGCATACTGCACATTCGAATCCACTGGAAAGCAGTGCGATGACAGGCGAGCAACCCCTGCACACACACACACACACACACACCTACACACATAATAAAATGACTGAAAAAGACCACACGGGCTGAAGACAACGTGGTTATGAGTGGCTCAAATCAAAGTAAAGCAAGTACGTCCAACAAATCCATGTAACTCTACAGGGAACTGTGAATTTCTCGGAAGCTCGTAATTTAGGAGAACGCGCCCGCTAATTGATGATCGTCATTGACCAAAGTGAAACATTCCGTTTTTGCAAGAGAAAATCTTTGTGTGAATGAGACTAGCTGTACGTGTGCACGCTCATATCACTCAAGTTTGAACAGTCATCCTCTGGTCGTGGCGTATTCATTCTGTTGAATCAACATCAAAGGGAGGATGCAGTGGACTGGAGTTTCGCAGCTGTTCATCAGCGGTGCATGTATTTGGCCGTACGGGCGTTTGAACTCCGATGTTCGAGGCGCGCTTGTTACCACTACTCCACCAGTGCATGCTGAGCGCATGTGAATTCTCACGTCTGAACAGGTGAACATGTTCGCGCTTGGGCATAGTGAGCGGTAAGCCGGCGCCTAACATAACGTTATGCTACTGGGTCGTCGTCCGAGGCGTTGGGCTTACCACTCACATCGCTCAAGCGCGAACATTTTCACCGGTTCAGACGTGCGCTGTTGAAGCTCGCCTGGTATGTCAGATATGCCCAGTTCAAAGCCCGTTACAGCCCAGGACATGAACTGCCGATGAGATCTAATCGGACGGAAACTCGTGTCCATTGCTTCCCGCCTTTGTTGTGGACTCGCCAGAATGATTGCGCCAGGACAGGAGGACAGCTGTTAAAACCAAAGTCACGTGAGTGTGCATTTTACAGGTTCCGCAATCAATACGCTTCGATTGCTGTGTTTCGGAGTTTACATGACGTTCTGATTCGCCATAAGCTTATGGTGACCCAAAGCGGGCTTCTGTCAGTGCTTAACACATGTATTAGGAAACGAAGGACTTGTCCGATTTGCTTCCGTTTTACTGACTTGGGAACAAGACGAATGGCTTTCCTCCTGGATCTCTGGAGAATATGCACACAGCGGCATCGTCAGCGTGATTGTCTGCAGATATTTTGACACACTATACTACCTTCCGAAAGACCCGCAATGTTAAGCACGTTGAAAAATTTCGGCTGTGAAAGTTTATAGTTCCCGTGAAACAGATTCTTGATTGCCGTCTTTGGTTTAATGCAGAAATTTTTGCGATGTCTTCTACGGCCTCGGAGAGAGGTGAAAACATATCGGGTTGTTAAGTCCTGTATCCCAAGAGTGACAAGCTATGTTATACGGAAGTTTGACCCGTGACAATTGGAAAGCGAACCGCCTGTTTGGGGATGAATGTGTCCAGCCAAGTTCAAATATAACATCTGCGTTTATTGACTGACCAGAAAGTAAACTTATTCATAACAGCACAATGTGAATGGTGTTCACATATCTAATAGTCGCTTTAGAACAAATTATCTAGTCCCTTTCAGCAACCATATGGCAAAAAAGAGCGTCATCACATATTCATATATATATATACTTGTCGGTTGGTTCCCTTACTAATGATTGCAGAGTTGACAAACACCTTGGACTACAGCCAAGATGTTCAACTGTTTAACATAAAATTTGATACAGAGGCCTTATACATGTGTGATTGAGTTGACTTCTTGTGTTTTCGAAACGCGGTCGAATAATGGTGTGCCCGTTACTGATTTGGCGCGTGGAGATGGGGATCGATCGATCGATTTTTGGGTCCAACGAAAGCTGAACTGTCGAGGGGAACAAAAAAAGGAAGAAATTTGATGAAGACTGTAGCGGGGTTTTCTGGAAAAGCGGGTTCTTTAGAAATGGGAAACAATCAAACTTGCGAAAAGCCGGCTTATTCTGTGGATACAGCGCCACGTTGGAAGGGTGATTTCAAAGAGATACCCCCCGGGAGACTTCCCTCCTGTCGAGGAGCCTTTCTGAAGAAGTCCGACAATAGATGGTTTCCCATATTTTGTTGGTACGTTTGAGGAATGAGCTTCTACGTAAGAAATGGAATTTAGCGTTCCTTAAGTTTTTTCGATGAAAAATAGCTAGGAGGACTGGCTATGAACTTCCCTCATAACACCCCAAGAGGGACCTCCAGGGTTTGGTTTTCCCATGTTGTTGTAGAAAATACCGGTTTCTAGGATTCAGTCATTGACACGTGCAACATGTCTGTCTCACCACCCGGGTAAACAAATCAGAATAGACCGGCGTTCAAGGACGAACTGTGCTTACATACTCCAAGACGGCCAACATGCATGCACGTCCACTACGGAAGATTTAGGTGGATTGTGGAGAAGTCATGAAGCTTTGGGAGTACATAATTCTAGGCAAGGGCTTCTAAGTCACACTAAAGCCATTACATAGTAATATAAATCAGCCGACTGTGCAACGTACCACGAAAATTGCGGCCAAAATGTACCCGATTGTTGACGTGTTTGCAATCGGCATTGGTGGGGCTCGATCACCGAAAGGCCGGACAAAAATCTACTCCCCTCGCAGTCTTTGCTAAATGCTCAACCAGAGATCACTGAGCACTGCTAAGTTCCGCATCGACGAACTGGTTAGGATCGTCAGAATATCGTAAGTCTCGGATATTGTACCCCCATAAACGGACCATCTCTTTGAATTCGCAATCAACTTATGCGTTTACAGACCTACCTAGCTGTTTCATAACTACACACGCAATCGAATATGAGCCTTGCTCATGATTTCATTAGGTTCCAGTCTTTCCTGAAAGACAACCAGACTAAAGTACAACCGAGAGGCGATTCAGATATCTTAACTCTACCAGAAAAAGGGTCAGAAAATATAATTTTTCGGATTAAATCTTCTCTTGGGAGGATCAGTATAGTGGAATTTACATGAGTTCAAAAATTGGGAATACTGCAGAATAAATTCTGATGGTAGGGTGGGGAGATTTGATAAGATTCTATTGGGATCTCGTCTTGTAATCAAAGCTTGCATAGACAGGACTTAGCCCCACTCACTCTCACGCTCGCGGCCTCGGGGTCATGGGTTCAACCACTGCCCGGATGGCTGGGTGTTCGAAATTTCCTGAGGTGCGCAATGCTGACGAATCCTGGTAAGAATGGAACTGCTGTAGAATAATCCTCTGCGCAGACTAGCTTCGCTGATAAAAGAGATTTTGTCAGTATGCAAGAGAGCGAGGTTATGGCTCTCAGGCTAGCTGAGCTATAAAGCTGCCCGATCAGTTGCGGTACTCAGCAGTGACACCAGATATACGTGTAAGTAGATTCGGTGTCACACATTTTCGTGCATCGTAGTGTACTCGTCTAGTCTTTAAGACTGGACATACATATTGTTTGTTTATAGCTATTCAAACCAAGGACACCTTGTGAGCTTAAACAGACAGCTTTTCAGACATCTATGTGAAGACGGACCACCAGACTCAATGGCATTATAGTGCAAGGACGTACAATTTAATTGAGCATGCTTGAGTTAGAGATGGCATCCAAACTGCCAGTCAATCACAGATTTTGCCCAGTATATGAAACTGACATTTTCTAAAAAGCCAGGAAGCGGTTTACAGCTGTTTCATCCTTATCGAGGATCCTCGGCAGTGCACATCTCCCGAAAAACCCGGGGGCTTTGGACCCACGATCTTCAACCAGTAGATCGAACACTTAACCGTTTGACCGCTCGTCACCGTTCGAAACTAATTACTTAGAATCCGTAAGATGCGCGATGCGGATGTTTCTCAGTAAGGCTGATACAGATGTGTGGTACTCCTGGTTTTTTCAGCATGAATTGCCTCCATTTACGAGATGAAATCCCCATTTGAGGAATTCCTAAATCTCCTCACACTTCGAAGGGTGAAAAAGGTTTCCTGTTCGTCTCCTGTCATACGTTGCACTGTGACTAACACTTTAATATCGTTACTAAATTTACAGGTAAACCCCCAGTCTACCTGTGCCTTGTTAATAACAGTCCAGTAATCACATTGCAAGCTGGCGAACTAAGTGGAGCAAAAGGGATCAGGCAACAAGAAAACTTTTGCCACTGGATTAAGCTACTCAGGCAGAAACGAGTAGTCAAGATAGCATGAAGCATGCAGTTCTCTGGCCTGTATGTGGGTGGAGAATGTCAATTGTTAGATCGCGACACTTTGATTAAATTAGTTTTAGTCGACTGAAATCTTGAAGATAAACGTCTAGATGGATTGAACGGTTGCCAACCTGTCTACTTCAGTGGATGTCATTCTAGGCCCAATTTTAACCATGACATTACATGATCACCGGTGTTCCTCGGACGACAGTCACAATAACTTTGACAAACGACCTTGAAACAGGGTATCCTACTATGGTCTCAGTTGCTGCCGCCGTACTAGGTCTATTATTTTCTACTAGCAGTGCAAGAACGCATATATTAAAACAAACGTACAAGGAGTTAATTAAAGTCTTTTGAACCGCTCAGGTAAGCATATCGTACAAAAATACGGAAACACTTACATGGCCTGACCGCGGATGGTAGAAAGGTTCACTCGATCGGGAGATAAGCTCCTCAACAAGAGTGCTTGTTAGGTTTTGATCTTCTTTCAGGGTGCTGGAAAACAAAAAACTGTATTTAACCCCTGCACAAGAGTCGAAACATTGTCGCAGTGGATCGAAAAATTCACCGCAACTAACAGCTGGATGGACTACTATTTGACGGCAAAATAGATGACATTCTTAATTCACCTCCCAGCAGATATAATATTTTGAGGTGTGGAATTCATTCAGTTGACCTTGAGTGCGCCAGGTTTAAGGTAGAGCAATTAAACGTACTCTTATATCTACTAATATAATAATATAATATAATATATAATGTATATAATATACATATATACTATAATATATATGATATAATAATGTAATATAATATAATAATAATATATGTAATATATAATATAATATATAATATATAATATATAATAATATAATGATAATAAAATACAATATAACAATATAATAATAATATAATAAATTTCCCATTAGAGTTTCGTAGGCTTTCACACCACATCGCATCCACTATGAACCAAGCTTGGTAAAACTTTGAAATCAAAGCTGGGGTGGGTTTCCCGCATTTTTTCAGGCCATAGTCTACAGTCAATAAGATATAGGACTTCGTTAAACGTGTTTCTTTTCCGGATAAAGGCAAGACATTCTTGAAAGACCTTAATCTTTGGAAGATCAATAGACACGATTATATTCTAAAAGAAATTTCATTCTATCAGTGAAACCGATCTCTGCTGAAAAGCCGAGAAACTCTAACCAGCTGCTTCATCCGTGCTTGGAGTCGGAGGCAGTGCGCATCTCACAAAAATCAGACAGTTTCGACATGTCGGCTAGTGGTTGAACACCCAACCATTTGGTTTCCGACAGCTTTAAAACTGAGATCTCTTTACTGACAGGATAAAATCTCTTTTGAATGTCAGAAAATACCCCGACCCACTGACAAACATGTTCATTTTTGCCATTCAGGATGTGGGTTTCATTACCCGGATCAAACTTTTGATTGGTGTCTTGATTTGACAGTATTTGTAGTGTCAGTCTACATGTCAGTCAAGAGTGGAAGTCTGATGGCCCGGATGGGGATCGAACCCACGACATTCGTGTTCATAAAATAAGACTCACGTCATTGTGGATTAACACACTATCACGTGGTAAAGAATAAATTACAAAAATTAAAAAAAATGTGGAAAAGATGCACATTGTAGTTTTGACCTCCCTGCTTTGGTAAACTTCAGTTTGTCCGTGAAATTATGCTCCTGTGCAAGACTCATAAAAGTCGGCGGATCACTGCACACTTTGGTCTGTTCGGATTCCACTCTCAACGGCCAAATTTGGCGGCAGTTGTTGCTCAGACCGAATCAGAACACCGGTTCGTACTCACCAGTGTGGTTTGAATTTTTCTTTGTAGGCGGAGTAAAGTCGATATATAGAGGATGAAAGTCAACTTACTTGTATCTTGAGCGGGGGTCTTTTGTGTTCTTTTCCAGTCGGTACCGCTCTGTAGCAAGGTCAAACCTCATCTGCATGACGTCATTGATACTCTTTTTTGTGGGGGGGGGGCGGGGGAGGAATTCGGACAATAAGCTCGGTTTGAAGAAAAAACGGAGGATCATTTACGAAAATACAGACCTTGCTATAGAAAACCCAAATGATTCATGAAAATTATCAACCATGGGATTAACTCCGATACCAAAGGCACTGTCGCTAAAATAGCATATGAAATCTTCCTTTAGCCGTGAAAGCTGATTAGAATTTGAAGTAACCCGCAGTCACGTAAAAGACAGATTTTTAAAACAATATGCTACTTGCCATTGTATTTTATTGGAAGTGTATAGTGAACTTATAGGAAACAAGGGTTCAATTTTTCAAGCGTTGAATGCTAAAGAGTAAAAACCTGGAAAGTATATTAGTCGTTTGGGAATCCTGGCGTGTTTGAAGCGCCTAGATACCCGTGGAGCAATAGTTACCGTAAACGTGTGGGTATCTTCTCAAATCAGGCTTCAGAGTTATCGATTTGGCGCTTTAGCTAGGTTCAGAGAAGAAGGTGGATCAGAACGCAAAACCATCCGGGTATTCTGGCGAGCAGTGAAGGTCATTCATCGCACCCTTGCTGAGTAGATGTCAGTGCCTGAGATAAGTACAAAAATCAATTTGATTGTATAGACATGCTTCATTCTAAGACGTATTCTGATGAAAATAACGGTGGGGTTTCGGAAGTATCTGTTTTATCCACATGTCTTCAGTAGACTGGATAGGCTGTGGGATAAACTACCAAGTTCCACAGAGCTAACCTGTGTTTACGAGTGAAGGCAGTGGGGTTAAAACTCTATACTTTGCACCCAAAAAGTGTAAGGTCATGCTGCTGGACATGCAGTCACTGAACACGCCACTTACAATCCAGGGAGAGGCACTGGAAGTTGTGGAGCGTTTTACGTATCTTGGAAGTTGTATTAGTTCCGACTGTAGTGTGACAGATAAGGTAGATGCACGAATCTCCAAGGCTCAGGTTGCGTTTTCTAATTTGAGACACCTATGGCGTCAAAGTTGTGTGTCCCTGAATCTCAAGGGACGAGTGTATCAAGCTACAGTGCGGACTGTTTTGTTGTATGACTGTGAGACTTGGCCTGTTCAAGCAGCGGAACTGAAAAATCGTCAGGTATTCGACAATCGTTGTCCCAGGACCATAGCTTGCGTGGATTGGTGTCGGCGAATCCGTAACGAGGCGGTTAGAAAGCTTGTTTTCAGTTGTGCAACGGGTACTTCCATTAAAGAATGTGTCCAGCACCAGAAGCTGCGTTGGTTGGGACATGTGTTGCGCATGCCTACCCATCGTTTGCCGAAGAGAGTGCTGTTTTCCATGCCCAATTCTGAGTGGCGGAAACAGAAAGTTGGCTGACCCTTGACCTGGCAGAATGGTATGAAAGAAATCACGAGATGTTTGGGTGCTCGTCTTCCAGGGTGACGACCGCGTGATCCTCACTGCGCCTGGTTGGAGACGCTGCACGATATGGCTGCCCACCGATGTGAATGGCGATCTTGTTGTCAGTTTCTATCCAGATTGCTTGAATGAGTGTTCGGAGGTGTAGGCACCTCGGAATGATTGCAATAAGGCAACAGTAAGTCCTCTCCTCGTCCATCTTTATTCGTTTGGTCGATACCAAACAAGGCGTAGGTCTTGTATGATCCCTGGCTTTAGCATAATGGCATAAGTTTCAGCCTTCTTGAAGGACTATTCAGGAAAGAATTCGATGTAAACCGTTTGCCGATTGGTTGAATCCCCTTTTTTCTCGTGCAGCTTTTAAAGTCATTCTCTGTTACAAGCGGGAGCGTACATTCGACTTAGGTGTCATACCGGGACCTCCATGTAGGCAATACAAGGCCATATCAAGGTGTCACAATACCTCGTGAAAACTACACAAAACCCGACGGGAAACACTCGTCTGCAACAAATAATCCGTTTAGGTTAAAATGATACAAACAGTACAAACGAAAAAATTTGAAGCATATGAGCATGCACGCATGACCAAGAGTGGTGGGCATTAGTGATTTTTCGACCTCAAGGCAGATTGAACAAAGTGGGTCGGACAAACAAACTGTGGGCTAAACACTGACATTCTGAGGGGAAGTCACAATCAAAGGTGACAAACAGAGGATTATATGTGTCACTAAATTAGAAAACGTTTGAACGGCTTTTGTCTTGTTGCAACAACGGTAAATTACCGGTAGGCTGACAAGATTTTCAAGCCGAATCATGGCCTGTCCATGAGCGTTCTGAGCCAATCAGTTTTTCAAACTGCTTGGACTAGGAACGGTGAAGGGAAACATCAGGCTCTCTGAACTATGTATCTGTCCTATGCATGTTTCTCAAAGCGATTTAGCTCTATTTTGTTATAAGGCAGGCAAACAACAGTTCACGCAAAATCTGAATGAATTTTTATGCTTCTCGTATATGAAAGCATCCACTAGAATCCGTTGGACTCGTTGTCCTCATCAATGTCGTTTGATAAAAAACAACAGATTCAGATTATTCGCCGAAAAATTGTCACAGAAATTGTCTGAAGAAAAAAAGTTCAGTAACCATCTGAGTAAAAATAATATCCTCAGTAGGTAAGAAATTCGATAAACTAGGTGAGAAGTGAAGAGCACTCGGTCTTTCCCGTCCGTAGTAAGCAGGGAATATTGTATTGAATGTCTGTGTGCGCTGTACATCGTGCACCTTCGGGCCGAATGGAGTTTGAACTTTGGTCAGATAACAGCCTCGGTGGAAGCATGCCACCAGCTGGTTCGCCAGTGCAGGTGGCGAGTGAGATGGCGAACTGCAACAAACTCATAGCTAAAGCATTCTAAGCACACCAGTGTAAAACACTTGTCCTTGGGAAGAAAGTGTGTGAGATAAAATCCTGACAGAATATTAGACATTACAACACACCAACAAACAACACTATCTCCTGTTTTGGCTCACCTTGAGGAAAAGGGCCTCATTCACAATTCTGTCGAGTTCATACGGATCTGAAACTGAACAATATTTAGAGGATGATTTGAAGTGGGTTTCTGTTGATAAATTTTGCACAATCCATGACCTTCTTCTGCTGGGCTATCTCCAGTCCTTCTTTGATAAATCTCAGAAAGATTTGTGCAAATGGCGTACACCGTGGCATTTGGCGTTGGACAGTCGTTTATCAACATAATCGCCGGACATACTGCCAAATGCGGTGTCGTCCTTTGCTTCGTAAAGTGATATGATATACGATATCCGTACACAGGTGCCAACCGAATGGAGTGGTTGAACCTAACCTTTCCAGGAGTTGAATTAATTACGGGAAGCTTTTTTCTATCAAGGGTTTTTAGTTTTAAAGTTAGTCTACCCATGCTGGTATGACGCTCATCCAACCTGTTAAGATAATGTTTCCAGTTGACTCAAGTTACTTTGTTAGTACAGAACAGATTAAATATGAGTTTCTGCATTTGGGGCAATTAACTGTTGAGAATACAAATATTTTAGCGCCACACTCGATGGCTGACATGGACTAGAGAGAGATATACCGACCGAGAAGTTCATGAAACTCTTTGCTTCCCGCACTGTAACACTTAAACGAACTGATGTTCTCTTTTTACCGCTGGTTTCAGCTATTTTATGTTTAAGCAAATCATTGAAGCCGTCTTGTATTCTTCTAAGGAATGCTTTGCTCGGGAGAGGAATTTTCACTAATTTTCAGAAACCGACATTTACTTCGAAACGAATGGTTGAGTTCGGTGCGTAATATTTTAACGGGCGTAATGCAAACACGGGCTTTGAAACCATGGACAGCAGTTGTCAGGATGGTCAGATTCCTGAAAACAACCCGAGAATGCCTGGAATTACTGGGACCCTAAAACTCTACCAAAATCCCGATAGGGAAGCCGGCAAGCATCCAGGCCAACCAATCATTCAATCGATTCAGCAAAAGCAGATGAGTGTTCAGGCAGGCCACAAAAGCAGACAGACTGTGATACGTGTTCAGGCATTTCATGTAAGCCCGGTCAATGTTGATGGGTGTTCACTAAACGCCGATCAAACAGCCTCGATCAATGTCAAAAGTGTCCTTTAACTAGCGCGGGGCAGTTGTAACTTTTGCTCGCGCTTTTTTTGACAAAGCTGTTTTGTTCCGTGTCGGCGGGTCTTTTTTTCGGCACTAGGCACTGCAGCGGGGACAGCAGTCTGGGAGCACTGATTACAAATTGCTTGTATTTTCTCGCAGCTGTTTTTCACGTTTAGGGGATTACTTTTTAAATGATTCAAAGTGTTTTTTGACTGGCGGTCTTTTCGGTAACCAAGGCGGATTTTAGCATGGCAACTACCACGTTGGTTACTCCAAGGGGTGCCCCTACCTTAAAATTGTCACACAGAAGACCTGGTCCTTTGAGTCAGACAAACCCGAATGGCAAACAGTGACAGCGAAGCAGTTAGATTTTATATCTAAGGCTAAGATATTCGGAAAACTGTACCGATATGGCTTGTTTGGATTACAATGCACTTCATAACATCAGTTGCAAGCTCCAACCAAAGCGTGATCGGTATTTTTGGAAGCAGATTTCTCAAAGCAAGTATGGGCCAAAGAGCAACTGCCAGAGAGTGACTATTTAGGACCTCTTTTCGGGGTGTTTTCGTGAATACGGGCAAGGAAAGGCGTAACAGAGAGTTGAGTGCGCTTAAGTAAATTTAGTCTATAGATTTGATGAGTCTGAACCCGACCAGTGATTGACCGATCTAAATGGGCGGTCTTCCAAGGCTTGTTTGGATCTATGAGATTCTTAGGGAGTATTTAGTATCCCTAAGGTCTTATTGGACTCAAATCAACCAGAAAGTTCTCAGGAGCTTTACACCATTGCTGTAGAGATCATTTAGGGCTGAACAAGCAAATGCTAGTGTGGTTACCCAAGCGGCAGTTTGAGCCTAGTCACACAACTTTTTAATGCATTCTACCTGTAAATCTACCTCTTCCCATCACCTATACTTCACAGTTCTGTGTGCCAGAAGGGCGCATGGATCAAGCTCACCGAAACTAGAAAAACCACCTAGTTGGCGAGAGTTTCGGTCCCTCAGGAGGATCCTCGTGCGACGGGAATGGGAGCTTAAGGCACATGATGTGCATACCTACAACTCCAATGAATCATAGCCCTCTATTATCAATGAAACAGTTAGAATTAAACTCTACCAACAGTCAGGGCCTTGTGTAAATAGTTTTTCAACTTGAAGCTTATTCCATAAGACTATGTGTTCCGTCGTTTCGTTTGCCCAGCACTAGGATTTAAAAATCAAATTTTCGACTAGTGTCTGCACTGTGAAGGTCAAAAGTTCATCTCCCAAATCTCCGAGATAGTGTACCTCCGTCCAGCATCGGGCATACGACAGCCCCCCGTATTGAAATAGCGGAATAAGCTACAGAGTTTGGGGCTCTCAATTGCAACTACCTGACCAAAAATGAGCCATAAGTTAAACCAGTAATTTCATAACTATGCTGATTTCAGTAGCATTCAGGCTACCGAAACATCACTTGTCGGATAGTTGAATTGCTCGACAGCCTTGGTGTTCTGCTAATGATCGTGGTGGCACCGTGAAAGCGTCCGGGTTATGCTTTAGTCAGCGCTGCATTCGCAGCTTCATGGGACTTGCTGACCTTCAAATGTGATTGGTGGTTCTGGTGGCAATCCCATTGGATGGTCGGACAGGTTGCATTCTCATTGGTCGACGCCCAGAATTCGACTACCGAAAATGGACTGACCTGTAAGAGATCAATTCTCTTTCGAAAAACTTCAGCCTCCTCATCTGAGAGGTATTTTGATAAGAGTTACTATTTCTTAAAGAGCCTTGCAGTCCTATGATCTTTTTCGAATCTTACGATGTTTTGAAGGAAAGCGGGGAAATGTCGCGAAGTGATTCAGCGAACTCATTAAATGTATGCAGCTTGTATACCAATTATCGGGTGCGCCAGTTAACAAAAGAGACTTCATTGGCGGTGATGAGTAACGTCACTGTGATATCAAGTTAGGCCTGTGGGTGAAAACGGAACAGACGGATGACTAAGCATGATGACCTGCAATATTGCGTCTCCTTCTCTCACCCGGAAAATAATAACACCTACCTCAGTGGCAGTTTGGCAAGGCAAATTTTTCAGATAAATAATGCACCTATTTAACAAAGCCCTCTGCTTACCGAAAAGACTAGCAGCAGACCACCAACTTCGGATTTCTTCTAACAAGTCTTCAGGTAAAAGATTGTCATCCATGACTTGTTGTCCCATGAACGGGAGAGTTGAGTCTCTTGCACGTGCCATCAGTTGTGATGGAGAGGGGAGCAATTCCAGCCATCGCCGAAGGCGAGACATCATGTTGTGAACAGTTTCGGGAGATGCGACATCCCCCGGTGGATAGGAAAATGCAGGTTGACGGTAGATTACCTTCGGATCATCCATGGTTCTCCACCGCCGTGTGGACTCTGGGGATCGAGCGAAGTACAGACCGTCTGATGGTGCTGGGGATGTCGGAGGCGTTTTTGAAACTTCCAGAGTCGGAAAAGTAGCACTCTAGGAGGGGCAGAATTCACAACAAAGTCAGGATGCTACTGATTTTCATCACACTCATTTCCGGAAACTATTTGAAGGTACTAAAATTTGGTGACGTGCTAGCTTCTTAGGAATTACCATGGGAACACACTTTTTAAATTTTGAGCAAGCCATTACGTTGTTATAGTACCATTCTCACTTTCCCAAAATGTGACGCAAACGCGGTTGGAACCTTGACGATACCCATATCAAGCAGATGCACCATTATCTCCACGAAAAACGTAAGGCACAAGAACATGTAAAGATGTAAGGATGGGTTCGCTATTTTACTGACAGCGAATTCTTGCATTACTCTGCCTGCAGCCTGTGTTTTTTAAGCGATATGAATTGCTATATAAACAGCTTCGAAGAGTCAGTCTAGAGGATTGTAGTGTATCGGCTGAGAACATCTCATGAAATCGTTTGCTAGCGCATCAGCGAAACTATCCAAGTTGCAGCTGTACATCCTCTAAGAAACCTTGGCGAAAGAGCTGCCTGAATTATATTAATGGAATTTAGTTCCACGCGTTCTGCCACACTATTTCGCAGCTGTACATCCTCTAAGAAACCTTGGCTAAAGAGGTGCCTGAATTATATTAATGGAATTTAGCTCCACGCGTTCTGCCACACTATTTGACAAATTTGTGCGGCTTCATGCAGGCTAAGTGCAGCGCTATGTTGGTTACAGCCTGTCCTGTCGAGCGATTACTTTGTAGGCCGGACGTTTTCCAGTGACAAAACTTGAATTGAACGTTAGGCGTATCTTGCAAAGTCCCCAGCCAAGCCCAGTGTGGATACGCGGTCCCCACCCCGGAAGATGAGTCGCACCCAAACTTTTCGCAATCTACTTTACCCTCTTCTGTCAGGTCAAGTTTCGCCCATCTATGCTTCAGCCACTGCCAGTTAGGTGCTGTCTCGAAGTGCAGAACTAGCTGGCAAGTGACGGTTATTTTGAACGAGAAACACAGTAGCACGAAAATTCGGGATTGTGAGGAATGTTGAAATAAGCTTTCGGAATTGTTGCCAGCTGCTGAAGTTGTTCACGAAACTTTTGTCTAAATCGTGGAAAGTCTTAGAGGACAACAATCAATTTATGTTGCGTCGGCACCTTAAATTTGGGGCGAGAAACCAGTTTTGATTTAGGGTTAGTTTTACTTCAAACGAGATGGCATGAGGATTCGTGTTTGAATGTGGGCTGAGATACTGCCAGGACAGCAAAAACTAGACAGGAAAATGGTTAAGGCCTTCCACTAAAGCCATTGGTTTAAAAGCCTAACCGCAATGTAGAGATGGAAGCTCAACTTTTAAAGAAATGTTTGAAACTCAAGTTGGTTTTGCGACAGACTCACCTGGAACCCAGCTGAATCTCCCGTTTTTGATGTTTCTATGCAACTTAGTGTATTTCTCGAAAAACAGTCCAATTTGGGTTCAAGTAGAACATAAGGTTGACGGAAACTCGGGGACTGCGCCTACCTGATGAGCCCGAAGTGGAAGGGCGAAACCGGTCGTGGGCTGTCGAAGAATTTTCAGCAACCTTATGAGTAGTGCATTACGTATATAACTGTTTGAAACGTTTGTTTCAACCCTCAACTTGAAGAGGCATGCGAATTTGTTTATTGGACCTCTATGTATTGATCTACACTGTCATTCCTGATTACCGTTCAGTGGGTTGCTGAGGTACACAAACCACCGCACGACAATAAGGTCCAGTCTCTTCGCGACAGAGTAGATGAGTATTATTGATTTACTGTTTATATTGCTGTATCCGGAAATACAAGAAAAGACTAACTTATGCGGTATGCCTCAGAAAGGTCGAAGTTCATAATGAGTTTCCCAAGGAATTTAAACCACTTATTAATAAGAATATGATCATTGGCAATCGAGTTTTAGACGTACTTTCTTACAAACCGACCTGTTAGTGCGAAGCAAAAAATAACTATCGTTAACCCCATTTGCATAACAACGAGATATAAAGCTTGATGAATTCTACGACTTTTAAGGGGAACGAAATTTCTTCGAAAGGCCATTACATTTCTTGGTCAATTGTGTTCTCAACAGTCAGACCAGTTACTTGAGCGTTTGGAACCGCACCTTTCGGTGGATCATTGAAATTGGTTGTTTTATATACCATATACTATACTATATATACTATACTATATACTATTAAAATGCTTTAAATATTGCTCTGACCAAACTGTGTCTGTGTAGCGTCGGCTCAGTTTGAAAGTTATTCACACCTGTTCAACAAAGTCTACTGCAGGCCTGTTATTTACTAATGCACTTTTAAGTGAAATCAAGTACAACTGACGATTTCAAACTCCGAAAAACTGTTCGAAACAGATAGTTTTATGTGAAAGTAGACTTTACCAAACTACAATTGTTCATCATCACAGTAAACGGAGGCAGCGCAGAGAAGGAACGTCCTTCGCTGCAAAGTTATTTAGTAGCAGACAGGAACTAAGCCATTAGACAGGAAGGTGAACATCGCATATGCAAACAGCTTAAAAAAACTAAGCCTTCCTACACCTTCTGTGAACTATGCTGTAAACGAACACTTCGCAGCAGTTCCATAATTCCTCTTAATAAACTTTAACTCCCATGAGATGCGCAGGTGGAGCTTGGACCATAGGCTACTCGCATGCCTTATCAGTAGTATGCACCGATGCACCGTAACCGAACAAGGCGTGTTTGGAATTAATCAGATCGGACGGGACGGGTTCATTCTTAGAACTCACTCGGAAAATCTCATGTGGGATTGGGTTCATGCTTAGGGGTTCCAGGATTGAAAGTCTGCGCACAAGTAATCAACCTAACCTATGTAACAGCCAGTGTTTATTAGTACGCTGTTCAGAGCCGAAAAGACCAAACGAGCGTAACCTCATATGAACAGGTGACCTCACCACTCTGGTTATAGACAAGTATGTGGAGGGCTATGCATTAATCAGCCTGAAAGCTACGAACCGTTCGATACCGATACATTCAGCCTGGAGTTATGCAGAGATTGTACCTCGTGAGTGGTCTGACTAACAGCAACGTGTCACCACAATTTGTATGATTATTCGCGCACTGAAAAGTGCAACCCTGATGTGAAGTGAGTTCAATAAATACAAGCTCTTTCGTGGCAAAACACTTTAGAAAAAAACGAAAGCAGAGACGGCAGTTAGGTGGGATTCACTCTAGAGCGGTGTGATCGCGAAACACAGAGGTTGCACTTATCGCACTTTGTCTAACTAAATGCATTCCGCTTCGGTTTCCAATGCAGCAAAACGTTTGCTCTTCTTAATACTTGATGAATTTGACTGATCAGATTTCCGTCCAAGGCGCCTAGACGGGTGCAGTTTGCTTTATCCTAGGGTTTTTACCATCCACTATATCAACTGGAGTAGTGTGCGGCTGATAAGCCTATATTCTACAGGGGAGAGGTAGAAAGAGGTTTGTCGGTGTGTGGTCTTACCGACGTCTGTGTCGCCTACCATGTTCACTGTCGGATCACGTTCACTGTTTATGGTGTGACGCTTGAGACCTGAGTGAACGATTTCGCACAGATGTATTTGCATACCTTGCCCACCTCTAGGCTTACAAACACCGCGCATCCGAACAACACGGACCGAAGTCTCCTCCTATGTAGACTCATCGTGAGAGGACAGACAAAATATCAGCTGTTCGTTGACAATTCAGTCTGACAGATGGGGTGCAGGTGACCATCATTATGTCAGCAAGTTACACACATTTGGAGAGAAAAGAGAAATTGTAAGGACTCTGAGTGATTCTGAGCTGAGCTGCCGTTTTTACAACAGAGGTGTGCAACTTGAATATACAGGGGTTTGTAAAAAACACTCGGTACCCCGTCTTGTCTACTCAACTGTTTTTATCGACCGGTGGCTTTCAGATTTCCCCTTTTCTGACGAGGCGAAGGGTGCACGAGAAACTTTGCAGATGATACCACAGCTAGGAATCTTTGTTTCACACGTTGGTGACTTAGGATTGTCTTGTCATTGTTACGGGCGTGTAGTTCCTTATATGGAACGCGTGGTGGTGGTGGATCCGTCGGCTAAATATGTGAGCGAGATCAAAGGGTTGCAGAATGAAGACATTCCACCTAATGGCAATTGCGCTGTGTTAGACGGAAGAGATTAACTAACAAAACAGTGGTCAAGGTGACGCGGCGTCCCTCTGAAATTGTTCATCTCCCGTTGGCAGTTCTCTCGAGGATGATGATGTACTGCTCATCATCAGATCAATCAGAGAGATAATGCATGAGTTTCCATCATCCTACTAGATGAGCATCAACTTTGAGCTGCTTCTAAAGACACTGCTGGTGGTTCTGATTGTACATGTAGACAACGTCAAACAAATACAGTTTTTCACATAAAGGCTTTTCATGAGTTGAGGTTTGAACCACCTAATAGGTTCGAATTCTCGGCGAACACGGAGAATCTTTTCGAAAAGAAAATAACAATTGTACAAAAGAGACTGACTGTACGAGTTCCGCGGCTTTTCACAGATAACCAGAGCAAATTGTCCAACATATTCGATGTCTTAATGTTTATACTTGTTACGGATGTGTCGTAACAAGTGAAGCCATCTAATACGTTTCTAGGATCGTTGCTCCAGGTTCTGGGCAACAGGTTATTATCTTTTAAGCGAGTTTTTAAAGTTGTCGTAGTATGCTAACGTTCAATGCTGAGTTGAGTTTGTAACACCTCAGTATCACCATCTCGGCAGTTAAGATTCTCCCTTACTGCCCGGCATCGGACTAATGACGGTACAAGTCGGACTCCTGGGCACTTGTCTGCGCGTCGAGGGAATTACTGCATACATGTCATAACATAGGTTTTAACTGAGGGAGCATCCCGGTGTTTTTTGAATATGTATTGATGGAAATCTTACGACGATACACCTGGAAGTCTTTCAAAAGAACTAGAGGATGGCCTTAAATCACACGAAGTTTTTCTAAAAGGAGTCCGAATCTGCGAGTTTCTGATAGAATTTTAGCAATCCTAGAGGTATCTCAACTTGATAACACTCCATCTTTGGTTTTCTGTGATTTATGTCCAGTCAGCTTGAGAATTCTCTCCAGAAAACGTGCATATGAGAGAGACGGTTTATGAAAAGAACGGTATACTTCCGTTCAAACTAATCACCTGAGAAATTACGAATATGTATCAACCAATGACATCATCGCCCTACTAACTTTTCACACAAGCTCCAGCTAGATGATTTCACAGTACACTCAATACGCCACTAGCTGTTCCGGTCTTTATTAGTTTAGGTCGGAATTTTCTTCATAATCGTGGAAAACAATACACCAGTGGTAGAAACTGGTACCTACCTGTCATAGAAGCATGAGAGAAGCAGTCTCTAGGAGAGGGTGTATTGGTAGAAAAAACCTCTAACCGAAATCGTCCAAGCGTTAGATGTTTAAACCTTTTAAAACAGCTGAACTGCCCACAACCCTCAAAGGCATTCCTCGTTGGACAACTTACATGTGGATCAGCATACTTATCCACAGAGACGGTTTCGTTGATGTCAAGGAAAGCCACCATAGCTGGCATATATAACAGGCCTTGACGTGATAAGAACAAGTGACCAATTTAACTCCTACCCGCCTGGTCTTCTCGGAGTTGGTCGCTCGATGAGGTCAAACGCCACAGCATTACTGAAGCCAAAAGATGTGTTAGAACTGGGGAAACGGTGATACCCCTACTGTTGGAGCAGTTGCCTCAGGTAACTTTTTTAAACAACGGCCCAATTAACCACTGATCGCAAGTTGTTGGAACGTCTTCTCCTTCCTACATTAATTTTTGAAGCCACCTGACCAAGGCAAAACACAAAGGCTTATTGCCGTCTTTGAACGACACTGGTGGAGAGGTCGTAATCAGAAGGCGTCTGATAAGATGAACTATGAACAAAGACCTGGTTCAAAAATCCAGCATAGCACTCTTTAACGTTTTCTGTTGGTTTTTTGGCTAAAAACTCATCTTACGTACCACAGGAACCAGCTACAAATGTCTTTATGGACGTTGAGCAATAGCGATGTTACTAAAGGTAGTTTATGCGCCACCAAAAACGAACTGATTTGGATGAAATTAAGTAATCTATTGCAGAGAACGCTTACTCTTTTTTCCTTTTGTAACTGCCTTGAGAGTCTGTAGTGCAGCTGGCGACGCGACCGTCCATGACACATGGTCAAGAACTCGTCAAAGCGTTCTTGTAGTCTGCAAGGAATAATGATGTATAGTGTATCATCTAGAGTAAAAATCCTCTTTGTTATTCTTTTGCCAGCCGAAGAAAAACTGAACAGTGCATCTAATTCGTAAGCGAGTTCTAGGAAGTTTCAGACGTTCACTGAATAAGATATTTTCTGTTACAGGAATAATTCTATATCTGACTAAACTACTTTCTCGTGGAGAACGGCCAGTCGGTTCCTAAATCACTGGTGTATGTGCATCAAGCTCCATAGGACAGTCCAAGCATAGCGTCATCCAGATTTTGTTCCGCTACTTGGTGCCGTGGACTAACTTAAAACCTGCTACGTAAACGTCGGGCTTAACTATTTACATGCTGTTACGGAAGCTGAGTAGCGCAACTGCGCTGTTTGGTTGCTGGTCTGGTCCCCGAGCTTACAGATTCAACCTAGACAATGCCATAGTTCCCACACTCTGTAGCGTTCTTGAACTGAGTGTACGCTATTCTCTCATTCTTGACTTCAGCGTACGAATATCGTGACAGGCCTCTGTTTTCGATTACTTACCGCAGCTTTCTAATTAGGGTTCTTTAAGACTTGTAATAGAGCAGCGCCCAATATTTATCCCGATATGATTCAGTGCTTATTGAATTGTCTCAGTAGGCCTGGCGAAGGGACTCTCCAGCCTCCTTCTTTGTATGCTAACCCTTCTCGTATAGGGCACACTGACTTGCGCCCAGAATAAACCCAATTTTAAGTCGACTGAGACTGGCTAGTATGTTCTTATGCCGAATCGTTTATCGTAGTTTATTCCTCGCTTCACCTAACCTGTTATTTTACGGCAACCACGCATATAATGTACGCAGCCATTCCCTCATCTACTCAGCACCCCGAGTTTGAAATTGTTTCTATTGATTTGTTTCTTATGAAAAAAAGCCCAACGGATTGAGACCATCCAGCAACTGTCATTTCCAAATCCCTGGCAAATGTACGCCAAATTCAACGCCCTCACAGACGGTGCTAACTAAAGATATTGTCTGTAAGCAGGTACGGCTGACATGTAACCCCGTTTTCATCTTGCCACTTACTTACTCCTCTGGTCTCACCAAATTAACTTACCTCATTGTTGCCTACTTGTCTTTCCTAGAACCACCTATTTCGGATATCCCCGCAGACTGCTACCTAGAGCTAATCAGAGGTCACTCTTATCCCTTTTCGTTAGTTCCAAGGAAGGTGGACGAATAGTGACACCCGCAACACGGGCAAGCATAATATACGTCACTCAACTGCGCATCTGAACTATACCTGATCACATAGAGCAAAAGTATGGATCTGGTCTGAACCCCCCCCCCAACTCAGATACCACACTGAAATTCATTTCCTATTCAAACCACAATGGTCCCGACTACAAACAGCAACAATTCTTTGACGCTGCTCAATAATGACGCGTCAGAATTATCATTCTGCTCTTGATTTTCGGGCTTCGTGTTCAGAACACTGTTGCAAAATCAGCTCAAATTTCCTAATCCGCTTCCTAACCCTCGGTCTGCTCAATCTACTAAAATAACTACATAACCTCAGGAAATCGGTGATCCACGATAGAGCCAAGTGTTACACAGCTCCTTGCAAACACTGGTATGGTGAACACTCCAAGTTTCAGCATTTCAGCACTCCATAGAAACTATACACATGACAATGTTCGCGAATGCAAGGGAACTGTAGATCGACAAACATACGTGCATCAGCTGTCATGAGGATATCCCCAGCCGCTTAGTCATAAACATCAGTGGTCTTTGTCAAGTAACACCAGGAAATCTAATCGTGGGACTCGGCATGGTGATTCCTTTCTCATTCTCACTGGCTCCATATTGTAGTGCACGGTGCTTAGCGATACGTGTCATAACACCCGCTGTTTTTGATAGCTCATCGTTAGTGTTGTTGGACTAGAGTGTGTCCGTTTGTTCAGAATTTAATCGGCCTAAACCCATTCATATAACTCAGACGAATCATTGACTTATTTACTGGGCTTGAGAATTTGGACATGTTGAACAACTCCATGTTTAGCATGCAATCGACCATACTACTTATAAAACGACTTGCTAGAGGACCTCTAGATGCGTACAGTTTAGATGTGTTTTCTCCTGGGTACTTATCATAGAGTCTAACAAACTGTCCTTCAAAAATGAAGGCAGCGTTTTTGCGTTCACCGGGAAAGCTAAGACCTAAATGCAAAAATGCCGACGATTTCAAAAGTTAGAGGACACTAGGACAGCATGGAAATGTAGAACGAAATTGACTGTTCAACCCACTTGTTCAACATCTTCAGTTCTCCGTGATCAGTTGAAACTTCCAAAAAGAGTGAGGGAACCAATCGGTTAACGCCCGTAATCTTTGGAAAAAGAGAAAGATGTTCTGGATGTAAGGTTTATATGGTCGTTTAGCTATGAAATATTCGTGTGTGATTGGCCTTTTGCAGTATAACTGGGGACTGCAGGTTTGTACACCATGTGCCACTCACGTAACTGCTTAAGGTCGCACGTCTTTTGCATCAGTAATGCCAGAACCCAAAAATGTTTGCTTTGATGAAGAAATGTTATCGGATTGTGATTGTGCTTGACAGATCAAGTAAACCTCCGCAAACGAAGGCATTTCACTAATCTAAAACGGAACTGAACCTCGAGGTCATAAGAGTGGCATTGCTCCACAGACGTGACGAAGCCACACAATTGCCGGTGGCTCAGAATAACAGCATTTGAGAGTACACAAGAGTAAAGTTGGTACTGAACTGTCCAAGGCTGCTACCACGTGAAGGAATATACAGAAGGCAGGATGGTTTTTATTACCCGAGTACCGGTCTCTAGGAACAAAGATCGATTTCATTCACTAGCACTCAAATGCCTGGATGCACGCCAAAAAGTAGATCCAATTAAATTTTGGTCCTAAAATTTGTTAGACGCGCCAAGAGAACAACCAAATTTGGTGCTCACTGAGAAGTAATCATTTCAAACTTGGGTCAGTGAATAGGAGCTCAGACATATTTCAATGAAATTCAGCAGATACGACTTCAAAAACAAACTAAAACAGATTTGTAATGCACTACTCATAAGGTTGCTGAAAATTCTTCGACAGCCCACGACGGGGGCTCATCAGGTAGGTGCAGTCCCCGAGTTTCCGTCGACCTTCGTCAATTTCGTGCCATTTGGGTTCAAGTAGAACATAAGGTTGATAAAAACTCGGAGACTGCGCCTACCTGATGAGTCCGAGGAAGGGCGAAACCGGTCGTGGGCTGTCGAAGAATTTTCAGCAACCTTATGAGTAGTGTATTACGACCAAATGTTACACTTTTCCTATTTGACTGTTAGCTGATTCAAAGTACTCGAAAGGGAACAAACCGGTATCAAAACTACTTACCTGCCAGGCGTGTGGATTAAGATTGCTGCACACAGTGTAGGATTCATTCTCCCGAAGTCTGAAAGAAGACTTTCGGAGAAAAGTACATGTTGACTCGGACTTGAAGGCAATATGGCAAATAGGCAACTGAAAATTTCATGCACAGGCGGCAAATCCTAATCAGCTACTGCAACGCAAGTAGATGCTTTAAGCTAATAGTGCACTAGGTGTTCTGGCGAGGTACATATCGTAGTGAGCTGGTGAAAATTGCTAACATCCTACCGTTTTTTGGAATTAGGTTTTGTGTTACAAAATAGTCCATTGTTGCTGGTAATCACCAAGTAGGCCTTCCCTCTGCAAACCAGATTTATGTTCCTGTCTCCTGGCATCGTCTCTGACCTAATTAGCGGTTTAAACACTTCAAACATGTCAACTCTAAAGCACGGATGCTCTGGGCCGAGTAAGTTTGGGTTCTTGAAGCTTGCCATATAAGGACATCTTTCCAACAGCCGTTCTTTGCCTTGCTCAAACAGATCAGCTTTAACGTCCTCATGTGACCAGATGTGACCTCATGAAGTGAAAAATTAAAGAACTAAGAAGGGATCCATGCGTCACAATGGGGTCCAGGGACATTACCATTGGGCCTTGCATACAAACGCTTCTCCGCACTGCTTCAAACGTCGGTCTACGGTAAATCTGAGCATCTAAAAGCATGTTTACCAGGTTGCACTTTAAATAGTCCGGGACCCTGGTTGAACAAAACTGCATACTCTAGCAAATTAGGTAGGGGGTCCTGTACACGAACCGTTGCTGAATGTCATCTTGAAGCTACTGTGTTTGACTAAATGAGTTACTCATCTTCACTTGCTCAGTAACTAAGAGAGATGAGCTGTTCATTGCGACAGACGAGCCACTGACGTAAATGACGAATGGCAAGGTGTAGAGGATTCATCATTCATCTTAACACTGAGAGCTAATTTTTCCACGCCCCCTTGATCTAGCCGAATAAGTTACGCGCCATGCCATAGGCAAGCAATTGGACAAATATAAACAGGCCTGTAAGTGACAATGCGCGCGTAACTCTCAATAGTGACCATTTATCTGCGCAAGTCCATCCAGAACTGGGATGAGGTTTATGGGGTGCAACCGAATAAATGTTGGTAAGACATAAAACGTCGTGTTTGAATACCCTTCGCATGTTTTCTGCCTCAAGGTCCGTTAAGCTGACAGGTAGGTACTTCGTCGCAAGACTAGTTTCCTGACCCCAGTGTCCAGGAAAATTTGTTGAACTAACGAAGACAATGCCTTCTAATAGGGGACTGGTGACACCAATTTGGCAGCAAAGTCTTGCATCAAAGCCAAATTCAGATTACCCGAAGCAGGAGACGTTTTTGCACTGAATTGGTTAGGCTGGCTGCAAGTTACCGCTTCATTTATACACTCAGATGGTTGTCAGTACCTTATATCATGAAAAAAGATGAACTTAAGGAACAATTGCACTTTCTCCACGGTAACCACATCGTCTTCCACCTGTTTTTGTTCCGTTTGTATTACTCTCATCTGTTTTGTCAGCTACGCACGCGGCTGAAATTCATCTGACGACTGTTCATTTTTACTATACAAGCAGATCCATTTGGAGGTTGTCTGCGTTTGTTGGCAGCCTCCTTCCACACAGACTTTAGTTGGGAGAGTGTGATAAGACATTTGCCCTTCAAATGTTGCGTAGATGCATTTATAGGGTAGAATGTTGTTACTCCACGTTACTTGGTTGTTGATCAACGTGACAAGTTTGTCGCAAACGTTTTGCCACCAGTTGGAATTATCATTAGGTTCGTTTCAAGGGGAACGAAGCCGTGCATCTTTCGTTGTGCGTTGCGTATTGGCGTGCTGGTATATGTAATCTTTTCTGTAAGGTTCTGGCATTAGATCACGATTGTTGGTTGTTGCTGTGTGTTCCGTTTTTTCGGGGTTGAGTTGAGTAAGCTGAGTGCGTTCATCTTGAAATGCCATGCCTCCACGAATTGTTTTGTGTGTTTGGTACCGTCGTGTTCCAGGATTTTCGTGTTTTCCAAATTTAAATCTTCCTCTACGAAGTCAAAGAAGGTGGAAACCTTGTATTCTTTGGCTTATGTAGGCAATCTACTTCCGGTTTGCCTAATTTCCTGCTTGTTACATTCACTCAAGTCCATTTGGCAGGTAATATCGTTCCGGTTGCCTTGTCGGATCCTGAGCATTGGTTTTGAAACCAGTATTCTTGCGTGGGAATTTGGCTTTGAGCCACTGAAATTTAATGCGTTTGCATTATTCTCACTGCTTGTTCGAACATATTCTTGATGTGAAAACACACTCGTGCTTTAGTCGTTTGGTTTCGTTTATGCCTCTGTAGATGTAGAACCTACGGTCACTTGAAACTCCCTCAGACATGACTTCTTGGATGTCCGCTGTTTCAAAATACTGGACAAAGAGCGTTTCTTCCTTTTCTGCATAGTTTTCTTTTTGTGTCTCACCACGCTTCTGTTTCCATGGTTAGACTGATAAACACATTGGAAATGAACTAATGGGTGAACTAACTAACACATTGAAGAGCGGTCGGTTGTTGTCCAATTTTCCACTTTGATGATAGACATCATTTCCTTGAACGTGTTCTCAATCCGTTCGTGAGCATTCTCTATCGTATCATTGAAAGCTTTGGGTTTTGTCGTGGCAGTTTTCGGCCTCCCTAGTTTCTGCGCTGTAATATCTTCAATCATTACTGGTGTGACGGTGCGTACTACTGATGAGGCATGCGAGTAGTATGTTTTCTCGTAAATCCGCTTCGCGTCTCTTGAAAAGTGAGATCTCTTACGGAATTTGTGGAGTCGCTTTGTAGCATTTGCTTGCATTTGAGTAACAGTCAATGAATATTCAGGTAAGTTGAGGAAGACGCGTTCAAGGGGAAGATGAATATTCAGTTTTGTAAACAAGATGCATATGAGAGGTTTGCTCCCCTGTCCAATAGTCTGTAACTGTTAAGTTGGTTCTTTAGTAAAAAAAACTCCGCAGCGAAGGCATTCTTCCTTTTCGGTGGTATTGATGACTCCTTCATCACCCTTGTCATTTTGTCATCTATTGATATATTGTCCATCGAAATTAAAGTAAGAGGTCGTTATGAGGTCGATATTCCCTAGTTATTTAGAGCTGGCCCTGAATCCTTGTTGTAGTACCCATATCAAGAAATTAGATATTGCACCCTTCTCCAAAGTTCTTTCAAAGTTTGTACGCTGGAGGGCCTGGTAGCAAAGCGATTGGCCGAACATGGACATCCCCTCAATGGAGCTTTGGCAGCCCACGTACAATGAGGGTGTCGTGTCTGTGAACCAACTGGGTGATTTATCAGATTTACGGAACTTATTCTATAATGTATGGCAGTCTAAGTATTTGAGTAAGAAAGCCTCAAGGAAAAAGACAAAGGTCACGTGATGAAGACTGACTATATTGCGGATGAACCAATGGGGGGAAAAGCGCTACGGCTCAGCTAACAACAACAAAAACAACGACAACAGAGAAAAAGAAATTCCAGTGAAATATTAGAAAGGATACAATTGTTCGTTAGGATCCGACCATCCTAACAGCTAGTATCATCTTTGTTTATTTTTCATCGTTCTTGGTTGCTTGTATTACTGGGTATTTGTAGTTTTGCCATGTAGCGCTGATCAAATGAGTGTTGTACCGTTCAGCATTCATTTGACCTCTTCAATATTAACTGATCTATTCAGAAAACTTGTAGAAGGTCCTTTACCTGCTGGAAATATTAGAGTATTTTGTTTTGTCTTCGTGGGTTCTTGTCCATTTTTGGTTATAGTTTGTTGTGATAACACTTGTTTGTCAAATACGTTGCTTAAACTCTCCTAAGAATTCGCTTGCTCCCAAGGCAATTTCCAGGCTTACCAGGTGTTTTTTCTAATGAGATACTATATTTTTCGTACTATTTTTTTCGCACTTTTCCGTACTTTTATTCGCCGAATCGAATTTCGAAAGTCCTTGGACCCTCAAACGTTTTTACGAGCGCGGTATTTGTTTATTGCAGATGAAAAGCCTTATGGTGCAGTTTAAAAGTACGGTTTCAAGAATACACTTCTAAGAAGGCTTTCTAAATCAAACCAGACTGTTCGTCATATCGACCAGCAAGTTGATTCAACGAATGTGATTAATTTTGTATTCTGTTATAACTTAAGAATATGACAATAAATAATTTCATAATTGACTCAGATTCACCACCACACAATCGAAGGGTGAATGATATGCCACTGTGAAAAATGTAACTCTCTTTGACCTCCGTATCACAACGTGTCACAAATAGTTACGCCAGTCAGCTGATAATGTCACGTGGATTTAGCGATCAGCGATTCGAATTGATCGTTGCCGGTGACAGGATTAGTCTGTGCATGTAAAGCGGAAATGCATTGTCAAGCCACAAAATCCGGAAAATAGCAGATCATCTGTGGCCCCGAAATAGGTTTGGAAACAACAATTAAGTTCAGCAGTAACTCATCCTGTCTGTCACTTACGGAATGGAGACGGTAATCTGTGATCGCACGCGCTTTCATGGTTTCCTGCCTTTTCAAAGGTCGAACACGATGATAGATTGAACCAAGATGATGAAGTAATTTGCCGCAGATTCGTAAGGCCTTTAAATTTTCCGATATTGTACTTATAAAGTTCTACAAGAGTGTAAAATAATAAGGGGTCTCACAATCGGCGAAAATTCACATAGCTACGGTCATTTGAAGACCGTTGTTAAGCGGCCCCTAAAAAATCAGACAGACGAATTATCAAAAAATGCTTTATAACCAGGTGTTATAGATATGGTTGCACACGAATGCTGAGAGTTTTACTGATACATATTGAGATGAAGTAGGTATTGTAAGAACATTCTAGGTCCGTTCAACCTCTTAAAGGACAAATTTGGACTAAGCAGATGGAAAATGCCAAATACTAAGCGCGTGTAATGTAACTGGCATAGCGTAGCGATTGTGGCTTGTGTCAGCCTGCTGAGAATACCATGTAGTCTACAAAACAACTCGGAAGAGGATTGTTCAGCACAACCCAGTAAATTGACGCCCTTGATGTGACATTAGTTTTGGAGTAGAGGTTTGCCCTTCATGAAGCAAATCAAGTAGGCCGTTTCTAAATTTCCTTGTCTTATTCTGTGTCAAAATTCTGATCTGCAAGCGAACGTTTTGCTACACATGAGATCAGCGGTTCACGAAGAAGAATGGGCGAACTGTGAAAATGAGTGTGGAATGCGTAGAACCTTGGGCGTTTTGCCGAAAAATCAAAATGGGATGTAATGCGTTTTTTCTCTAGGTCTGGACTATCTTAACCGACTATTTTGCACTTGGGGCTCAGTGTGCATAGTGTTCTCTGCATTGTTACAACACTACACGCCTAACTCGGATTGATATAGTCGGAATGAAGCAGGAAACAGATATGTAATTCGATGAGAGCACGTCAAATGGAGATGTTTTTCAAGAATATACGTAATGCACTACTCATAAGGTTGCTGAAAATTCTTCGACAGACCACGACCGGTTTCGCCCTTCTCGGGGCTCATCAGGTAGGCGCAGTCTCCGAGTTTCCGTCAACCTTATGTTCAAGAAGCTTTGGACGCAACGAAGTTAAATCAATCACATCCACTTCTGTCCGTCACATAAAATTGTCAGCCCCACAGATTCTCAGGAAGCAAACTTCGAGGTAATCAGTTGAAAGTGAAAAATGTATGCACACAAAACATCTCTCAAAGTTCGAACCATTGACCTGTATTTTTGAAGAAAAACCTGTATTTTGGCCCACATAACCAAGACAAAGCTTACCGGGAGGTCGCAGGTTCGAAACCATTCACAGTCTCGTGAGATGCTTGCCGCTGTTGATTTTTCAAAAAGTATGAAACAGCTGTAGAGCGCTTCTCGGGGCTTTTCAGAACAGACTGGCTTTACTTACGAGGCAAACTCTCCATTGACAACAATAAAATCCCAGGAATACTTTGTTCATTGGGCTAGGAAAACCATTACGTTCTTGTACAGTTAGCTTCGGGGTTCCATAATCCCCTAGCCATGTGGGCATTCTAAACGGGTGTTTGCAAGGTTTGTTTGGAAGCGGTGAACGTATAGTTCATTTGGGCCACTTTAAAACAGACCTCTGCGAAAAAGAACTTTTTCCCTTACTGGCGCTCACATAAATAAATCAAGTAGTGGAACACTTGAAAGATCAAATTGAAATTGATAACTTGATGTACGCACGTGCTTCGACTTTTGACCTTGAAATCCTAACCAACTGTCAGCTGGAGTGCAGGGAGACATGACAAACAGTCGGCAAATCACGCGCTATTGTGTATCGATTGTTGCGTGTTGAGTCAAGTGAGGTAAGCCACACAAGGTGTCGGCTTCTGAGTGCATAAACCACATCTATGTTTTTGGGTTTCATCGATTCCAGCTATGCACGACAATTCAGTTCTCGTTGACTGTCGAAACAGGTGACCTTTGAGGGTCATCAGGCCGACTCTTTTTGCGCTATGTTCTCGACAGAACAACGAGAAGTTTATAGTTTCAAGCGCACTTCTTTTTTGACCGTCTAGTGGACTTTCAGGCACTGTCATACTCAAGGCCAGTAGTGCTGCGAACATAGCCCTGTGCATGTGGAAGAATAATGTACGGAACCTGGTCCATCCTACCTGATTGAACAAGCATGGATGACGAAATCCCAATCAACACACTAATCTATAGGAAATTCAATTTATTTTGGTCAAGCTATTGATTTATCCCCAGAAAGTCATGGGGATTTCACCTGGGTAGCAGAATTCCGGCAATCCATGGCAGATAAAAAAACAGCCATTCGTTTCAACAACCAGGTCTTTCGTAAAATATTAAATTCTAAATAACTGAGGTCAGCGCAATACATTGCTTCTATTGATTTTTACGATTTTGTTGCTGGCACGAAGCTGCTGGCAAAAAACAACTGGTTCAGTGTTCCGTAGAATCATTAGGTACTGGCTCGCGGTGTCTGGTAATCAACCATCAACTCATGTTTAATGCGTATAATATTCATTTTTGCTGCCAGGAATTCGAAACCTGTAATTAGTGACCGTATGTTCGTAGACCAATTATATAGTATTGATCGCAAAATAGTAGGTAAACCGGAGAACACAAAAGGGCCTGCCAGAATTCAATATCTGGTTGCCATTGGGGCAGATGGAACATTAAAGGCAGGTCGGATACTCATTCTTCGGATGAATCCCGCGTAGGTTGAAAAGCCGAGAATAACACACGGTCCTTCGTGTATTCGTGTAGTTTGTACTCGTGTATTTTGCAAGCCAGTTGCCAAGCTCGGCCAACAGATCAACAGACACCTGATCAACAGCCAGTGATCTGTTGAATGTTTCACTCCCCAGCAGACTACCTATCAGTCTGGTGAGAGTTGACTAGATCTTTAGAGAGGAATCGAAATTCCGTATCCCAGTTGATTCTCAAAAGAGATCTCAGTTTGATTGTTGGTCTGTTCGCCGAGCTTGGCAGTTGGATTGCAAACGTTTCATCACCAATCGAGGTGACATCATCAGTGCGGGGTTGAGTGGTGTCACCTGATGATGTCACCTCGATTGGTGATGAAACGTTTGCAATCCAACTGCCAAGCTCGGCGAACAGACCAACAATCAATCAGCGCACCCGAGCTACCTATATTCCACAACATTGCAGATCTCAGTTTCCTCTAAGAAGACGAAGGCTGTTTACTTGCCTATCTTAGAGTGGCTGTCCTCCGTATCGGGATAATTCGTACAAAAAGACGGCTGGGTTCACCACCAAAGGTCCGAAGCCAGATTTGGTTACGTCAGTAAGTTCGTCTGCGGTATGTAGTCCATAGACGTCGCAAAATATGCAGACTTCCATCGGCTCTGAGACCAGCTGACGATATTGTGCACACAGCAGTGGGAAAGTGGGAGCCATTTTTCGGACCACTGTATGCTATGTCTATCAACAAGGCCCAAAGTACATCACTCATCCATCCGTCAGACTTGAATCACACAACGGAGGGGATCAGCTGACAAACATCTTGAGATTGCTGAAATCGTCAGCTTGAGGGAGCCAGTTTTCACATGGGATATTGGTAACGATTAGACGATTAGACTGGCCACTTAGCTCGTTGGTGCAGGTATTCAGGTTACAGTATATAAACGTTTCTCTTACCTTTTCGTTTCTACGGTCATTTTTACCGCCACGCTAAACACTTTGTAGAATTGTGTATTCAAATAAAGCAATGCGGTTGTTTTCCTCGTCGTTGATTGGTCCACCCTGTCCACCTGAGTCTGTGATGAACGAGTTTGTTATCCTCTTTTTTGATGTCTAGCCCAATAACTGGTGCATACTGACTGATGGGGGGCAGAAACCACGGACAGTTTCACGGACCTGCTGCTCAGAAGTAGGCCATCAATCCAGCCCATTTCTATGGTCCACTCGGATAGTCCCGTTGTACACTTTCCAATTTACAACGAAACTTAACTGTACTGATGGTACTGGTTGAACTTGGCACAAGAGTATGCTCTTCTGCTACGCGCTTTGATGAGCTTTAGCGTTTTCCTTGGAGCAAAAAAAACGTGACACTCTATCATGTTTGACGTTTTGTCGTTCGATTATTCTGAGTTGATAATCCGTCTTGGTCCAATCAGCTACCATTCTGTGTTCAACTCTGTGATTGCCACCCCACAATCACCTGACTAGACGTAACTGCGCGATGCACCTTACAGATAGCAGTGTGATATTCGTGAATATGACGTATTCGGGAACCGGGGAGTATCAGAACGCATTTCTCACGGGTGCACAGCTTGATTGTGATAACGTTTGCGCAACTGATATCAAAACTACAGAAGAATGTCGTTTGGAGATGGATGGAAACAAGCGCATGAACTATAGAATTAACCAGCACTAAATTAGGCGTGCATTTTTGATTCTGGGCGAACTAATTTGGCTAGGCCCTGGTCGTTCGGCGCCACAGACATGTATGTTGGACACGCTACCACCCACAATGTATTGCAAAACTCTGTCTGAAGGGCAATCAAATTTATTCTGTTCAGGAATCGATGGAGAGCTGAACGCAGTAAAGGTGTTTATAAACCAATCTTTAGAACCCTTTGCTTGATTAACAAGAGTATTTTAATGGTCTTTTAAGGGTAATTCCGCGGACGGTTGTCTTTTTTCAAGAGTTTATCCTGCTGCATACTATTGAACAGTCGAGAGGTGGAAATCTTTTTTGACCAAGTAATTTATCTGTTTGCTTGTCCTTTACACTGGAGTTTAAATTGTGGTTTAAACATGATTGGAGTCGTGCTCCAACTGAGGAGTATTCATGATTTATGGAGTGACAAAACAAATAAGGGGTGTTATAAACACTTACAGGTATCTGTGTATGCATTTCATAAATGGACATCACTTGAAACACACGATTCTCAGTTGCATCCAACCAGTCCATTATGCTTCGGATTGTGTGAATGACCTTTGTGAAAAGAGCAAGAAATTGAGTAAGCCTTTGTTGCAAGTCCGCCGAAGAAAAATTGAACCAATAGATTTCTATAATCCTATGGAACAGCTTATGTGACAGTTTTGCAACTGTAAAGTGTGCGCAATTCACTTCTAGGTTATTCCTTATAGCAGGAGAAGTGTGCGCAATTCACTTCTAGGTTATTCTTTATAGCAGGACAACGCTAGACTGAATAAAGTGCAAAGTCGCAAAGCTTCTTCAGAGTAGCTAAGACAAGAAGCCGTATTGGCGACGGGATCACCAGTGTTGATTTCTGAGCTGGAGGAGGTGAAATTGACTTTATTTCAGCTTGAGTTTTGATCACAGAAGTTCTCCTGTCCGGGCCGGTTTGCACCAGAAGAATGCCTAATTAATTTAGATACATTAAGCTGCTCTAACTGCGTTTGAACGCTGAATGACACTCAGATTTCAGCTTGCGTTCTCACTTTACTCCCAAAACTTTATCACAACTGCCAAGTACTTCACCCGATAAAATTTGAAGAGGCTACTGTTTTTGCCATCCTCAGCATACACACCAAGCACAGTGTGGTGCACGAATGTTGACGAAAATCTAGTTGAAAGCATATTGTTTTACTAAGGAATTTAAGATCACGTTAGATTTGAAACTCCATTTTGTATCGAAAGGAATCAATCTAATTCGAACCACCATAACGAATCCTTTCTAAGGTGACACCCTGTTATACTTTAACATCTCAAGAACTAGTCAAAATAGCTGTATGCTGAATCAAACCCGATTTTTTGAATCAGTATCCCTGTACGGTACTGCAACTTTGCGCATTCCTTGCCGGTCGCTTGTTGAAAAGTACTCGACACAGGTGAGAGTTTGTTGTCTGCAATCACACACCTAATGCCGAATAGGTGCTCCAAAACGGTTTTCTTTTCAGAGGTCATTAGTTACTGATCATCTTCATGAGGGTCAGATGGGAAACAGATGGTTAACGTGCAGACTCGTCGACACAATTTACATGCCCTTGTGGTTGTGAAGATGTGTCATGCATCGATTCCGTCTGATTAACACGACACCTGTTTGGCTTGTTTCAGTATTGTGATGCGTTCGAATCCTAAAACATCCAGTTGGTATTTCACCCTTACGATTACAGGCCCGTTTAAAGAGCCGTCGGAAGTAAAAGCCCGAAAATCTTACTGGAATATTTTCACTTTTCTTGTATGCTGTTGCTTCCGCAAGACCACTGGCTAAAAACGAATGACCGAAGTGCGTGCGGGCCGTCGTACACCCTTCTTTGCGTTTCAAAAATGACATATTTTCCGTTTTGTAGACGCATTTGTGAGAACGCATTTGAGAACCACTCCAACTGACTTCTTGCTGAAACGGTAGAAGAATTCCTCAAGGAGTTACAAATCTTCACTTTTCCCCGCAAACACTGACTGCATGGTCTTGTGCAGTGAAACAGATCCGCACACAGCTAAACCAGGATCCACTCACTACACGGCGCTTTGCACCGTATCAGTGACTATTGTTCGTGTTTAAGTTTGGTTCTTTGAGGCGACCATGATAAATTTAACAGTTAATATAAGGCTGAATGTACTCCAATGGTACCCGATTTAAGAGGCTCCCATACTAAAGCTAAGGAACTCTGCTCACATTCAATCTTCCTGAGTCAAACACGACCAAAGGAATTAATAGATTTAAGGCCGAATCGATAAGATGAATCGATATTTTGGTTATTCGGTTGATCGATTACTTTAACAGTTTGAGAGCTTTGTGCCACTCTGCCCATTTCATGTATTTTTAGTAAGGGTCTGGCTGCGCAATTTTGAGCCGAGTGGTCAGTCTTTGGTGATTTTAGCTCAGGCGGAGATTTTGGAAAGTGTTCGAAGTGGTTTGAAGTGCCGAGCAAAAACCTAACCACGGGATTCTATTCCCACTGGGTATTATTTCTGACTGAAGCACCAGTACAGCTTGCCAACTCATCACAATTTAGCGAGGTTGGTGTAGCGAAACGAATCGAGTAAATAGTTCGGGTAAACACATTCTGTTACGTCCAAATTCCGTTCACTAAAAGCATAGCTTCTCTGTGCGAGGCAGGCATGCGTCAATCCCGTGTGAGTTGCATGTGTGCACGAGATTGTTGAAACCAGTTCACGTCTGGGAACGAGGGTGATGAAACTGACCAATGGTGGTTCACCATTCCAGCCACAAAAACAACATCAGGTTGTCGATGTACACTGAGAATTATGATGAACTCGGAAGTGTTGAGTAAGGAATTGTGAATGCTAAAACCACACTGCCGGCTTGATGCGTTTGATCTCAAACGAAATGCTCAAATGGTGTTGAGGTTCACATTGGTTCTGTCTTCGAAATCCGTGTTGCTGAAGAACACTAAATGTTAGTCAGCTCAATTTGCGTTTGTGTCTAGTACGTGCTGTTTTGCTACAAACATGTGGCTCTGCCCGAAAATGATCTACTGTCTCGATCGATTGTGTGACAAATAAAAAATAGATCCTGACCCTTTGAAAAGGCGCCATAGAATTTTGGAGATGTGTGCGACGTTTCTTCTGATTGTAAATTACCGGTGGATAAGGATTCTTGCTTTAATTACTGGCAGAAAACTACGGCTGCCATGAAATTCACAACGTTTTAACGGTCAATGTAATTTCGAAATACTGTCCGTCAAAGAAAACGACTGTGGAACCCTCTTGAGGCGAAATCTCAGCAAAACGTACGATAATATGTCCGAAAATTTCCTCATAAGGGCTCAATGATTTCCACTTCGATAAATTTTCTCTATACTATCACTGAATATTCCAGAAAATTCTCACACCTCAAGTTACCGCGAGAATCCTGTGTAAGCAACGTTTGTCAGCTAAATATCCAACCAAGACTTTCATGTTTTCTCATCGTCATGCTCATTCTAGCTGGTTTATACTGGTTTCTGAAATAAACCAGTTGTGAAGGGTGGCCGAGGGTAACCTCCAAAAAACATGTGAACCTGCCAACCGGAGTAAATTCGTGTGACATAAACGTTTTACATCGTAGTCAGATTACATGAGGAGGTATAAAACCCGAAGACTCTCTGCATCGCCCACAAATGGGGTTGAAAATGCCTCCCGAGACAAGATTACAGGATCGAACATGTTTTAATAAGCGGACACTAGACCCCGGTGAAAGTCCAAATCAAGGATTCACAAAAATTGCACATTAACCAGCTGGTGTATATAAAAACTCAAAATTGAAAATGAGTAGTCATTTCGTCTTAATCACTTATGGCCAGATTGAGGATGATCTCCTAGTGTGTGAATGACAGTTCAGCTTGGTCACCAAATCAATTTTTGGAGTGGTACACATTGCTCTATTCAAACCGGACGGTATATACACACCTCAAGTACACCAAATTCTATTAAATCAAAAGTTATCCCTTCACATCTCGCACACAACCGTGGAGAACACGAAGGTAGATATTACGGTCTTATTCGCTGTGCTACAAAAGCTGTATCCACTGATTTTGAGGAGGCTGTATGGTGCGTCGATAGCCCGTATTGGATTTTCTTTGACAAGGACCCGGACAACTGGGAAAAGAGTGAGCTGTTGTTAATTCGCACAACTTTCAAATGGAATACATATTTTGAATGACGAATGATTCCCTGCTGATTTTGAGGAGGCTGTATGGTGCGTCGCTAACCCGTTCCAGGTTTTCTTTGACAAGGATCCGGATAACTGGGAAAAGAGTGAGCTGTTGTTAATCCGCACAAATGGAATGCATATTTTAAATGACTATGAATGATTCCCTTGATTGTATGAATAACAGAGAAGGGGATTAGTTTGTTGTCATAAACCCACCCATTGCTTCACCAATTACACTCATTTGTATACCAGTTTGGTTTTCTTGGGAGAGCCACTTGAAATCCAGCCGAATCTCAGATTTGCAATTTGGGTTCAAGAAGAACTTGAGGTTGACGGAAACTCGGTGACTGAGTCTACCTGATGAGCTCTAAGAAGGTTAAGCCTGGTCATGGGCTACCGAATAGTTTTCAAGAACCTTATCAGTAGCATGGTACGTCCACTCAATGAGGTTTGTTAATAGGCAATTACAAGTCGGTCCATGGACATTGGGGTCGCTAAGGGGGAAATCCTTCTCGCTCATAATCAGTCATGTGATGGAGTGAACACCTGAGCACTCACTAGTGTTACAAACTGCGACTGCCATATATAACTACTGAAAAGGGTGAAACTGACCTTGCTCATGGCAAACAGGTTGTCCATCTGATAGCTAAATGCAAACATAATGTTCGTGGGGACCGGTTTTTTGTAGAACAAGATCCCGCACTTTGCTAGCTAAACGTGAGAGTGGAGGAGAAAAAAAACAGGCCGGATGGCATTAGTACCAATTGTTAACTGGGACAAGCTGAGAAATGTCAAAAAGGTTTAACAAGGTCAAAATGTCGCAGGTTCGCTGGCTTTTTTTCGGACTTATCTAGTGTGTATAAACGTTTCGTGCCATTGGGTACGCTCGTAGTTGATCTAGACCATATGTTGACTAATTGTTTTGGCGAATATCTGACTACTGGTAAATAGTCGAAATGTTTACCCTGAATAGTCATCGATCTTCTTTGGGTAAGTGGCTGTCCGAGTCAGCAAGCATTCTGGACAGTATCGAACCGGACAGTATAAAACCACACTAATTGAGAGTATTTTGAATTCGGCTAGCTAGCAGTTATTTCAATCTTTGAAAGATATGTAACTTTTTATTTCTGTGTCCGTCTCTTACATGATTTGGATGCAGATCAATGGTGTCGCGAAACACATCCAACATTAGCATATCGAGACGAAGACTTACAACTACTTTGCGGTAAAAAACGCTCCTTGCTATCCGAACAACGCGGAATCTGAGGTGTGCAAAAAACCCTCCGAGTTAGCCGGGTATGGGACCAGCTGAGATTTAGCAGGATGCTGATTAGAATAGGGGATCCAGCAGAAAATTCGGCAGTGGAATTTAGTGGGGATAAAGAAGCCAAACTCGCAAACGGGATAGAATTCAATGCAGTTATTTAGTTTGAGTTTATCTTAGCCAACTTCCGGTGAGTTGGGAATTGCCCGAACCGACTTCTTCACCGCCCACTTCCAACATTCTTCAACAAGAAGCGGCGAACTTGGACACAATTATGTCGCATGTTGTTGCGTGTTCATGGTGATGCGTTTCGTATTTTCAGCATGTAGGGAGCCGACAGGACTGTCCGTTTTGGGTGCTTTCATAAACTTAATTTTGGGATTTCGTTATCACACTTGGGTTAATTTATAGACAACTGTCTGCAAAGCGATCGATCGGGAGTCATGTGCTCTAGCAGAACGATACACTGATGTATTTAGTATGGTTCACACCATATGTGGTAACACTAGTGTGGCGTGGTATACTACTGATGAAACACACCAGTAGTGTCTGATCTGGTACTCAGGCTCCATCCCCGCATCTGATGAAAGGGACAGGTTGGTACGAAGAGTATAAAACCGCTTCGCAGTGTTTGTTTATCATTGTTCAATGTTCAAAGGAATTCCAGGAAAGTTCAAGTTAGAGCTTGGAGATGTTCGGTTTCTAAAAACTCTGTGCAAAGGGGATATTTACTTTCTTGTCTAGCGGCATTTGATCGCCTAGTTCTTGTTCATCGGGAATGGACTGCACACAGTATGGCGTTCTTCCTTTCACTGGCACCCTCGGTTACAGCAGTGTGAAGTTCACTTCCTTGTCTGAGTGTCGTACACATGTCACACATAATCTGATATCGTCGAGAAAGTGTGGATACTGTCGGTCCAGATTCTGCAAGCAAATCCAGCTTTTCTGAAAATTGAAAATCCCTGTACAGCTGTTTCATTCTTATTGAGGATCATCAACAGCCAGCACCTCAAGAACTTTTTGGAAGCTATGAGTTCACAACCCCGTCGATAGCAGTTGAAGACAAAAACAATCTGCCGCGAACGACTGAGCAACGAATTGACGAACTTGTACTCTGGCGGGTAGTGGGGTCGCGTCTTTTGGGTTCGTGTTAACTGGCCGCTTGATTGTTGACTTCTGAGATGGAAGACGTACTGGTCATCCCCCGCTACCAGATCAGCGGCTCCTGTCCCAATTGTTTGTTCTTCAAGCAGTCAAGTTTCGGATCCTCCCTGAGGATTTCAAATAAAAACGAAGCGCTCCTCGACTTTTCGAAACCTTTTGTCTTTGCTCTCAAGATAGAAATTCGGCTGAAAATTTCAAAATCCCTCTGGTGGTCAACAAACGTGGGGCATGTCAGAGTGCACAAAGTGAGACTTGGTCAGAAACTTAACCGACAATGGGTTCTTCAGTGGGTAGGAAATTTATGTGGGCATCTTGATTAGGGAGTTATCTACAATAGCTTCTTCGTTATATTAGAAATGAGAATCCTATCCTTAGGAGTGTTTCTTTCCGTAACTAGGTCGACTCGAGCTTTTGACGTTACCATGCTGAGACAACCTTTTGTGGTCTAACTGAGTAGGGGCACAGAATCATATTTCATTGGACTATCCGAATATATCCATAAATAACTTGTGAGAGTTTGATCAATTCATGGCACATGTTTTGGTGCACGTGGCACACGGATTACCTCAAAGCAACTACTGCTGCCCACAGTCCTAGGCCTGAACTCAATTTGCGACTCAACTATCTGCGGGGAATTTCAGCCTCAGGAGTGATTTCTTTTCGAAAAGTGCACAGCCAGTCCTATTTATCATCTCTCTGTTGCGTACGCTGCGTTTAAGTAACTAATCAATAGAATAAATCCGTGATTAACTGATTCGTCGGTGGAACAGTACACAGTGTTAAAAGCCCGCAGTACTCAAAAGAAACGGCGCACCCAGCATGAAGTGAGAAGTGTTATTGTCTCCTTTTTGAAGCTATACGATAAGACTTCACACATACGCTGGTGAGCTGTCACACACAGCACGAGGTCCACGCTACTGTTCTCACGCACGTGTGTTTCTTGCCTGCACAGAAGAACTTGAACTAAGCCGGTCCACACTGTGCGTTTATCACGAATGACTTTATAGATTCTCTCTAGAAATACTAACGATCCCCTGCGGAATCCTCCAAGTCCAGCGCATCACAAAGTAAGACGAAGTGGGAGGCCGCATCCAATGTACAGTGCTTTCGTTAACAGAGTTTTGTTCCCGAAGAAGTACGCCAGAGCCGTGCTTCTCAATGAAATCGAAATATGTTTTCGGTACACAAAAATGTCCCGAAAAACAGTGACGGAAAAAGCATCGTTTTTCCGCTCGGTAGTGGGTAGCTTTCTGGCGAACGTTGATTGTTCCAGTACAGTCACGGTATTAATGAACACAGTCACAGAAAGTTTGTTTATTTTGCGACGGGCAGATAGCTGGTGGCCTCTCCTACTGCTGGGTTTAGCCAAGTTCTAGAACATCGCTGCTCGCGTCCCCATATGAGTTCGTCGAAATGAGGTTATGCAAAAGAGGTGATGATTTCGGGAACCCAATGAAAGGCTTACTTTTTTAATTCAACCTAAAACTATACAACTTTGTTAAAGAAAACTGTACAGGGTGACATCATTGTAAAGTTGGAACTACATTAATCTTTCCAGACATGAGGGATCTAGACAACCGGCCGTGTTATTCGGATTTCCCTGCTTACAGCGGCATGGCACTGTAAACCATGATGCAACACGTATGTGAATGGGGCACTGGTTATCGTACTGGAAACCCTGATGAAGTTTCGGCCAAAATATACACTACGTAATAGGCTATGATACTGGAATACGGTGTACCGTACCGCATCATGAAGACTGCTTGAAGGACGCTAAGGGTTTACTGTAAAAAACTATCTACCTGTTTGTTGAAATGTTGCGTACAGAAACAGGACTTATTGAAATCGAATTTCACAGCAGGCTCCACTGCTATTTAACAGTTAGTACACTCGGCATTCAAAAGGGTTTCGCTAAGCTGCAGAAAAAATCGGCAAAGTCGTCACGTGTTGAAGGCCACGAGCACCCGCCAAACTTGTTGCTGCTTAACTGCATGATAGCTTTACCGGGGGCTACTTGACTATGGAATCTGTGGTTTTCTTGGAGAATATTCCGTGATACATAAGTTCGCATAGTTGATTCAAACGAAGTCGCAACTAAAGATTCACCTAATTGACATTGGAGGAACTATGGACCACGTCAAATTGAACTATGGTTTTATACTGACTCTCTGTTCTGAATCACGTGGACAGCTTGGTGGGCTAAACACTAAAATGCCATTTCCGACCGGCATCAATGATAGTTTACCGTTGAAACATCACCAGATCCTAAAGCATCGTGATGATGGAAATTCGTCCAACCGACGGTGTGCAGCCAGCGTTCAAGCCACAAAACTGCTCGTCAATTCTACGTTTTTTCGCTGTTTTCGGGACGATAAAATTCCGAACAGAATTCGGAATTCATTTCTTTGTTTAAATCTCAATTGGAGAGCTTGTATGGCGTTTCAGATCTCAGATCTCACAGATGGTTGAAGTTACAACTCATCCATCATATCTATCTATATAAGGTCAATTTCAGCCGGCGATGACAGGTTTAACAAAACGTCTTCACATATTTTATGCATAGTAACAATTAAAGAGGCGCGTTTCAACAGCTAGTGTGCAAACTGCCTGTTAGCGGTTTGTTAATTCAGCTGTTTTCTGCTTGACTCTAAAACATGTTATGAAATTCGTTTCAAACATTCACCTCATATATTCTCTGTCTATTTGCCTGGATTTTGAATAAGTCTTCTTCGCTAATTTGTACGTCATCCGCCTTTGAATTTCATCTCATGAGCTGGAGATTTGATTCTAACGTTACTCGTAAACTTTTCTACGTTGACAGACTATTTAGGAGGCTTAGTCCCAAACTCATGTTTTCTTCGGGTCTGTGAAGTTCATCATAACAATATCTCCAATTTTTGGTGGCTTTCTTTCCTTGTTTCCCCTGGCCGTTGTCATTTGTATTGCACTGTGACTGGAGAGCATCTCGAGGACCAACCAAGTACGGATGATGTCCCCTCGTTTGAAGACGGAGAGACTGCACGCTAATCCCCAAGCTCGGCGAACACACCAAAGGTTACTTGATTAAAAACCAACGAACACACCCGAACTAAAAATAGTTTCTCGCACTGCCGTATGTATGCTATGACATATCAGTATGCAGACGAATTAGTATGGTTACCTAATACTGAATACTAGAGATCCTAACTTGGGTGATTGGCTGTGAATATTTTTGTTGCATCTGTTGCATGAATGTGTTCTTCATTCCCGCCAGGAAAAGTGGTGTTCATCAAGACCCATCTCCGTCAGTTTTGATGCCTGTCTTTCTACCTGTCAGTCTGTCGGTCTATCTGTCTACGTCTATCTATCTATTTATCTATCTATCTATCTATTTATCTATCTATCTATCTATTTATCTATCTATCTATCTATTTATCTATCTATCTATCTATTTATCTATCTATCTATCTATTTATCTATCTATCTATCTATTTATCTATCTATCTATCTATTTATCTATCTATCTATCTATTTATCTATCTATCTATCTATTTATCTATCTATCTATCTATTTATCTATCTATCTATCTATTTATCTATCTATCTATCTATTTATCTATCTATCTATCTATTTATCTATCTATCTATCTATTTATCTATCTATCTATCTATTTATCTATCTATCTATCTATTTATCTATCTATCTATCTATTTATCTATCTATCTATCTATTTATCTATCTATCTATCTATTTATCTATCTATCTATCTATTTATCTATCTATCTATCTATTTATCTATCTATCTATCTATTTATCTATCTATCTATCTATTTATCTATCTATCTATCTATTTATCTATCTATCTATCTATTTATCTATCTATCTATCTATTTATCTATCTATCTATCTATTTATCTATCTATCTATCTATTTATCTATCTATCTATCTATTTATCTATCTATCTATCTATTTATCTATCTATCTATCTATTTATCTATCTATCTATCTATTTATCTATCTATCTATCTATTTATCTATCTATCTATCTATTTATCTATCTATCTATCTATCTATCTATCTATCCAAGTATCTACCAGGACGTCAAAATTCAAAGTTGATTGTAGCGAAACTACACGGTCAAACAATCAACAACAGACTTACTATCTCCTCGTCCGTTGGGCGTTTGTATTCAAGTCCTGAGTACCATAGGCTTTCACAGTATCGTCTCAACGTATCCTGTAAGCAGAATACCTCCTATGAGGATGGCCACAATTTGCAACTCAGAACCAAACACGGCTAACAATCCAAGAGGCAGAAAAGCATCCTGAAGTATTTGGCTAAAGTCCAAATGAAGTGGTATACAAAAATTCTATGCAGTACCCGACAAGTCAACCGCTATTTGGTCAGTTCAAGCGGTCATTAAACTGGAAAACCGGCCATGAGTTCATTTGGTCACTTATCACCCATCAACAATGCTATCGCAGCCTTGATTTTATCTTTAGGGAGAAAAGCATCATCAATATGGCTATCATCATCATCACCATCATTATCGTCGCCATAATCAGAGTAACCAGGTACTTGACCAGGTTCTTCTCAGCGACTCTGAAAACCACACCTCCGCTTTACTCGTGATTTGATAAATCTATTAAATGACAATTCGATTAGCTACACCTACGCTGCGTGATGAAATCGGGATTACAACATATCCTGCATAGTGACAGGAAACTCGATACCGCCGTGTACACCTGTACTGTTGTCGGATCCTACTCATCATCGCCGGTGATTCGGATTTTGATCCCGTTGTTTGGAACCAGCGCTGCAATTCATGTCCAAAGTACACAGAAGGGTGAAAAACAGTTTATGGTTTCCTAAGCGGACGGAATAGGCAATTGAGTTGATGATTATGCTTGATGATCGTTGAGAAACAAAGTCTTTGGAATCTGTGGTTAACTTTTTCAATTTTATTCCTGGTTGTTTATTGATGATAAAACTTGTGAGAAAGGCTTTGTGCACGGTCAAAACTGCTGCGTTAAGGAGCTCTAACAAACTTGAACTTGGCTTCGTAAGTGTGTCAAATGATTGTATGAAGTGGGTAGTACGGTACGGATAAATCTTTTTACCAATGTGTCGTTGATCGTCATCATGACGTTTTGCTTCTTATTCTATCAAGACAGGGTTATTAGTGTGCCGGGGCTTTCCAGTGTCACTCGGTGGCCAGTGATTGCCTTCCATTTTGCGTGCCTTACCTCGGGTGTTCTTTTTTAATTTACGCAACTCGGTGTTTACTCTGTATCCACACTCATTCACTTCACACCTGTCTTTACAGTGCCCAATGTGTATTCAGAATCACTTTGTGTTGATTCGTCTGTTCTTCTACGACGAACCTCGTGGTAACTCGGAGGTTAAGGCATGAACTTACCGATTACAAGCTCCTGGTTTGAACCTAATTCTGGCATCTCGGTTGCTCTAATCTAGGCTTATGCAGCCTGGAGATATCTCAGCCTTTGTGGTTTCTTCGGGTGACGTGGCAGGTACGTACCGAAAGTCAAGCACTGCTGTAAGTCCTAAATCCTTTTTAACACTACCGATCGCTTACGTCATTTCCTTGGTAAAACTTCACCTGGGATTCCCTTGATGATGTCCTGAAAGTGTGACTTCTCAACAAGGGAAACCCTGGATATTCGTAATACACTACTCATAAGGTTGCCGAAAATTTTTCGACAGCCCACGACTGGTTTCGCCCTTCGTGGGACTCATCAGGTAGGCGCAATCCCCGAGTTTCCGTCAACCTTATGTTCTACTTGAAACCAAATTGCACGAAATTAGCGAAATACACTCAGTTGCAAACAAATTTGGTTTTGCAAGGGAATCACCTGGAACCCAGCTGAATCTCTCGTTTGTGATGTTTCCAGGCAACTGAATGTGCTGCACTGAGACTATGGCTAGTCTCATCCTTTTGCATAAACTGTGTATCCGTGGTACAGATTACGTAGGCTCTCGGTTGATAGGAAAACATTTGCAGCCGAATGAGAATTGATCGTTTCAGAGAATTTTGTTAAACAATCAGTGGTTTTTTTGTTGGGTGACCCTCGGTTTTTTTTCACCAAAGCTTCTTCTGTCTGAGTGAACGAGTTACCTAATTGTCCGAGAGTTAAGGCAGACAGATAACCAATCAATGAGGTCTCTCTCAATTGGCGCGCTTGTCCGTTGGTGAACGTTACTCAAAAGAGCACGTGACTTAGTGTGTATCGATCTAACGTGGTAGCTTGATCATTTGTTTACTGTCACCGCCATGCCCTCCATTACTCGTCAATCACTTTGACACTCGAGTATGCTAAAGTGTGCTTGTGTGAAATTATCCACCTCTGTGCTCCGTCTGTTGGGTCTTCCGCGGCTCGTCCTTTAGTGAAGCTCATGGGGTCGCAGAACCAGACAAAGTCACGAGACTGTTCTCGGAAGGGCCAATCGGGACCCATTCCACCGAACCGGAATTCTGCTTGCGGTTACATGATATGCAGAATTTAACCTTCTGCTGTGCCGGTCAGTGTCATGCTCGTTTACTTGTTGGTGCAAAGAATGTGAACAACTGAAGTTGATTTTATAATTTTGTACGTAGGCAGTACCCGAGATTTTTTAACCCAATTCTTCAAGTTGGTTTTCTGGACCGTCAAGCCTACCCCTGACTCGAAGTTCCACATCGGGAACTCAACAATGTGGATGATTAACACTTATGACCAGTAGGTTGGGGGGGGGGAACTGTGATCAAATGAAATCAAAATTTTGGCCTTGCTTTTCCAGTTTACAGCACTGTAGTGAAATAGTCCCCCTTGGTTGCCGTTCACAAATTCCCTTGATCTATGTGGATGCCAGGACAAATTGATGAGGGTTGGGGAGATTCAGTGTATTTTACTCTGCTTTGAACTTGTACTATAAACCCAGATCATTGTAATGTTGACCGCACACCGCCGTCCGAGAATTTGGCTGATCCAGAAACGGTTATCCGCGTGCTTATCAGTTCTACGCTACCTGTTTCATCTGTGATGAGAAGCTTGGCTATTTCCAATTGCTGTCGTGTGAATCTTAGTCATTGTTTTACAAAAGTCCATATTTCGTAAACTTATTGGGCTATGCTACAGAAGAGAATGTTGGTGGCTCGGGTAGCATCGATGGTCGTCGGTTTGTTGACTGAGCTCGCTATGCTACAGAAGAGAATGTTGGTGGCTAGGGTAGCATCGATGTTCGTCGGTTTGTTGACTGAGCTTGGCAGACAAACCAAAGACCATGTATTCGGCTATCTCCTAAGTTGATGTCACTGTGGGGAGATTCGGAAATTTTCGATGGTGACTTCGTCGTGTTAGTGGGGTCACTGTGTTCTGAAGAGGAGAGAAGCATTGTACAGTCCTGTCACCCTTATTGGAAATCATTGGAAATACTCATCTCAAGAAACTACTTGAGGGGGTTTTGAACCCGAGTAGTAGCGCAGTTTGGACACTCAACTGTTTGGTCAAGAGCGGCTGATCAGAGTCATGATTGTCTCCAGAGTGCTCCTCCGTACAAATTTAAAAAACTAGTAAGAGACTGGATGTGCAACACAAAAAGCCATGTTGGGTGCCTGCATATGACTTGCGGACGGGGGTGACACGCTGATGTCGAGGACGTCACGAATAGACTTTGGTAAAAAACATGGATGAGGTCAGCGTCGGCAAAATGTCCTTGTGGTCGAGTGAAGTTAGGAGCGGATTTTTGGGCACTGCGAAAGATTTTCCCGGCAATATCACTAAGCCTTCGAATGGCTGCTATTTCACCCTTTAAAGTTAAGTTGAGCAACGCGTCTTCCTTATCCACGGTTATTTTTGGAGATCTCTTGGTGTTTACGCGCCGTTTTCCCAACAAATTTGAGGAGATAACATATACAAAGAGACTTTCTGCTTCCTCACAACATCACACGGGCATATATTTTTGACTCTCAGTTCAATGCAGTTTTTTTGCGGTTTTCTCTGCAGCCTGCATGCAGAGTTTATTATTCTGCTCCTTCGAGAAGGTGAACCTTGTGTCACTGGATATCTTAACCGAGGTCCTAAGTTCAGTCTGTGCTGGTCAAGCGAACTCACTCGCAATACTCGTCTAGATAACCATCGATACAGAGCAGTTTAATGATGCCCGACCGTAGACAATAAACATCAAGGGGCGAAATGACGACCGAATAGCTTAACCATCCTTTTTTTCGTGGTGAAGGCGAAGATTTGTTGAGTAACTCAAGTTTTTTTTAGTCCGGAACACTAAATTCAAGCTTCAATTAAACATACAACGTTTTCAGATGAGTTGGTGTTGGTAAGTGGTTTCGCAACATCAGGCAAAAGAAAGCGCATTATCCCTGGTTTTCAAGTTGTTGTGCTAGTCAACGAAACCAAGAGAATCACCGAAACTGTGTTCGGCGGGGGGGGGGCGAGATGGCTCAAGTGATTAGAGCGCGAATTTACCGACCGGCAGGTCCCTGGTTCGAACCCCACCTCTGCCTCTCGACTTCCCCTGTCTAGGCTTGGGCAACCTGGCAGTATCTTAGCCCTCGTGCTTCCTTCGGGCGGCATGGAAGCTAGACACCTGAAGAGTGGGACAGCACCTGACGGGCCCCGCACGATTAGTCGGCTGTTCAGCCACCTGGCCAAAAAATGAGTGGTTGCCGTCTTTTTGGATGGTACAGGTAGATACGGAATTGTAAAAATACATCAGTTTCAATATCCTGGCCATACATCAACTAAAATCTGTCCGTTTTAGAGTGAAGCCAAAAGTGAGCCGCCTACCCTCAAACACCACCGCCTCCAAGGCATTGCACGTGGATCACATGAGAACATCTGATTAACAATGTTAAAGCCTGATGAATGGTTTCTAAAGAGCGTCATCGGCTTGTCCAAATAAAGATGGCTTGATTTAGATGCACCGATCAGTCTAGCTTGGCTATCCGGTCCGCACACCAGTTGGTGAATTGTCTAGCCTTGCCTTGCTCACTTAAAATAATCCCGCCTAGAAGGTACCACAAAGTAGACGAAGCATGATCTGGATAGAGAGGACACAAAAGACTACAAAGGTGTTTGGCTGTACAGACGAGTGTCATATGCCTGTGTGGGTTAGGGCTATTCTTTCGGTTGTCTAGGTTATCTGCACTTTGCCTACACTTGCGGCGAACTGAAACACTCGAGTCCCGGCTGTCAAACGGAATTCAGCTGAAGTGACTCAGGTCCTTGTTGTGAGGTGTGTTTAGTTAGCCCCTTCTATCTGTATATATTGACTGATATGAACTTAATGTGAACTCTTGTTCCCTGACAACCTACTGGAGTAAGTTCTAGACAACAATCAATTTTATCGCTAGGTTTTGAACCGAAATATTCATGAAAGTCAATCATTAGGGCAGTGCTAGCACCACTGAACACATGTAGCGGAACTCGGCTACCAAACTAGATATGTGTGATCTCTAGGGGAGATTTTCAAAGTCCACGAGCCTTGGTAAAGTCTGATGAGCTTGAAGCGTATCAGGAAACGAGTCAGCTAACAGATTACTGCTCCACAGCCTTTTGTACCTGAAGCGCAGCTGAATAATACTAAGTCTTCGCTCTAGAAAGTTAGTTATGTTCTAGCATTTCTAAAATAAACCTAATATCCAACAATTATCTCATAATAGAAGGCCGAACAAGGCACCTACTACGTAGTATGAACACTATACAACAAGTCTTGACTTTGTGCGAACCTGTCCTCCGACACGAGGTGATTCAGTCGACGCTTGGAGGAACACTTAGAAAACTGATTTCGAGCCTATGAAGCAGCTAACCGTTCTTGGAGAAAAATATCTCGAGTAATTCCTGTGATTTCCCAATGTCTTTTCAAAGCACTGGAAATCCCATTCACTCTCATCCAACGCAAACTTCGACAATTCAATACAGGCGGGCTTTTTTTCATCTGAGTTCATTACTGACACATCACTCGAGTAGTTTCATTCACTGAGTACAGAAAAAATCATTTCATATATGTTTCTGGAATTTGAAATGAGCCCCCTAATGCTTCATTCTAGATTTCCAATAGTAGAAGGTTGGCGAAAGTTCTTAACAGCACGGAGCTATGTTCCGAATATAACCTCACGTTATTGTATGCTCCAAGCCGAATGCTCCCTCTCCACTGAAGGTACGCTTCTGTCCCGGACGAGGACTTTTATCCTTATGGAGACTCTTCAGAGAGGCGCAAAGTTTTCAGTCACGTGACACTTTAGCTACTAGGTTCAAGCTGTACATCCTGGACCAACCATGTCAAACAGTTGGCGAACTCGCCTCGAGGTGTGATTATACTTCCAAACCGATGTATGTTTATTCAAACATTCACCCCATTACTAATAAATCGTCAGAATGCTTCGTCTAACTAGTGCTGTATTATCTCGAAGGAATTTATAATCGCCAGCGCTAAGTGACCAGCAGCTGGTCACCACAACAATACATGCTGTGTATCGTTCGGTGTGGAAACTTTGACATTTCGCACGTCAAGAATTCCTCTTATGGTACGTACATATTCCCACGTTGATTGATTTGGCACAGAAAATTCCTCTATCTGGGCTGGCTAACAAACAGGCAATTTAGGATAACACGAAAATGGGCAACTCACGGAACATGCATGGATCAGTTTGGCATGCTCTCCGGAGATATATCCCGTGCTCTGAGGCATTGCGACCGGTACCCACCGGCGATGCATATGGCCAGATTATTAGTAGTCCACTATGGCATGCCGAATCTGATAGATTCACGATCGATAATTCCGGTTGACTCTAGGGATTTAGATAATCCGTGGCACTCTGTGACAGTCTGAGAAGTCACTCTGCCCTAAAGGCTGCTTGGTGGTATTCTCACAACCGAGCTGTGACACATTTTTAGGCACAATGAGCAACAATACCCAACACGTTGAAGCTGCTGCAAAGTATGTTGTGTGACAGACACACCAGTGTTAGTATGACAAACACACAGTTTGGGTGTAAACGATAGGCGGCGCCATGGTGATGTGTAAACGGTCCGCACAACGCTGATGCTGCCTCAGAACTATCAGGCAGTTGTGCACACTTAAGGTTCTAATTGTTTCAACCGATTAATCAACATGATTAATGCTATTTAACGTACACAAATCGTCCGTTTTAAGATTGTTAAACGCCTTGAAGTAGATTGTTATCATCGGAGATTGGAAAAACTCAGGATCGATGATCGTTTCAAAAGCGTTTGATGTAAGCAGTCCATAGAAGACATTCATCGGCCAGCCGTATGAAAATTACCGGCAAATTACCGTCATTTGCCAAATGAGGTGGTGGTAAACCGGAAGACCCAACTGAAACACAGCTGAATACCTCGTTTACGATAGTCTTCAGCTGAATATGCTGCACAAAGACTGCTTCATGTTGCAGTTGATGAACTATTCCGGATATTGCAGCAGACTTCCTTAAATGCGCAAACTGTTCTTGCAGTTGCCGAAAACTCTTCAACAGCCAATGACAGGTTTCGCCCATTTCGAATTTCCTCGGGTGGGCGTATTCCTCGAGTTCCCATCAAAATGACGTTTTAAATGGACGATTCTGTCATTAAAATCAAACTAGTTAATAAATAAATACAGTTTGCGAACTGCACACAATCAAGTGTTGAAGTAGATCATAAGTTCACGGCATCCGGGGTACTGTGTCTGGCTGATGATCTCCAACAAGAACGGACCCAGTTGTGGGCCGTCGAAAATTTCTTCAGAAGCCATGTAGTAGTGTGTTCCGTAATGAACATCAAAGTAATCCTTTTGCGCCAGTAAGAAAAGTTTGACTGAGATGGACGAAAGTAGCAATGTACAAAAGTTTCTGCTCGGCAAATTGTGGATCACATTTTCAGCGGCCCGAAATACCCAGATTTGAATGGGATAATAGATTCATCCAGTGTCACTAATCATCTTTGTCGCGAGCGTTGTTCGCCGTTCCTAATTATTCTTGTAGACTCATGGTGCAAGGTTCTTGCTTCAAAGCATCCGCTGAGCAACGCATTGCGGCTCAATATTCAAAAGCACACCGCGGAATTCAGACGAAAATGACAAGATAGGAATGTGTTTAACTGACAGGCGGCAGTTAAAACACGCAGTCTTGTCGCCGTAGAAGACAAACAGAGTTTGCTTTTCTAGTGTGTTATTAACTGAAGTGGCATCGCATTGAGGACTTCCCCTCAATGTTTGATTGTGCCTTACTGAATCAGTAAATAATTAAAGACTGTTTGCACACAATTTGTCCGCGAAAATTGGAGCAATTTTTGTTGGAGTATAGCCACTACGGTGGAAGTGCACAAAAAAGTTGAGTATCTCCTCGGAAACCATCCGGAGGAGAATATCACATAATATTTTCACCTCAACACGGGTTGAAACCAGTATAAAATCATCTTTATGAGGAATGATCTGTAGGGTGCACAACAAGAGACCCTCCCATAAGTGTGGGGTCTGAATCCCCCGTGAAATGTGTACTGCAGGTGAATCCATAAACAAATTAAACATCTGCTTCTTGGTTTATAACCATAAAATGGCTTTAACTGCAGGGTCAAGTTCCACTAATTTGCTTGGTCCATAGCACGCAAACCTGCGTTGTGTACCCATGCTAAAAACCAATTGGGGCAGAACAAGAAAGATAACCAAATCCGACTAAAAATCAATAACCAGCGGTAGAATAAAATAGGATTGTTTTCTATCTTATAAGTTTTCGCGAAATTTCTGTCAACAAGCCTTATTATGGCATTCTATCCGAAACACAAGTGGTGATCACTTTTGGAGTTTGAATACGGAATTTGAAGATGAGAAAGGCAGGAATCCTTGCCGCTCAACCACTGTACTTATCTCTTCTATTCACAGCAACCACAGCAGTCAGAAGCTCGGCAAATAACGGAAGTAGGTTCCAAGTTGTCCTTCAGAATAGAAAAGTTAATCGATTTTGGTAACCCTTATTCATATTTTCTCAGTGCGGGAAAATTTTGTGCTCCATATCCAGGATAAATTTTGGCGGTCGCCAACATGTTCATTGCTCAGTGTGACCGAAAAAATGTACACCAGCTCCTTTTTCTCTTGTTACTGTGTACCACGTAAATTTTCTCGAAAATAAGATGAGCAGTTTATCCACAATTGGGTGAAATCGTTTGGATGCACGCAATGACAAGCGAAGTTTGGTTGTTGACAGGTATTTAAACAATCCAGAATAATGCTACACTACTTGAAGGATTGTCAGTAGTTAAACTAAGCTAGAGAATTACCATAGTTCAACTCCATGGATTCACTCGTATTCCCCAGACAAGAGCTGCGGTTGACTTGAATTCTGACATGCTTGCATTCTAAACAACCCCTCCGTGTTTTGCAAGACTCGCATATTCAACGCAGACGATATATATATAAAGTAAATCAATTGAAAAATTAGATTCTGGCTGTGAGTATATGGAGAGATTTGGTGACCATCAGTGCGCTTTTCCATGTGGGAAAATGTGTAATAGGGCCGAACATCAGGGAAGGGTGGCCACACTGCTGTGTTTCGAATTTTTATCACACATGTCTTGCAACTGGCTACAGAACAAAGACCGCCCGATTAGTAAGCATTCACTAATTGCCTGAAAACAAAAAAAGGCCGAAGCTGCAATGCGCTGGTTAGTGGTGAAACAGGCTGGGTTGAAATGAAGATGCGGATACTGATAACCGTGAACCTGCAAACCTGTGGCTCTGTTAGGCTGAGTGTTTACCTACCGGGATTACCACATATCTTTACCAGACACCTTTGTATCCAAACTTTACACTCGTGGATACGTGTTAAAGTGGTTAGAATGCTGGAGCGCTTAGACATCGGCGTCTACAAGAAAAATTTATGAATACGTTCTACGGTCCATTGTCGCTTTGACCTGATATTTTGATCCCAATAGCTCAACTAAACTTGGTCGTATTTTAAGACGATTTTTTGCCTCTGAAAACATAGTAGATCTGCTCAAATGGTTGATCAGTTGTTAGAAGACGTGTGTTTCCACAAAAACATGGGCTATCCGCATGGCGCGAATCGATTGTCTGATTAGAAGACAATTGTTAATGCTCACTTGTGAGTAGCCATGCTATGGTTTCCGAAGAAAGTTGCATTAGACGTCCGGACCCGAATTCAAGCGACCATATCACTCCAAATATATTGAACCATGTTTACCATTTCTAAGGGGTTATAGTTGCATGTTCGTGTCCTGCACCTCAGCGAATTCAAGGTCTTTAACTAGAGTACACCATCAACAACCTTCATTGCTTTACTGCAGACGTGTTTTACACGATTTCCCTTACCTACAAGTAAAATAAATCGAATAAAGTGTGCGTAATGTTCGCTTCATGTGGTTCCATTGCAACCTTCTTCATCCGTAGGCAGGTAGGCAAACAGAATTGTTTTTAGCGAAATACACTCATTTGCAAACAAATTTGGTTGCGCGGAAGTTTCCCTGGAACCCATCTGAATCTGTCGCTTATGATGTTTAAACGCAACTGAATGTGCTGTATCAGGCCGCCTCATGTTTCAATTGGTACGACGTTTGAGATATCGAGGGATTCAGCTGGGTTCTAGTTGAGTCCCCGCAAATGAGTACTATTCACTAATTTCGTGCAGTTTTGGCTCAAGTAGAACATAAATTCGACGGAAACTCGGGGACTGCACCTACCTGATAAGCCCCAAAAAGGACTAAAACTATCGCGGGCAATCGAAGAATTTTCAGTGACCTTATTAGTAGAGAATTTTTTTATCATTTTGGCCTCATTAGCAAGTAAAACGTCAAAAAATCTTCGGAGAAATATGAGGTCGAGAGGAATATGACAGATCTTGGAAGATCACACATCTTTAAGTATCTGTCAGTGTAACAGACTTTTGAAGTGACACTTTTTGATATGGTGCTTTCGAGTGATTTCAAAAAACATCTCAAAGGACTCCAAAGGACGCAGAGCTTAGCGCGGATTCGACCTTCACTAAGTAGTACGAACGAATTAGTATTGAGCATTGGGCGTACAATGCAGAAATGTATACCTTCACCATTGGTCTTCAACAAGGGAAATGTGACCTTGGACCTAAGGAAGCCCCAAAACCTCACAAGGTGTTAGCGATCAGGTAAGCGTTATGGGTTAGAGATCCCGCATGAACAGCATGTATCGGTAACACTGGAATTAGGTGTGGAGCATAAGATGATATTTCCAGCTTACAGAAGCATACCTCAGTAGTATAGTACTGTACATCTTCAACTAATTGCCGTTTTCGTCCCTCTGATATAAGCAACGGAAGCTCAGCTCTTTCATTTCATGCGATGTGAGCTTTACACATTAGTGTTCGGTATTCGTTAAGAAGGGAGAACTGATAAGAAAGCCTTTTTTACGAAGATTCCCCCCCAATTAAAGTCAGTCTGTGCTGAGAGGTTGAGAAAAACCATACGGCTGTTTCATCCTAACAGGGAATCAGTAGCAATGCGAATTACATGAAATTTCACGCAGTCTCGATTCAGTAACCTTTAGTTAAGCAGAAAGGGTAAAAAGGAGGAAATTTTGAAGATTTTCAACTACACTTGTCAGAAATTTAAACGGCAATCACATACTGGATCTTGTAAATGCATACTGATTTAAAATCAGGGAAAAATACGCAGGTTATATTTTTACACGTATATACGTGCGCTTAAATTAACGTTTGAAAACAGGGTCGTAGGTCGGATTCATCGTTTTCTACGCCCACCAACAAGTATCGTGCTAAGACCTACCATATTCGCCCAATTTTTAGCGAAGCTTGCCCACGCAAGTGTGAGAAACGTGTTCATATAGATGGACCGTTGGTTTGTTACTGAGCTGCAGACACTGATTGAATATCTTGTCTGATTTAAGGTTTTTTGTTCCGAATTATAGTTACAATGAGTGACTGTTCGAAAGATGCCGAAATTTAGAATTCAGTAGATCTAATCTACCTAGTTCGTTAAAGTTGTCTTCTTTGCAGTATGTTCGGCACCAAGCCTAACAGAGAGTTGGAACAGTTTGCTTTTGATCAGATGCTCCAGTCCTCAATAAAAAAATCTGCGACCTTTGTGGCAGCTTCCTTGGATCACAGAGTGAAGCTAACTAACTGTGTGGAACAGCTGTACTGTGAACCGAAAAAGCCAAGCAATCCCAGGCTAAACTCCTCTAAAAATCCAGATCTACCTGGCAGGTTTTTAGCAACTTACGATACCAAATTTAGAAGTGGTCTGAATTTTAGTCGTTTGCAGCGGCAAAGAAAGTTTAATTTGAACGGACCTATTTCTATGTCCTCGTGAGCACACTTGGGTAGGGTGCTCAATGGAATGGAGATGTAAAATCAATGAATCGATCAGCTGAACGCTCCTCGATATTTACTCACTCAGAACTGTTCACATATTCACATATTTTCTGTGGATAACAGATCACTATTTGTCGACTCCTGGTTCAAGGACGGTTCTTAAATATGTTTATTGAAACGTTGAATAAATTGAGTCTGTGAGCATCACTCTCAAGTGCTACATGATATGAACTCAGTGCACTTGAAACAAAAATAATTGAGCGTGGAATACTGCAGCAAGGTTTGTGTCTGGTGATTTACGCTGTACGATCAGGGTGGATGACAGACGGAATAGTGAGCCAAGTCTAATGGCAGGAACCGTACACTGAGAGTATCTGCGCCAGCCCGTAGGCAGCGCAGGAAATGTCTAGTTACACGTTATTTATTCCTTCAGCAGTCATGTTTCCACTTAGTTGTCCTCCTTTGCTGTACAGGTGGCCTTACTGTTCGACTAGTACATTTGCAATCATTTGCATGCGAGATTGGTTTTCATGGGAGGCTCACCTGCAACCTCGCTGAATCTCTCTTTTATGATGTTCCTTTTTGACTGAATGTACTGTAACAGTCCGTCTTACGTTACAGTCGGTAGTGCATTCTAGATGCCGTAATACATTGTAAAGGAACATCATAAACGGGAGATTCAGCTGGGTTCCAAATGAGTCCTCCGTGAAAACCAACGTAGAAGAGTGTTTGAAGTACAACATAAGGTTGACGTGGATACTCGGGGAATGCACTTATCTGAGGAGCCCCAAGAAGGGCAAAACCGGTCGTGGGCTATTGAAGAGTTTACAGCAAACTTATTAGTAGTTTGTCATGTCTGTACAACGCTCTAACGTTGTTTCTCATCTCTGTCAGCAGATTCTGCTTTTGTGGTATCAGGTTTTGACAACCATGATAATAAATTCGGACACTGTACCGCGTTTCTAACGACAAATGTGGATGCGATTACCCTTTGAGACACGAAACAATGAAAGAGTGAACTGGAAGGCCCAGCGTCACCATGGTACTATACCTGAGTTAACTTGGACAAAATTTGTCACAAGTTTGCTTCTTAAGGGATGTAAAATTCTTCATGCTTTCCTTTGAATCACAAACAAAACTTTTCCAAGATTGCATTTGTTGATTGTTTTTCTCGCTGTCGGCAGTTCCTGGAAGAAATGGAGGCGGTAACTGTTTCAAAGTTTCTTTTTTAAAGCAAATAACGTATTCACTTTACATCACTCTCACTTGAATAATCGTCTTCTTGTCCTGGACGTATCATTCTGGTGAGTTCATACCGAAGTACGGAAGCAGTGACCTCGGGATTTGCTCTTATTTGAACTCATCAACAGTAAATGTGCTTGACTCTTTTGCTTTGAACTCCGGATAGCTGACGTGAAAAGTGCCCCTCCGGTGCATAATCACGCCCCACTGATGCGCGTGCGACAGCGTTACCACTGTTCTACCGGCGCAGGCAGAAAGCATCTGAATTTTAAGGTGAACCTGTTAAGATCTAAGTGACCTGATTGATTTATTCTAGGTCTGGTGTGGGCCCGCCAGAATAACTTGAATAAGAAAAGGATCGTCCAAACGATTGATGTGAATTCTGTGAATCCCGCAATCACTTAAGAAAAGACTGTTGTCAGTTTATGGGTTAGTGCCGGGATTTTTATGATATGACCTTCTTCAACAAAGGAGCAAGTCTTGAGCAGTGGACCCAGCACTTTGAGTAACAGTTCTCATGACCAAATTCTGCCACTAGTTTGGACAAATCAACTGAATTAGAACCCCGAAGGGTGAAAGCGGAACCTCAAACCGACCTCGGAAATTTATAGCAGCGTATGCTTTACAAAGCGTGACACACCTCTTCACCCGAATAACTTCCCAACAGAATGTCCGAAGAGGGGGGTAAAGTCCTCGTTCAGCGCTTGTCTAATCTGTTTGCCTCCATTTGGGAGAAAGAGATCGTCCAAGACAACTGAGGAGAATCGATAAAGTGCGCATTTACAAATAGGACTCGTAGTAGATGTGGTACTCACAGTGTGATCAGATTGACCCCAGCCGTAACAAGATACTTGCTTTTAGTTCGACGTCGTCGCCTTGTGGTGGTTCGTAAAACACTGACTCAAGAGCAGAAAGCTGAATTCCAGCCTGATTGGGGTTGCGTTGACCAAATCTCCATACTCCCAGCAGGTGCTGGAGCAAAGCCATACGTATAAATGACCCACAATTTTAGATTCCTGGATTACCAAAGCGCATTCAACTCGGCTGACCATTTCTGTTCCCATTAACACGCTTGCCCATCAAGGCATGCCCCGGAAGTTTGTGAGTTTGTTTGTATTCTCAGACTTCTGGACGTGTAAGAATATACTGAGAGCTCTCCAAAAGCTTCCGTACACTGAGCGGAGTCCGTCAGGGTTGCTCACTCTCTCCATTCCTTTTTAACTTCGTGATCGATGAGATGATGAGACGAACGCTGGAAGGTCTCCCAGAGCCTGGTGTTCAGATTGCCCGTGACGAAAACCTTATCGATCTGGAATATGCAGACTACATCGTTCTCGTCCCCAAAGAGGAGGGGAAAGCGCAGATGTTTTTGGACGAGCTCATTAGTGCCATCCCATCATTTTCCATGCACTTTGCATCCACAAACTGTAATGGCATGTTCCTGGGCATGCATTCACTGAACATAGGCTGTTTTGATATATGGCTGTGAGACGACCTGCTCGGGCAGCGGAACTGATACGTCTTCAAGTCTTCGATAGCCTTTGCCTCAGAACTCGTGTGGGTTGTCGTCGGCGAATTGGCAAGGAGTTAGAAAGCGAGTTTTCGGTTGTGCGACTGGGACTTTTATTGAGGAGTTTGTCCAGCACCAGAAGCCGCTTTGGGTAGATCATGTATTCACGTGCCAAACCATTGTTTGCTGAGAAGTGTGCTGTTTTCTTTACCCAATTCAGGTTGATGCAATCAGAGACTGGCTAAAATTTCACTTATTAGAGAGGTATGGAAACGATTCCGATGAGTCTGGGTGCGTCTGGTGCAACTCACATTCCAGAATGGGGATCACGTTTTCCCCGCTGTTGTTTGAGACCATAGACCAATCTCCAATGGTCGGAAGACTGGTACGGGACTTTTAGACAAGGAGTTAAACTCGGGTGAGATACACCTTGTAGGAACTCTTGGTATAGTTAACCTTTTTTTGAAGAAATAGAGTTCCTTGCAATCAGACAGGCACTCTTAAGGTAGCTAGGTTTCGAACTATTGGCTTGGGTGGAACTTTTCCCAAACGACCTAAGCTAAAAATCTTTTCACCGTATTAGGTTTAGCAACGACAGTTTACCACATATATCTTAGTTACCTGCACCAAAGTTGTGTACCATTGTCTTGAATATCGAATTTAGAAAAAATTGCAACTCATCGCAGTCACAATGATATGGTACCATCATGTTTTTTATGAAGGTGTGCGGGAATTTGTGGATATGTATATGAAGTCAACGGTATTTTATGTGTACACCTCTTTGAAAGTCACATTTGATATTTTGATGTGTATAATTGAAATTGCTCAACTCTGAACAATATTATTTTTTCAAAGCCTGGAAAGACAACATGGTGAATTTCCTGGTGGTTTCCATTACTCGGTCCGCCTGTCACGACGCCTGAGCCGTCGACCTGTCACTGGACTGGATCTGGACTGGACTGACTCTTCGCATTTCAGTTGTTCGATTTTTAGAGCAGGTAAGGATATGCACTGATCATGAGCTCCAATGCGGGAGGTAATCTTGGTGTGGAGCAATAGGGCTATAGTTTGCACGAATTTCCTGATTGAGTAAGAGTTGTTTTGGTTTGACTTGGTTTTATCTTACCTCCCACCGGCAAAACTTTCTTGGAATGGCACATGCTGAACGGGTTGCAGGATGCAATATATCGAGACTTGGGGCACTACTTCTCGTCGGTTTATTTCACACCCAGACAGTTGTGTTTTATCGATTTTACTTGTTCTGGACGAGCGCTGTGACTTGCATTTGCCTAGAGGTGACTAAAATATTCTACACAGTCTGCTACAACACAGCTTACGAGGATCTCATTCGTTTCACTTTCACTGGGGTATTATTGAAGTCACTTGTCCAGGTGACCAAAAAAAAGCGCCTTCCGAGTAGTCAGCTATTGGGGAAAATCGTTTGAAACGTTTGTAGATTAACCCTATCGAGATCGAAAACAAATGATATTTTTAAAGGAACGAAGGATGTTAAATGTTGGTTGTTTGAGGGGATTTAAGAGATTTATTGAAAATTTTGTCCTGCAAGTGAAACTAATCTCTACTGAAAGGCACTGTACAGTTGTTTCGTCCGCAGTGCGCGCCTCAATAAATTTTACTGAAGAGTTTTGAATTGGAAACCCCAACCCGGCTAGTGGTTAGAACACGGAGCCATTCAACCCCAAGCAGCCAGTCAGCAATGTGATTAACTCGAAATTAGACAGGATGTAGCGCCATTCATCCTACAATCACGGGTCTTGGATGATACCTCGAGTGACAAATTCTCAGATGGAGGTTTCGCTCCACAGCTGAACGGAATGATGAGCACCGCTATATCCCTTCTAGGTACGAGTTAATCACATTGGTCATCAGCCGCTTGTGATCGAACTAATTTGTGTTCAGACTACTAGTCAGGAGGTCGCGGTTTTAGGAATTTCGTGAGACTTGCACTGCTGGTGATTCCTGGCAAGCATGAAACAGTTTATCTGTTCTTCATCATAGATCCCCTTCACCTACGGGACGAAATCTCCATTAGGACTTCTTCACAGAGCTAGCATTCCCCGCTTTATTGTATTTCGCTAAAGCAATTTTAGTACACTTTTAGTGCTATTAAGTACTTCAAAGCCGTCCAGAAAGGACACGCTGAAATCAGCCAAACAACCGGTAGTTAAAGGTCTTTGTACCTCTGATATATATATATATATATATGGGCGTTTCCTGGTCATAGGTTGAACATGCCGATGGTTTGAGGACCGAGCTTCCTGTTCAATCTCTGGACATATACCCTGCATCGATTGCCCAATACTCCATTGCATGACTTTGTAAGGTATTTTATTTTCGTAATGGACTACTCACAAGGTTGCTGAAAACTCTTCGACAGCCCACGTGTAGAGTCACACTGTACCTGTCACATTGTGTTGCCTGGCACTGTCTTCTATTGCATTCTGCTTAGTTCCATCTTATTTGACTGATTATTTTGTTTCGCGCATATTTAAACAAGTACTGCTCCCTAAAACTGAAAATTCTGGAGAGTTTATTCTACACCCATGCTTGAGAAGACTCTGAGGCTCAAACGTTTTACAGAACATACTGTAGAATGTTTAATACCATTCGGCCAAACTGCCCCTGTTAAGGCCATCAGATCATCGTTTGCATTTATCGTGCCTCAGCAGTTTGAAAACCTAGACAATCAGTTGGGTAGGTTGATGGTTTTATGACTGTTAGCCCCTGTCCCACTTTTGGTTCAATCTCCTCTAGTTAACAAAGGGTATAAAACGTATACGTGGATGCACTTGCGGCTTGCGCTGACTCGTACGTGGCTAATTGCCCGTACGGCGACAGCCAGTCAGGAAGCGGATGTCAGCCCGCTTTATGAGTTAGTTGCCGGTTTATTTTAAGGTCTAAGTAGAGAATCCGTTCTATGCCAAGATTCAATCACTTTTGCTTATCATGTGTGTCACTTAGAACCAAAATTTCTGCTCAACTACTCGTTCACGAACAAACCGACTAGGTAAAATAGGTAATACTATCAGAAAGTGGTAACTCCTCGGATCTATCGCGGAAAGGCCGTTAAAAATATGACATCCTAATGATCGCCCAGCCTAACGTAGCTCAGCATCGGGTCGCTTGTCAGACTAATCAAGTCTCCTCCAGTAGGCCGTTTGTGTAACCCCCTGATTCGTGAAGCGAGAAAAACTCGGTGAAAACGAAACAGCGACGACTAAAAATGAACTGGGAGTAGACTGGAAAACCGGTAATGGCCACAGAGAACCTGAGCATCCAGCTAACTAGAATATGAGACTTCAAAATCAAATGGTGGGGTGTGAATCAACTAGGCGGTGTTTTATTTGATACAGAACACCAGAGTAGACTGTGACACATCGAGTAAAACGGTATTCTTATAGTTGGGCATATGCTTTCGACCGGCTGACAGTTATGTGTCATCCGACATACTCAGGATATTTCACGGTGACATGGCTGTTCTGCGGAATAGGCTTAAGGCATGTGCCGTCTTGGTGCTGACAGCTTGATCTGAAATGAAGAAAAGATATCGATAAATATGTGGTTCTTTTGCGTGTACGGCGTTTTAAAAGGAATCGCCGCCAAGTGTCCTGTAGATTGTGAATTTTGTTCTTGCGTGACGGGTATTGGTGTGAAGTAAGATACTGTAAAAGAATGACTAGATTACACAGCAATCAAGTCAGAAAATCACGAGCCGCAGTGGACAGCAGTTGATGAAACTGTCTAGTCCAGTTTGATTTGAAATGCTCCAGCGCTCGCACGTTCGTCTGATGAGGCCAGGGATTTTTTTAGAGTACTTGAGGCTTAACTGAAGATTTCGACAGAAGAATCCTGTTTACCAGTACACATGTGAATCAGTGTTCCAAAAAACCTGGCCGAAACATGTACCGGAGACATATGGCATCAGAAGGCATTTTGACAAATCAAACACCAAACCGGTGTGCTGCGCTACAAATTAGGTTTTACAATTAGGTTTTACAAGCCCATAGAAAGAGAAACTCAGTAAATCTGGGAGTAGAATGCATCAGAGTGAAACGATTAACAACGCGATTAACAAAACGCGAAAGATAGCTTGGAAAAATGTGCTGTGCCACGGAGGTGGACGCTGTCGTTTGTAGTTCCGGATCACAAGCGCTTTCGTTTCCATCCTTGTGACCGTCAGCTTGGAATCGGATTACTCAGTTTCTTGCCGGTTTTAGTGCTTCTTTATGGCTTTATTCTGACCATATTCTCGTTCAATGTCTGGAGGTGTAATCCGTGATTTCTGCCAGTGAAGGATGACACATTGGAGTGCTCTAAAAACAGGTTAACATAATGAACCATTCTCACAGCGGGTATTAGCCAGGTCATTATTGAGTTGCCGAAAGCCGTGTCAAAAGTGTGTATCACAAAGCAGTGGAAGCTCCCAGTCCATCGGAACATACACATTAGTCTCCTGAAACAAGGCTCACTTATCGAAAAGGACAAAGTTTATCGATTCCGGGAACAGATAATAAAATACATGGAAGTATTAGGACTAGCAGAGTAACATTGTCTCCTCGTTGTTCACTCTCCAGAAACGAGCATCGTTGTTGTCCACAAATATAGTCACAGTGGTAAGATCTTGGCAAACTCTTAGAAACCTTTTTTAAATGCGTCACCTACATTAATACTAGACGGCTACGCACACATCACTACTGATGCAAGTCACCACCAGTATTACTATGGTCGGCAAGTGTCTTCATGTGTATAGATGTAACAAACTACTCATTAGGTTGCTGAAAACTCCTGCACCTCCCACGACCGGTTCTGTCTTTCCTGGAGTTCATCAGGTAAGCGCAATCCTCAAGTTTTCGTCAACCTTATGTTCTACTTGAAGCCAAATTGCATAAAATTAGTAGGATACAGTGATTTGGATACGTAGTTTGTTTTGACTCACCTACTCACCTGGAACCCAGCTAAATCTCTTGTCCATGATGTTTCCACGTGTGTCTCCACCAAATAAAGACTCTGTCATCCCCATGTCACATTCGCACGATAACTTTTAGTTGCATTGGATTACGATAGATATCAGAATGATGCATTGAGAATATCACGGCGATCGTAAGCACATGTCTGCAACCCAATTGCTCAGTGTGGCGAACAAACCTCTAAGATAAGCTCACGCACCCCTTTTACAAAGCGCTTACAAAAAGTAGTGACATCACTGTCTTACCTGCAATGTTTTAAACCTCCCTCAAGTGGCTATTTTTGATACTTGGAGTGTTTTAGGATGGTCGTAAATACAATGGGATATCTGGAAAAAGTACATGGTGTTCTTGTGCTTTACAAATGCGACTCTTATGTAGGACCACAAATCACATGAAAGCAAAAATTTCGTTTCCCTGTCTGTGGTGTCAGAATATAAGAAAACTGGAATTTTTAAATCCGTGTTCTTGTATGAAACTGATATATTTCCAGACACTAAGTGAACTTATCATTGTTTTAGACTCTGGAATAGTGTGCCTCATTTTTACACCAACGTCCACAAACTGTGCCTGCCTAGGCTTCGCCGACAGAAATCAACTCAGCGGCTGATTTCGGACGTGTGAATCTTTAACAACTTGTCAAGCTGATGAGACCTCCTTGCATCCCACTCTGCGTAAAAGGCCTAACGGACACTCCACCTTTGTCCAACCAAGTTCACTCAATACATAGGGACTGGCAACATGACATCCAACTCATCGAATTCGGATTTTTTCCAAAATATATGCCTTTAGTTGGTATTCAGTAATTGTATATGTAATGTGATCAGTAAGTCTCGAGAACATTTATAATTTCTGTATCGTTTCCGATAGGAATACTCTTTATTGGTACGATCAGCCTTCCGTTTATTTGTGCACAAAGGTTGGGATTAAAATCGATTCATGATAAGAAACTGTGCAAATTTCTATCTTCTGTTGCTCTTTAGGCGGTTTCATTCTTATCTACTGTACGTCCGCAGGACACGCAGGAGTTCGGCAAAAACTACCATATGTCTTGCTGAAATCTTCTCGACCTTCCACGACCGGTTTTGCACTTATTTTAACTCATCGAGTAGAGACAGGCCCCGAATTTTCGGCTAAAATTCAGTTGATTGTCCCATCAAAGACAGACTGGTTTGAAAACGAATGTATTTCACTCATTGTAAGATTACATAAAACTGACGGAAATTCAAAGAGTGAACCTATCTGGTGAGCCTGAGGATAAGCGCAGTTGGTCGTGCGATATCTAGGAGTTTTCAGCAAACTTGTGAGTAAGTTCTCTTTTTTGGAGGAAGAACTAACAAACGTTTAGAGGTTTCTGAGTGTGGCGCTAGACTAAAATGCTGACGGGAAGCTTAAAAGATGCCAGAATAGAAACCCTGATGTTTTCAGAAGAATTCAGTGTTTCGGTTTTTTTGTTATTGGACACAGTGGTGCCCCATTTGCCGTCTAGCCAATAGCTGGGGTAGATTTCCTCCTTTGATACCATTCACGGCAAGGTGAAAATACCTGCTTGTCGTTCTGGCCAAGTTTCCATCCAAATATCTCTATCGAAAATTCAATCACACTACTAACTGCAAAAAGACTCACATTTTCAAAACTTCCGCTTTGGAATGACCGAATATCAAAAGTGACCGCTTCAGAAGAAAATATTCAGACACGAGTTCAGGTTCCTTCTGTCTAAGTATTTTTATATTGAACAATACAAACCAGTACGTTTGTTGAAACATGACCATTGTGGTCAAATGCTTCCAAGAAAATCTTTTACTGAAGTGGCCAAATATGTATACCAACAACTCAGAAATCTGTACTAGCTGCTTCCGGAGAATAGCGAGTGATTTTAGAGGCTGTTTTAAGCTACTTCAATAATCAGCGGGTTGCACTGGCCAGTTTATCAAGCGCGCATGCGTCCGATGACTGTGAAGGGTGAAAAACCAGCCGCGCATAAAACTGTCCTGGTTTTGGGGATCGGTATGTACACTCATGTGCATAATTTTGACCAAGTAGCCAATAATGAATGAGCATTAATCATTTTGTCATCTGCTCAGTACAAAGCAACGGTTACGATAGACTGGGTTTCGGTGCGTTTTAGCCCGCATTTAGTGTAATGAATACGATATAATAGGACATTCTATGAAGCACCATAAAATACGGAAAAAGATTCAGCAGGTTTACACAACTGGAACACGCGAGGCTGTCTGAGAAAACAGTGAGTCCATTGAAGATGTCCATAGAAGATAGTTCTATTCCCATTCAAATCGTATTGGTGCATAAGTTCGAAGGACAAAACAAAAATGACGATCGAAGAATGGGAGTGAAGCAAACATATTTGCAGGTTTTGATCATAAACGCTCAAAGTTGATCGTCATTAAGGAAAACGAAAAGGTTTTTGCTGTGATCCTGTGTGTTGCTTCCCTATTTAATGTTACTGTTCGAAAGTGGCCCAGTCCTCGACTGCTTCTCGCCTTCAGTGCATACTGGTCCATGATTGGCTGTTGGGTCCACACTTTCAACCAATCAGCGCTCGACCTGCTGTGGGCAGTCGAGAGGTCAGAACTTCTGACCAATCACGTGCGAGTTAGACAGTTGCAGCTCCTACCTGCGAGTAATACCGCGGTCTGGAGCAGGAATCCGCCTAACAACCGTATTCCTAGTCGCCTATACGAAAGCACTATTTCGGTGATAGCCAATCGTCTGGAAATAGTCAGTGCAGACTAATCGACCATAATCAAGTTGACGAACCAACATCTGTGTCCTCAGAAGCGAATAACTGCATAAACATTTGAATTGTCACTAAATAAACAATCTCACAAGGGAACCAGTGAAATGTTACTCCATAAGTTCAATCGATAAGTTCTGGAATTTCGTTCTGGTTAATCCATGTCGTTTCAGTTTCTAAATAATACTTCCGAACCCATACGAGCATGAGCGAAAATTCCATAAAGCGGATGTGTTAACCCTCTTTTCCATACACATACGAAGTTTTATTTATAGCCTAACAAGGAAGACAAAAAATGTAAACAGATAAACTCTGACTATTGAAATTTGCAACGTACGAAATGTCAAGCCCGTAGAACCTGTGACTATCGGATTCGGTTGTCGGCCTGTTTCTTTTCGGGCGAAATTTTCAGCTGCGGCGTGGTGAAACCCATTATAAACAAGTTACCCAGTCTGATCTGGTCGGGTCTCATGGACAAGATGCACGTTAGATTTCAGACTGTCCCAGACTCAATGGGTGTGCATCATCTTTACAGCTCCGCCATCTAAAAATCGACACTTTTTGTCCACTGAAATTCGCGGAGGAATTTCGGATTCTACATTGCCTACCTGTCACCTCGAACTAAAAACTACTTTTTGGACAGGCTTTTGGTGGGTTTGCCTCAGAATAGACTAAGGCACCGGAGAACACTGCACAAAACATTTCAAGCTGTCATCTACGTGCTTAACCGTGCCGAACGTTTGAACTGGAAGCACTATCAGTACACTAATCGAATTCCTTTAGACATACCTTGAGTTCACTGAGAAGCGCACAAAGAACAGGAAGCCTATCATCTGCTGACGACGGTGAAATGTTCAGTCCCTCATTGCGGGCACAGAAGGCTTCAGTTTTTTCGTTGTCCAAATAAATCTCCGGCGATGAGTTGTGAGCAGTCTGGACAAACAAAGTCACACAGATCGGTGTTCGATCAAGTGAATGTAATGCATAAAATTCATAAATCCTCCTCAGATAGCAGTACCATTCGGATCGCAGATAACATGTAAAGTAATAAGTGAGAGAGTGTTGATACGCGAGTTAATATGGCGGCTAAAGCCGATCGATCGAAGGTTTCTGGGCTTTCTACTGGCTAGTGTTATATCACCTAGCTGCAATGGTTAACTTGCCTAGGAAACAGACTTGAATTGGGTCAGAATATCCACCCCAAAATGCCATTCTACCCTTTACTTTGCTGGCAAGTCACTTCCGTTCCACTTCACATTGATTCCTTATCAAAAGCTGCGGACACTCGCAGCTTGTTTGATTTTTGCAAACAGAACTACATTGTAAGGATCCATGAGTTAAATTCGAAGTCGATTGGCCGCTTAGGTGCACGCAAACATTATTTCGAAACAAGGTCGAAAATTGTGAATATAGATGACGAATTTCTAGTGCTCTGCGACGACTTGTCACGAAGTACTCCGAAAAATTTTGATCTAATTTTGCACCAAAATAACCTAACCCCCCGATTCACTACAAAATCGATAAAAAATTTCAATAAACTTGTAGAACTGAGAACTTCAGCAGGTGAGTCCTATATGGAACGAAACCACTGGAACTTGATGGTGCGCCTTCGTCTTGGTGTCCGCCGAAACTTCCGTCTGCTGTTAATCTCCTCAACATAGTGTATACTCCAAGAGCTATGGCGTCGTTACCACATTCCAACACAGTTTTCACCAATCTGGCGAGCTGCTACATGTTGGTCTACGTATTTTACCCGACCACTGTGATCGTGATACATTGAAGACATCAGAATCTCCGTGGTCTCTACTGAAACGCGCCCTTGCACCACTTATGTGTTTGATCTTTCTTAAGAGAACTTTGTTGCTACTTGTCAAAAAAAAGGCCTGAGTGTTTGTGCTAAACTATTGCGTTCTGCAGGTAGGACCATCTCGCTTTCCAGTGTCTTGACCGAGGTCTTGGCCACGACACCTCCATATGTCATAATCTCCATATATATGACGATCAACGTAAAGACGCGCAAAGACACCTTAGCACCTCACACATGAAGCTGAGTTCATTTTGGCGCAAAAGTAATCTTAATTCAGCACTGTTGACCATACTTGTGAGAATTTTGATTGGAATGAAAGTGAGTCGGCAACCGAAATATCTGATAGTCAGACTCAGTGAAGTAATAAACCTTCAAATCGTGGGATTGCGCATCTTCGACTTAGTCCATCGAGGCATCGATAAGCTAAGGCGTGGAGGCTACTGAGGGATCGGGTGGTTGCACAAATCAGACTCCTATGTTCTGCCAACCGACATTACTTTGATCGACTGAAGGGGTGTCCTTGTAACTACGAGTTAGAAAAGTCTATTGGAACCTAGATAACCCGGTGCAAATCGCAACAGCGCGGCTTGTAGCTTTTTAGCACTACATGCTATCCAGCGTCAGTCCTACGTGGTTCAGGTGAATTATTAATGGAACAACACCAGTACACTTTAATGGTTTGCGCGTAAAAAGGCCTCGGTGATAGTTAGCGTTTTCCCATACGAAGCACATTCTCACACGTAGCAGGCGACGCCAATGTCGCCGTGCGGAAAAGCACAAAAGTTGTTCGTTCGACAGGGCCAACTATTTGCGCCGTGCAATTTGGAAAAAGGAACTTCGAGGGTTATCCAGGAGTTAAAATTGCTTGGCACAAGTTCGGTAGTTCCGTTTTCCATCGATCAACCACGATCATGCACAGATTTTTCTGGCTGCGTTCAAGCCTGGAATCTTATCAGTGCATGAGTAGATAGCACTTTGAGTCACTCGTTAGAGTGAAGATTCAACCTCTGTCAATGTCGCCGGAACAAAATGCAGGTAACACCCCGGTTGCTATGCGACCGTTCATTAAAGATCACTCATTACACAACGTTTTTTTTGAGTATTTGCACATAGCCACAATGTAACGCTAATTTCTAGACAGCGTTGCTCTGGTTTCGGGACCGTATACGAAATCAACAGTTTGTGAATATAATGACCATGGCACTCTCGTTGTCTGTCCATTGTCCAGTTCACAAAGAAAATCTCCTCAAATAGTCCGATATTTTAAAGGACGAAGACACCTAAAGAGCAGAGTATGAATAAAAGTTTAAAAATGGCCCGACTTCGCGAGTAGCTTAGTTCAACTTAATGAAACACATCTTACAGTTTCGATAAATATACTCATTTGCAAATCAATTTGGATTTTCAAGTGAGTAGTGCATTACGTATATACATCTTGTTGTGTTTTGTCGACATTCGCGTAGTTTTGCTGATCCTCCGACGGCAGACGCTCGTTTCTCCAAAACCTTTGTGGATCGAAGAACAACTTTTAGGTAAAAATATTGCAGTTTGCTGTCTGTATGCTCAAACCAAAAACCACCATAATCTGTCTTCATTTAATTGGAATTTGTTTTAAGTAATCACTCTTCTTAATATTTGGCGCGCATTCTTATTTAAAGTGGCAGCCGTACGGTTTCAGATATGGCCCTTTTTGTGAAATTGGCTACTATCCGGTGTTCATCCTTCAAGGCATTTGAGAAAGAGTTAAATGAATAAATGAAGGATAACTATATGGTATCGACGCAGGTTCCATGTAGCTAGTTGATTAGGCATCGTTAACCCCTAGCCGCATGTCAGTCGTGTGCGTTAGCGTAGGTCATTCAGCTGTTCGTTACAATGGACAGAGGTTCCATGTGGTTAGTTGATTAGGCATCGTGGACCCCAAGAAGGTTAGTGATATGTGTCAGCCAAGTCCTCAGTACAGGACTGTGCAAGCAACGACAGCCTCGTGCACTTGGGTTTGGACACACTGTTAGGCGTTAGGATTAGCAGCTCACTATTTACATACCTATCGGCAATCTATCTGGAAACTGCTCGGATCCGGCCAGGAATAACCTGGTATGTTTAGCATTCTGGGATGGAGAGCTATGCTGCCTGTAAACAACACCTGAATACTTCCGGCCTGATATCAAGCAGTGCATCAGTGTACTCGACCTGCGTGCAAGGGTTGTTGTCATCTGCTACGTAATTGACACCTGGTACGAGTTTTCCAAATAAGTGTTTATAGTGGCGATTACTCCCGGGGTCCGAAAACAACTGATTTGACATCCGTCTAGCCGAGCGGTAGATACAAGGACAAATTCAGTTATAGGAGTGATACTCCGTCATATTTTGCGTCCACGAGTACAATGTGGACTCTAGTAAGTTCCATAAATTTGAACAGCTGCAGAACTACCCTCAAATTTCTCCCATTGTAAACGATTCAAGTCGCGATATCTCATTATAATTTTACAACTGCTTTTCAATTCGAAGTAATTGGTGACGTTGAAGATTCGTTCGCTTAAACAAATCATCCTTACAGGGAATTTGAGGGGAAACCCATTAGACATACAGCATTCAGTAATTACAGCATGTTCATTTTCATCTGATAGGCCTCCTTAGGCTCTTGAGTGAGCAGTTTGGCGCAGACCGTCACGATGTATACTTTTGAAGAGAGAATAATATTTCGCGAAGTTTGTTGGGTCTTTTCTCCAACATTTCAGTGTTGACGATGATATGACATTTACAAATGCTAGCTGTCCGTCGATAGTACTCAACAAGAAGCAACTGGCCGGCCACGTCAGGATTCCCATCCTCCGAACCAAAGCGTAATACCTCTTTTGACGTTTTACGCTGCGTGTTTCTGTCTTCTGTTCAGAGCGTTATGTTCGACAAGAAAGAAGTGGCCGGCCACGTCAGGATCCTCATCCTCCAAACCAAAGCGGTGGTGTTAGAAGAACTTGTAAAGGCTCGTTTCGTGTAGTTTGTGAACACTCACCCCATCTCACTGAGCCTTTCAGTGGAAACGAACTGAGTTTCGATTGTATAGTTATCAATGAGGTTTTATTCGGTACTCTAGACGTGACTGACTAATCCCAAGTGTCTTCTTGCCAATCAGAGGGTGGACCAATCGTGAGCAAACATATCTGAGAGTCCAATGAAGCGTGCAGAAAGCGCCGATCGATGGATTTTGGAACCCGATGAGAACTTATGGTTTTGTATCAGTGAAGTGAGATTCCCTTGGGGTAAAATGTATTGCATTTCGATCGATTTTCGGAGACTCAACAAACGCCAACCATCTAGACTCAACCATAGTTACAACGCGCTGTTGCATAACACAGGGCGTTAGACACGGACGGATTTCCATAGACATTTCAGGCTATGTTGTTCTGGTATTACACTCCTGTCTAATACAAATCCCAATTTGGCCTGGTAGAGGGGAATTTTTTAATCTTTAAATCGCGGGGACAATTTCGGATGCCTAAGTATGAAGTTTAAGCACTCTCGGGTTGCGCAACACGAAGCACTTACTTACACATGTACTTGCGCAGTTCCAACGTCACATTCCATGCAGAGGACGATGGAAAAAGAGGTCGAAATACGGGAGTTGATGTAATCAAGACGGACACCGCCGTAAAGGTACACAAGAGGAAATTCCTTGCGGATGTCCAGGAAAAACTCGTCAAAGCCAAGGATATCCAACCGCTTGTTTGTTTATTGCATTTCTTGGTCTAAAAGTCTCCATGAGATTGTGCGCAATCGTGTAGCATTGTGTGTGTAACCTCGCGTGCAGGCTCGTTTATCATGTTTGACAGAATCGGGAACGCGAAAATTGTTCAATATGTGGAACTGCCAAATTCGGGCAAATTTGATTGTTAGTTCATCAGTTATATAGTTTTAAACGGAACAGCACTCACATCACTGACGACTGGAACAAACTCGTTGGTTGTTTTAACTGAATTTATGCATTTTTGGCTAAGCGCATCAAATTGTTGAAACCATAGGCTTGTCGCTCCGGTACTGGGATGTCAATCATTTTAAATTTTTATCCGACGCAACGATTTGCTTTGTGAAACTTTAGATCTATGGGGAAAATATCACATGAATGAAGAATGACGGCCGATTTGGCTCCGGGCTCACAGAACCTAGCCCACTTACAAACGTTTTATTAGGTTAATGTCACTACAAACAGTTTGTGTGATATTTGAAACAGGACAAATAATGGCGCGCAATCAACCGCGCTTTGAGGAAATCTACTTACTATAAACTACGCACCCTTACGTTGCTTCATCACAGTAACGTAGGTCATCCGTGTCATCTCTTAAAAAGTCTTCAATTAGTTAGCTAAAATGAAGAACCTCTGAGGGCAGGTAAATTGTTACTGTGATTCCAGACCACACAGAAAGGTGCGAGACTAATTTGAGAAGAATATGCTCAGTATAAGGGGGTGCTAATGTGCGGGGGTAAAAAATCATAGCATGTTGCCTTTAAAATTAAATCGGACGGAAGGGAAAACCACAAGTGGTTTGAGATGGTGTAAGGTTAATGGTAATGTTGAATATGGCAGACGACTTTACATAAAGTTAAATAAATAAATAGATACGTAAAGAGGTAGATAGATAGATAGGTAGATAGACAGATAGATAGATAGATAGATAGATAGATAGATAGATAGATAGATAGATAGATAGATAGATAGATAGATAGATAGATAGATAGATAGATAGATAGATAGATAGATAGATAGATAGATAGATAGATAGATAGATAGATGGATAGGTAGATAGGTAAGATCACGAAACAGTGCACGGTGGTTTGTCTGACTGATTCACAAAAGACAGTTAAACTACTGCAAAACTGTTTGATACTGCCACTATCATCTCACCGACTGACATCCGATAGTGACCATTGCAGTGATGTGATGGAAGCCTCACATAAAGTCTTAAGTTCTTTTGTTATATGCAGCCCATACTTTGTGTTTCGGGGGGAATGCAGAAATAACCTGAAACGGCCAGCTATGCAAAAGCAGTCCATCCCCGGATTTGGGATCTCTCCGATGGATGTGGCGGGATTTGAAGTCCTCGCCTGGTGTAGCCAAGTATGACTTGTAATACCAGCAGACTCGCTCTCCTATTTCTGCTATTTTTCTACTCAGACGACAAAAATGTCTGTCCAAACAGCTGAGCGCACGAATCCTTCTTTTTTGTATTTTGTGGCACTCCAGTGTAATCAGCCAGACAATCAACCCAGACATCGAAATCGCATCTGTAATGCACAACAGACTTCAATTAATCCACTCCTAGTCGTCAGAGTGAAAACTGAAGTAGACATGCCTATGACGGATGGTGATAATTATTGGGGAGAGTAAGAACTAACCCGATCCTAGATAAGGGACGTTACGGTGCGGAGAACTTCAAACAGAGAGTGTAATACAAAAACGCCTGGAAAAGTTCAGCCTGAAAATTTCAGCTGATAAACAGTGGGCCAGGTCATTTGTTGGAAAAATAAATTTGAAATTTTGAATAAGCCAATGAGAAATATACTAAGTTGAGTAACAAACCTAATTACTACCAGCAAACCTGTGAACACTTCTGTCTATCCCAGGGAACCAAAACTATAATGTGTCAACTCTGACTGATAAATGAAACCTTCGTCCGACTAGTGGAACGTGGCAGAGCTAACTGAATTTGGAGCTGTTGATCGTTAAGTGAATACATTGGATGACAACACAGATATCAATATTTATCCCTGGAGTGCTCCTAGTGTGAGTACGTATATTCTGACTTTGCTGCGACGTGGATATCCATTCTTAGAATAATTGACTACTGTGAACCCCTTCTTTTATCCGAAGCACTTTTTTTGTACGTAACTTTAACAGCGCATGTTGAGATTTGTTGAGAATGCCCAGAGTACGCCATGAATGTACTTGATCAACCTGCCAATTCGGTCAAGTGGGTACATAACAGTCTGCGGACTTATGGGGGTACTGAATCGTCCTGATGTAGCCCTGGAATAGGACGAACTTACACACTCAAAGAGAAGACGTTAAAGTCAAAGCGAGACTCAATGGTCCTTTATTAAGCACAAGCATGTCGATTCTAGAGAACTACACAGGCAATCAAAAAACGACTTGGAGCGCTGTGCGGTATGAGACTGTCAGGGTTAGTTCTCAGTCCCAGGCGCCAGTGTATATCCGGCGGTAGTGTGACAGGATGCTTGGACTGGATAGTATCGGTGTGGATCCTGTGTGTCTGTATGGGCATGAGAAGAGGTCTGAAATACAGAATGCGATAATCCATGAGCCCATGCCATGGGTAAGTGACAGATCGTGAGCAAAGATGGAACCATCATGCGTCCGTGTACTCTGACTGCCCTCTACGAAAGTTTGACCCTCTATATGGTTGTTCTGCTCGGTTCGAAGCTGTCCTTGTTTGCAAACTGAATAGAGGATGAGCAAAGACGGCACCACCGTCTCTCGTCCAGCGTCCAACAGCACAGACTGACTGCATGTCAAGACATACATTTTCAAAGATGACCCTAGTGAGCCAGGTTATCAGGTGACCTACCAGTTCACAGTGTCGATTCCGATAAAGAATCAGGCCGACTGTTTCTCTCAGAAACTGGCTTAGGGAGAAATAGACGATGTTGTTTATAGCGCAAATTTGATCTAGAACATCCGATTCAATTCAGTATATTACACTTCACACCTAAAGGTCCTGCTATAGCATCATACTCTGTAAAACGAGCCAATAACGGTGTTTTGCACTCTCAGTTCTGAAGCTATTCCTTCTCACAGACTATGACCTTCTCTTACGACTGACTGAATCTTTGGGGTTGTGTTATGAAGGAATTTACCGCAGTAGTTCCATTTTATGTGACATCTCAGTTCAAAGAACATCTAGACGGTGGAGACGGCTTTTTTGCAATACGGATTAGCCACGTTCGCAAAACCCTCCAGTCATTGATAAGGGAATCTCTGAAATCATCAAGTATCACTCGGACAACAACAAAGTTACGACCTCATGATTGGTTTACACTTTATACATCTGAAAATGACCTTATTTCGTTTGTTGGGTGAAGCGACATCCAGCACAAGCCAAAAAGCGATAGATGTCGGTCACAAAACTGGTCACTTCTCAGCAAGGGAGTGCAGGGTTGAATTAATACGTCCTTATGCATTCGTAGGTGTGATACGTAGCACAGCAGTTACAACTAAGAGATTACTTGAAGGCTGAGCTATAGAGGGAACGATGTAACACCCTGAAAGTGAAAGAAAGCCGAACAATGTATGAATCCGGAAAGAGAACGTAAGAAACCTGTTATAATTTAAGTATTTATCAGGGCAACACATCCAGTTTGTGGTCTCGACTGTTGTTCAGATTTCACGACCCAGTTTGAGCCTCATCTCGTTCTGGTTTAAATCACAAAGTAGAGCACTTCTCGAGGTACGTGACACTTTGAACGGAATGTCCGTTTTGGATGGGGCAAATGTGTCAAGAACTTGGTAACTGCTGCCCTTCTGTGTAGTGGTTCACCTTCATTTTTCTCTTCAGTATCTTCCGACCAGCTTGTGCAGGCCACTTCTAATCAGACCAGGGGGAGTGGTAACGTGGCCGGTAGCATAATAACGGCGTTTGAGTCATCAGCTCCTTTTGTTCGACTGGCAAGTTCAGATCAAGAAAGAAGCTACCTGAAGGTTAATCAGTCGTTTCGTGAAGCCAAAACTGCTACATCATCTTTGAATCTCAGTTGTTTGGTATTTTGGTTGTAGTTGCACACGTTTCATGCTGCAAAGGGTGCGACTTCACAAGGACTTTTATTCTGTGGGAGTTCCTCAAGGTAAGAGTCCTGTATCAGTCTGAGATGAAATCTGAGTGAATGCAATTGATCCATGGAGGAACCGGCTACTCAGCGTCTCTTTTCAACGTCACCTGATCACAACCGGTACAGTAACCCGGGGAGACAGTTGCCCACAGAGCGGGTGAACCAAGTGAATCGCCAAGAATCGCCAAGTAACCGCAAGGATCGATGACAAATTTATCAGTTCTGACTGACTACTCACTGAATAAGTTGCGATTGCAGGGACATTTCGTCTTAGATGCTAAATGAAGCTGCTCTATATTGTATTCAATCGGATGACCAGTGCACTAAGATGAGAACGAACACTAGATTTAGAAGTGTGCTTGCCGACTGTACACAGACAAGCAATAAAATATCGGAAACAACATCATATAGGTGATATTCAAGACGCAGTGAGTTCATCCTATCTCTGAGGAAAGTTGTTATTCACTGTTCGTAGGTTCAGCCTGAATGATCGGGGTTGATTAAGGTGCCACTGATATGGTGCTCAAAGACTGACACACACCTCTCCAGCCAGTGCGGGCATAGCTGTCGCCAAGTAATAGGTCGGACTGAAAAGTCTGAAGTAGCAGTCGTAGACTGGGAGTGGTAGGGTACGTTACTAGGAGCTTGATTTCGTCAGTCCAATTTTCAAACATTTTGAGTTGTCCTACCCCACCTGAATAGCTTTCCCAGATCAGTCAGGCTTCAGCAGACTACTGAATTACTCGCATGTTTACTAGTAATTTTTTCAGCCAAAGATTGGGTCTGGGTGTCGTTTGGCAAAGCTCCTACTTCGGTATTAGCATCAGTGACCAAGCCGTGCTAAAATGCTCAAGATAATCGTCAGCTCACCATGCAACAAACAATAAAAGACTATGTTCTGCGTTGAGTCTCAAGAAACTGAGTTTATCACCCCCCTTCAAACAAATCCAACCTGATAAAGAAATGAACGCAGAGATCTCTTTTATCTTTACACAGATTGCACCCCAACTTCCTATAGAACTTTCAACACTCAAAAACCTGGACAAGAGACAGCTTTCGCCCATATCTTGGAGAGATATTGCAGTTAGCTGCTTGCCGGGAGTCACGTTTTCCTTAACCTGGACGGCAAATGTTGTTTTTTATTCACCTAGAGATGGTGAACCAGAAGTTTCTCCACCTGAATTTGTGGATGTGACCCACAGGAAACTGCAATTTTCTGCTCACACACGGATCTATTGCAACTGATTTGGTCCTGGATGACACTTACAGCTAGCTGGGTGGCTTTTAATAACCTCGACTGGTCGGAGTGTGTTCCTGACCTTGGTTGAAAGGTATTTTATGAGTCGCAGTGTCAGCCATATGATTGAAAATTATGACGGTGGCAGTTTGTTTGCTTTCTGTGCAGACTATGTTTATTTCTGATTAATTGTGATTATGAAAACACCATCTTACAACCCAGAACCGCTCAACAAGTCATCCGTCATCATCAACATAGTCGACAGCATGACATCAGTCTTCAACATCGATGCTTCACTGTCGTACAACCATGATTTATTTGAAAATCTTGTTGTGAAGAAAAGATTGAAGGGGTTTATTGATAGCCTACCACAACCGTTCCGAGGTACCTACACCTTCAGGCACTTATTCAGGTATTTGGGTAGAAACTGACGACAAGAATGCCACTGACATCGGTTGTCAGCCATATCTTTCAGTGGAGATCTCACGATCCTCATCCCCGAAGGTGAGTAGCACCCCAACATTTTGTAATCTCTTTCATACCCCTCTGCCAAGTCAAGGGCTCGCCACTTCTGTGCGTCCGCCGCTCTAAATTTGGCACCGAAAACAGTAGGCTCTTCGGCAAACGATCGTTTGGCACAGGGATACATGGTATGTCCAACGCAGCTTCTGGTGCTTGGCGCATTCCTTAATGAAAGTCCCCGTTACACAACCAAAAACTCGCTTTCTAGTCTCCTCGCTAGTTCGCCGACACCAACCCACACGAACTGTTTCTGAGACGAGTGTTATCGAAGGTCTGAAGGCATCTCAATTCCACTGCTCAAAGATGCCAAGTCTCATAGCCATAAAACAAAACAGCCCCTGTTCAGTGACCGCATGTCCAGGAGCATGACATTACAGTTTGTGGGTGCAAAGTGCATGCCAAAGGACGGGATGAATTTAGTCAGTGCATTCAAAAACACGTGCGCCTTCTCGGGTTGGAAGGAGAGAACGACGTGATCTGCATGCTCCAGATTTTCTTCATATGCTATTTGAACACAGGGGATTTTGAAGATCGCCCAGCGTTCGTTTCATTACTTCATATATCACGAAATTAAATGGAGATATGGTGTGCACCCCTGACGTAAAGTGCTGTGTGTACGGAAGCGTTTGGAGAGTTCTCCGTATACTCTCACTCATACAAAGGCGTTACTATGTTCACAAACATCTGGGGCATTCCTTGATGGGTAAGTGTGTTAAGAAGAACAGACCGGCCAACTGAGTCAAATGCGCCTTGGAAAGCCAGGAATACTAAAATTGTGGGTCGTCTGTAGGTATGGCATTGCTCCAGCACCCGATGGGAGTATGGAGATTTGGTCAATGCCATATCTACCAAACCGGATTTCCGCGTGCTGCTATCCACTCGGTGTTTTACGAACCACAAGAAGGCGACGAAGAATAAGTGACGCCAACAGCCTCGTTACGCCAGGGTCAAGCTGATCCCCTCATGGTTGTCACACCCAAAGCAAACCTTCTTTGAAATGCGCACTGTCATCGATTCTCCACAGTTTTTTGGGACGGTTCTCTCTCCTAAATGCAGGAAACAAGATCAGACAAGCGCTGACCAAATATCCCACCCCAATCTTTGATCAAAGCGAGCGGGACATCATCCGGAATAAGAGCTCGGTGGCACATAAGAGGATATATATATGTAATCATAAACCTCCAAGGCCATATTGACGTTCCACGTTCACCGTTCAGGGTTTTATACTAACTGTAGTCTCCAGATGTGTGGCAGCTGGCGGCCATGAGAAGTATTGTTCTCTCCAATGGTCAAAGCGTTCTTCGTTATTCAATATAGTCGCTCAATTCTTATCCCTGATAGCCTCGATCACAGGTGGCAACTTGTCACGCGGACCAACTGAAATAATTTTCGGGTATTTTCGACTTTTTGGGCCTTCTCCAGTTCCTCAGCTTTTCTCTTCCTTCAAACTTCACGGTCGGCCAGCAAGCTTACCTTCCCTTGACATCCGATAATCAGTTCGGGACCGGCGGGAATAAGCAGTGCCACCGTTCGGTCATATTTAACCAGTTGGCTATCAGCCACCAGTCAAGAGGCTATACTCAGGATTGTAGTTTTCTTGGGAATAAACAACCCTCTGGTAGATGACCACACTAATTGGTGTGTCAAACAGTAAATCGGTTTCCATGAAAAGAGGACAACCAAAACCTTGATATCCAGGGTTACCAGTCTAATGGAACAAAGCATCCTCCTTTAAACTCGTCAAGGAGTATTGGTCGCCAATCAGGTGAGACAACTGTGAAGGCTAGATAATATCTGTGCTCCTTCCAAATCATCGACGCCCCCGCTGATCACATAACATGCCACACAGCGACAGTTGGCTTAGAGCCTTCAGAAAGATCGTAAAACCTGATGAAAAAATAGTCCAGAGGAAAAGAACGGGCTTTTTAATAGGTGGCACCCGACTTGTTTATTTACTTTTGCTGACTGCGCAAGGAAAGCGGTTAGAGAATCTGTTCATGAATCCGACTGTACCGCTATCGTGGTTTTTTTCAGCATATCAGTCGCTGAGTGAAACACACTGAGACGCATTGGAACAGAACATCTCCACTGATTTAATTGTTCAGCTCTATGTAGTTATATATGATAAGCTTTGATCTTCATGACCATAAAAAAGTTTCTACTGTGATCTCTACCCAAGATATTCATTTCTAATTAGCCCAATGGACCTACGATCAGAAGGCCAAACTCCAATTCCCGTGCACGAATCTTCAAAAGTTTACTTGGTTGCATCTTCACAGGTCGGCTTGCATGCGTTTTTTTCAAAGTTGGTTAGCTTGTTGAGCACTTAGGTGGCATAAAGCGGTAACCGACAACAATATTTTTCAAGAGACATTCAGTGGAACAAAATATATTCCAAATGGCAGGCAATGTCATAGTTCAAAGCAGAAAAGTTCATTTGAGATTGAAAATCCAGAGGTACTAAATAATACATATATATAAATGCGTATTCTTCTACGGACGTTTGCAGTTTAACGGAATATACTACTGGTGAAAACTGCAAGTACTATACGGTCAAGTAATAAAGCGCCGTCCCTTCATCTGATGAAAGGAAACTTAATGAACCATTTTACAGTGTTTGTTCAGAATTGTTTAGCACTCAAGCAATGTCCGGAAGAGTTCAAAAGGTCATTTGAGGATGCTGGCTTTTAAAAGCTGTGCGAAAATGAGATATTTAGTTCCGTGTCCCGCTTATTTCATGCTGACCGATAAATAACTCAGCACACGAAAGTGCTCTTCATTTCAGCGGATAATCAAATCATCAAAACACACCGTCCAATTGAAATAAACAAGCGTGACGCACTTTGTGCCGTTATAGTTTGACCTATATCTGGCCATGTCCTAAAATAAAAACCAGTTATCTGTTAGCGATCAATACACAGTAGATATGCGGCCGATTGCAGAGGACAAACCATACTGTTCACAGCCAGGCTGAGCAAATACACACCGACCGAGAGTTTAGATAAACCAGTACCTCGATGTTTTATTTGGATCGTGGGACGGCTATTAATAGTATAGTCTCTCCATCGGAACGCATAGTAATCCTTGTGAATTTAATGGAGACAACTCTTCAAAGACCGATAAGGAAACTGACAACTTTCGAGGCTAAGATAATGCAGTTCTGACGATCATTTCCATAATATAACGACGACGCTGTAAGAACGAAATGACGGCAGCCTCGATTATTGCATGTAACTAACGGATATCAAGATTAGCGGCGGAGTGGCGACAAAGGCCAATGTCGACAGGACACCGCGACGAGTGACATAGCACACTTGGAAGAGAACCCATCCGCTGTGGTAGTATGAACGTGAATTAGGATGTGGTTAGCATCTTCCGTAGTGTGAGGGATTTGAGGTCTATGGCCCCTTCAGTCAGATTCTTCAGTACGGCAATGTGACACAGGCTGAGAGTCCTTGAAAGTTCCTTTGCTTTCAGCAATCGCGGCTGCAAAACATTTGGTCATTTATAGCAAAAGGTACATGGCAACAAAAGTAGAACAGAACGACGCAATATCAGGTTCGATTAGTGGGGTGGACATGTACTTCATGAAGATATATTTGGTACACCGGGGACTGACTTCGTTGTTCAGATTAGGTGTCACTACTGTGAGTGAATTGATAAGGTCATACAAATGACCCGCGTGAAATGAATGAATCTGGGGCAAGTGTGGTATATTTTGTGATTTCTACTAGCTCAGTCTACGTCATTCTGCTATCTGTTGTGACAGAAGTCCATCAAGCCGACATGGAAGTCATCGCAGTGGTAGATAACATGTCAGACAAAGTTGCTGAATCGGCTTTGACAACTAGATTGAGTGGGATTCAGTGCAGCTTTGCTAGAAGATGAGGGACATTTTGAAGTCGAGTGTTCAAAGATAAACTTACCGAGGATGAAAAAACACTGTGGGATCTACAACGATTATCTCAACAACCGTTTAGGTATCCAGCGTTTCATCGTCAACTCGGTACGTGTATCCACAATTCATCTATGGTGGGGCTTACACTGCTGTGTTAGAAGCACTAGGGTGCTGCTTTCAGAAGGGGTTGGCCATAAACTCCGCATACTTCGGCCATCCACCTGCCAACGGTGGCCACAGATGAAATATCGAATACGGTCAAGAGATGAGTAAACAATGTTATGAGCTCTATAAGTCTCCAAACGCATTCACTGTATGCGGTGCCGTTAGAAACGAGACATCTATTCCTGATTTCCAGTAACGTTGGATTAGGTCAGCTCGTTACGGAAGAGCAAATCAGACTACAGTATCAACAGTTTTGTGTAGGGCTCCCAGAAAAAAAATTGATTGATTTGTGCGTTAGAATGCAGAAGCAGACAAAATGAGAAGTTCCCTGAACACAACTTTACACATTGTTGCTGCATTTGAGTTAAATGCTAAACGTCCGATACATAATTTGAGCCCTCTTTTTTGGCCCCAGCACCCGGAAAATATCATTTGCTTGCACAGCTGTTTGTTCACCGAAAGGCACCTTTTCGGTGCCTAGCTGCCACGTCACCCAAAGGAAGCATGAGGGCCGGGATACTACCAGGTTGCCGAAGCTTAGACAGAAGAAGTCGGGATGCAGAGGCCAGATTCGAACCACGGACCTTCCTGTCAGTAAATTCGCTCTCTAACCACTGAGTCATTTCGCCGATTTTGTTCACTGATGTTCTTCTTCAATTCCCTTGCATCCCAGCCCAAAAATGTCATTGGGCCATTTGATTAGAAGTTATCTTGATGACGTGCCTTATTCGTCCTGTTGCCCGAAAACAAGCAATAAAATGACACTTCACCAAACCCATGAAATCTTTTCCACATAAGAGCTTTCGATGTCCATACTCGATGCCAGATTGACAAACAGGTAAAGTTTCCTTGGACATTATACTCTTATGAAGTTCGTGCGTACTGTAACTCTGAAACACGCACACAAGTCTCCAGTGTGACCATTCATCTTAAGGCGCCAACGACAATTCAGGTCTTTCGCACTTTACTCAGAGGTTATTTACATTCAGAGGTCATGACTAGTGGAATATATGACACAGAAGTTGCACTCAGTCTAGAGCTGGATGCGGATTGCTTGATTTGCTTGCAGTCTTTACACCCTCTCATTACCCAACTCAAACAAGCTCAATGCATTCGATACAAAAGAATTTGGTGCCTGTTCGGAGTGCCAGCGGACGGGTGATCGGTGAAACAAAATATGACTGATAAGGCTAAACGCAAATTTTGGCAGCGTGGACTGCACTAAGAATATAGATGTCGTATAGTTTCCTTCGTTGCTTTCGAAATTTCAGTGTTGAAATCTGCTTTTTTCAATCGGGATGGTAATCACGACTTTTTATTCTATGTCATTCTATTTTTACTCCTAAATTTACAACAAGACCGGGACGATGGTTTGATTACCAGAGCAATATTCCAGCCTGCCTACACCCAAGCCATACAAGCCGCAGCTTAGAACTACGTCACTGTTTTCGTCTCTCTCTGTGTGTGTGCTTCAAAACGTATATAAAATGGCTGTATTAAGAACTCACTTGTTTACTTTAATAGTATTTCGCGGAAGAATTAGCCACTTAGCACGTCATTAGAAGCAACTCTTGGTTTCCCCATTACTGCACAGAGTAGTGGGTGCATGGTTTCCACGAAAAAAACAATAACAAAGTGAGCGAACTGGGAGTACGCGCTGCTCCAGCAAATGAACTATAGCAATGCTTGGGATGATACCGTTTCAAAAGAGCTGATTTTCCCTTGAATCCTGGAAATATTACCCGCCATTTTGGCCAAACGTAATTCGCGGGCCAATTCAGAGTAATGTCTGCAGTGAAGGTTGTACAAGTTGTAGGTGTTCAGTGCATACGAGTGATTTATCGTTCACGATCTGCAAAACTGATATGCTCCAAATAAACGTTGTAGATGATTCGTGTGTCCTTCGGACAAAATGAATGCTTGAAGTAAATTATGGTAAGACAGTTGTAGGACAGCGCCTTGAAAGGGGTTCAGTGGACTGTAGACTACGGCGGCCTCGGTTAGGGAGGAACTTGTTCAAAACGTTCAGGCACTGTTTAGTTCGCACTGAAGTTATTTTCACAAAAATGGAAAGGAACACTTCTATCAAACTAAATGTGCATTTAGTGTGGTTTAAGTATTGATGGCTTTGAAGAATAGTGTCAGCTACTAATTTTTTTGTGTTCTAAGTAAAATCGATCGCTTTTTTATACTGCCACACCTTAATGAGTGACAGACTTTTATGCTTAAATTGTACAATTTTTACAGTCGTAAGATTTTCCTGGGCTTTAATCCCGTCTGGTTTCCCTATGGGCGTTATGAGCTCAAGCGTTATTACACTGGATGAATTTAAATCAGTTAGTCGCAGTCAAAATAATGTCCATATATATATATATGTATGTATATATGGACACTACTGAGTGTCGGAGATTCCCCATATCTCTTATCTAATGCGGGACGATTCTAGTTAAGTGAGGATCAGCAGTATCACCCAAGTAATGCAGACTAGGAACTGATATTTTGATACAAACGTAAACCTACTGAGGTGTACTGAAACCTTTAGATTACCTTCAATTAGCTTATCATCCAATGCTGCTTCCAGTTGGTGAAACATGAGCACCTTACACTGCTGGCCGTTAAGTGCCTTTCTACTGTGAACTTGCTAGATTCATCGGAAGTAGAAATCCTCTGAGAGCTGACGACATTTGTCGAAAGTAGACCTGGAAGTCACTTTGAAACCTGATTTGGATCACTGGAAGCTTTCTCTTGGAAGCAAACACCCGATCCAAAAAAGAAAAGAAAAAAAATATGTGGTTAACGAAAGCTACGCATGAAGCACCTTGCTTCAAATCCCAGCAGAGAGCTCAACTCCACTCCCACAGAGTCATCTAAAACAACCGATCGGATAACGTACGATTCAAAGGCAATGGGGAATAAATCTGCATCGCATTATAAAACATCTCTTGAGAGTCCAACTAGGGTTTGTTCCATGTCCCCTGGACAAAGACACTCTTTGGCAAATTGAAACAGCCGTTGCCTCAAATGACAAACTGCAGAACCTAACAAGGTCCAGCTTATTCGAACGTCAAAAGACACAAGCGAGCATACGAAGAAGTCGGTGTGTGTGTGTGTGTGTGTGTGTGTGTGTGTGTGTGTGTGTGTGTGTGTGTGTGTGTGTGTGTGTGTGTGTGTGTGTGTGTGTGTGTGTGTGTGTGTGTGTGTGTGTGTGTGTGTGTGTGTGTGTGTGTGTGTGTGTGTGTGTGTGTGTGTGTGTGTGTGTGTGTGTGTGTGTGTGTGTGTGTGTGTGTGTGTGTGTGTGTGTGTGTGTGTGTGTGTGTGTGTGTGTGTGTGTGTGTGTGTGTGTGTGTGTGTGTGTGTGTGTGTGTGTGTGTGTGTGTGTGTGTGTGTGTGTGTGTGTGTGTGTGTGTGTGTGTGTGTGTGTGTGTGTGTGTGTGTGTGTGTGTGTGTGTGTGTGTGTGTGTGTGTGTGTGTGTGTGTGTGTGTGTGTGTGTGTGTGTGTGTGTGTGTGTGTGTGTGTGTGTGTGTGTGTGTGTGTGTGTGTGTGTGTGTGTGTGTGTGTGTGTGTGTGTGTGTGAATTGCCAATGTTTCCGCACAGCACCATTCTGGGAGACCATTTTTAAGCCCCTGTGAATTCAACAGCTCCAGAATGACTTGATAAGCAACTTTACAGAATAGAATCAGGGGCGTCGAGCTGGTAAGCTCATGGAGAGCTGTCCCAAATAAGCTGAGCTGACACGTGATGTTACGTGGTTGTCACTAAGGGCGGATTCACTTGTAGAAGTAGAAGAAAGCTGGAGTCGAGCAAATTTCACACAGTCACTTTCCCCCACACAAGTAACGTAGCCTTAGCCTGTCCAATGAGACGGACAAGGGATGTCAACAATAGTCAAAAGAGATCCTCACTTGAAGCTGACCGGAAGAACTCGTTGCCACTTTGCCCATTCGTCTGAACATCTCCTGAACCTTTCTAACAAACAAGATCCACCTGTTGACACGTAACACTGACTTTGCTTGATAGTAGGAAGAGGTCTTTCAAACTGTTTCGCTTTCGGGATTAAATCCCGATCAAACTCGCGACCTATTCACTTGACTTGACGAAGCCTTCGTGTCAAAGGTAAAGCGTTGCCAAGCAATAAATTCATCAACTGTTTTCCCGTCTTTTTCGAAAAAGTTTTGGAACAGTCGATAGATTGTTCCGATTTTTCCAAACTTTTCCGAAACCAGTGACTACTCAATCGGTTCCAAGCGTTTTCCAACTGAAAGCGCTCGGTTTTTAATAGTTCGTTCGGAAATAAACTATTTGTAGTCAAAGTCATGTAGAAGTGAACAAGTCTCAGCAGGAGGTTTCAATCGACCTCCAATGGAGTGTGCTTCTGCGATTTTACCCGTTCGAATCAACGAATGCCAAAAGTGGTTTTATCAGAAGTTTAGTCCGTATGATGAACAGTGGGCAACGAGGTTACAACAATCAGCATTTTGGTCCACCTTCCAAAGCCGACATTTTCACTGTGTTCACCGCTCTAGTCGAAAACGGCCACAAGTGAGGTTCCGATTTGTTGGTCAGGTTAATTACTGTCCTGGAGCGTGAGTGAATGTATCACATTGTGTTAAATTTACGTGTATTTCTCGTACCAGTCGGTGGAAGATCCACGCTGTCGCTCCTGGCATTCCGGAGAGCAAAGCCCACAACGAAGCTAGAGGTCACTCTGTGACCTTTGTGTTACAGACCTAGCATGCTAATGTTTGACACTAGTGTGTGCCTAAGATATTTTTCCTGAATTGTACGGGCCACCAAACGCCCCCTAGTATGCTTTGTGTGCCCAGCGTTTGAATAGACAGTTATGACAGATGGTTGAGCATGCTGAAAGGATTAGAAGTGTCATCTTTCATCCGCCCTCACCGACCCGAGGGGATCTTATTCACTCGGTTGCACATTACGTACAAGATGCATGCACATAGGACGGCGCAAACCGTACATGGAACTGTCCATTGCGCACCGATGCCCATTGACTTAGTTCGATGTGGCAGGCTAACCAGGAGATGGATGTCAGTTCATCGTCTCGTGATAGGCAAAGCAAAAGAATCCCTTAGGTAGTAAGTGATGAACACTGCTTGGATAATCCCCAGAGATCAAAACTGCGTTGGAAAGAACGATCTTGAGTTCTGGTGAGTGTTTGAACCCAGGCGGGGAATGTGTTACTGCTAGTTGTGAGTAAGGGGAATAATGCAAGTAATTCATGATATGATTTGTCCCAGGAGGGGGATAGTGTGTCCACATGGGTAAAAAGAACACCATATTGCTTGGAGGAATTGCGTTGAGTTGATGATATCCGAAATGAATGTGGCTTTGTGTTTGCACACGCAAAAACGGGCAAGATTCATTCAGGAACGTTTGGAAGACGATATTCTCCAATATGGTTTCCTAGATGATAACTTATTGATCGTTTTTAAGGTAAACAATCCTACGACAACATTTCGTGTTGCATACCAGTGGTGTATTTTTATACTGCTAATTAAGTCAGAGAAACCGTGGTTAAGTCACGTGACTGTGGAACTGTCTGTGTGACGCTTTCTGCGCCGAAAAATCCGGTGCTGTTTCGTGCATAGCCCATCAGAAATTCCAAAATGCGTTTTGTCAGGTAACGAACTTAGCTCGTTCACAACTTTTCGAGGTGAACGAGGTGACGGCTTAGATTCCTGCTTCACGATCTGCTTCCTTGACAAACAACCGCACTGTTTATTCATAGTAGCCAAACCGGATCGATCTTCATACACTACCACAGGTTCTTTCGGTATCACTCGGATTAGGCGAAAGCGCTTTGAACACACCTTCGAGGAAATTGGTCCACCAGCTTAAATCCAGCCTAATCCGCATGAGTGTGCTGTGATTTTTAGCTGATATATCTGGTCTTGTTAGGATGCTTGGTTATAAACCCCAGCAATGTGCTCATTAGAAGACAGGCAGCCAGCTTTCCAAGGCTTCCAGCAGAGGAATCTTTTCGATGATATCAACGGCTGACTGTTTGGAGTGTTCACCGCTCCACCAAAAACAACCCAATATTCAGTCAGCCAATGAGAGCTAAAATTTCCACAGTACACTGTCAGTGGACGTGAGTAAGACAGTTGGAAGATTTATGTGGAAGGGTTTTGTGGAACTTACAACCCTTGTAAATAGTATTCATTCAGAAGTCAAGTAGAAGTAGTTGAGCCTTCGCTGAGAGATACTTTAGGCACCAGGGCAAAACGAGAAGGGACAACAACAGAAGTGTTGGACACTTTCTGGTTAAACTACAGAACAACTCCAAACTCACACTCGCCTGGCAGTCGCACCCCAGCGGGAGTTTCGGTGACCTCACAAATAGCGCTACCCTTTCAACGTCTAAGTGTCTTTAGTCAGCCAGGGGGAATAAAATTGTCGTCCCAAACTGAAGGATGTTCAATTGTTGATATTAAAAGTAATCGTTTAGCTGCACTAGCCTTCGGTAGGTAGCTGCAACGTTACCTGAAGGAAGCACGAGATCTGAGATACTCTCAGGGTTCTTAAGCCTAGACAGGAGTGATGGAGATGCTGGGGTTGGTTTCGACCGACGGACTTTCCAGTTAGCAAGTCTGAACATTAGCCACTACGCTCTCTCAGTCTCAACCAGGTACATATGGGAGAATTTCGTCCCAGTCACGGAAAGTGATGTGCCAGATTCATCCTCAAATGTACACTTAAATTATTCATAGCGTAAGGTTGGATTCAGATGCAGAAACGGCACGTTAAGTAAGCAACTAAGGTCGACATAGGCCTCGATTTCAAAGTTGGTGGAGTAGTCTTCGGATCTCAAGTTATCATTTGAAACCTTCGATCTTCAAGGGCTAGGAGAGACAGCAATTGTTTCAGGTGTATCGTTCGCCACAGACCTATTACTGCGAGCGAGAGGCAAGAACAATTGAGTAATAAAACAGGTAAAGTCCTTCAAATCGGACCACCGAAAAAAGTCTCATGTTGGCGGGTCAAAAGAGAGACGTATCAGGAGGGTCACATTCCTTAGACTAACCCCAGGGCATCAGCAACTTATCGGGAATCACCAGTTACTCCAAAGTCGGTTTAGAATGGCCACCGAGTCTACGGGCCAGAAAAGTCGGCCATCGACTGAACGTCCAAGCAGCCGATAAGCGACAATGGACGACGCTCGAGCACTCAAGCCAGACCTAGAATTGAAGTTAATCAATCATACATCGCTCTGATTTAATGTCAAATGTGTGCTTTAAATACCGTAACGCGTCCTGTAATTTTGAACTTGCTGGTTCGCAGTGAATTTGTTGTGTTCTTGTTTGGTTAGTCACTAAGTTTCTAAAGCTTGGTTTTGCAGTCCCCTACAACAGTCAGACTAATTTGATGAAGTAAACAACCGGATTGTGCTTTGAATTTTGTTTGAGGAACCTCTTAGATTTCAAGTTTGCCTTTTCCTAGTGGACTAGGTACTTTTCAGGGCGGCCTTCACACGATGGTTGGAGACTGCCCAGTACAGCCCGATTGGGATTAGGTCTCTAAAGTCTAATGCGACAAACAAATTTTCGCTAATACCCTCATTTGCATATCAACTGGCTTCTCATGGGACACTAAAGTGAATCTCTCGTTTATGGTGTTCTTCAACTGAATGTACTGCACAAAGGCCCCCCTCATGTTTCAGTTGGTACGCTTTTTGGGACTTCGCAGTATATTTTTCGTAAAAGAAGCTGTTCACATGATTGTCGAGGGAATACCACAAACAAGCGATTGATTTGATATGCAAATGAGTTGAAGTAGAGCGGAAACTCAGGGGCTGCGCCTACCTGATGTGTCCAAAGAAGGGTGAAACCACTCGTGGGCTGTCGAAAAATTTTCAGAGACCTTTAGCAAGAGGAGTTTTGTAACACTCTACTTCAATTTTTGCTGTCGGTGACTCGACTAAGTAAGAGTATGCTTCAGTTCAAACGTGGCTTAACAACACATCAGCAGAATAGGGAAGTCAGTGACCTCCCGACCGGGTTCTTTGGTCCACAATGACATGTAGAATTCACTGACAGCCTGAGGCGAATTGTTTAATACTGTCAGTTTGAATTTCCATCAAATGGTTATGTTCCAGTTGGATCACAGTGTTCTTTGTACGTCCCTACCCGTTGTCCTACTTTGTGTTCGGCGCACGAGTAAAGATTGATCTCTCACAACAAACTGGGCCACAGTTAACACGGTTCAGCAAGATAGATGTGCAGAAAAACATCTACTTTTGTAAAGCTCCAAGTCAGGTAGACCGCAAACCTCACCAATTGGTTGGAAATTTAAGCAGAATCCACGGATCCACACAATCTATCTCTTTATTGTAGATTAGGTAACCTTCCCAACATGATTGTGAAGGCTCAAGTTTCTTCTGAGCAAAGGAAACCTGGGTGGGGCAACTAATTTTTATTGGATGCCTTCCGCTGTTATTGAATGAATCAAATAACACACAGGGTAATCGCATTGAAACTATTTTTTCGTGATCTACAACTTCGTTTGGTCCAGTTCTGTTTCCCCCAATAAATACCTTGACGCATGAGTATCATTTTCTGCCTCACCCGGCCTACAAAATGCTTGACAAGGCGTCAGTGTACGATTCTGTGCTGAGGCCGTGATCTCAAGACAAGCAAGGAATTGGTCAGTTAGCCTAAACGCACGATCTAGGTGCTCTAGCTACAGGCAATGTGTAGTCTAATTCAAAGACGGACGGTTAGTAATAATTGCGGCGAAACGGAAATCTACGAAGTTCACCTGCATTTGTTCAGTAGTCGCGACTGGGCAGCAAACAATATATTGAATTAAACGTGGACAGACAGTAAAGATGGGTGAATCGTGGTTCAGTACGAAATTAACAGTAAATGAGCAGAATTACAGAAAAGCTTACGGATTGAACCTTGGACAGTTAGCAACACAGGATGGCACATAAAGGGCAGTGTGCTATCGGACAAAATATTCAATAACAGACTCTGAAATGAATGTGAATAAATCGAGTCATGTAAACAGTTGATATAGAGTCGATTTTGTATAAAATAGAATAGTTCAGTCTTGGAACTTGAGCAGTCACCGGAAGGGTAATAAATTAGTCTGCGGAAATGGGAAACATAAATAATAACGTCACGTAATTAACAGCCAGTTACGTTAAATAATGGTTCCCAAACTCCGGCTCATTTCCAAAGTAACTGGATTTGCTTAAGACGCAAACGGATATGTGCACTCATTTTATACGTTATATTTCTGGAGTACTAAGGCGACGTCGTCCTTATCTTTGAAGATGAAGGCTAGGCACGCGCTTTGCTTAATAAACTGAGCACCATCATAGAATCTTTGGGCATGCTCCTCACACTTACAAAGTGCTAGGTCCTCCCTCAGAATGTTCACTCTCTGAGCATACAAATCAAGGAGAAACACTGGTGATTGTGGGGAATTTCACATAGTTCAGTAGTTGTGTTAGCTCTGACGGAAGTATCTGATGATGTGAACGCACGAATCTCAAAGGCCCGTGTCACGTTTTCGAGTTTGCGTCATCGGTAGCATTAAAAAGGCTTCGAGGGTCATGTGTACCAGGCCACAAATGGGCTGTATTGTGAGACATGGACCATGGGTGGACGATATCAGGCTTCTAGAGGTTTCTGACCATTGATATCTCAGAAACTTTGCTGATGTCAGCTGGATCCAACGGATTCGTAACTAGACGATTAGAAACAGGTATTTGACTGCGTAGCAGGCTCATCAGCCGCGGAAAACATACAGCAATATCGTCTACTGAGACAAGTGTTGTTTTCCATGCATCCTTCAGAATGGCACAAAATTAAAGGTGCACAACAAGTGTCTTGGAAGAAGGGTGTATGGGGACCAAAACGAGTTTGGGTGCTGTTGGTGTGGTCCGCCTTCCAGATTGGGGTCGCGTTGATTCACCTGCACATAGCTGCAAGAAACGGGGTCTGACCAACGTCAGAGTTGTTCGTGCTGTGAGTTTCTTTCCACACTGTCTGACTGAGCACTTGGAGGTGCAGTCTTCTCAAAATGCTTGTGATTGGCTAGCGCCAGGTTTCTCCTTCATCCAAACTTTTCTCCTTTATTCGACTTTAATCTTCAAGTATAATTAACAAAACTCTGTGTTTGTACGGCAGTAAACTTAAGTGTCAAAACTGATGTTATTGTCTCTGATGATGACGATGAACAGACATCTACGGCTTAGGCCTTCAGCATCCTTGTAGCGTACTTTGCGGTCTAAAACATGGAAAGTGGTGAATAGTTCTTTGTAGTTCTTTAGACAACCTTTCCCTGGGCGTGTAATCAGTGACCCAACAATTGACTGATTTGGTGTGAATAGATTTTCTATGTTCACGGCCCCAAAAGATTATCCCTGTAAATTTAGATGAACTCTGTCCCCGACTCCAAGTTGCTCAATATCGTGGTAAGTTTTTGGCGCGCTTCTTCTACAAAGATGCTGTCTTCTTCACACTGATCGTCCGGATTTTGGCACCTCATCTACCCGCTATAGTCCCGACTATCGGATTAGTGTCTTCTGCCGGGGCTAATGGTTTCCCGTATCTCCCGTACTAACCATGACCTTAGAGTATCAGCCCTGATTTCGCCACTCCCCAACAGTTCTACTGTTGGGCCAAACAATCCTCGGCGTCATCCAAATCAGGAATTTCAAACGTTCTCCATCATTGACACATTTGCGTGTTTTCTTCAGATCCATTTCATCCTATTCTCTAAAAATCAACATTTCGTACCCCTTTTTTGTTGGCATTCTCCGACCGAGTTTATGGCTTCCGTCCTCCATCCATCAAGTATGTCTGGCTTTTTCTGATTTACAGTGTTTCCTAGCCATATTCTGCCTCAGATGGACTAGACAGGTCGCACAAATACATCATGTTGTCCGTAATAAAATCGAATCAGAGGAGAAACCAGATTTTTAATTTGGATGCATTGTCTTGGAAAATAGCAACCGGTAAAGAGTTTCTCTGATGCATGGCTATGAGTTTCATCAGACCGAACACAAACATAATGGACCCAGTTCGCAAGAGAATAGATAAACGTTACTTTGTTTTATAACCAAGCTAATTAAGGGGGATGGATGATCACATAAAATGGACTCCACAATGCAGCATTTTACGGTCGGCTATACGTATCATCCGGCGCGTTTTTTCAGTTTTACTTGGGCGAACAAAACAAAAATGCGGGTCGCTTTGCTTCATCTACTTGATACAACATCAAACAGCTATAAACTAACTGGAAAGCAGGATACCAATGTAACATTTTCCGCGGAATTCAGTGTACCTTCTCACTTTGCGGAAAAACGGATCCTTGTTGGTGATAAACAACACCAAGTCAACCTACCAAACAGCAAAAAGCGGATAGAGGAAGGACGTTCTCGTAAATACAAACAAACCGTACCATGTAATGAGTAATCGTCATATCATCCGCGGGTAATACTTCCAAGAAACCGCTTGCCAGTAAGTCTAACTCAGTCCCCAAGGTAGCATCAGCCTCACCCGGTTGTCAACCTCACTGGTGTATGAAGCCTTTGCGGTCGACTTTTGCACACATCCACCTTGATTAAATGAACCCTACTCAGCCGAATTTTTATTATCGCGGTGACTAATCCAGAGAATTTTAATATTACCTGGATCCTGCGAAGCATGAATCGGGACGTACATTGTGGTATTCTTGATGACCGTGCAAAGTTGTCTTTGTAGCGGAGCAGGTTTGCAATAAGTGATTTAGCGGCCAGAAAAACGTAAATGTTAGTTAACATGGATAAAAAAATCGGCACACAGTTGGAGTTAAGTGAAATCAAGATCCACCAGAAGAGTTATCCAGAAAGAGCCGCTTTACTTAGGTTGAATTGGACACAGTCTATGATCACAAAATGCTGGAGGTGTAGAAAAATTAAAAACATCACCCCATTGTAGATTCCACCCAACCTATTCTACTTCGTTTGTAATAAAACAAATAACTTAAATTGAGCCAATCTCCACGCCCACTTCCTCCAAGACCTTGTGGGGACTTGAGAGGAAAGGACTGTACAGACAAGGTCGATGTTAGATCGCCCCAACTGGAACAAGAGGTCTCTTCAACATATAGCATCCGATTACGATCCAGAAAACCATGTGCCCTTCCATTATTCCTGTCGCCTTCTAGTCCCTCTCATGAGGAATGGTCGCGATTCGATCCACAGATACAGGCCCGGTTATTTGAATAAAAAGTGAAATATGCAGGTGTCCTTTTTCCTAAAGATCAGTATAGCATGAAAGAAGGTTCTACGGCTGAAACATATATGGAACGTATATCAATCCAAATCTTGTCCATCAAAAACTTCACGATGTCACAAAGTCTTCTGGGATTGGAATGTAACGGTTTAACTTCGCGAAAGCCACTGTCTGTAGATGACGTTTCAGGAAAATGGAGAAAGGGTTCGAAAAAGAGTGGATTATTGGACTTGAAAGTAGCTAAAATCCCAGAGGCATGCGCTACTGGTAACTTACAAAAGGATTACAAAGTCTTTGCAAAACTGATCTGATAAAATAAACCAGTCAACTTGGTTACCCTTTAATAAAACATGCTGAAACGTATGTGAACATTCGTTGGGTCTGACCAATATAGGTTTGTATATGAATACGCTTTCGAATATGGGGCCAAGTGGGCAACCTACATCGGTATCCCCAAATATGGTTTCATCGTGAGATAATCCAGTGCTTTAAGTGAAATTTGTGTGTCAACACTGCTCATATACCACTTCGACATGACTTTGATCGCACGAACCACGTCACCCTAGTCGCTTCACTTGTGAATGCCAATGTTTTGTTCGTGTGGCGATCGACCTCGCTTGGCTACCAGGCATGCTTGCCGAAACAGTAAATCGAGAAACAAGACGTTTAGCCACCACATTTTTCACCTCGTCAAAGTGTGACCGAGACATTCAAGACACTTATGTCAGGTAGAACGCAGATTGTAATTTCTGAAGCTCGGTGTGCAAGGCCGTAGCCTAGTTGTGTCAAGCTGGATATCGTCTCATTTCACATCTGACAGTCACGCGGTTCCACTCCGTTCGTTGCGATATATATTGAACGGTAAAAAACGAGGTTGCTTGTTTTGGAAGGCGGTTAGTAACATCCTCACCATCAATAATCAGCCTCTAGCGGAAAAGTCTCGTGTACCATGCCAGCGGGTTGTCTGGTTCTTTAGGGAATCCGCTAGTTTGAGAACTATTAGTTTCTATGGGTCCAGTTCATCTACTGATTTAAAAAAAACACTTTTTTCGAGTGGGCAGAAGGTTAACCAGAAAACCTGGAAGCGAAATGCGTGTGTACTTTTCACTAGCATTTTTAAAGGATGGCGTTATTGAATGCACTCGTCTAGGGCTGCAAGATTCTGAGATAAAAGCCCAACTGTTGACACACACACACACACACCGTAGTTTTCCGTTTTCATCTTTATTTGCATATTAGCCAATCCACTCAGGAATACGTAGAAAGCAGTTGGCCGTTGAGCTGATAACAGGCATAGTTCCACGTGGGAAAAAGCCAAGTGGACAGATTTTCCTATCTACAGAGTACCATACATCAAGAGACTAGCCTAACATAACATCCCTTGGGGGTGACTCTCTTTGGAGACGAATGTTTTAAGTCATTACGTCAAGTAGATAACGAAAACAGCTCATTATGATGATCCGCATCACGATAGGGGTGCTGGGGATAGGAGAGTTAGATCTCTATCATTCACGGGCAAAATTAACGTCTTCAAAAATAGACTACTGACGTTTCCGTAGAGTTTCTACAACCTGGGAACGTGTGGTCAATATCAGTTTACAATCACTTTACCAAAAAGCAATTGTACGCCTATCCCCAGAAGAAAATTCACTAAACTAGAAGCCGTCTGTTGTTTTTGTTTTTTTGTGTCTTCTAGAGAAGACTCGCTTTACGTGAGAGTTTGGTTGAATTAAACAAATACGTAAACAACAAGGTAGGTAACAGGCTGCAATAGTTGGTTGAAAACTCAACGAAATCACTTACTAGTTCTTATGGGGACACTCGGTTCCAAGTGGCTATTTCTGTCAGACTTGCTTTACTCGTTTCAGCACGTAGATAGTAGTCAATCAAACCGAATTGGGTGCAAGCCCTGATAGCTACCGTCACAATAACAGCTCACCGCCAACTCAGAAAAAACTCAGTTATATCCCAAATATGAAGTATTCACTTGGAAGCCAGACTGTGGACTCACAATTCAAATTCAAACGCCAGTACCATTTGTCAGGGGCTTATGATTTTTTCAATAGGAGGCTTGTGAAAAAGATCCACGTTACTGAAAATCACTACCCGGTTATCATCAGCTCTTGGTGCTAACTGACTGCCTCAAGCAAATCTCCCCCTCTCTCTGGTCCAAATGTTTGCAAAAACGTAATATTACATTAAGATTACCATCAATGGCCACTTTTCAGAGGACTTAGCTCCCAGCTGGAAAGATCAGAGCATATGGATTGCTTAATTAGTTTCGGGAAACCTCTCGAGATAGTCGTCACGTGATATTTTATTCTCGCTTATGCCATCAGATCGATCGTCGATAAGTCCTTCATTAAAAGCACTGAGCAGTGAAACTCGTTTTTTCCTGACAAGGGTTCCTTTCGATAATATATTAAGAGGCAAGTAATGTGCGTGTGTGTGTTTAAATCAATGGAACAAGACGTGTACAGATTAGCGACACGGCAGCCCTCAGCGAAAATTCATGTATTCAAGGAGAGCAGAAATCATGGTTCCAAGGTGGAACAAGTTAGATTCGACTAAACATGCTCATTGTCAGAATCCTGAGTTGAAAAACTGACCTGCTGTTTCCCCGAAATAGTATAATTCTGCTCAACTCATCTGCTGACTTGGTAAAAACAACCTGTTGATTGGTCGACTCCTGATAGTATGGATCCCACTGTACACAACGTTGTCACGAAATAAAAAAAATCGCTCAGCCGTAACACCCTTCCGGTACCTAGCTGCCATGCTACCCGAAGAAAGCACGAGAGCCTGGTTGTCCAAGCCTAGACAGGGGAATCCGAGAGGTAGAGGTCGGGTTCGAACAACGAAACTTCTGGTCAGTAAATTCACGCTTTAAACATTTGAGCTACGACCTTGACAGAGGTGACCAGCAGCTCGTGGCCAAACAGCCAGGCTTTAAAACTATCAACCGGGAGGTTCCTGGTTAAAGCCCCCTGTCCTGGGGTTTCATGAAGTACGCACTGCCGATGAGTTTCAGTAAAGACGAAACAATTGTTCGATGCTCCTCGACGTTTCCGTATAGACAAAGCTTCATCAACCGGAAGAACTGGCTATTCAGAATTCCAAAATCAGTTCACGCTAGCAAAAGGAAGGAAACGGTCTGCTTACTGCTTTAGCTCACATTATTTTGTTTAGAGACCTTGATGAGAAACATTTTGTCGCAGTTCTTCCTAACGGAGAAATCTACGAAGGCATAGCAAATGTTGCTAGTGATCGCAAGTGACCATAAACTGGCTGCCTTCGCAAACAAATCAAGCGCCCTTCTGGACTCAGTCAACCCCTGTTTTTTCTCCTTTGTATAAAAGTTATCTCCCAATTTTCAAGCCTTTTACTGGCCACAAGTGCGCTGATAGGGCCGGCACTGATTGCTTGACAAAAGATGTCAAGTCTGTTTTTTTAAAGCTAGAGGAGTTGGTCCCCTTGGAACTGTACTCAACGGAATCTCTGTTTACAAATTTGTATCCTTCCCCTATGTGTCCCTGGCTATATTGCTCCCCTCTTTTCTCTTGGGCCGAAAAACTTTCTCATCCAAATGCTCTCATACGCACATCCATTTGGTTCCACTTGGAGATTCAGCTAGATCCCAACTGACACAGTACAACTTGGATTCAGTGGAGTTTCCGTTCAACTGGTGCCTTCTGGTAGCTTTTCCGCATCAAGTTATCGGAGCAGTATTGCTGAGCTCTCTGTGGTTGTGTTCTGCTGGGACACTTTTGTTGCCTGCTGACCAGCAGTTCACTAACGGAGGATGAGGTTGCGGTGAACAACGGTGGTGATGTGTAGGTTACGAATTGCAGACCACCAAGACACGGAATGCAAGGTAGGTCGCTCCTTCACATTTTCAATCGTGGTAGGACTGTTGGCTTTTTGGGCAGGCCCACGTGAGAAAATCAAGCTGATGAGAATCCCCTCTCATGGTAAACTAAGACGGTCATTACTCACAAAATCCGTCCGTATTATATCAGTAGAAGGCGGACGTTACAATTTTGCCTGTGCGTAGCTATACATCACAGAATTTAACCTCGGGACAGAATAACATCTCCCACCCGCATACCGCTACTCAACGCTAGTCCACCTCTCGGTTACAGCTCAGTTAGACCTTGTTTTCTCATTTCCTCCAATAAGAAGCTGTCAAATGAAAGTGGATTATCAACCGACAGTTCAGTCAAATGATACGGATGACAGGGTGATTAAACCAAGCCGGCATTGAACAGGAGATCCTTTCGTCATTTTCCAGTTCGCACATTTATCTCATGTAGACCTCGCGTTCACTAGCAATTTAGGCTGCGTCGTACCTTTCGTGTTTTGACGTCAGAGTCCAGCCAAAAACACCGTTTCAATGGCAACAAACTCGGGGAGAAGAGAAATCTGAAATTACTCTCATCTGCACATTAATTCGGCTCTGACAAGAGTCCAGCTGGATCTCGCGTTTATGACGCCCACAACAGCTGAATGTGCTGCATCAGACAGCGTCAAATTTTAGTTGTTCCGATATTTGGGATATTACAGTACAATTTCGAGACGCAACACACTATTCGTAATGTTGCTGTGGGCTGTTTTCAGTAGACTTATTAGTAGTATGTCACATTTAGAATAGAGAGCTCGCTGTTTGACTTGAACACCTCTGGGATAGCAGGAGCGTCTGATTGAAGAATACCATATGAAACTTGTCAAAAAATTGACACCAACGCGAGCAGTTCGGCTCGTAGAGACAAGAACAACTGAACAAGATATGACACAAGGACATTTGATGCCGAAATTTTTTTGGTGTCGTTTCGCTGAGGGCACTGAGGAGTTACTTGATTTCCGGCCTTCGAAATATAAAATTCTATTTTGCTTGAGACGGATGAATTTCCTGGGCAACAGGAAATTTGGATTACTGGAGTAGGTAATGTCGAAATACTGGTGAAAGGAAGAAGACCTCCGCTGGGGAGTTGTTTATTTGAGAACACCAACTAACAGTTACAGACTATTGAACAGGGGAGCAAAACTCATACGCACCTCGTTTGCAAAACTGAATATCCATCCTCTCCTTGAACGCGTCTTCTTGAACTTTTCTGGATATTCGTTGACTGTGACTCAAATGCAGGCAAATGCTACAAAGCGACTCCATAAATTCCGTAATAGATCTTACTTTTCAAGAGACGCAAAGCGGATTTACGAGAAGACATACTACTCGCATGCCTCGTCAGTAGTAGCTCGGGTTGATCTGTTCGATGACACTGGCATTTGATTTCAGACGTTCCGTCACCATTCGGGGAGACATCACCAGTGCGCAGTGATGACGTCTCCTCGTATGGTGACGAAGCGTTTGCAAGTCAATTGCCAAGCTCGGCGAACAGATCAACAACCAATTGATCAACAACCAAGAGTACCGCAATGGAAACCAAAAATGAGACCGGCTTGCTTGCGCAATGTAATGAAAACAGTAATAGCCATAGTAATAACGCAAAGAGATAGTAATGAGGCTATGTCCAGTTTAAAATCCACAACCGAACCGCTGCAAGGCGCATGGCAAATGAGTCTCTGGGCGATGACATGGGCTTGTGGGTGATGCGTACCGTGTGAAACGACCAATTAAATTCTTTGAGGCGGCCATGGGGTGATACAAGCCACTGTCCATTCATGTTTACTAACATGTTGAGTGTTTTTTACTACTCACATCCATTTCTCTGTGGTCCAATTTTTGTACTCGACCAAATTTACATATTGCAACGAATGTGTTAATTTTAGCAGCGACAGGCCGTCAGAAGAATGCTATTTGAGGACATCTTTTCTTTCAAGGAGGAACTTACCCATGAAGAACTGTCTGAGTAACGTTGGTCAAAAAGAAACCAATTTGGAGGAAATTTTACTGCAGCCCCATATGACTGTTTCACGTAATCGACGGGTTTCGGTTCGTTCAACAAATCCTTTGGTTTCATCTGTACGAATGGACTCGTAATTTGATCTGCGTATTCAGACTTGACTGCTTCTGAAAAATTCTCAATATACTATGAAACCCCATTCTGATTCGGTCTAACGAACATCACTCATTTCGCCCTTGATCGTTGGACCACTGACGACTGGTTCATTGTGGATCACTCATGAAATGGAGTGCATTGATTGCCATACAGCAGGTTCCGACTTCCATCTATTTGGCCTTCAAATGAAGCTGGTTGAACAGGCATTTCAGTTCGTTTCAAACAGGATACGAAAACGGATTCCTTTAGTGGATTTCCGAGCTCAAAAGTCCCAAGACTTTTTTGTCGAATCCGTATTCCTAGTTAGTTCATCACCCTTTTTGCTTAACGATTACTCGAATTCTGTCCCTTTCAAGCTCCGTTCTACTATTTCGCTAGTCTTCGGCGAGATTGGCACCGTAATTTGTTACATCATTCAGAGAATTCAGGTACATTTATCGCACCGGGATGTTCAGCGACAAATTCGAGCATTTAGCGGTGCGGGATGCTTCGATTTGTCTCTGTGCTGCTGCGCGCAGACGTAACGTCACACAGTCAACTACCCGCAGTATTCAAACGAGCGATTGCTCTTACCGGTAGTTTACAGCTCTTTTAGCTTCATCGGTAAATGTTCAGCAAAGAAAACTTGGCCTGAATTATCGGTGCAACTGTTCATGTGAACTAAGGTCATGCCAGGTCGTTCTCTGAGTGCACTGGAAGCGCGCCTATTACATTTTTGAACGACAATGTGAGGGAAAACAGATATCCGCGCAACGGACTTTTCGAGCTGACCTCAGGTTGAAAGTCCACGCACAAGTCTTTTCTCACACGATTCCAAGACTCGAAAATCAATTTTGGAAAAGTGGATGTAGAAAAAAGTGGGTGACACTTTTTTATTTGTGAAATCATCCCAAGTGAGTCTGTGAGAAGAGACGAAACCCGCAACCTTGCGACTAGTAGCCGGAGACCAACTACCATGAAAAAAAACTGTAAGTAATCTGCTCCTTCCATCTGAAAAGCCAGTCAATAAGTGACACGTGAAGTGAACAGCACGACTGGGGGGACAAGTAGCACTATTTCCTCTGTTGCTCATGGTCTAACGGTACGTTCAGCCAGTAGAAGGGAGGTTGTGGGCCAGAATCTTCCCGGTGATCCGCACACGATTAGACGGCTGCGGCGTTTCTCCGTTATTCAGCAACAGGGAGCAACAGGGTGCTTAATTACAAGATACCAAAGTGGTCACAGTGGTGAGTCAGGGTCGAACGAAGGAAGTCAGTTTGCTCTAGAAGTAGTAGCGTTCTATGCGTTCAGCTGTAACACCCTTCCGGTGCCTAGCTGCCATGCCGCCCGAAGGAAGCACGAGGACTGAGATACTGCCAGGTTGCCCAAGCCTAGACAGGGGAAATCGAGAGGCATCTTGCAGCGTTCTATTGATTGCTGCGAATAACTCACCAAGACCGACTTTAGCACATGGCAACATGAGGTTGTGTTTACTGTCACAAGTGATGTTTGTGTGCTAAATGGGGCACTGTCAGAATGCCCAAGCACGGAAAAGTGGACGACTATGGCTCGCAATCAAAACGTTTGTCGAAAACAGATTTTTACGACGAAGTTTGCCACTTCAGTCCTGATGACAAACCATATTCAAACTCACTGGTGACAAAGTTGTACACATTTACTTGCCCTCCTGTTAAAACAAAAGATATAATCGGTGACAAACACATGAGGTTGTCGGAAGAGAAAATTCAATCACAAATATCACCACGTGACGTTCCACGTATGCACAGGTACATCACACCAAGTCTGGTTATTTGGAATTACGTTGACAGTGCATTTCAGCCATGTCACTACTCGTCAGAGACGGGTAGAAATTAACAAATTGAACAGGACTTACTGGAATCATTCGATGAATTTGGTCGCACAAACACAACGCATAACCTGTAAAAATATTCCGGCAGTTCTCTAGCCACCAATTGTGTGGATCGAAAATTTAGCCAACGCGCGTAGATCTCATCATAGTCTCCAACTTCTTCGATTGCGTACTGACACTCGTGAATGGATGGGGTTTTGGAAACAGTTGTTACGCACGTATAGATGGCGGGGGGTTACGGAAATTAGATAACCGACGTCTGGTTAATTCACCCTTGAGATTTCAGGCTGCGAAGCTCCAGACTCTGATAAGTTTAGCCCCGCAAAAGACACAGCGTGCGATCGCAGCAGTCGGATTCGGCATGACGGATGCGGTCAAACAGCGAAAATCCCACACTTAGTATGGAATTTGACGAAAATCAAATGCACAACGGCACCCGAAGACACAATGATAACTAGGCCACGGTCCCGACGAGCTACCCTGTACTTCAGAGTCCGTGTTCCGTTTGCAAGTGTGGCCTAAAATGAAGCGGGAATAGGAGTGAATGAATTCCACGGGTGGCGAGATAACTGGAAACATGAGGACACCCAACTATGACGAAAAGAATCCACCACACAAAAATCTGACCCACTGTAACAAACGACTATCGTTTCAACCCGCTACTGCATTAGGGCAGCAATGAAAATGCCCAAGGTTATCATGCACACAGACGGATAGTGAGGTGCTAAGAACGCATTGGAACTTCTCCAGTGGAGAGTTGTGTAGAGACAAATGAATTTTCGAATGTTATTCTAAGAAACCAAAGTCAACGCAGTGATCTGGGCTGCGCAACATGTTCGCTTGTTCGGGAAGAAGTAACCACACGTGCAATTTCGTCCAGGTGTAGTACCCTTCCCGTTTCTAGCTACCGAAAAAAGTAAGAGGACTGAAGTACTGCCAAACTGCCCAAACCTAGACAAAAGTAGTCGAGATGTCGGAGTCGGGTCATCCGGTCAACCTTAACCACTGGGCCATCTCGAGTTCACGTGTAGTTTTGCTGATGTCAAACGGCTCCAAATCTCAAAGTTGTTACTGCAATCACAGATACCGGTTGGTATTCATCTCAGAGGACATCCTGATAAATTCATCAGTAAATTCGTCTAGCGTTCGAAACGAGTGACTGCCGTTAATCACACCAATCAGCGAGTACACCGGGCAAAACCGCCTACTCTACGGATAATTTTCCCACACACCAAATCTTCCGTAACGAAAGGCAATTAGCACGCAGTTTGATTGCAACGGTAACAAACCTTCATTAGGCGAGAATATTTATAGCTCGATGGTTGCTTTGTTCCGTGTCCAGTGCAGCGAAACCAACAATCAACCCTATCGCTCGTGGGAGTGAAACGACTGCACAGCTTGTGACAGCGACAATCAGTGCTGTTTTCGCGAGAAAATCGGTTATTCCGTTCACACAGGAGACTTCACAAAACAGATGTTTGGGAAATGTGTGACACTCTCTAAAACCCAGAGAATCCCCGTCAAGCTAGAAATGAACAGCCTTCTCAAAAGGACACTTCTCCGACTGAATTCTTTACAACGTAGCTTCCTGGGAATACCTTTTGGTTGCCGAGGGAATGCTACAGCAGAAACGCCCTTTACTGCTGTTCTAGATTGGCTATTCAACAGTCACACGACACCAGCCGGTCATTGGTAATTCCGTTAGGCTCTTATGCATAGAATTTTATATACAGCTTAGAGAGGCGGTATTTTTGGACACATCGTCGTCGATTAGGAGCAGTAAATTTAGAAACGGGTACAAAGAAACCTACCACAACGCAAAACTCATCAACTTTTGAACGATAACAGCCGTTTTGTAAACAAATCCAGTGCGAAAACTGCTTGTCTAGTCGGTGATTTCTCACGCTTGACAACCATTCGCTCCAGGAGACTGTTGAGAACGCAAGCAACAAACTCATTTTCATTGATAACCTCTCTTTATCGAAGGGCACCTCAGAATCCTGATGATGTTTCCCCCGTGAACGGGGAGGAACCCAAGATAGTTCAGTAGTTACGGCGTAAAGCTATCAACCAATCTGAGCACAAACTGCCTCCCTACTGGTCACTCTCAGCTCCCTTGCTTCTCTTGAGGTTCAATCATAGCACCAAAAGGGTGTGTCATTGCTGCAGGGCAGTCTATTTATTCTGTAGCTCTGTTCAGCAACACATTGTCGTTCAACCTAATTGAAGTGCGAGCTTCTCACATCTGATGAACAGGAAGAACTACGGGTGGCTTGGGACCATTGAACAGTGGCCATGTAGCTACATGGATCAAAAGTGGAGAGTTTCGAGATTTTCTCATTATACAAAACGTTCAGCTGTGCACCCAGAACACTCAATGTAGCTGTAGGCCTAGTCTCATTTTTTGTGGCGGGAAAATATAATTACAGTGACATCAAAGATGAAAAAAAATTAATCGTACAAGTTCGATACATGGGTGGGAGAGGGAAATAGAGGCAAAGCACATGAGGACAGCTCTTCGGAGCTTTCCTGCAAAGGCGAACAAGCAATGTGTAAAATCGATAAAACAGGACTATCCAATCAGATTCGAATGTGGAATGAGGATAGTGACTGATCACCGTTCGATGAATGCATTAAAGTGGTGGCGCTGATAGTTCCAGATGGTTTATTGGAGGGTTAGCTGTGACCCGTAGAGAGTCTGGGAGATATAGCCGAACATCGGTTTCTCCAGTAGAGTAACTGGCACCACCAACGCCTCCACTACCATCGGAAGCTGTTTCACGAAGGGGTCCTTCAGGTGTTCTGACATCCGTCACCCCTCTGCATCCGCTATCAGTCCTCGTGCCACAAGATGGAACAGCTGCATCTACTAAAGGCGGTCCATCCCTTTCTTGGCCAGTACATATAACATCTTCGTAGCTTGGAGGTGGTGGTGTTTGATCCGACCCAGGATCTAACGTTTGGCTTGAGGAAGCCACCTGTTCCCCATCCAGACTGAGGGGACGGGCTGGTCGGTTGGATCGGCGGGACGTAGGTTTGTGTAGACCACGGAAAAATTGTGTGAGGTTGGCGTCATCTTGACTGGTCTCGGAGGCTGGCTTTTGACCAGCAAACTGAATACTAGGCAGTATGTTCACAACATCTTTGTAGGCCGGAGGCAATTCGTCATGGGTGCTAAAACAGGGAAAAAATGATGAAGAGATTAGGCGGCATGTGTGGAGAACGCAGAGTATGAAGCTAACGAACACACACAGAGAGAGAGACAGAGAGTAAAACAAAACATGGGCAAACGAGGACACACCGATGACAGTGCTAATTATCCAGCGTAACCTGTAATAAAGATAGAGGGAGGGAGCACGGAATCAAAAACTTGTCAAGTATGGAGAGACGCTGAAAGAAAGCAAAGCTGTCAACCAAACTTGATGCAGCTGAGTGGAAAAAAACATGTTTTACTTTTCGACAAATACACTCATTTGCAAATCAATTTGGTTTTCACGGGGGAGACTCAAGTGAATCTATCGTTTATGACTGATTGAATATGCTGCACACAGGCCGTCTCAAGTTTCAGTTGGTACGATATTCGAGACATCGCAGTATATTTTCACAAAAGAAACTACTCACAAGGTTGCTGGAAACTCTTCGACAGCCCACGACCGTTTCGCCCTTCTTGCGGCTCATCAGGTAGACGCAGTCCTTTATGAAAATACAGTCGAAGAATTTTCAGCAACCTTGTGAGTAGTTTACTTTATGAAAATATACTGCGATATCTCGAATATCGTACCAACTGAAACATGAGGCGGCCCGTGTGCAGCACATTCAGTCGAAGAACATCATAAACGAGAGACCCACTTGAGTCTCCCGTGAAAACCGAACTGATTTTCCAATGAGTGTATTTGTCGCGATCAGTCCAATTCGGGTTCAAGTAGAACATAAGGTTGGTGGAAACTCGGGGGCTGCCCCTACTTGATGAGCCCGAAGTAGAAGGGCGAAACCGGTCGTGGGCTGTCGAAGAGCTTTCAGCAACCCTGTGAACTTTTACTTTACTTTTCCTCATGAACGAATATAACTTATAGTCAAATTTTTCATCCAAATACATCTGCGCAGTGGTATGTCTTATTGACCGATTAATGCACGCTCCAGCATATGCTGAACAAAAGGGGAGCTGAATTTTTTACTCGGTTAACTAGTCGGGATTCGCTAATTCCAGCTTCACAGACGATCAACTGACGCGAATATGCAAGTGACAGAAACACAACACGATATAGGACTATTAGTCTAGACTAGTAATTGTTCCGGTATTGTGAGGCAACGCTTCAGCAACTGCAAGAGCACTCGGTCTACGCGGCCTGAAACTTCGTCTCTTATTCGTTGAGCCATGTTAAACGGTTGTTGTACAAATTTATGAGATACTCAACGGTATTCCATGACAATCTTTCTCTTTGAAGTTCATATACGACCTACCAAATTCGTCAGCACATAGAACAAGAAGGATTTTGTCTTGGCAGGACACGCTAACCATAAGGGGTTTAGTTCAGCCGTTCTCTAAAATACTGTTTTCATGTGACACCCCAGTCGATCGGCAGTCCAGTGACGCTGCGGTCAATGTAGAATATCAAGCAAGAAGTCATATGACTCCGAAGAAGATACAGAATAAGACCCAGCATAGTGAGCGAAACGTATTGTTTACTGAAATACTCGGCTACCCCACCGCAAATTAGCTCCTATCCGTTGCGTTTTCGGAAGTCGACCAGGGAGATTTTGTTTACTGATTGCAAACACCAGTGCTCATCACTACTTGTGTATTTCATTGGATATTCAATGTTATTCGCTCCTGATTGGTTCACTGTCTGGCGGGCTCTTTAGGGACTATGGTAGACCTATTTTTGTTCATTGACCGTTTTAGACTAGTACTGAGTGAGTGTTGGCCATTGGATAGTCGAAGCCCGAGGTTGCCTGCAGCGAAAAGCCCTGGTGATCGGCTGGAAGGCGGTTCCTTGAATCCGTGTCGCCAGTGTTCGGCACTGGTTCCATTTTACTTGGTAACCACTCACTATCTAAGGTCATTTGTTCTTCCTCTCAGCGAAGACTTCGAATAACCAGAAGAGTTCGATCGGAGTAGGGACTACCGTACTTCAGAGCGAATAACAGCGGAATATCCAATCTTCATCGAGTGTCACGTGTGGATCCTCAGTCGTCTTGTGCCGGGAGAATCTGAATATGTAACTGAAGAGTATATTGGTAACTCAAGTGATAATAACGGTCGTTGGTCTCCGGTTTCCCCGGAGACGGAAGAGGTTGAGTCTCAAGGTTACCCGGACGCCCAACTATCAGACAAGTTAGCCAAAAAAGGCCAACAGGAATGTTCATCCAAACGATCAGTGATCTGAGCTGCCCGACAGTAAGTCATCTTCTATGTTCGTTTCAGATTACAAGAACCGGATTTCCATGGAGTTGGTCGACCTCGGCAACAGAGTTTGAGTCATTATTAGTTGGAGGCGAACAAGGTTCTTTGTTACAAATGGAAATAGGGGGAGGAGGGATCCGATTTCAAGGCGTACAACCGTGAAACGGCACATCTCTGGCCAATGTGTTCACGTAACGTCATTGTTTCTCATAAGATCCAAGGAAGTACTGCATCTCCTTCTGCCGTCCATTAAAATCTAAAAGGTGTTGGCAAAAGGTCGCGTGTGGCAGACTCAGGATTGATGTGGCATGCAATTCCACAAATTTTGCAGTAAAAGTCTGAGCTACGGAACGGTCACATAGTACAGGATGCGTAAGTTTCTAGTTGCTTTATAATCCGGACGCAGCTAGGTTCTCAACTCTCAAGATCGACATAATAGCATTTTGTGCCTGGGAAGACAAATCGCTAGGGCATTGCTTCATACGAATTCCACAGTGATTTCCACCAAGTGATTCATGTAAGTATTGTGGGCCGATCCGTTCCTTGGCTGAATCGCAAATGCGCTTTATGATGACTTTGAGCGATATAGCTCAGTGGTTGGGGCGCCAGCTTACGGACCAGAAGGTCCGTAGTTCGAACCCAACCCCAGCATCTCGACTGCTCGTGTCTATGCTTGGGAAACCTGGCAGTATCCCAGCTCTCGTGCCTCCTTCCGATGGCATGGCAGCTAGGCGCCAAAAGGGCGAGCGATTTTCGATTTTTTTTCGACGTTGCATCCAGGAGCAAGTCGATGCCAAACAAATGAGGAATACTCGTCGACAAAATGTGGCGTTATAAGCTGGTTTTCCTGTCCTGTAAGTCTACGAAACCTCACGTTAACTTGGTCACTGTCAATTAGCAGGGTAGTGCAAAAAATCCCGGTCAACTGCTGTAGGGGGATGCCTGCTATCAAGCCAACGCTACAGGTGCAAGGGGTATAAAACCGTATAAATCAACACACGCTTTTCACGATAAATGCAACGAAGATCGGCGAATGGCAGTAGCCGCTTATAGTGTAGGGGGTTCCGCCTGGGAACCAAATCACCGCAAAGCCATTCGGAAAATGACGGACTTTGATATTTCATCGGGCCTGCTTCAATTTTACCACAACATTGGAAACCTCAGAAAGCCTGACATGAAATGATGTAAAGCGTAGGACAATGGAAGTTACGTTTTCCTTAGGAAATGACTATGACCAATTTCGACCGCACCGTTGTTACCCTTGGAGGAACGCAGCTGGAGACCCCCACCCGGGGCAACCTCAGCCCTTCAAGCAAACAGCTTTCCCATTCCCAGGTATGCCTTCTTCAGAAGGAACACAAATGGTCGGATTTGTGCGCATGTAGTTGCAGTTGTAAGTGTCATGGTTGTACGTGGGCTGAGATAGTTTTAGGGCGCCCAAGCCTAGATAGGAGGACGATTAGGGTCCTCAACCAAAGCCTCTGGCCCAAGGCAGCGGTGCAGCGGCGGAAAATGCAAGTGCACTACCACTTGGCTCGACCATGTGTTACGCATGCCGAAACACCGTCTATCGAGACGAGTGTTGTTCCGTGTCTACTTCCGCATGGTATAAACTGCGAGGTGGATACTATATGACTTAGCAGAAGGGTGTGAAAGAGATCACGAAGAGTTTGGGTGCTGTACGCCTTCCAAGATGGGGTCCCCGTGACCTCTCCAGCTCTTCGTTCGAGATATTGCAAGAAATGTTGTCAGCGGCGTTCGTGCAGTCAGTTTCTTTCCAGCTGTCTGTCTGATTCAGTGCTTGAAGGTGTAGGCACCTCAGAATACTTGCGACAGGCCAGCACCAGGCCCCCTCCCTAACCCACCATTTTCCCTTCTTTTCATTCCACGGTTTGAAATACAATTAGATCAACTTTGTGGTTGTACGGCGGTGAAGCATTAGGTCAAAACTGATGTTGCTGTTTTTGGTGATGATTTGTGCATGCAAGCAAACACATAATGACCTCAACTACGAACAGATCAATGCCAAACACGGTCCAGCAGAGGAAGAACATTCGAAATTCCATCACTGCACAGTTCGAGCGGGTTTAATGTGGTTCACATGATTTTTTTTCAGACGGACGAACATGTGACTGGCGGACGTGACACTAGTCAAGTATGCATAGTTCGCTGACTAGTAGTTTTACAGCTGCAACCAATGGGGGCTTCGAAAAATAAGGCAGAATAAAAGAACATCGCCATCACCAGAGCCAGAGGAGAATCTGATAGGCCTTGTTCCCAGTTCTCTTACCGACCAAGTGCGGAGTGAAAGAGACTGGGAGGATAGCAACGGTCGGGCATCAGTGCAGTCCAACCACGTAAGCTTATTTAACGAAAACCAAATTGAAAAAAAAGAAGAGCAAAGGGTTTGGTGATAAGGGAACATAGACATTCCAAAACACAGGTCTCCGAATGATTGTTTTACATAGCATCTCAACAGGCAAGTACGGGCAGAAAATAGATAATTAGATAAAAGAAAAATGTACACTGAGAACGAGGCAGCTTAAGGATTCAGGCGTGTAGCTATTGGTCGAAAAGCCCGTCAGTCAAACCCCAACTGGGCTTCTACCTGTTTAGGAGTTCATCCCCTGGGGGTATCACATCGCTCGTGCTTCGTTCGGGCTACATGGCAGGTACGCATCAAAAGGGTGTCACGGCCGAAAAAATTATCGCCAGTATCATTATTATTGTCATTAATATCAATTACCATGCATTTCAGCCTTATCGTTTGCCTGAAAAAAAAAAGAGGAATTAGTCGACAGATTACGCTCGGTGACTTGGCCAGATTGAGTCGATTGTGCGTATTGAACAGGCGACTCGCGAAAGCGCTTGTCACGTGAGTAGTGGTCCAGAATCTGGGAAATGTCCCTCTAGACTCCCAGATAGGCGGCGAAGCGTACTAACGTGTGGCCGCCTGCCTAATGTTGATGACATACGTCAGTAGTGGCTGATCACTCAATAAGAATCTCAAGAGTGTGAAGGACCGGTTCACGATTCCGCCGTAGTTTCTGAAGCTAGAGAGTTTGATTAACACATGGTTCCGATAATTTCTACCCAGTACATACACTTATAGAGGCACCGAACGTTCGAATATACAGATGCATTCTCTACTGTTTACAACCTCTGAAAAACAAGTGGGTCGACTGACTCAACGCTCACCTCAGAAAACCAAGGAGCGTCTATCGAATTGCCGCAGAAGTGAGAGAGCCAAACATGTGAAAAGCTCAATCCCAAACAATTTGTTCGATAAAGATGGAATCATTCAGTATAGTTTATCGGGCACCACAAAACCAGTCAGCTGTTTTCAGACAAGGGCCCGATACAACCGAATTAATGGTTCTTCAGATAGGTGACCTCTTTACTTGCCAGCTGTAGGCGACTCGTGATGGATTCGGCGTTCTTTCGACCAGCACTTATCACATTTTCTCAACCTGAGTAGACAGGTGTCCTGGTATTTGTACCAATGAGAAAGCGACAGTCTATAGTATTTTAACCTTTTTTCTGTTCTTTGCAGTCCCATAGCCCGATGAGACGTTATTGAAGACGACCCTCTGGAAACTAGTGTATTCTCCATAAAAAGCGTGGATCCACACACACACACACACGCATGGGAATAGTGAACAAATAACTGAGATGATAAAACCTCAAAACAGTCTCTCGAAATGGTACAAAGAGCGACAGTGCTATCGCTGCTTGGTACCTATGACTAAGACCATCTTCAATCGACCGTAGAGAAGGTCTCGAAGATTTGCGACCCAAAGACGGTTCGCAGTACCAGTGACCTGAGGTTTTTGTTTTTTTCACCAACGCCATCACTTGGTTTCGGGAATTCTGCGAGAGTTACCCCAAATAGCAGTCTTCTCGGCGAAACTAAACTTGGTGTATGTCGCGCGTGAATGATCGATCCACACCAGTAATCGGCCGTGGGCGTAAGTGATTAGAACTGCATGAAGTTACATTAGCATGTGTCTAGCATGCGTCTAGAAAGGCACTCGTCCTTAGGTTGCACCAGAATCGCTATACGTTTGCAAATTAAAAACCTCCGAGTATGCAAATGTTTCGGAACCAAATGTACTCTAGACGGCTGAGTGTGACCCATAATCACGTTAGTGAGATTAACCAAGTGCTACCGGCAGCCCACTACCTGGTCTACTCTATGTGGTGGTGGCTGACGGCGCAGGCGTAGTAATATACAAACGTGTCACGAGTACGGAATTTTTACTTTTTCGTATAGTTAATATGTTGAAGGTGAGCGAATCTTCTTGTCCTTCAGACTGTGACAAGTTTCAGTGGTGTGTCTCTGTATGCTATAGGCACTGCAACACCACGCGTAGGACTTGTAAGCGACGAGCTGTACCCAACTTCTAATCAGTGTTCCCTGAAAAACAGCCAGGAAAAACCTAAAGAGCTTGTCCGGCCGCACAAGCCGTGGATCAACCAAGTCACTGAAGAGGCCAGTGACTTTGTCCGAAAGGCGTCATCTTTGGCGTCACAGGAGAAGTTCACTGAAGCTAAGAAGTGACAGCATGTTTTCAATGCAAAAGTCTATGAGTGAGTAGTTGATAATGAGTCGGAATTACTATGACAGTGCATAAACCTTACCGAGTTAGGGGGGTTACGACACATCGTCAACCACAACAATAAGCTCTAAACTCATCTTAATGAAAAGTGGATGGTGAACACGTTCCGACAGGATGGGGCGGGATAAAAGTGGTAACGGTTCCGAAGAGCGCCACCAACGATCAACACCTCCTCGGTTCGGGTCACAGGATACTTGTAGGGTCATACTGCTGATGTCATACTTCAACAGTCCAATGTTGTCCGATGTCGTAGGCCATTTCCTCTTGGAAAGTACAGTTTCCGCAATAGGTCCCATCTGTTTACTCTTCAGCTTGTGGATGTATGGCACTACTTTGACGCATTACCGCCCATAGTGACGGTAATGATGGTATTTTCAGGATTTAAAAAAACTCGTCAATTTTTCACACATCCGGATGAATCAGGATGGAGGAGAAGACTTACGTATGCAGCTGTGTAATTCGTGCATGTTTCGAAACCATTCTCCAGACGAAAAACATGTATTCACATAGGAATTTATCTCGGCAGGATAACGAGGCACCAGGTTTCGATGAGCTCTCTTAACCACAGTGAGTGGGGACAATAGTGAAAACAAACATGCTCATTTTAAACGATTGGGTGCCTTTGGGCTTACAACACGGTTCGGTTCAGTTCAGTCCAGTTAGTCAACTGCAAGCCGTATATTACGGTATAGTGGTTCCAGCTAATACAGTTTCATCTACCAGGAGAAAGAGAAAAATGACAGTCACAACTTGCAAACGGTAGTTCGATCTGTTCATGAATGTTAAACTGTTCTGCGTCGTGACAACTTTAGTACACGACCGTCATTGGTCGCGTGACAAAAGTGTATCTATCAGTTGGTCCGTCCGAGGAGAATTACTTACCCTAAAAGCTACCTCGCTTACGGATACGATGTTCTCATCAGACCCGCGCGATGCTTCGAAGGCACAGACAATCGAACAGTCTTCGAAAATCTGTACACAGTGGCCACGTTTCTGAGGTAGGGCAGATCGAACTGCTGCAGTGTACATTATACCCTTGGCAGCCGAACTGATGTCACATCGCCACCACAAACGTCGGAGGTTGGAAAACGCTGCCCCGGCGACCACGGTTCGGGAATTGATTTCATCGCTCACCAGCCCGCCGCAACCTATGCAGCCGCCCGACCAGTCCGTCTGCAGGCATCAGACTTGATCCCACCATGCAAGTGTGAGGCACATGCCACAGAATCATCCAACCACCTGTTTTTGGGGCATCTGATTTCTTTAGGATTTTTAGTCGTCAGCTACATCACCGACAGGAAGTATCATTTCTGAACACCCGCGCATCATTGCTATGAGTTGTAATCAAACTGTTACGACAACCAAATCTGGACAAGAACACGGACAGCATCCTCAGCCAAGGCCTCTGGTCTTGAAAACTGATCGCACGCCAGCGGCGTTCAACGACAAGACTCCATGGCATTTCGATTTTTAGGAAAACACCCAACCTGAGACCGGGAGGCCCAGACCTCTGTAGATGTAACAACCGATATGAAAGGTTTTACAGGAGCCAAACGGGTACGAGCTACTTACGGTTCATGGGTTACCTGTGAACATCAGAAGACCATCTGACTCGCAGAACTCTTGTTTCCCAGCCCTGCACCGAGTGTAAAAGGTCAACAGACGAGTAGTCTATGATCTAACAAGAAAGTGTGAAAGTGCTAACCGACAAACTATGTCGAATCGATAACCGCTGCCTCCTTGATTGGGAACCCCGGGAACCAGAATCATCTACAGTTAATATCCGGGCAGACATAGCTCAATGACAGGCACTCTTGCATCAAAGCTATCCGTCCTAATTGCCGCTTCATGAGAACTACAAGGGGTTACTATGAACTAACCGATTACACCATCGTCTTCAATATCTGGCTACGCTTCCCTTGTTCTCCCACTTTTCGGTGACTGAAAACAATGTAGCTGAAGCCTTGATTCATGGTTTGTGGTTGACAGAACGACTGACTAACCTGAGTACGGCTATAGAAGTTTAAAAACGGTCCCATTCAGGAAGGGTAAGCAGAACTCATCATAACATGTTTACCGGATGTTTGGAAACTGGATAATACAACCCGCAAAGTGGTCCGTGAGACAAGTAGGCGGCCCGTAGTACAAGGTGCGAGAGACAGGTTTTGCTGCACGTCAATCAAAGGAGGCGTGCCTATGATGCACCTTAGCGACATTTTTTGAACATATCACGGTGGAAATTTCAGGACCACGTCTATATGACGGATCTAAAAGGGGCAAAACCGGTGGTGGACACCCTTGAAAATAACATCACATCACGGAGTGAACATCCCACTCCACATCCCCACAGAGAAAAACAATTTTGACAAAGTTAGGGTCTGAAACGAGTACCCAGTGCCACATACTAGTCCAATCCAGCGTTTTTGTCTGAAGCTAGTGCTCCTGTTGACAGATACACACCTTCGTCAAGTGTGAGTCTTTATTAAAAGTGCTTAAGTTAATTTGTACTGTCAAAATTAGCACTGCAAATTTGCAACACCGCTACCGCCACCAAAATCAAACCAATTTGGAAGACTCCAGTCTAAGCAATCGGAGTGGTCTAGCCTTAATTAAGTTGCATTCATCAGTCTGTCCAAGTTACACGCCGTGAAATTGAGTTTACAACCCATGCATAGATGCTGGTGCCGGTAATCGACTTTTCGAAATGTGTCGTCACGTCGCAGTTCCTTCATCGATCTCTCTAGCCGTAGGAATACTTTTCGTTGTAAAGAACTAATATGTATGACCAAAGACATGTAGGCGCAGCAATGTAGTGTGAATCAACTTGATCTGGAATGTGCACAGGAGATCATCGACCCAAGTGGAATTTGTACATTCGACTGTACTGCATAAGCGCATACCGTAAAACCCACTGACCAAACAATCGTGTCTAGAAATGTCCAATTTCGGCACTACGGCTTCTCGAACGTTTCAGAAAGTGCCGGAATCCGGAAACCGGTAGACTGAGTCTGCCTCTGGAGAAAACACCTCAAGGGACCAGCTAAAAGTGGTCCATTTTGCTAGCTGGTGTTTCCAGAAGTGCGCTCCCAAGGGTCAACTGAAAGGGTACTCTCCTAAGATCTGCCCCCCCCCTTGACTTCCCTGGCGACGGAGAGTTGTAAAGTCCACTGACTTGAGTGGGTAGGCGATATTCCACAGTAAGCGGGGAGTATTTAAGAAGCAACTGATGGAATGTATACAGAAAAGCGTGACCAGGTCGACTGTTGGAGGGGGGAGATTAAAAAATCAACACCTCTACGGCAATTCACGAGAGCGGTGCGCGTACTTCACTGATTCAAACGGGATGGCACCCGCTTAACGCTTTATTCGACCAGGACTGAGGAAACTCAGAGTCAGCGATGAGTTGCCGGAACGGTACAGAAACTTCAAAATAAACTGTAAACTGAAACAGGAACGAGACTGATCCTATTTAGCCTATACGGTGCTTTGACAGGTGAAAAAAGCGACGACGGCTACGCGGTGGTCTGCGGGAAAGCGAACGACGAAGCTCCAACACCACTAGGATGATGGCGACTCCTAACAAGCACTCAGTTCCGAGAAAAAGAGTACAGTGCTCTGTGCTTGTAAGGAACCTTCCGGGTTATATGCCGAACGGGTCTTAAAGTGAACGGAGAATACAATTCAAAAATGGGTCACTTGGTCGTTTTCTGGCTGAAATAACGACTGATTACAATCGGAACAAGGAACATTTGTCAAGCGCTGTTCTGATTCCGTCGGGTCTTTATATCGCTGCACGCAAACGGCGTTAGTGCATCAATACTTTTTACTGCAAGCAACTGGCCTTAATCCATAATCATTTTGTCATTTTGACACTGTGGAAACAAGTTATTTTCAGCGTCTTATCCACGAAGTAACCTGAATACTAAGAGAATGGCAAAAGCCTCGGCTGAAAAGTACAAATGCACAGACGCTCCAAGTCAATGCAGGGCATACAAGACAGTGACAGAAAGACTGAGTATATTCACATCAATGCATGCGCTAATTACTCACCCAGGTCTGTCACCTCCGTCCACCGGATCTACGATCGCAACTTCCAGCTGTCTGCCGGACGGTGCATCTCCTCGATGTGGGGCCTGCCCGGCTCGAGATCGGAATCTACGTCCATCTGGACCGTAGTCTGATTGTCTGCGCTCAGAGACACGTGAGGATCGACAGAATGTTTTGATCATAATTCGAGCAAGCCAACACATGAATAGGATGAGTATTACACCTCCGGCAACACCACCGACTATCTTGTAGAGTTGAACCGGACCATCAGCCAGCGGATCACACACGGGAAGTGGACGAACATCTTTGTTGGGATCCTGAGTCGGGTAGATCGTTTCGTCCAAAGCACACTGGGCACAGTAGATTTCCTGGGTGTCACCTAAATTTAAGTGATCAAGGGATTTATTGAAAGGAAATCCACAAGCTGTCCGGTACTTTCGCCATTGCTAAAGCACATAAATGCTATGCACACATTCTGCTGATTGAATACTTCAGTAAGACAAATGCGTATTTCGTAAGGCCAATTTGCCAGAGTTTAACAAGCATACAGATATGACAGTAGTCTTGTGTCGTTCAGCAACTCGCGTTTGTATGGAATAAAAATCCGCCACCGTCCTGCGGTTGATTGACATTTGACATGGTCAGTGGAAGAACCATATGATATCTGCGGTTCGCGCAAAATTGACGGTGGTGTTGTGCACAAGCGGCAGCTATTGTGTATGTAGAGCCGATGGGACAAGATCGGCAAGCAAACGCTCTGCATACGAGCTCCTAATAGGGCATTTCACGCTGGACAGTATGAAAGACACTTTAAATGTACTAACACACACCTGTTTCATTTGATTTTCTACCGTTGTTTATTCGGAGTCGTGAACTTATGGGTGGATCAATTAGGGTCCCTCAAGCTCTGATCCAACGTTATATTGTAACGATACATTTTGGGACGGACTAGTGCGGGCACTCTGATCACTATTTAACTGAGTTTACTTTGCCTAGGGCTGGTGTTTTCGAGAAGCCGCATCGGGCTTCACACCCCTAAGCGATCGTCAACCGAACCGAAGTGTGAACTGTATATATGCGTATGTCTACGTCTACAGACCAGAACCAATCCACCGGGTTTTGTTCCTCAGTCATTTAAACTTGACTTTTGGTAGTGAAAGTACAGTTAAACCTTCAACCGAATGAAGGACGTCTAACATTTTTTAAGCTTCCTATGGGTTTATCGTTGAAATTTACCCTTAGAATAAGGGATAATAAACCCAGGCCGACGGGGTCAAAAATGGGGAACACTGCGTTGGGAAGTAGCACATTCTACTTACCAAACATCCCCCCATTAATCCCCACAACTATTGGATCTGCAGACGAATGAGTTCACTTTGCTGACGAGTTTGTACGGTGTTCTATTTTAACAGAAAATGTGAGAACTGAGGATCAAACGAACACAGACTGTGCATCAGACCATTCAAGTTTATCTCAGGCCAATGTTGGGCAACCATTTCAGGGCCTGTTGACGTGACCGGCCATCAGAAACATCAACAAATAACATCTGCGTTTGCGTTTGCGCGAACGTACTTGTCTACAGGTTACACCAAATGTGTGAAGCTTCGTTTGCCATTTATGAACAGAGACATACACGTTTGCCACCTGAGATATACACTATAAGCATTCATCTGGGATTCCGGGAGCTCATTTGCTGAAGTGATCGCAACGCGATTCCTTGAAGTAGGGAACAACGACCGAATTGACAACAAGGATCACCACCATTCTTAACTCGGTAGGCCGAAAAAAACTTCACTAAAAAGATCCATCCTCTTTTGGATATATATATATATATAATGTGGAATGCAGTCTGACCGGTATGCGCTAAATTCAAAAATCCTCCTCTTCCATTCAATGGAGTAATATGAAAACATAATGTCTCCATATGCTCAGAACGAAGGAATCCTTAGGCTTAAACATCACCACTCATCAGTCGGCAATTAAGTGGCAGAATCAGTTGTGCTGTAAAATAATACATCCAGGCCACTCTTTTGGAAGCAAAGAAACGCATGTCACAAGCTTATTCATTGCCGATTCGTCCATAAATGGACGAAGTTTGCCCTGTAAGGGTGCTGTGCGGCCGATAAATGAGCACCTCTATGCATTGTTTGCATTGTCCCGAGTTCGATACTAGGCAAAAATGGCGTAGTATGAGCTACTGACGAAGTCTGACAAGATAAAAAAAGCCACACGATGCATTTCCAATTTTCATTAGAGGGTGTATTTGCCAGCTAGTTATGATACGCCGGTTCGGGACAAGCGAATTATTAACACAGATGAAGGACTAGCCGTCCTGAGAATCCCTCCGCTTGCGTATGTAGAAACCGAGTCGGTATCCAACGCTATCCAAAAACAACCTTGACCTAATTACAATGAAATTCCTCCACATCAACAATTCGACCAGTATCATGCAGTTCACATGACGGTCGTGTGGCCAATGTATCAATTGATCGGTATGTGCAGCCTATTTCCAAACCGATTCCGTCTGAGTTAAGCAGAACGGATCAAATTCTAGTTCGGTTGAAGTATGGTGACCATTAGCACATAAAAGAAACGGAAACACGAAACCGTCTTAACCAAACATTGTCACTCACGCAGTTGACCTGGTTCGTATTGGTTTTACTGGCCGGTTAGTGGATCGGTTTTTTTTGTCTATGCATGTAGTGGAACACGATTCAAGCACATATGTTGCATTGCTCAGTGGTTTGATACTCAGAGCAAATTTGCCTGTAGCGACAAGCAAAAGACTTCTAGCGAAACCGGAACCCTTAACACAGGTGCTAAAAGTGATGAACAAGTAACGTGGTGTAAGGAGTATCGCGGAGATCTATGTCTTTTTTTAGAGGAACCGAACGGTTAACACTCTTCGTTGCCGGTTGTATAGTTTGATTATCACAGAAAGCTGTGATTGAGAACTATTCAAATGGCTAGTTAGGCCACTGGGTTAAGTTGTTCTGTTAACCATCCCAGAAGATAGCAACACAGAGAGCCTCACAGGACTCATCTTACAGGCAGGGATCAGCAGAAGCTGTTAGGAGGAAGGAAACTGGAAGCCGAAAGTGTTTCGAATGATATAAACAGTTATGTCGTTCGCATGGTGAGTATATGAAGCGAACGATCGGGAAAAACTGCGACTCTACAGGTGGAAGAGTTTATAAGAATACCGGAAATAATGTTCATGATAAAGGTCAAAAGGGGACAGAAAAGTGAAGAGAAACTGCCTACTTACGTATGCATTTATCTCGTCCCAGAGGTCCGAGGAGTCCCAAAATGGATATCGACTTGCACTTGCAGAATCGATGTCTACGTTTCATCGGTGTTCGTTCCCGCTTGATTCCGGAACGCACAGATTGGACCACAGCAGTCCGTATAACTTTTCTCGACCTCTCCGTTGGCTCGACAACACAGTATGTGGCTGGATCATCTTCCTCGGCCTCCGATTGCTGTGGATCATCTCCGCCCACCCCCTCTTCATCGTACCAAGATTCTGCGAACGTGAACCGATTACGACAGTTAACTGGCGCGCAGCGGCTCCATTCGGACCATTCGCACCAGTTGTATCTCAGCAATGGATTCGATTCTGCAGCGGTAGTCGAACATGGCAAAAGCTGAGATGAGAAGTGGGATGCCAGTAACAGAACGACAGGCAAAGTGATCACATTGCGTGTGAGATCAAAGACTATACAACATCCGTGAAACCGTCCACTGAGGCTCGCACAAGCAAAGGGTGCTGTCCACAGAGTTAGCATGAAACGAGGATGGACATCGGGTCTAAAACGAATGAGAAAAGAAAATGAAAATGCCAGCAAAAGTCCCCCCACCATATCGCCGCCTCGCCTGTACTACGTAGCTCTCACTCCGTGCTATGCCAGACAAACAGAACCGTTCGACATCAATCAACTGATTGGACTGCTACCCCCAATGTGTGGCTCTCAACCCCTCGTCCTCTTTATCCTCGGTAAAAGAAGCTATAGCAGCTGGAACCAGTGCACTTAGCACACGTTTTTTGGCTAAGAAACCGAACTAATCTCACACGAGGTAATACTGGATCTACGCGATGAGTATCGCTGGGTTATTCGCATAGATCAAAATCTAGTGTGGTCGCATTGATGATATAATAATCCCTTAGCTGTAACACCCTTTCCGGTGCCTAGCTGCCATGCCACCCGAAGGAAGCACGAGTGGTAAGCTACTGTCAGGTTGCCCACGCCTAGACAGCAGCAGAGGGCTCGAACCCCAGGGTGTGGGCACCTGGCATGTTTGTGACAGGCGAGCCCTGGGTTCCCTCCCTGCCCCATTTTCTGCCTTCCATTATAAAGCCTAATCCAAATAAATTGATGTGGTTGTACGGCACTGAAGCACTAGTGTTCTCATCTGGTGCTGCTGTTAATGATGATGAACTGTCTCATCCCTGGGATACGGCAATTACCAACGCGAATGGGTCTGTCGGTAAGGTCTTTTGTGCCTCGTTGCTGAGTAATGCCTGTGGGTCCTGTCCACCAGGCACAAGCCTGGCGAAGGGGGCTATGTGGAGCAAACGGCCCTCTGACATGTAAAGTGCATGACCTAACCAGTGTAACTTATTGATCTGTCGAGGAAGAGTTGGCTTTTCTGAAAATGATCTAACGTATTAAAATAGCTTAAGGGGAACATCTGTTGCGATGTTTTGTGTAGTAGTCTATCTCCTAAAACGTCGCACTCCACGACGGAATCCACGGTAAGCCAGGTAGAAAGACTGAAATATGAAAACGTGAGCGGATACGCTGATCAGAGGTAACAACATCGGGTGATCGTTGGTTGAGGCAAATAATAGTTCAGTTGTACCAGCACCCATCGGTGCACAGCGGTCATGCAACCCGAAGGAAACAACAGGAAAATACTGATAGGTATCCCTTGGCTTCAAGGATGTCTTCGCTTCTGCGAATCGGTCAGTGCTATTAAACACACTTGCTCAATCGGGTAGGCTCCAGAATTTCCTGGATATAATCCGGCCGTATCTTCACATACTTCTGGTAGTGTGTGTATGGGGAGCTCCTCAAAATGTGGTATCCGACAAGGATGTCCATTCTCTCCGCGCTTGACCAAATTCGTTATTGATGAAGTAATGAAGCGAACACTGGGTCTTCAAAACCCTGCTGTTTAAATCGTTGCTGAAGAGAACCTTGTCGATCTGGACTATGCACACGACATTATCTTCATTTCTGAAGACGAAGGCCGTTGAATAAACTGACCATCGTCACACTACCTTTCGGCATGCATTATGCAACTTCCAAGTGCGAAGTCAAGCCTCATAACGTGCAATCTCTGAACAAGCCCCTTACAATTCAAGGAGAAGCATTGGAGTTTGTGGGGAACATTACATGACTCGGTAGTTGTGTTATTTCTGACGGAAGTGTCTAGTGAAATCAACACACGAAGCTCAAAGGCCCGAATCACATTTGCTAATTTGCGTCATTTGTGGTGTCCAAAAGGTCTATCACTGCCTCATCAGGGTCGCTACAGGAAGGGCTGTATTATTGCATAACTACGAGACCACAGATGCCTTAAAAGTGGTGTCGAATGGCGACAATGAACTCGAAACGAGGTATCTAGTTGTTCAGCAGTTACTCCAGTGGCGGAAAATATCCGGCACAATCAGCTAAGGTGGCTGGAATAAGTGCTACGAATATCTAAACGAGTGCTGTTTTCCGTGTCTCTTTCAGAATGGTGAGAACCGCGAGGCGGACAACGTATGACTTTGCAGAAGGGGATGAAAGAGATTATGAAGATTTCAGGTGTGGTTCACCCTCCACGAAGGGGTCTCTGTGATCCCCTGCACTTGGTTGGGGAGACAACAACAGATAACGGCTAGTCGATGTCCGTGCTGTCACTTTCTCTCTGGATCAGTTGACTGAACGCTTGGACGTGTAGGCACCTCAGAATGCTTGCGATAAGCCAGCATGAAGTCCCCTCCTTCATCCTCTCTTTTCTCTTCTCCTCCCTCTAAGGCTTAGTGGTTGTACGGCAGTGAATCATCAGTGTCAACACTGATGTGGCCGTGCCTGATGAGTGGTGATGATGATGATTTCACGTCCTTATGTCATCTCCTGTCCACCGCGAACACATCGCCAACAATACCTCGAAACAGAAGACAACGCTCTTTTCGACAGACGGTGGTCTAACTGAAAATACCTGTGCTGCGCACCCCATTTTGAAGATAGATTCGCAAAAACTGGTCACAAGCATTCCCGACTTAAAGCTGGCAAGTGGTAGTCGAACTTGGGTGCTGCACTGATCCCCCGGGCTACACTGGCTGGAACTTCGTTTCACAAGGTGCAACTATGCCAGGAAGGCCAAGGAGGAGCAGTTAGAACGACAGCAGCGAGACCCCGGACTACGAGTAATCGCAATAAGAGGCGGTCTGGGGGTGAAGTCGTACTGTCCCCTGTAATGGGAGTGCGAAGGAAGTAAGGTGCTCTCTCTTGTTGACCAGCTTGTCCATATTCATGGAAGCAGGGATACTGCCTTCCCACGAGGAATGACGGGTTACAAACGGCCGGCCCTAAGACCCGCACTCCGATCGACCAACGGTTGACCGTGAACGGCAGCACATTATTCAATACGGTTGAAATACTTCTAAAACCAAGGAGTGTGGTGCGGCAAATGGGCACCTGCTGTGCGTAGTCGCATTAGGAAGGAGGCAGTAATGCGTTACTCCCTGCAGCATCGGGTTAGGCCAGCCCACAGCCAAGCAGGTCAGTCTATTGAGTCATCGGCTCTGGGCAGAGTCCCCAAAGAAAACCCTACTGTCCACTGACACGCGGGTTGGAGGTTTGAAACAACGGCTAAAGGCAGCCCCACCCCAAATAAAGCCCTCATCCTCCCACCGCCTTGTAGTTCAGACTTTTGAATCAAAGTCTCAAAGTGGGGTATCTCAATCTAACCCCATCCTCAGCCTGAGTAACCGGGAAGTATCATTCGCCCGCGAAGTTCTTGGCGAATCGGTGTCGCTCCCCACAGGCAAAAGTTACTGAGTCATTTGAATGTCAGTTATATGACTGGTTTACCTTATGCACCTCACTGTCTGTGGACAATAAGCAAAATAACGCCTTGCTAAGTCCATGAGATCCTTTCTACATGGGAGCTTTGAACAACCGTAATTTATGTCAAATTGCCAGACAGGCAAGTGTTGGTTGATGATAGCTGATCTGTTTACCAAGCTGGGCACACAGACGATGCTCGCTGAAACCTTAAACTCCCTTAAAATTGATATGTGTTGTGTCTCTGAAACATGCATTCAAGACCCAAGCACCCGAACGCCAAGGACGAATTCAGCTCTCTCAAACTTCTCCCTCCATGTGTCCGATGATCCAGAAGCGATGACTGATGGGATATATGGTGTGGGAATCGCACACAGCCCTAGAGCTGAACGCAATTTGCTGGACTGGATCCCAGTGAACAGTCGTCTTTGCATCGTCCAGTTATCAAGTTCAATTAAGCTCAATGCCCCTCGACAAAAAATGGTACCTGTTTGTAGTGTCGGCGTATGACCCGACTGATAACGGTTCTGACGCTGAGAAGGTTACTGTTTATCGAAAGCTAACTCGTTTTATTCATCGAGCAAGAATAAATGATATTGCGATCTTTGTGGGTAACATGAATGTCCAAGCCGGTCGTCTGGGCTCCTTGGAACCACATCTGGGCGGTCGAATAGAAGTTGGCAATGTTTTGGAATATAGGTAGCCAGGGTGCGCTGTTTGCTTGTTGGTCTGTTCGCTGAGCTTGGTAGTTGGATTGCAAACGTTTCATCACCTACTCGACCTCGCACTGACGACGTCACCTCGATTGGCGATGAAACGTTTGTAATGCAACTGCCAAGCTGGGCAAACCGACCGACAACCAAGGTCGATTAGAAGTTATCATCATCATCAAAGACAGCAACATCAGTCTTGACACTGATGCTTCACTGTCGTACAACCATAAAGTTAGTGTCATTTTATACATATATATATAAATAATAAAAATAAATAATTGTTCAGCTGTAACACCTTTCTGGTGCCTGGCCACCATGCCACCGATCATCATCATCAGCTGTAAGAAACCGTGTACTTGTCGTACAGTGGTTGTAGCTGCCACAGTTTCGTCCGCCGACGATTTGGGGAGGTGAGGTAGGTAGCTGCGCATTGGAGGCGCGAGCTGCGTAAATGCACCACTGTCAATGGGCTGTTAAGTCGGGGAATTGGGAAGGGGGCTATGCATTGAAGGCAATAGCTTGAGATGCATGAGCGCCACTGAGGGCGCGATTGGGCCATGTCTGACAACGTCTCTAACCATTGATGTGGCCCGTCTCGGATCCCCATCCAGGAAGACGGCAGTGACCAGCGCAGCTGAGTTTGCTTGTAATGGCTTTTATACTTCGCTGCCAAGTCATTGTTTGACCAGCTCTGGCTCTCTTCCACCCTTCAAGTGGTTGTGCGAAAAGAACCCTTCGAGGAAGTCGGTCGACTGGCATGCAGCAGCACGTGGCCAAGCCAGCGCAGCCTATGCAGTGTGATCAGTTCATCTATCGAGGGTGAGTTGTTTCTCCCGAATACCATTCGACGCACTTCAGCATTCCCTATCCGGTGTTCCCACCAGATTCGGGCAATGCTCCGGAGACATCGGTGGTCAAACACTGAAAGTCTTTGACGTCCTCGGCGCGCAGCGACCAGGTTTCTGATCCGTATAGTAATACGGAGCGCACCGCAGCATTATAAACTCGACCCTTGACGGATAAGCTGATGTCACGCCTACGTCACAGGTGACGCAGGTTCACAAAAGCTGCTCGGGCCTTCCCAATTCGGATGGAAATATCATCTTTCGCGAGACCACCGGGACTGATACAGCTGCCCAGGTAGACAAATTTGTCTACTACCTCAATCGGTTCAGCCGCAAGCAAGAGGCTAGGGTTCGGGCCCACCCAGTCTTGCAATAGCACTTTACACTTTGCAGGTGTGAAGCGCATGCCGAACCGTGAGGCGGAATTAGTTAGATTATTTAATATTCTTTGCATTACCACGGAGTCAGATCCAAGAAGAGCTATGTCGTCTGCATACTCGATATCTGTGAGCGGACGCCCTGGGAGCACTTCGACTCCACAGGCATTAGAGGCTGATAGTGAGTCTTCCATGATCGCATCAATGACGAAGTTGAACAGGAAAGGTGAAAGAGGACAGCCTTGCCTGACACTTGATGTGGTGAACTCAGGCGAGCTTCCCGTAGACCTTCACACGGCCGCGGGAGTTGGCGTACAACGCCTTAAGGAGGGTCAAGAATTTGGGGGGACACCTTTGCTCCACAGACACTGCCATAGTGCCTGGCGGTCTACAGAGTCAAAGGCAGCTTTCAGATCGAGGAATACAACCATTGTTGGTTGCTGGAAGTAGTGTCGCTGCTCAAGAATCTGTCGGAGGGTGAAGATATGATCGATGCATCCTCTTGCAGGACGGAACCCAGCTTGGTTTTCACGGATTTGTCTCTCCCTGTGTTCAGTCAACCTTCGAAGGATAAGACCAGAGAGCACCTTCGATGCCACAGCTAACAGGCTGATGCCACGGTGGTTTTCGCACAGAGTCCGCGTACCCTTTTGAAGATTGGGATAACTGTCGACATGCCCCATTCTGCAGGCACCTTCTCTTCGTCCCATATAGCAACAAGCTTTGTAAGATGGGTCACCAGGGATTCTCCGCCTTCTTTGAAGAGGGCTGGATAGAGGCCGTCCGGTCCTGGTGCCTTCTCACGTTTTAGTACGTATTTCGTACTTTATTTCCTCTTCCGTCGGGCGATCAAGGTTTTATTCCACTCGCCTGTATGCATTATCTCCACAGGCTGTGTTGCAGAAGGCCAGCTAAACTGTTGTTCGAAGTGTTCGGCCCATCTTTCTAGTCGACGTTTTTGGGAGTGGATTAATGAGCCATCTTTTTCACTTATCGTTTCGCTGACCGTTGCTATCCTGAGACCAGTCGATCGTATCAGTTGATATAGGGCACGGCTGTTTCCCGTAGCAAAAGCCTTCTCCATCTCTCGAGCTTTCGATTTCCACCAGAGCTCTCGGTCTTTCCTTAGGCTCTTCACTATTTGGCGTTTAAGGGAGTTGCGTGCGCCGTCGTACGCGTTGCCTGCTGGTATGGATTTCCGGGCATCAATCATGGATAGCGACCTCCACCGATATCCAGTGGCTTTGTGGTCGAATCGAACAGACAGCACTGAACGCCGCTAACATGGCTTCTTTCACATTTTGCCACGCTTCCTCTACATTCGCATTGCCAGTGCATGGAGGGTTGTTGGGCTAGCTCAGATCGGTACTGTTGAGCTATGGTCGATCTTCGGAGATAGTGGATTGGCATGCTTCTTTCTAGTTTGCGAGGGCCTGAAGGGAAGCGAACTGTCAGGCGTGCACGCACCATGGCGTGATCGGAATCAAGTGGAGTGCCCCAAAAGGAACGGCAGTCTTGAATTGTGGCTCTCCACCGGTAGCTGATGACCACGTGGTCCAACTGGGTCCACCGTTGATTTGCAGTTGGTGGCCTCCAGGTTACGCGATGAACGCTTTATGTTGAAAGTTCGTACTTGCCAGAAACAGTTCATGGTCAGCACACAACTGAAGGAGTCGATCTCCGTTGTCTGTGCGGCGAGCATCGACTCCGATCGACCGCCCAAATGTGATTCCAAGGAGCTCAGTCGACCCACTTGAGCATTCAGATCGCCTGCAAGGATCACAATATCAGTGCTTTTTGCCTGACGAATGAGCCCGGATAGTTCTCGATAAAGGTATCCTTCTCAAAATCAGAACTGCAGTCCATTGGGGCATAAGCCGACACTACAAACAGGCAGCGCTTTTATGCCGAGAGGCATCGAGGTTGATTGAACTGGATAATCGGACGGCGCAAAGCCGACTGTTCACTGGGATCTAATCCAGCAAAGCGCGTTCAGCTCTGGGGCTGAGTGCAACTCCCACGCCATATAGTCCACGAGCCATCGCTTCTGGGTCACCGGACACGGAGGAGAAATGTGAAAGAGCTGAGTTCATCCTTGGCGTTCTGAGATGCAAAACCACGCTTGGGTCTTGTATGCGTGTTTCGGAGACAGCATACATCAATTTTAAGGAGTATAAAGTTTCAGCAAGCTCTGCCTGTTTGCCAATTTGACATAGAATACGGACGTTAAAAGCTCCTATATAGAAAGGAACTCGTGGATTTAGAAGGGTGTTATTTAGTTTACTGTTAATAGGCAGCAAGGGGCATAGGGCCTTTCGGTCAGATAACTGACAGTCAAGTGACCCAGTGACGTTTGCTTGTGTGGTGGAAGGGGTTGGGGAGGGACATCGGTGGACACAGAACTGCGCGGGCAAATGATACTTCCGGTTGCCCAGGCCGAAGAAGGGGGTTTGGTTGAGGTACCCCACCTTGAGCCTTTGACTCAAAGTCTGGCCCACAAGGCAGTGGGAGGATGTAGGGTTTTGTTCGGGGACCCTGCCCCTAGCCTCTGACTTAAAAGTCTGACCCACGAGGCAGTGGACAGTAGGGTTTTCTTTGGGGACCCTGCCCGGAGCCGATGACTCAATAGTCTGGCCTGCTCGGCTGCAGGGGGTTGGCTAACCCGAGGGCGCAGGGAATATGGCATTACTGTCTCATTCCTGATGCGGCTGCGCACAGCAGGTGCCTTTTGAGCAGCACCGGACTCTTTGGTTTTAAAACTATTTCGACCGTAGTGGATAATGCGCCGGCGGTCACGGTCAACCGTTGGGCGATCGGAGTGTGCGGTTTTAGGGCCGACCTTTTCTAACCCGTCCTTCCTCGGGGAAGACAGCATCGCTGCTTCCATAAATATGGACATGCTGGTCACCTGGGGAAACACCTTACTTCCTTCACACTCCTGTCGCAGAGGACAGTACGACTTTACCCCCAGACCGCCTCGTAGCACGATTACTCGTAGTACGGGGTCTCGCTGCTCTTGGTCTGACTGCTCCCCTTTGGCCTTCCTGGCATGGTTGCACCTTGTGGAACGACGCTCCAGCCAGTGTAGCCCGCGAGGTCATTGCAGCACGCAAGCCCGACCACCACGTCAAGGTGGCAGCTTTAGGTCGGGATGCCAACTGATGGAAGCACGAGGGCTGAGATACTGTCAGGTTGCCCAAGCCTAGACAGGGTATATATTAAAAGGATACATATTAAAAGCCCTAGAGTGAAAAGAAGGGCAAGAGAGTGGATGAGAGGGGGACCTAGTGCTGGTCTATGTCAAGCATTCTGAGGTGCCTACACCTCCAACCGCTCAATCAGACAATCTGGAAAGAAACTGACAGCATGAACGCCACTGACATCGATTAGCCGCCATTTCTTGCAACGTCTCCAGCCAAGCACAGGCGGGGTCACGGGGACCCCATCCTGGAAGGCGCCAACAACATCCAAACTCTTCGTGATTTCTTTCACGCCTTTCTGCCAAGTCATGCGCTGTCCGCCTCGCGGTTTGCGCCATGCTGAAGAGGGCACGGAGAACAACACTCGTCTCGGTAGACGGTGTTTCGGCATGCGTAGCACATGACCGAGCCATCTTAGTCGGTGGTGCTGGATGATTTCCCCAATTGATGTACCTGCAGCACAACCAAATGCCCGTTTTCTAATCACCTCGTGACTAACACGCTGACGCCATCCAAAACCAGCCACGCTTCTGAGGCATCGGTGGTCGAAAACCTGGAGACGTCTCACATCGTCTGTCCGTAGAGGCCATGTCTCGCACCCATACAACAATACAGCCCTTACTGTAGCCTGGTACACACGACCCTTAAGATCTAGTGAGATGCCTTTTTGACGCCACAAGTGACGCAAATTAGCCGACGTGATTCGACCCTTTGAGATTCTTGCACTGACTTCATCAGACGCACTTCCGTCAGAGCTAATACAACTACCGAGGTATGTAAAGTTTTCCACAATCTCCAGTGATTCTCCTTGAGTTTTAAGGGATATGTCCGGAGACTGCACGTTCTGAAGCTATAGAAAAGCAACGAATGGGGAAGCGATAAGCGAAGACGACTAATTAATTCTATTGCAAAAATTCGACTGGAATGGTGGACGGAATACTTCGAACAGTTTGGCTGGCCTACTGCCACACAGCCCATGGAGGTAGTTCATACGGGCGAACGGAATGTAAACCTTAATCGTCCATCAGGAGAAAGGAAACTTGAAATATCTAAACGGAAACGTGAGCAGGTATTAGGACCGGACGGTCCGTATCCAGTCCTCTTCAAAGACGGAGATTCCCTGTTGATCCATATGACAAAAACTAACTGATGCAATATGCAGTGAAGAGAAAGTGTCTGAGAATGGGGGCGTCGACAGTTATTCCTACCTTCAAAAAGAGCACAAGGACACTGTGCGAAAACCACTGTGGCAATAGCCTGGCAGCTGTGGCACCCAGAGTGCTCTCTGGTCTTAGCCGTGGGGGAGAGAGATCCGTGAAAACTAAGCTGGATTCCGTCCTACAAGGGGATGCGTCGATTACATTTTCACCCTCTGACAGATTCTGGAACAGCGATACTGCACCCAACAACCAATAATGGTGGTCTTCCTTGACTCGAAAGCTACCTTTGGCTTTTCGGACCATCAGGAACCATGACAGTGTCTGTGGAGCAACGACATCACCCATAAATTCTTGACCCTCACGAAGGCACTGTGCACCAACTCCTTCGGACTCGTGAAGGTCTACGGGAAGTTCTCACCTGAATTCACTACATCAATTGGGGTCAGGCAAGGCTACCACTTTCGCTTTCCTCTTCAACTTCGCCACTGATGCGATTATGGAAGACTCACCACCCGCATCTAATGCCTGTGAGATAGGAATGCTGGCAGGGCAATCGCTCACAAGTAATGAGCACACAAAAAACATAGCTCTTCTCGGACCGGACGCCATCGTAATCCAACCAATATTAAATAATCTATATAATTCTACCTCACGGTTCACCATGCTTCACATCTGCTAAGTGTAAAGTGCTACTACAAGACTGGGTGGAATCGAACCCTAGCCTCATACCTGCGGATGAACCGACTGAGGTAACAGAAAGATTTGTCTGTGGGGACTGCTCCAGTCACAGTGGTCTAGCTAAGGACGATATTTCCATCCGGAATCAGAAGGCCAGAGTAGCTCCCATAAATGTACATCGCTTATGGTGTAGGCGTGACATCAGCATATCCGTCAAGCGTCGAGTTTGCAGTGCCGCTCCATTTTACCATACGGGTTAAAAACCTGGTCGGTGCGCGCCAAAAAACCCTGTGTCTGACCACCGAAAACTTCGGAGCATTGCCCGAGTCTGCTTGGAACACTGGATCAGTAATACTGAGGTATGTCGAAGGATTTTCTGAAATAACTCGTCTACAATGGACGAACTGATCACACACCATAGATGGTGTTGGCTTGGTTACGTGCGGCGTATACCAGTTGATCGACTACTTCAAAGAGCCCGTTACTCACAGTCACGTGAAGTGTGGAGACGAGCCAGGGGAGGCAAAACAATGACTTGACAATTATGAATTATGAAAACCATTACCAACGAACTCAGCTGCGCTGGTCATTGCTCTCCCCCTGAATGGGGACTCCGAGAAGGGACATAATTGGTTAGACACATTGTCAGAAATAGTCCAGTCACGCCTTCAGTGGCCCCCATGCGTCCGAGCTTGCCTTCAGTGCATAGCTCGCCTTCAGATCTTCCCAATGAAAAGTCAGCTGACAACATCGTATTTGCGCTTAAATTATGTCAGCTACCGCCTCCAATGCGTAGCTATCTACCCTACTTCCCCAAATCTTTGGCGAACGAAACTGTGGTAGCTATAATCACTCCAAGGCAAGTACGCGGATTTTACTGCGCATGTTGATGATGACTAAAATAAAAATTCATTTGGCTGTGATATCCTTTAGCGCATAGATGCCGCGCAACTCGAAGGAAGTAAGATGGTTGAGATATCGCCGGGAGTGTGAGCCTAGACAAGCGCAATCGGAAGGCAAACTCTGGGTTCGAATCGTGGTCTTGACCGCTGAGCTGTCCCGACATCGGCACGCGAAAGTGCGCGCATTCAATCCACAAGTAGCAACCTTCCATAGCGTTTTGGGTAAAACAGACCTTAAGCAGACCAAGCGGTGATTGTGTGGTTGGATCTTGCCTCCTTTTAACGCAGCGATTTTGTAACACGTTTTCGACTTTTGGGGGATCTTCCCGGTGGGCAGTTCAGCGATTATTCGTGCCGGTTAAGCACCGATGAAAACTGTTCGAACTTGGAGCTCCACATATGTTGAGGTAGCTCAACAGATTTTCGACCTGGGCTGTGTTGGGAGTGGTGACTGAAAAATAGTCTGGAGTGACACGTGTGGAGTCCGCATGCTGTCTGCCGGTTGTATTGAAGGTCGGTGAGCGAAGAGCTGCCTGGTATCCGTCGCATCTAAGTTGCCCTCTGCCATTATTTTGCGTAGGTTGATAGAGTGTCGGGAGAGACAACATTCGTGAGAATCAAGCTGGGTTTCACCCTGACCGAGGATGCATTGACCATATCTTTATCTTGAGACAAATTCTTGAACAGCACCACTCCCTCAAACGTCTCACGTTGGTCGTTTTTCTTGATCTGAAAGCTGCTTTTGATTCTGTCGATCGTCAGAAACTCTGGCACTGTCTGACGATCAAAAGTGTCCCTTCAAAATTTACACCCCTTATGTGGGCACTGTATGCGAGCTCTTGCGGACGTGTACGAGTATGCGGTGAGCTTTCGCCTGAGTTCACCACGTCCAGTGGTGTAAGACAAGGCTGTCCTCTCTCACCTTTTCTCTTCAACTTTGTTCTTGATATGCTGCTTGAAATTTATCTGTCTGCCTCTGAAACCTCGGGAGTCGAAATACTCCCAGGACGTTCGCTCACAGACATCGAGTATGCAGACGATATTGCTCTCTTTGGTTCAGATTCTTCTCAAATGCAAACGATTTGAAATAACCTAAATAACTCTGCCGCACGGTTTTGCATGCATTTCATACCTGCAAAATGTAAAGTGCTGCTACAAAACTGAGTGGGATCAAACCCAAACCTCATGCTTGCAGACGAACCAATCGATGTGGTGGATAAATTTGTTTACCTGGACAGCTGTATACGTTCCGGTGGACTGGCGGGAGATGAAAATATTTCTCAAATCGGAAAAGCCAGGACAGCTTTTGCCAACCTCCAACACCTACGGCGCCGACGTGACGTGAACTTGTCGGTCAAGGGCAGAATTTACAATGCGGCAGTGCGATCCATACTGTTTTCTAGATCAGAGGCGTGGCATCTACGCGCAGAGGACATGCGGAAGATGTCAGTGTTTGACCATCGGTGTCTCTGAAGCATTAGTCGGGTCTAATGGGAACATCCGATAAGTAATGTCATAGGGTCCTGGGAAAAAGGAACTCTCCCGCTGTAGATGGATAACTCACGTTTCATGGGTAACACTGGCTAGAACATGTACTCCGCATACCAGAAGATCGTCTGCCTCGCAGAGCTGTTTTCCTTAGCCTTGTTTTGAGTGGGAGCGATCGAGAGGTGGATAGTGTTGACCTGGCTACGAAGTAAGGAAACAATAACCAGTAAATTTAGTCCGGTCGGCAACTACCGCCTCCCTGGATGGAGACCTCGGGACTCATCTCACCAATGGTTAATGGCACTGACAGAAATGGCTCGATCACGCAGCCAGTGGTGCTCGTGCATCAAAGCTATCGCCTTCAATGCGTAGCTACCCGATTCCCGAACTAACTGAATATGTCATCGCCTCCAAGGCATGGCTGATTGCCCCCCCCCCCCACTGTCCCGTTTTCCGGTGATCGAAACTGAGGCAGCTGGAACCAATATGCCTTTGGTACACGGTTTATAGCTGACAAAATGATTGATCAATTGATTGACTGCTGGGTGCACCATGAACACCGGAGCAGTATGTAATGAACCCGCTTAAAGACTGGCTGAGCTCCATGTTCTCCGTTATCGAACTTCCTGTCATGTCTTGAGAGGTAAGTCCTACTGTCTCAGTCGTCGATTGATGCATGCATGGTTCTTTCTCAGTGCGTTAATTGAAGTATCTGGAAGTATCTGTCCAAAGGTTGTCCGTTTGCTTTTGGTCAAGCCAATAGCCCGGCTGCGCACCCACTTGTGGTCTGCTCAGTGTCCTTGTGCTGGCTATGTACAGAAGTGGTGCCAAAGACGATTACGCATTTTGATCACTCTGCGAATCTATCGGCCTATCCGTGTGGGTCTCTGACTGCAGCTTCTGATATTTTCAATGAAGTACGTTGATCTCAGAGAAAATTAAAGTTGCGTCGAATGGCATTCCTGGCCTAGTCAGTTGCCAAGACATAATTCAGAAAAGTCTGTTTCCCACTGGTTTGTACTGAAACAACGCCGATGCGAGGGAGTGTGCCACGAGGTGAAAAAGAGCCAATAGGGAAAGAAACGTGAGCTCGGTTGAGGTGCTCCGAGAGTTTCACAAAAAGTCAGTAGATGCATGAAGGAGTTATTTAGTTACTGTAATCGGTGCGTGGATGACATGGGAAATTCTGCTACTCGGATCAACATCTAAGTTTCTGTGGAAATGCCGCACGGACGGCAAAATAGAATGCCAGGTCGACGTCTGAAAGGTTGAAGTTCCCCATCACAAACCACTTGAGATGTCTAACTGCATTTCGGATCACTTGTGTCTAGTAGCAGCTGTACTTAGAGAACTTCCGCTGAATAATGGCATCAAGATTGTTCCCTTAGTTAACTTGATCGAACAGGTTACTAACTCTATCAGGTTGTCCTTTATGTGTGTAGAATTCATTACCATCCAGGCTTCTCGCACGTACAGAAGTACTCCGACTATAACTATTGTGATGACGATCGGTGCGCCCTACCAGATATCTGTTTACGTCTACGTGCACCTAAGAGGCAAACTCAGTGCATCCTGAGAGGACCTCAGGAGAAGAGCGGGCTGCGTCCAGTGAATGCCCAGTTGTAATGATTGGATTAAATGGCTCGCCCTTGTTTCAGCATCTTTCCAGTGACAGCTACCGGGAACTTCCTATCGGCGGACGCTTGAATCTTTCGACGATATCGACCCGACTTATCTGGAATGTGTTCCAGCGACCGTTGTACGTCACGAAAGTCGATAGGCGCCAGGTAGTCCGTTCGTCCGATCTACTTCAAGCTTGTATTCGTGGCTTTTCGTGTGTAACGTACACCAGGGAGAACAAGTGAAGAAGTCCTGGGTAGTTCTTTTGTTGCCGCGTGTCAGTGTCATACGCGATCGTTTTGAGGTCACTTCGTATGAGTACGGGATGGCTCAGTGTTTAGAAAGCGAACTTAATGACTGATAGGTCCATGGTTCGAACCCGATCTCTGCACTTCGACTTCCCTCGTCTAGGCTGGGGCAACCTAGCAGCATCCCAGCCCTCGAACTTCCTTCGGGTGGCATGGCAGCTAGGCACCAGAAGGGTATTACATGTGAACGACTTTTTCGTATGAGTATCCCAAGGTCACTTGTGGTGTGCTTCAAGGATATGGGCTTGTCCCTACGCTGTAGGTCTCCATCCCGCTCCCAGGACCAAGCACCCAAAGTCCAGATATGTTGGCCTTGACAGACAGTTTTTGCCTTCCACACCACTTCGCTAGCCCAATTGGATCGGCTTGTGACTCTTCTTCATCCTCACGGTTCGCTACAATATTCCACAGCTCAAAATAAACAGAAAACAGCCAGCATGCTGATGGGAGATGAAGTGCCAGGGAATTGATGTAAATTGTGAAAAGCAGTGCACCGAGGATAGCAACTTGAGGGAGTTCACAATAATCGCGAAAATGTCCGTGCTTCTCGCCTTCAACTGTCCTTGGAAGACGAAGGTGTCCATCCCACTGCAAACAGATCCACTGGTCTAAGGTTTGCGTAGTTCTAGCAGGGGGATAGCAAGATCAACGTGACCCAGTTGAAGCCGACAACTACTGAAAGAATTTTCTGCCGAAGTTCGTAAGCTTCGGACCACACGTCAAGCGCTGCCAGCAGGTTCATGGAACAAGATCGTCCGCAAACGAACCTACGTTGGGCCCGGCCGAATATGCCACTATTAGCGGCCTAAAGCCGCGAAATTCCGTTAACAAAAGGTTAAATAGCCCTCGAATAATCAGGTTAGGAAGGGCCGTTATTTAACCGCGGTATAACATCCCAGTAAATGCATAGCCACCAGTGGCTAAAAGTCACCAAAGGCGGCCAGATGTGGCTGAATTTTGCAACGCTGTTACTACTGATTTCCTCGATATACACAAGCCAAATGCATTAGTTATTACATAAAAGCTTTCTGAATGCCAGGAAAACGGGGTAGGTTGAATGTTGGAAACTTATTTAAAAATTAACCTTTAACCTGTTTCGTTTGAATGCACATTCGATGCTATATCGTGTATTGCGTAAAGTCAGGTCCTCGCAAGTTCAGTCATTGCCCGGTCATTCGCCATTCTAGTCCGTCCATCCTTGCGACGACCAGTGTAAGCTAAGTGAACTACACTCAGTTAACAGTTTTTCATTACTCAAACTTAAACAACTACGGACATAGTGCGGCGGAAACAAAGACGTTATCGGTTCGGAAAAAGGTGAATTATCTTCTGGAGTTTGTTTACTTTGTAGACACGGGTATAAGTAGATAGCGGTCTCTGGAAAGCCACAGAGTTTAGACAGTTTTTACTTTACACATGACCTGCAGTTTTGATTGATGTCGTCATTTACAGAAATTTCCTTGATTTGTTTATTACTGCGTACATAGTTTTACATTTTAATTTCTTAATTCGATTTAGTTGACTTTGCTCAGAGCGTAACGCGCGTATTTGTATGGACTTTTTCCGATATATATGGACCACGGTCTGTCACGTAGCTTGGTGCATTTGGCAGATGTGGGGATATATGGATCCCTGGATCGGTTTTCCGCACTTCCCTGAGTCATTTTGAGTAAACTGAGGAAGGAGTTTTTGAGCCGCCTAATCCCGCCGTTCAAACACAACGAAGTATTTCTGAACAGTCAGCGTCAGCCTCTGAGGACACGCTGGATTGTCTACCGACAGATGACTGAGTACCTTCACTGCGGTCAACCCTCATCTGTCAACTAGGAACATACTGCATGGTATTTTGACCCCTCAGTTTTCAGAAAAACTGATTTCGTTAAAGGGCGAAAAAAAAGACCTCTCATGCACAAAATGACCAAGGCTTATAAAGCGACACCTGACGTTTCAGATGCCACGTACTCTGTAGCCACAGACTCCACTACTACAGCGGACTTTATAGAGGAAATCAGTCAGTTGTGGTTTGATCGAAGCCCTGGGAACCGGAAACCTCGACGTAAGAGGACCGCCTTGAGGCGGATTGACAACTGTCAGTTGACAGTTGGATTTAAAAACCAATAAGGTTATTCGTTTAATACATTTCTATTTTTGCATTTATTTCGTTACCCTCTCACCATGCTGTATATTCTGTCGTAAGCACGATACCGTTAGTAATTAGGCAACATATTCGGTTATAGTTCCGATGCCGTGAGGTTGAGTGGTGAAACCAAGTACTATTGGACGAGTCACTTAGCCGGCATATTGCCTCAGCAAATTTAAAGCTGCAGCTGTTTGTCTCGTCCAGTTGCAGCAGGCTTTCAAAGATTACCAGAGAAAGGCACCAAAGCTGCTCTAAAATTTTCACGGTTTGCCACCTTTGCCACCGGTGTCTCGTTTACTGAGATCACAAAGGCAATTAGTTAACGTGGCCGTAACCGGTTGATCCGGTTATGAAACGGCAATTCCGTGGTTCCGTATAAGGTGAAATGCCGTTACCACGCGGTTAGGTAACGGTCCAAAGACAAGAAAATGCGGTTAAAAGGATTATATCACTTTTATTTAACGTGGAAATGCAGTTGAATAACGGCTACTTAACCGCCCAGTAACCATCGAACACAGTCATTTGACGGTTATCAGTCGGTAAAAAACAAAAACGTAGTTCACGGTTGGCATTTACCCTTTAGATAACCACAAAAAGATTATATGGTGGTTTTGATGGTGCATTTACCAACCACTAAACCATGTTGGGTGATTACTGGACATGTCTATGACTGCAGTCATATAACCATCCTATGACCCGAAAACTAGGTTTTCTCGACTACTTGTGTTGCTAGCCTAAAATAATTTAAAATACACAAATAGTAGTAATAAATATTAGCAATAAATAAATAACATGAAAGTATTGTTCATTCAGACTGGAAATCCATCCTGCCCGGGAAGTATACTTCCCTTCCTTTGTTCATAGATAAAGGTTTCCCCATTTGATTCCGCCTCACAAAGAGGTGATGAAGCAATGGAAGTTACAAATGCGAGCGCCCAAAACTGACTATCCCAAAATCGCCTGAGATTCTCACATAGAAAATTGTGATCAACTGGTCCAAGCTCAAAGGGATAACATCACAGATGAGGCAAATTGTGCAGCCCGCAACGGGCCACACTTAACGCCTGTGCCCCATTGGTCGACAGATCCCTACGTATTGCTGTACAAAGCCCATCCCACTATCGCCACGCCATGGAAGCACAATGCTTTTCACTGCAAAGGGCTTGCGAATGGAAGGAGACGTTTTACGCCAAAATGTTGCATTTTGTTGCAAATGTGCTCAGGCAAAAAATCCTAAATCTGCCATCATTTTTGCGGTGTGTTTTAATTATTCTCTTTTCCAAATTTTTGGCGCACATTCGACTTTTTCCTTGGTATGCCTTCAGCCGACCCTTAGAAGCACACCCCAAATTTATCTGAAACCGAAGTTTGAAAGAAGGAGTCTTCAACATAACGTTTTAGCATTTGGTGAAGTCTATTCGAGCCCTTAAAATTTCCCAGTGAGGCCGCATTTTGGTTGAAAGTTGTTTGAACGTACACGAGAACCACTGTGTGCGCAGAATTCGTACCTTAATGGCTGTCAATGGCTCCCCGTATTGCGTCTGCAGAGATGGTGAGAGTTTTTGTGGAAAAGTCGATTTCTTCACGTGCTTGCTCCTGTATTGGATTTGAAAAAACCTCAAGATTTCATGTCCGCCACTCGTGATGTCGGAAAAGTCTTCTGTCGCTGCAGCAGGCGTACCGCCTAACAAAGCTAAGTATTTCGTCACAGCTGGTAAGGTTTTGTTTTTTATGATGATCAGCACACGCTATATCGGGTGCATGACAAAGTTTAAACGTCAAGGTTATGCCGAAACCTTGATAGTGCCGTTGGGCGAATTAGTGGATTTATTGGCAGATCAAGCAGACGGCACAACAGGGTAGCCAGTGATCTCAATTCCTGACACAAATTAAACTTATTGGGACGGTCTTGCTGGCGCACAAAACGCGCTCGTCCGGGAAATTTTGGGGATATGTTGAACCACGGACAAGCCATCGGTGGATAAGGCAGTCGCGTTACCGTCAGCGCGACGTCCTGCTTGGGTTAGTGGACAGTCTCGTACACGAGCATCTTAGGTGCGTCCTTTGGGGTTGTCATTGTCGCTAGGATTTGCCAAGCAATCGTGACGAATTATGACCAGCTATGAAGAAGGATATTCCTGGGTCCGTCGAGGGCGCAGGATGATTCATTGCTGTCATTCAAACGTGGCAATAGGACAGACGTGTCCGCATTAGGGACTCAAAATAGGAAGTGTTAAAAAGGTCTGCCAGAAAGCGCTATGATTCGAGTAAGACAGCGACCCAAAATACCAGGCAGCCAAAAGTGGTCACAATTGCCAACTACTGCAGTGAGACGACACTGCCCGATTTCAAAAGTGGTAACCGATATTTAGAGGCAGCTAATAGGTATACGGTCAATGGGAGTGGGCGTGGGCACATGCGATTGTGATTGTTGTGCATTGGCTTAATTGCGTGTAAGTAGGGTAGCCCGGAGCTTGCAGGGTCAGAGAAAAGCGTGTCTAGTGACGTTGCGCTACGATGAGGTGACCTCAGAATGGCACAGTTACAGTCTAAACAAAAGCTTGGAGCTTTGCAAAACAGCTTGCCTCTGAGGCGTCCTACCGCATGTATTAATTGAACCTCTGTTAGCATTTTTTGCTCTGCTGTTAACGAACGTTTCGATTCATAGGAGGATTGCCCGGAATATATCTGGGTAAGCCTGAGTGAGCCCAGGCGGGAAGCGTAGGCGTCCAAAAGTTTGATTCCATTGTTTTTTTCTCCTTCCTCTTTAGCGGAAAGCGTATTATGAGACTCGTCCTACGGTAGGAACATCTGCGGGGAGAACACATGCACGCTTACATACACGCACCGTCCCGGATACGAGGAGCAAACGTGGTATGGAGAGATATGGGGAGCCTTTTGAATGCTTCCGTACATAAACGGCATTCGTCAAGGTTGCCAACGCTCTCCATTCCCACTCAATTTTGTGATCGATAAGATATGGAGACGAACGCTGAAATGTCTTCTTAACGCCGGTTTTTAAATATCTGACGGGAACCTTGTCTATCTGGAATATGCGGACATCGTTCTCATCTTCGAATAGCAGGAAAAGACGTAGGTGGCTTTGGATTAAGTGACCAAAGTCATCCCGTCCTCTGGTATGCACTTGGCCCCACAAAGTGCAAGACTATATCAATAATGTTTATTCCCAGCTTGTGGGTGGCGTACCGTCAGGTATGATCATTATGTCACAGTCAGAACAGAGCATGCGTTTGTTCGTAGTTGCAGGTAGTGTAAGGAGTAGGCGAGAGGGAAGGGAATAGTTTTGGGGCGTGCTAGCAAACTGGGCATGACAGTGACGTGCTATCACTGCACTGACATACTAAAGTTTCTGTGCAGCCCCGCGATGGACGTCATGTTTGAGGTTATGGGGTTGGGAGGTGCAATTTTGCGACCAACGGGATTTTCATGTTGGCCAAAAGAATTCGCAGAGGTAGAACGAAGCCGATGTAAGATCGCAGGTATTTTTCTGGTCCGGTTGGGGATCGCTGTGGATGTAAATCACAGGCCAGGTGGAGTGGATAACAGCCACACAGGGCGTTCGGAGTAGGTATTGTCGAAGTTCGAAGCTTGGAAAGATGGTGGAATAGGATGAGATCAGTAAAGCTCAGTGAGATTGAGGGGATATCCGATAGGATAAAGTGCAATAATACGGACAAGGTACTTAACGCTTACCGCAATTAGGGTGGTGACTGACTGAGACAGGATAAAGGTAGGTTGGTACTTATTACGTTAACGATCAAGCGCGCGTTGAGTTTGCTAACAAATGCCTTTATACTACAAGAGCTCTAGAGCAAAACGGTATAAGGACGCAGGGCAATCAGAAATCTTCGCACTGACGGCTGACAGCTAGTTTATCTGAAATTTATCACGTGAGCTGGACGGAACAGTAGTTCAGGAGAGGAATTTAATATAGGAATTTACCTTTACAAAGGTAACACTCCAGCTTCAATGTGGACAACGATCGAGAATTGTGGGCAATAGGATTTATTAGGCACTTGGAGAGTTAGCTGCTAGAACTTTGTTTAATTGTTTTACATACGATTGTATACGAGTCGTGATTCAGTATACATTTTGCCTTTCAGAAGCCCTGTCGAGTGCAAGCGGCTTCCTGAAAGTAAGAACTGGATTGACCATGCATTTTGTTTGTATCGTGCCACCGTCATACAGCTGGGGCCTTGTAGTCAGCTGCGAGAATGAGTACGAGCCCGGCAGTTACTATGATTAGCCAGGGTAGGCGGCATTTTTTACAGTGATGAGTATGAACAGCCGTTGGTGGGTGCTGGATTAGGATATCACGCATAGCTCAAGCCTCATTTCCATCGGCCCGCATAGATACTGATCTGATGTTTGCTATAAATGGACGACAACACGTGCAAGTATGAGTATCACGGGCCGTAGCTGACCAATGATCAGGTTGTCGCACCTAGCTGTGGCCTCATAATCAACACCGCACATAGACACGGGCTTTGCATTTACGATAGGTATCCAAGTCAAAGGATAACACAAGCTGTTAGCACAGTGACCGGCAATGGTTAGCTTTATTGTCCGCCAGTGTATTTGGGCTTCATGACGTATTCTAACTAAGGAGTGCGATTATTTTCAATGGGAAAGATATTGTTGCGTTGGTATTTAACACACAGCTATATTATAACGCTGCAACATCTGCTGACTAGTTTTGCATATCAGAGAATGGAGATCGTCCAAAGAACTGTATACTGTATCAATACTGCGGAACGCATCAAATTCGCTTTCATCACTATACTGAACGAGAGGCGATTTTTCCGAAAGGTGGTGTTGTGCCGAAGTTCACTGAACATCTAATCATCTAATTTATCACGTATGTGGGTGGGTAACTCATGCAAACAACATTGTACTACTTTGGGCAGGATGCCAAAATGTGCAAAAGTGCGATTTCGTGATTTATCTCTCGTAAACCGGTAACAAAATGCGAATCGGTGGTGGTCCGTGAGCTTAAAATTTTGCTCGATGAAACAAAATACCATGGGAAACATCACCGAGAGGTGCAAACGGATTAGACTAAATACCCACAACTTCGGAAACCCTTTGTTTCGGCGAAAATAATTTGGATGTGCTTCCAGTAGTTGGTATGGCTTCATTAGTGGTTCCACATAAGTTTGTTGAGAAACTGAGCCTGTATCTTGCTCATCCTTTACGGCGTTTGAGAAGGTGTTAAATGAATACATGTAAGATAACTGTGTGGCATTTGTGCGTTCATCCAGTAATCGAAGCACCAACACTGTTTTAAGTTACGGATGGTTGCACTACGAATGTGGCAGGCGGCCTGCAAGCCAAATAAATTCGAGGAATCCGAAGAAGCTAGTAAGCTGAGCGTGTTTTCCAATAACGACCAGTACCCGAAGCACGGGCTATCCAATGCAGTTTTGTTTAGGGGGACAGGGAATCACCCCGCAGCCAGATCTTTTTATCTTGTCTAGGACCATAGAGTCTCTAGGTTTTTGTCCGATCGGCCTCTGGTAAATCGACGGCTAACAGAAGACGAGTTATACACTTGCAGGGCCCTGCTAAAGTATGGACCGTCGTGGTATGAAGTGCGGCAGATTGTGGCCGATGAATACAGCAAGGTCCTTACTATTTAGGATATAAAGAACTATCTCCAGATTATTGACCATCTCTGTTGACTGGGTGCCGCATAGCTGAATTTCCTTGTTGCAGATGATGTGCTTTCGATCCCGGTAAACTTTTGGGAGACTTAACTCATGCTTGTGTTGCTTGTGCTTCTACAGATCGCAGAAGATGGTGATGTTTCGATGCTTTCCATATGTAGCAAGTTCGGCGGGAGGTACGCGACAAATCCTTTTGGGTACGTGTTTTAAAGGACCTAATATCCGGCCTGTAGATACAAGCTGTATACTTTCCTAATGACGGATGGTATGGGTACTGGGCGTCCGGTGATGTATGCCTTCGTGGTGAACAAACAGCTTGCCCCTATGCGAAAGCTGTTTGACGTATCAAAGGAAATGATGAGGGAACAGTGTCTAGGTAAGACTTTCACCATAGACAAATTGGGGCACAAATGCGGGCTGCAAGAGCATCGTTCGACTGGGACGTAGCAGTGTGCTACTTTCGTATTAGAAAAGCTGTCAGGAAGCACGGGTATATCATAAAGCAACCATGTGTTGTTGGTCACAGATACACTCTGTCGGCATATATTCCGCCACACGGCCCGCTTGGAAAATGCTATACAGTGGGTTTTCTGTTTATCGTAATAAGAGCACACAGATTCTGGCAAGATCTGCCGCAAAGAACCTTGATTTGTCTCTTATCTTATGGTTTACTGGTTGGATATCACCCGCAACTGGGTTGTGCACGCACAATTCGGGATGGTACATTTTGTTAATGCGATCGACAACTGTCTGAAGAATGTCAGTGGTCGCCTTAAAAACCGGGTGAACCACTCTGACCCACTGGGGCACGCCATACAAAAGGTGTTCCGGCTCGTCAAGTGGCTCCTGCGGGAATTTGAGAGGCACACGTAGTGTCACTCTGATCGACGGAGAATCCTGGAGGGTGACGCCTACGTTCTGAACGTGGTCTACTGAATGACTGCATATGTTCCCTCGTTTTGGGGCACTTGGGATTGCGCCCGCCATGGCTGCACTATCATTGTGTTGGAACAAACAATGTGAGGTATATATACGCTAACTAACTTATAGTTCGTGGTGCAAACACCCAGGTGCTCGAAGACGGTTGATATCTGTGCTAGAGGATGAACATGATCCTTCTACCAGGAGATGTGGTTACCTTACATTCACTGGTTATCTGTATTTACAGGTCAGTCGGTTCCAAGCGGTAAGAACTATTCTTCATAGATTTTTTCTTAGGTTGCTTCCATACTCACCGACGGTGGCTGTCGGATCACTACCTGCAGGAAGAAGGTGTATCCCTTACATTTGTTCTCAACCCCCCGCGGACAGCTTTGGACGCCCTGCGTAAACAACTGAACCGAATGGTGGATAAGCTTCTGGGACTGAAACCCAGGGGGGTTACGTTGAGTCCTGATGCACATCATAAAATTTCCAGCTCACAGACGATGCGGGGACCGGGCGCCTGATCATGTATGCATTTGTCGAAAGAGGGGGGATTGCTCCCATGCATAAGCTGACTTGTTTGTTCGGAGAAAAGATGGGTAAGTAAAGACGCGAAGTAAAGGCGTTAATCATTGGACACCTGATGGCACAGGTTTGGGAAGTCAGAGTCTTTGCCGGCTGCGACATCACGTGCTATTTCTGCACGCGCTAATATATCAGGGAGCAAGTTTTTTACCAAATAGTACTAATGTTTTCGGTCTTGAAAACTCCGGAAAGCATCCAACATATATTTGACCCTATAGACCGTCTAGACATAGCCAGCCGGCCGGTTTTTTGTTTATCACATTACTAGCACACGGATTTCTTCAAGACCTGCAAATAATTTGTCGCAAGGACCCAAAATTCGCCTAACCTCACGGTTTGCCGGCTGTATACCTCCGCTAGAGCGTCCATTTTACGAAGTAAGTACTGTTATCAGTTTATCAGCCACCTGCCTCGCAGTGAGATTTCGACAAATTAAAACATTTCTCCTCATTCCAAGTCGTCAATATCTCAAGAACAAAGGAAGCCGTATCCTTTCGTGACAGGACATGTAATATCATCGAAAGGCCTAACAAAATTCAACTGTACACCCCATCCACCTGTAAACATCAGTTGCCCAGCTCGCTGGGCGTCTTCCATCGGCTTTGGAAACGGTCTTGGAAACGTCAGAAAAACTGCACTGCTGCGCTCTGGCAAAGCAAATGCAGGTTTATTTCGCAACACTAGCACCCGCCTGTACTCGTAAGGTCTGACCAAGACTGTCATCTGCCACAATGAAAAAAACTACTAAAGGTTTACTCAGGGGAGCTGGTTGACACTTCTGAGGATAATTGTGGATTATCCGCGTGGTAAGGACCTTGCCAAATTCGTCAGCCACACGCGAACATACTTCGGACGACGGCATTGCTTATCCAAGCAGAGAAGTGCGGGTGTCCAAATCCTGTTTGATGAACCGTCGGTTGCAACAACCACGGCCATCTTACGACTGCGAGCAAGATGATGCAATGTAACTGAAATTTGACCCTGTGTTCGCTTGGACAAAGGGGGCTGAGCAACCGGTGCTTCACATAGTGTTTGTCATTAGAGAATCCGTTCAACATAATAGTTCCTCCTGACAACCCGAGTTTTTCTTGGCCTGGGAGTCGTTTGCTACTTTTGTGCTGTAGGCAGTTATAATACAGCAAAGCTTTGGTGCGCTTTTTACCCGCTGCGAGCACCACATAGTTATCTTTCATGATTTTTCAACGCATTCCCAAACGTTGCCGAGAATAAATACCAGGGGTGTACAAATTTAATACCAAGCAGTTTTGAGTTCACCCCGCAACTTGCTGGATCAGCCTGAAATAAAATGCGTCAAGCAGATTTCAAGCGTCTGTGGCACTATCTGACTTGAAAGCCCTGACTGGTGAGCCAATCGATCTACACAACCAAGGAATGTTACCGATTCGTCGTTCGAGGCGTTAGGCGTTCCGCTAACATCACCAAAGCGCGAACATCTTCACTTGTTTTTAAGGGAAAATTCGGACGTGTACAGCGTGCGATGGTGGAGTAGTGTTAAAACGCTCGCCTTGCGTGTCAGAGGTCCGGAGATCAAACCTCCGCACGGCCTTTGGATGTGCACCACTGCTTAACCCCAAAAATATGGAACTTGAGTCTAGTGCTTCCCAACTTTTGAAGTGGACCCAAGAGAATGATCAAGCAAGGAGAAAAAGCCGACTATTCAAACGAAGGTCATGTAACTATATACAAAACAAAGTCCCCAACAATCAACAGACGAGATAAACTACACCGAAACCACGCGGATTTTGAACATTGAAACTAAACGTGGAGTTAGTGTTATCCGGTTATACGTTTCATGGCATTCTGTTTAAGTTAGCTTAACTTCAAGGTCACCCAACACCGCCGATTCGCAGGTGATTACCGGTTCAATAGATAAAGCACAAAACCAGATACTAGCATATTCCAAAGTTCTGCAGTGCTTTTTTCAGATATCCGCCTGCGAATTATCAACACAAAGATATCTTTTTCATTGGAAATAATGAGGCTCCTTGGCTGTAGTGCGCAGTAAAACGCAAAATTATGGGAAAATGGGGCGAGGCATTCCCCGTCATCATGACAGCCGCATGCGTTGTGGTTTACTTCGGTTACCTATAGTAACTGCTAGGTTCATACCTATTTGTACTGCTGATTATGAGGCTGCAAGTATGCATGACGGCGTAATCCCATGGCCAACGAAGAACCCATAATCAAAGCCGTATGGGTCGTTGCTCCGCTCCACTCGCGCATGAAAATTATAAAACAACCATCGGTGAATTTTTTTGTTTGCTGAATAGCCTGGTACAGCCATAAAGGGTAGTCACTGCATTTCGTTTTCCGTATACCAGCTTCACTCGACCATGAACCTGGAATGCAAAATGCATACTTGATTTAATCGCGTTCATAACTTAGATAAAATTATCCGGACATCATGGTGTTATAAAGGCAGTCGTACGATTAGCTCAACCACCCCATTGTCAATAATGAGGGGTCTGTGAGTATACTCTCAGATTATTATCCGGACATCATGGTGTTATAAAGGCAATCGTACGATTAGCTCAACTATCCCACTGTCAATAATGAGGGGTCTGTGCGTAATCTGATATGGCGATGTCAAAATACGGTGATACTACGCATTCATGTACGCAGCGAAGTTAAAGCTAAAGAGCAACGAATACAGGATACTCGTGGGATCAAATGGTATAGACTTGGTGCCCAGGATTACGCGAACTCATACGTCTTCAAACGTGTACCCATAAATGTAGCTGTGGCGAGGATCTAGTGAGTGGGCGGGTACTCGGGATCCTTTCCTGCACATTGCTTATCAGCTCCAGTGCTCGAGTTTGAAAACTGCCTCTTGCAGTCGTTAGCATCCAGTCACAAGCTGTCGCTGTCACTTCTTCGTGATGGTGGCTTCTGTGCTGCAGGTTCAGCCATGCTAGGAAGACCAGCGTGGAGCGTCCTGACGAAGAACGGCGCGTCCCAGTATTGCAAGGCATCGTATTACGGGACAGTTTCCAGGTAAAGCGGTACTGCATTCTGCGGTAGGTGTGTAATGGCAGTAAGGAGTTCTGCACAGGCAAATAGAACGTTCATATATATATATATATATATATGAGCAGAAACACTACCGTCCCTTGAGGTAGGACAGGTTAGAAAGGTTCCGCCATAAATCCGCAAAGTCTGATCATCCAACGGTTGGCCGAAACCACGGATGCAATACTGAATAGGGCCGAAACGCTACTAAAAAAGTGGGGGTGCTTTTAAAAAGCACATCTTGTAGGCAGGTGCATTAGAAGAGGGAGAAGGGTATGTTAATTCCGGCGCCATTGGACCAGGTTGAATAGCAGCAGCACCACTGATCCGCAGGTGATTACCAGTTTACGAGATAAAACACAAAATCAGATACTATCATATTCCAGCGTTTTGCAGTGCTGTTTAAACGAAATATAACGTCTACAGAATATCCACTGGAAGTTCCATCCAGGTGAAGGGTTTTATAAGGTTTGTATGCGTTATACTGGCCAGACTTAACAAATTGGATGGGATTTTTCAGTGGATTTTGGCACAACAGTGTTTTCTGAGAAGCGCGCCTTTGTTCAGTATAATACTCGGAGACAATGAATGTGACCATTTCCACAATTTCTGACTATTCGGTTCTGCAACTTATGAGGAGTTCATGAAATGTTCTGCAGGATTTTATTAAACATGAGACATCATGTCGGATGACGTGCACTGCACGCAATTACAAGCGTTTGTCCCACTTACACTCCATGTTAGTCCAAGTTAAAGCGCTTTTCATTACATACTTTCCGGCGACTTGCACAGTTTCTGCATGCAGGCGATGTGAAAGTTCTCAAAACAAATCAGTGAAACATAGAGCACCATCACGCAATGACGTATAACTAAACAATCCTAAATGAAACATGCATTAGGGGGGAACAGTATATATTAGAGGGACCAGTGAGAAGTTCTTCGTGAGGTGGGGATAACAGCATCGGCTGAAGATAACATGATGCAGGCCGCGGTAGAGATGAGTCCCATTCTCCTTGTGGGTCAAACTTTTGAGCCAGAGAGTCAAGGCAATTACCTCGACCAAACCACCTTCTTCGGCTTCGGCAAAAGGTAAGTGTCATCCGCCCTTGAAGCTGTTTGCTCACCGGCCTTTTCCCACACTCTTCCTCCGTCTATCGAATGATGCCGTGCGATCAACCCATCTACCAGTCCTCTAGCTACTTTTCCTTGTCCAGAGCTTCGCATGGAAGAATAAACAAAAATAACCTCATGAGACCCGATCCATATTCCAGTCTTGATTGTTTCTCATCATTATCATCAATCATTCAACCATTCAGAATGGTAGTGGTAAGCTCAGGATGATTACTTCCCGTACACTGCCAAATTATGCAACGGGCATCTCTCACCGAAACCTTTAATTTTCTATCTGTCAATGTAGGTTTTGTTTTCGAACAACGCATGCAAGACCCCACTTTGGTCATGCACTTTAGGCCGCTTAGGACGAGCTCAAATGTCCCACATTTTACTCCTCGGGTACCCGATGATTTCGAAACAATAGCCCGTGGTATACACAGTGTGAGAGTTGCTCTCATCCTCAAGGCAGAAAGCGGCTTAAAGGACTTGATCCCTGTAAACAATTACCAGTGCGCTGTGCGGTTGTCTGGCTCAATAAAGCTCAATGATTGGGCAACTGAAGTGGCCACCCCCGGTGAGATCTGATTGCCTCTAATGGTGATAATCTCACTGGAGATTGCTCAAACAGCCAAAAAGCGCATCCCGACGATCTCTTAGAGAAAAATCACCAGCTGTCTAAATCGTGAATGACTGAGTGTGTCGACAACTTCAATTTTTTCAACGTTTTCCGCGCCTGGAGAATGTTTTGCCAAAACACTATAGGAGCTAACTATCTGGTTGGTATTGTAGACAATCCAGGACATTAAGTCACAAGTAGGTTTGACGGTCTCGGATATGAAAAAATAATTGGGTTTGGAAACTTAATGATGCTACGTGTACACAAGTAAGTTTAAGTGTACAACAAGTCTCAGTTGTCCACATTCATGGCCTCGAGTGTCCTGTTACTAGTCGGGGCAGCGGAGCGTCAAAGTCCGCACACCTGATGGTGATAAGTGGAATGATGACCCGATGGTTCTCGTTGAAATCGTCCTTTCCGGTAAAAATTCTAATTATTCGAATCGCCAAGGCGACCACACGAATTTAAGGACAAAGTAGCTCGGAGCAGGACTAACAGGCAGGACAACAGGACGAATAGATAAGTAGGTACAGCGGCACATACAAAACAGGCCAACATACCATTAATGGGGACGTTTTGATAGAACGATCGGCATCTACGAGGGCAAAGGCACGTCGCAATAAGCGGAGAGCAACGATTGCGCGCAGAGAGAATAGATGAGTAAATGGAGGGATTATCATGCTGAACAATACTAACAAACTCAACCCGGGACGCTTGGGAGAAAGTCCAGGTGCTGTGTTAATCCGCGAACATGCATATGCTGTCAGGTTAGGCTCAGTTACTGCCGTCTTAGGAAAAGTGTAACAGTCTGCTTCTAGGTGGGTAGGCGCAGCTCACCAGAAGCTAACCGAAAGTATTTAGTCAAAACTGCGGGATTTTGAAGTTACGAATCTTTCGGGAGTTATACAGATCCGGTCGCACGTTCCAGTGACATGGTTCGCACACAAATCGTGAATATCTGCTCTATGCTGAGTTTGCGCGCAAAGACGACGTAATTAGTGTTCATGTCCTCTTTTAAAATATTAGTTATTCAAATACAGAGGAAAACATGTGGAGGAGCTAACTGATGCACAAACATTTCCACTGTCGTCACATAGATCGCATGTTTGGCCATGACGGTTATTAGAAATATGGATTTCGCACCCAAAGTACGTTTAAAAAATTTCCAAAAATTCTGCGACTATCTGAGGAGATTTTAATGTTTCGGATAAATATGCTGAAACCTGATGTTAAAGTTCCATTACCATTATATGGTGAAGAGATCCATCGTGCGGACGTCTCCTCGTCCTGGCGTCATCCACAGAGATAGCAAAGATGATCCAAACTTAATGTGAGGCCATTGATCTGTACAGGGGAAACTGGGGCAATTTGCTCTGAGCTCTATCAACCTGATCCGATCAACATGACTACTAGGGTGAGCCTGATATAACTCTCTCGAAGCAACTATCATGTAGCTAGCTCTCGCAATTACATCTGTTTTTGTAATACTAATAGGTGGTTCCCGCTACTACCAGCGCATTTGGAACGCGAAGCTGGAAGTAGGAAACCGGATGCCACCCACCATTTTTGAAGTTGGTCATGGTGACGCTTCAAAGCTTTAGGAAATGTTACAAGGAGGCTAAGCAGTGGCTCAAGCCAAGGGGTTTGTGGGTTAAGTTGAAAAATATCGAAATACGGTTTAAGCTAATAGGGAAAAGGAAGGGCCCTAACTGTATTTTGGAACACTTTTAAGCTACCTGTTTCACGAGGTCTCAGCTCACGATGAGGAAAACTTAGCAAACGTGTCATTACCTCAACCGGCTTTCTTTCTCGTCTTGGCATGCTTTCACTAAAATGAAAAGTAAACAGCAATGCGGCCCCAACACTCTAGATTTAACCAAGATTCGCGTTACTTAGCGTTCACTGATCAGGTTTGGCTAGTTGACCAGAGCACGAGGTCAAAAGCATGACCAAGCGCCCAACAGCAACATGCTCTAGTGGTTGTATAGTAGTCCACAAATAGACCTATCTGGTCGCTGGTAACCACAAATCAACCGGGTACTTAATGTAGCTCTTTTAGTGATGTGGTAAACCATACGATAGCCCGAGTCAGTCCAGTATTGCTCGATATGGCAGATTAGTATTTGGCCACCAAAAATCCAAAAAAGATCTTTTGATGCCTAGTTAGACAGGATCCACGAAAATGCAACTGACAAGGGTCGAGTCCAGGAGGGAGATTCACTGACCACTGTGGGGCGGGGTTTACATAGGGATGTGCTGGTGCCCGCCGTCTGAATTCAGTGTTTATAGGAGAGTGTGGCAAAACCCTGCCTAGGAAAAAGACAGCGTTTGAAAGTCAATGAATGGTACCCTCGAGGATAGGGCATGGTGAGAAGCCGAGTGATGAGAGATGTTACAGAGGTTTGGAAAAATAAACTCACTTCGGTGGTAGATACGGGGAGGGAAATGTAGACAGAGATGTTCTCAAAAACAAGAGTAATAAGGATGCCAGTGATTATTTTCCAAAAACAGAGAACCAAATTGTCTGTTTTGATTTCGATTTCATGGGTGGATTGAAAACTGCCGATTGTACGGGAGACACGGCGTGTAGTGGCGCTTAACTAATTTGCCGGATGTCTGGCGTTCAAGTTCCTGCGTAACGAGGGTGGGTGCACCGCACTAATGAAGTCTAGGGAGAGCGAGACCTAAATCTCCGGTGCTTCGATTTGTTGCTGTAGACTCGCTAAGGCAGTTGTGCTCATATGCACCAACATCCGGTGCTTCGATTTGTTGCTGTAGACTCTAAGGCAGTCGTGCTCATATGCACCAACGCTTTATTATGGTAAACTGTTTATAAATATACGTAGATCATCATCACATTCGTGAAGTTTCGACACTCCGAGCTAATTAGCAAGTTTATTTTCAACAGCACTTTTTTTTAGTCAATAGAAAGCGCGATGAATTGAATGCAACTTGAAAATTTGAAAAATTGGAGGGGATTTCAAACGCAAAATTTGCCACAGCAGGACAACCTGCATTCGTGTACATAGCTCTGTGTGACTTTCGAGCGCACATGTTGATCAGAATCACACATGCAGACATCTTAACCACTCGAAATTGCCACGGAAGCGCCAGTGAGACGCCTGAGTACGTTCCTCCCATTTCTGGATAACATTTTCCAAAGATATATCTGTTCCGATTTTCAGTCGACATGTGCCCAACCCTGGAGCCACAGGCCTCACGAACAAAAGCCTGTCACTAAATGGTTCGACCAATGTCACTCTTATCCGTGTGTGATGATTGAATTAGACCTAATTGCAGCTAAGATTGTGCCTATCTAGTAGCTCAAATGAAAACAAAGAACGAACATGTATATGGGAACTTAGTACCCAACTGAGAAAGCCAGCAGCAGATACAGTGAAATCGACCCAAGCTATCTCAGGAACAAATATTTTCGAACCAGAGTAGAAACTAACAAGAGCCCCTGAGGACTCATAACTCTGGATAAGATCGAGACAAGAGAAACGCACACCCTGTAAGTCAGAATAACTGAAAAATGTAACCTACAAACCAGTGAAGAACTAAAACTTTATGGAAACGGCAAACTAATGAATGGAATCGGAGAAGGAAAATGACCAATAATTGAAGGCATTTAATCGACCAATCAGATGAATGGAAAATCAAATGGCTGGAAATCAGCATACGAGAAAATTGGAATGGAACAACCAGAATGAAGGAACAGAAGTACTAGAATGGAGGTGCTCAAAGAACCAACTAGATGCAAGATATCCACTCCATGACGCAACCCAAATCCAGATAGGCCCAATAAAATATGAACTGGCCAACCTTCAACCGGTCAGTTCTTTTACAGCTGTGAGGTGCTCTTTAGAAACTATCTAAAAGCAAGCAGACGTTTAACACCTAGCCACCCAGCCGCACACTGACAATGCCCCCTCATATAATGGCGAGACGTCTACAAGTCGATTGCCAGGAGTGGCGAACGGATCAACTCCTATCTGATCACCAGCCAATAAGCTCACTCGAGTTACCAATATTTAGAGAGAGTGCAAATCATCTTGCTAGAGAACCAGAATGAGTTTTATCGATCTGCAGCCTGTCGACCTTTCCATGTCGTGTTGTTCAAAAAAGCAGGGTTGTTATTAAAGGTGGGTGAACTAAACCATGTCCTCTTGTCGCCCAGACACTCAGTAGTGCAAACATATAAGGAATACATTTGGGGTTTTGCGGGATAGGTATTCTGTTCATATTCACACCACTCTCGTTTGAACGGTCGTCCTCCTGTTCTGGCGTAATTATTCCGGTGAGTCCACACCAAAGGGAGGCGCTGGACTCGAGTTTCGCTCTTATTAGAGCTCATCAGCAGTGCATATCCAGTGGCCGTGCCGGGATTTGAACCCCGGACATCTGACATGAGAGGTGGGCGTGCTACCACCACTCCACCAACGCACGTTGGACGCATCTGAATTTTCACGTCTGAGCAGGCGAACGTGTTCACGCTTAAGCGATGTGATTGGTGTGCACGACTCATCGAACGACGACCCAGTAACTGTTCTGGTTGTGACGATCGATTGACCCGCCAGGTTAAAACATACATAACATCAGTTCGACACGGTTTACCGTTTGGTTTCACCCTAAAAGGCAGTACAAAAGAGCTTGACAGGGTTGAGCAAGTTACTCAATACAAAAGGCGGTGAAGAACTACGATGCTTTAATGTTCATTTGGATATCAGGTGAAAAATTCTCAAGAACAAATCTTTCCCGCGATTGGTGTTACTATTTAAAAAATAATAATTTCAGAACGTTTGACTTATTATTCTAGTGTTAGTAGACGAAAGATGCTGATAACTATCGACCGATTCGAGGCTGTTGGCGAGCTCAGCCACCAAATAAGCAATGACTTTTCTATGGCAGGATACATCATCACGTAACAAAATGAAAAACGCAACTGCTCTGTGGTTTGCAGTGGTATGCAGTGCGCTATAAGGGATGAATTTTAGGCATCTAAGAATAATTAGGCTTGTTGCACGTACTATGCACAAAAAATGGAGGTAAAACGGATCTGAGGAATCACAAAGTGAGCAGTATCGGTAATTCGGATTTGTGTTGTTAATGCGGACAGCTATCGAGATTTTCAACTCGGGTTTCTTTTCATGCGTGATGTTTATCTAAGCCGAAAAATCTAGGAGCACTGCACAGAATAAAACTGGGCTCAAACCAAAATCACTTCAAGGAAAGTTTGAAAGCTTCTTGCTGGTGAAATTATGCAAACATGGCACTAGGATGGCATTCATCTAGCCAAGTCCTCATTGGTGCCGAGTAGTTGCGCAATGGACCTGAAATTTTGAAAGCTATTTTATGTCCCTGACGGGCTAAAACAGCCAGGCAATTGATTTCAGAATACCAGTCCAGCCTTTTGAGCCCCATCTAGGCACCTCGAGGTCCCAATGATGCTGTCGGTGCTACTCGCCTTCCAGGATGAGGGCCGCGTGATCCTCAATGCGCCTGGTTGGAGACGCTGCACGATATGGCTTCCAACCGATGTCAGTAGCGATCTTGTTGTAAGTTTCTATCCAGATTGCCTAAATGAGTGTTTGGAGATGTAGGCACCTCGGAATGATTGTAGTAAGGCAGTGGTAAGTCCCCTCTCCGTCCATCTTTATTCTTTCCTTCACAATAAGGCTTTCAAATAACTCATGGTTGTACGGCAGTGAAGCATCGGCGTTGAACACTGATGTCATGCTGTCGATGATGATGGTGATGATGATGATATCCGCCAGAGATATGATCGCTTCGGTGGACAATGGAAGTTGGTGATCTGCTAAAATCTGGAAGTAGATTAGAATAGTTTTTGGTTTGAGCATATACGCAACAAAATGCAAGATTTTGGCGTAAAGGTTTTATTCCATTCGCCAAGGCTCTGCCGTTAGGAGCATTGTGCTATCAAGGAGCCCCGTAATTGACTGACTAATAAGTCCGGCGTGTCGGTAATCACGATACAGTGGTTATGCTGTTAAAACATCTAGTTTGTATTGAAATTTTGTCGAAATAATTAACACCGGATTGGTGGTAGGGAGTGTGGTGTGATACCATATATTTTCTTCAGTAGAAACTGATAACCAGGTTTGGGACTGCACATGCTGTAACTGGAAAGTACGTACATCATCATCATAATCATCATCATCATCGACAGCATGACATCAGTGTTCAACACCGATGCTTCGCTGCTGTACAATCATAATTTATTTGAAAACCTTAGTATGAGGAAAAGAATAAAGGTAGACGGGGAGGGGACTTATTGCTGTCTTACTACAATCATTCCGAGGTGCCTACACCTCCAAACACTCATTTAGGCAATCTGGATAGAAACTGACAACAAGATCGCCACTGACATCGGTTGGCAGCCATATCTTGTAGTGTCTCCAACCAGGCGCAGTGGTGATCACACGGTCCCCATCCTGGAAGGCGAGTAGCACCGACAGCACCCAAACGTTTCGTGATTTCTTTCATACTCTTCTGCCAGGTCAAGGGTTGGCCACCTCTCTGCTTCCACCACTCTGACTTAGGCACGGAAAACAGCACTCTCTTCGGCAAACGATGGTTAGGCATACGCAACACATGTCCCGACCAACGCAGCTTCTGGTGCTGGACACATTCTTCAACGGAATTCCCCGTTGCACCACCCAAAACTCGCTTTCTAACTGCCTCATTACGGATTCTCCGACACCAACCCACACGAGCTATGGTCCTGAGACAAGGATTTTCAGACACCTGAAGACGTCTCAGTTTCGCTGCTCGAACATGCTTGATTCATCATAGAAACCAAACCAATGGCTTGACTGGAACGAAATATGAATAGAGAGGATAAAACTTTGTTATCACCCGAGGAGCCAGACACACTATCAATAAGTCGAGTTATAAGTATTGAAAATTTAAACAGGACAAAAAAGCATACATAAAATCCAAATTGCTGACGAAAAAATACAAAAATCAACAAACGTGAAGTCATGTGATCCCAATCGCATGAACGATCAGTGTCCTTGTGTCTTTCTGGCAGCTGAAGTCGGTTCCTACCTTTGGAACCCCAGAATGGCAGTGCGCCACAACAGAGTTGATTACACTCGGGACGTAGAAAATCGGAGATAACTACGTGCGGTCCAAATATGACTGACCATCCGGTTGAGTGCACTGGTTGGCAGGACCCAAAACCACTAGCAATGAAACTAATTTCAGCAATGAGATATGGCCTTTTAAAAAGTACTCATTACCACACTACATTTCAGGCTGTCTAAAACAGATGAATATTTTCACGTGATCATATGGGGAAAATCGATTCGCATTTTGAATCTCAGTGTGCAAAATAATGTCGTAATCCCAAACAGAACCAAAATGATATTTTCCTTTGGATGGAGCATTTTTTTCAATTTAATTATTGCCTTGTCCGAAGCTCTGATTAAACCATGCCCCAAAACGGTGTCTCCTCAACCCACGCCAGATAACCTGACATGTTATTATGAACGTGTGCAACAGGCAATAAAACGCCACCAACTACACATTGTCGGTTTTAGTGGAAATCCGCAAAAAATCTTTCTTGATTGCCCCATTTGTCCAAATGAGGACAAAGAGAATTTCGAATGGATATTTGTCACTCGTGGGAGGAGCGCGCCAATATACGAAACTGGTCCGAATTACTACTACGGAAGCAATTATGTTTTGAAAAAGGAGGTAATTGGCCAGGTTGCGGATGTGGACGAGGGGGATTTGTGCATGGTCGAATCAACCAATGATCTATATGTGTATGACGCAGCCAAAATCCAGCTGCTCCACGGAACTTACGTCTGTCGTTACAAACCGGAGGAGAGCCATCCTGCAAACTTTATCTGGCACGAAGTTGATATAGTCCATGATTTGGGGGTTGTAAGAATTCAGTCACCCAATGTGGCCGATTCTACCAAGGTCGAAAGTTATGAACAGCTGATGCAACTGCAAAACGTGGTCAAGAAAGATCTCATAGCACACCAAGGGGCACCGGATTTGACCATCGGACCGTTCCTAGTGACCAATCAAATAGTAGAAGATGATATTTTAATTGGAGCATGTGGACCTTTACGAGTCAAACAACGCAAGAGTTGCTATGTGCAACTGCCAACGGACGAACCGAATTTCGCAAACAAAACCGACGAACTGTACGCTTATCGTGTGTTACGCGATGCATTCGACTTTCTTGTCAGTGGACCGGGCTATACGGATAAGGGTGGAAAGCGTATTGGAAAGTTACTCGAGAAATGGAGTCGTATGAAAGAGTTTGGTGTGAATGCGAACGACACACATATGTACGTACCATGTGGTTACACCTTGCTACCGTTTTTGTACAGTCTGGCCGCACATGCAGCCAGCTTCCGTGATCGTTCGTACGAGATTGAAATCGAATACAATATTGCTTGTGCAGATATCGGTTTTGATCAACTGCTCGAAATGGTGAAAATGGTTGATTTCAGTGAATTCAAATTATCCATACCAGAACTGCATGATTTTCGGTACACGAAAATCCAGCGTCTTGTAACCAGAAATGAAAAAAATCTCACCCTCACTTGTCCAACTGTTCGCAAACTCCAATGCAACACTTCAACACCGGAAGCGATCTGGAAATCCGGCAACGATCTGACGTTTGGACGTCCACGAGACGACCAGGAAAACATCTACATAACCACTGACTGCAGTCTACGTTTTCGTGAGGTACACCGTTTCGATATTGATATCTACTACTGTTATATTCGTGACCCTGTAAAACCGAATGAGGTGTGGTCGCGAAGACCACGAATAGCCTATCGACTTCAAATGGAAGAGGCAGATTACGTGATTCCAAGGAAGAATGATATTCTGGTTGGACTGATCGTCCTAATGGTCTGGACGAGCATTCTCATTATCTTGTGGGTCGCGCTTAGTCTATATGACTCAGTGACACGGGACAAAGCTCTTTTCGAGGCTACGGTCAAACAAGCCGGTGGAAGGTTGGCCAGATTGAAAAATGTCTATTCACCATTCTCTGACGAAGACAAAGGCCTATTCTTCCGACCATTAGCGCAAACAAAGTAATTTCGAGACGAAAAGAGAACCAAAAAATTAAAAAATAAATTTCGTTAACACAAGCAAAGGGTGGCTGACAATCGCCGGCAAATGAGATCAACCGGTCTGAAGAAATCGTCAAACGGCATGATATTACTAGAATAAATATAAAATTAAAAAATAAATTTCGTTAACACAACCAAAGAGTGGCTGACCGTCCCCAGCAAATGAGATCAACCGGTCTGAAGAAACCGTCAAACGGCATGATATTAATAGAATAAATAGTCTTCTGGTAAAATAGTTGTTTGCTTGGTTTTGTCCGGATTAACGCGGTCCTTAGACAGGAGTAGAGTACGACGTTTATCCGGCGTTCACCGCTGTGTTGAGTTCCTTTTCGACACAACGGTGTACGGCTTTTCTTCTCCCCCCCCCATAACACGATTAGCCCAATAGCACGAAATCAAAATAGCCAAGCGCATGGAGTCGATCTTGTCAATACTGTAGAAGGAAGAACTGTCTAGTACTGCGTGAGCCTTGTACGGTCACAGGGATTCTGGGAGAGAAGTTGATTAAAGGAGTTGTACTTTAATCCTGGGAGTGCTTTAAGAAACTTGAAAACGGACAAATTTTCCTAACAACTCAAAAATAAGCATTGATCACGTCAAGGGTTCAAACAACTGGGCTAAATATATCACAGTCCTTTCATTTAACCCATTCGAATGAGGACAAGCACCTGAGCTTCCAAATGCAATTGTTGTAGTCAATTATTGGGTATTCAAGCAAACGGACAGTTTGCCGACAAAGCAAGTTAATGGAGGGGATAAATTCATCTATTTTACTGTTATACCTCCCCTAGTGGTGTTCGTCCTATGGAAAAATGGTTTTGGGGAAATACGCTCACACACATACAAACAAATTTGGTTCTGTGAGAGAATCACCTGGAACCCAGCTGAATCTCTCGTTTATGATGCTTCCAGGCAAGTGGATGAGTATTGCATTACGTCTGCACATGTATCGCGATATCTCGAATATCGTAGCAACTAGGACATGAGGCGGCCTGGTGTAGCACATTCAGTTGCCTGGCACCAACATCACAAACGGGAGATTTAGGTAGGTTCCAGGTGAGTCTCTCGCAAAACCAAATTTGTTTGCAGCTGAGTGTATTTCACTACTTTCGTGCAATTTGGTTGACCGAAACTCGGGGACTGCGCCTACCTGATGAGTCTCATGAAGGGCAAACCCGGTCGTGGGCTGTCAAAGCATTTTCACCAACCTTATGAGTACTGCATTAAGAAAAAAATGGTCTTGGTATTTCAAGGGCATCGAGACTTCGTCGTGTGCTTTATCCTCATTGATAGCGACCTCAGATGGGGACACTGGTGAGTCAATGCCGTACAACCATGTCATTGTGTTTCACTAAAGCCTTATGATGGAAAGAAGAAATAAATGGGAAAGAGAGATCACGGAGGTTTAGCCTACAACAACCGTCCGAGGTACCTCGACGTCAAACACTCAGTCAATCAGGATAGACGCTGACTGGCATTGTCTAGCTGCCGTATCACTCGTTGTCTCTAACCGGGTACACGGAGAATGACGTTGTCTCCATGTTGAAAGGCAGAAAGCACCAACGACACCAAAACGTTTGGTAACATCATTCGCTTCTCCCTGCCATTCCAAATTCCGTCCGCCTCTAGATTTCGGACACTCCAAATTAGGTAGGAGAAACATCTTTCATCCCGGTAGGCGGTAACTCGGCATGCGTAATATATGACTCAGCCACTGCAGCTTGCAGTGTTGGATGCATCCATTGAGAGACATTTTCTGTTGGTTTGACCAGAAATCCGTCTCCTGATAACCTGATGCAGAATTCGTTGGTTCCAGCCAAGACTTAAAGATGTCCCAGATCTCCCGTTCGGGGGAGAGAAATGTTCAAAAGTGCTCCCCGATGGTTACCCAAATCGGCGGGAATATGGTTACACGACGGACTTCGTACAGGAACCGATTTATATGGGAGATAGTCCATCATTGAAAAGGTAAGTATCTCAGTTGGCCTGGTTGTTAAATCGCTAAACTCATTTCTCATGGTAAGTAAACTAAGCATAAATGCATTAATTTCAATTTGATATTTGGAAGTATATTTCATCCACATAGCTCCGAGGAAGAAATCGCCTACACAAGCACCTTCTGAGCTTCTTGAAAGTTGAACCTTATTGAGGGTATTTTTACTTGAAATCAGTAGAAAAACAGCCAAACAGCAATGCAGACTGAATGCGGATTGGCACATTTTTACTTTGTTTACCGGTTTGGATTGCAATGCCTACAAAACAGTGTTCGCCGACAGTGTCTGGAGGAACAATGAAGGAACTAGAACAGACCCACGTGATGTCGTATAGCAGTAGTTTGACGGTAACTTGTTGCACCTGGACAACTGTTTTGTGTAGGGTGTCACTGAACGATGTATCATATACCAGAATGTGACACGAATTGTCCTACTGAAACAGACGACGCACAAGAATTAGAATGTTAACTGCATGGCACTCAGATGAATTCTAGCAGCTATACCTCTTGGTACGAAAAACTCGGAGAGCGGCAAACTTGACAAAGACAATCTGATTAGTGAAAGGGAGATTGCGGTCGTTCTTCGAGTATCCCGTCGGATTTACCGTCCCCTCCGTCTCGTTTTCATAATCCCGTCAACATCGTGAAGATCAACGTCATGACGGATGTAAAATCCAGGTAACACCACCCTGTGGTGCTGCTAGTTAGGGGCAAAAAGAATAACTCCGAGTGCTCTAAGGACTTCTCATCTTTGTGGGTGTTGGGTCTACGTTTGTCCATAGCCTTGATGACACGAATTAACACAAACTGGGCAGGCTATTCGGAAACTGAGCAACTCGTTTCATTTTCTAAAACCGGTATAGACCAAACGGACATCATTCCACCTCTCGCCTAGTTGCGAACCACCTGGTTGCTGCAACAAGAAATTTGATGGAAATGATGTTGCATGAGGTGAGATTTATTCGCAAACACCTGATGGAATAATTTGCGCAAGTGGCGCTTCTATGGCTCGGCTTAGCCGCAGTTAATAAAAGCAAGGATTTACAAGTGAACATAAGACTGGGACAGGAAGGTGCTGCTCATCATTTACATGAGAGTCTAGAGTGATATTTTGAAAAGTTTGCGGTTTCGGACTGCAGCGAGTCCGCATTTGTCGTATCGCGGGTTCAGAGTTACAGAGAGGTTATACAGCAGTGCTCCAAGAAACGCAGAAGACTTGAAAATGAGGAGTCGTCAATAGGACGGTTTATACTGAGGTCAAACAGTTCACAGCCAGGTGCCACACATGGTGGCTTGGTCATCGAGGATTGTGGGGGAGGTGTGGCTTTCTCGGTGGACTTCGAAATGGAACTCTCGATCTTTGCTTGACCATGATATACTTGTGGCAGCTGTGGCTTAGATTTCTCTGTCTCTGACGCAATTGTGGCATCAGATTTCTTTAGCTCTAGGCGTCGTAGAACTGTTGCAGCGTGTGGTTTCACATTTGTTGAACGATTAGAAAACGCGAAATCATGTTCGTTCATTGGTTGCGGAAACAGTGGAATTTCGGGGAGATGGATCGTCCCAGTGGTTAGTCTTGGTTTCGAGGCCAGAGGAAAACAGTGGTTTGCCAACTGAACACAAAGATCCACAAACCCCGGGAAACTGAGTCCATTGAGGTAACATGGTTCTGTTAGGAGAAACGAACAGAGAGTATATATAGGGCAAGCCAATGACGTGCGCCAGCAAGATTTATGTGGTGTTAGTTGTTTTATGCGCTGACTCTGTACTGAATTTGTGTAAATCCAGCTAAAAACACTCAGTACCTCACTCCTTGAACTCTGAGAGTCAGGTATCCGAGTGAATGCTGAGTATGGTGCCGTTTCTTCAAGAACACCGCTAAGGAAATACTGCGTCGATGATTATTGGCTGATAATTGAAAGCAATATTGCGAAATTTTTGTCCCAGGACAGTTAATTTTTGCATGCATCCAATGTTTTAAACACGGTTGTAAATGTATTCCATCCGTAGAGGGGAAATTGACTACCAGATCAAATGTTTATTTTGCCTAGTCAGGCAGGCAACTGAAACACTGACCTAAATATAAACAAAACGTCCAAAATTGCAGCTTTCGTTAGGTGTGCATTCTGTTCGTCAGGTGCGTGGCGATTATAAAACCAAACCAAAATTCGCAGTACGTCAAACGAAGCGGTGTCGTGGAGGATTCACCCAAGATATCTGGCATGTGGTGTGTTGTACGGTATTATCGCAGCATCAAGTTTCATCATTTCTTCCTTTCAGGTATCTCGCTTTTGTGACTGCTGATGTAGCTTTGAAGCAAAATTTTATGAGTATGACCTCTGCATAATTAGGGTTGTTATTGCGTACAACTATAAACTGTACCGCCAAACGAGACAAGATCTATGAATGATGGGTGACGTATATGAATTTTTCAGTGTAGTATTATTAGTAGTCATTATGATGCTTTGAGCTAGGAGAAGCTCAGTGGTTAGGGCGCGAACTTTTTAACCCGGAGGTTGTGATTCGAACCCGACTCCGGCATCTCGATTGCGCCAGTCGAGTTTGAGGCAACTTGGCTTTATTTAGGTGGCATGCCAGCTAGGCACCAAAAGCGTATTATGGCTGAAGAGTTATTTATGTTGTTATTACACGTTTAAAACTAGTCACGCAACGTTTAATTCCACTCGCTGAATTGTCCCTAAATTTCATCAGCTTGACTTTGACGAATTCGGCCATCAAGCATCAAGTTCTACTCTTTTCCCTTCATTTAAAAAAAACTCAGTACGGCCACGAGAGTGTTCCATATGGTGCCGCGGCATTCGTCAGGATTTGTTTTGCATTCTGTCATAGAACTTTCGCCGCCCCTGTATATGTTGGATTACAGTGAATTGCTTCGTATTGATTTTGCTTTTCAGTCACTAGTAACGACATTTTAGGAACATAGTTTGGTCTTGTACAAACGCTGTTCAAGTGTCACCCTCTTACTCATTCCAGATAAGCAGTATACCATCACCTTATGTAACACGTGAGGCAGAAAAATTAGGTCAAAAATGTCAACGTAAAACACGTAGAAATATCCAGGAACTGGCAGATTCGTTTACTTAACTGCAATAGGCAGCCAAAATGTCCTTAACCCCTTTTCAAAAGTGAAGTAGGTTCCTAAAACTAGCAACAACGGTGTTGAACAGTGGAGCCTGCTATGCTCATAGGCCTGCCTTACGCCTGTGTGGTACCAAGTCTCAAATGTCCAAAAAAAGAATATTTGCATAAAACAACTACTCATTTTCAAGTGTTTCAGATCCTTGAAACACACAGCAGTCAAGAAACCATGAGATGAAATCCAGACAAACTGCCCAGCCCAAATATACGGAAATTCAATGTGGAATAAAGCAACAGGCTTTTTAGCTAGGAGATTGCCTCTTGAAATATGTGGCTAAACAACCGGTTAGCAAGTAAACCAGAGGTGTGGGGTGAAGTTGTATTGATTTGATTGATGACCAGTCGCTCCACCTATTGCTCAAGTGCTACAAACCATCCATATCAGAGCTCGTTGAAAGGAAATCACATTGCCGGATGGGCCCCAGAAATGGGGGGGGGGGTTCCGATGGAGCAAAAACGGAGAAGGAGATTTTCATCATCCGCTTTCCACTGAAGACGAGTTTACAATGAAGGCTCTACCGTAGACAGTCCATAAAAGTGTTTCTACTGCGAAGCGCTTCTACCGGAGCTTGGCACTGCACCTATCCCGGACTGGATTGGAAGTTTTTTTTTAAAACAAACACCACGCGTAATAGGATATAAAGCGTTAAGTAATATCCCGAGGGACTTAAACTCAGAACACCAACCTGGTTGTCGTGGGTTCGAATATTTCAGAAGGTTTGAGAGATTCGCGCTGATGGTGACCCTCAACAATGTTAACCCGGCGGTACACACTTTATCGGCTTTTTGGAACACTCCAAAAATTTTTAAAGTTCCTATTTTATTATCCAGTTACAAATGAACTACCAATAACGTTGATACTTATGGTACACACCCCAGATGTGTTTTCCGCCCCAATTGAAAGACCCACTGCTGTAGGCATGCAGGCCGATAGAAGTTACTTACAAAACTAGCAGTTCGACACAAGAAATGCTTTCGTCTACTTACCTCGTCCTTGTCTCGACAAGTCTGGCTCGTAAACCCGCTGCCACCAGTTTCGGTGTTTCGCAAAGACCAAGTCCAGTTCGGTGAACGAGAAACCCAGTGCGTCCATGCGAGAACGTCTGATAAGGCAAGGGGACGTCCAAAACAGTGGGTTTGAATTTTTTGTTTTGCAAACATCTGAGCTAATACGACAGAGTGCAGGCTCGAATATTTCACGGAGTAAAAAGCATGTAATGGGTCCGAAAAAATTGATCCACCGGAGCTAGTTCTCTAATGTAGTAGGTATCAGCCCAGGTACGACGCTGAAAAAGCCAACGCATCGAAAAATGTCTGCAACTCTCTACATGCTTCAAGGTTACAGTCAAAAAGCCGCCTCAGTGGTCTAGAGAAGAGAACACGTATAACGAAACCGCTGACAAATACAATGCTCCTAATATTTGGACCTTCATTTCGAGTTTAAAGGGTCCAGCAGCTCTTTGTGGTCCTCTGGAATGACTCCGCAGCAAATTGCTCTTTAATGTAAGCGGGGGCGGCCTAGACAGGGGATAAACTGTGACAGTTTGAGCTAAAACTCAGACCCTTATAGAATGGATTTGACTACGGAAAATAGGTTATTCTCCGGATGGCTAGGAAACTTACAACGTAGTTTGAGCAAAGATTGTTGGAGCGACGCCACCTGCTAGTCAATGTTTACTATCAGATTTGTGCTCGCTTAAAAAGCATCTGAAAAATCTTCAGATAAGAACAGCATATAATTTTAAGCGGTTTTCAACAAAAAACCACAGGTTACAGTGCTTCACTTCGTTTTGTAACCGACGAAAAACAAGAATAAATGTGCAGTGAATTTGTGTTTCTATGGGGCTCCGCAAAGAATCAATTGCACAGTATGTGTGAGACAACCAAAAAGGGTTCTGTTGCCCGTTCCGCATAAAGCAGTTTTTTAACGATAGTTTACTAATTTGATTTGCTTTCCGGTCCGATGAAAGCTGTTAAGATTTTCAACAATTTTACGATCGGAGGGGCATCCAGGTAGGGATAAAGCCACAGCCTTCTAAAGTCTGTAACAGTCCTTCTGTAAACCAGACTATCGGTCGCCAGCTGATCTACGTATGGTGCAGATCCGATGTTAATAACCGGTGCATTGTAGCACTTTAGTGGATTTCAGCCAAGGTTTCTTTGAACTATCAGCGTACAAATACAAAAAGCTGTCATAAATATTTTCCCGTGTCAAATTCTGGACAAATGGAACTTTTCACTCACACACACACACACACACACACTTTTTCACACTTTTTCCCTGGAAGCATTACTACTCACGTTCCACTACAGACCCGTCAACTCAATAATCTTACTGGTAACAGTGTCTTCCTAGGTGATCTGCTTTTTGCCTACTTGTAAAGATCATCTTATGTCATTTCCTTACTAAGAAAATGTGACCGTTGTCTCAAATCATTTCTGCTCTGCTAATATATTATGAGTGATGTAATTCGTCCCATTTTGTTAACCGGTTTGTAAAACCATGGTTCACAGTATACCGGTTTTCAAGAAAACGCAGTCCGTGTAACATTGAGAACTAAGCTAACAGGGTTTATTGATCCGGGGGAAAAAGCGCCGCGGCTTGATTTAACTGGTGGTATGCTCGGGAGCCAAATAAATGACACGTTATATTTCGCAAAAATTTTGCAAAGCAAGCGGACAGAACAAGTACGGAAAAACCGTCGTCCTCACTTCGGTCGTGCAGACGCATTTTGATCAGCATTTTCTCAGTCCAAGGCTATAAAGGTTGCAGCCGAAACCCCCATGACATTAGTTGTTTAAGCATAAACAGACGGATTAGTTTTGACTTCGGGTACCTGAGGAGAAAAAAGGTATCACCTGCAGGTGGTAAAATTCTCCCAAAAGCACTTTTAACTCATAGCAGCATGTGATGGTAAGGCCGGCTTTGTGGGTGAAACGTCGGTCTTCCGCCATTTCCTGGTGATAATATAGAGCTGAGGAAAATGGGTTCACCATTTTAAAAAATACTGTGGTTTGCATCCCAGACAAGCATCGCTTCGTGATCAAACAGTCCCTTACGATAGATGGCTCGGTTGAGCGCCAGTGGACTGATCTATCCTGGTGTCATGCTAAGCACATTGCGCATCTGTTTTGAGTTCTCAGCAGTTATCGAGCACTGGTTTCCAGCTATTGAGATATCACTGTCTCTTACATTATAATACGTTCGTAACAAGACTGTTTAAATGTAAAAAGAATTATCTTATCGAGCACTGGTTTCCAGCTATTGAGATACCACTGTCTTTTACATCATACTACGTTTGTAACAAGACTGTTAAAATGTAAAAAGAATTATCTCGAATAAAGCTACTCACAAGGCTGTTGGTTACGGGACTGCGCCTAATCGATGAACCTCAGGAAAGCCTTAGCCCTTTGAAGAGTGTTAAGCAACTTTATATGAAGTGTTTGTGTGTTGTATTGTGATATCTCGAATATAGTATCAACTGAAATATGAGGCCAACTTTGTGTGGCGCATTCAGTTAAAGAATATCATGCATCAGGGACTCAGCTTGGAGTAGAGTGAGTCACACGTACCAAATGAGTATAGTTGACTAAAATGAATTGATTTGTTGGTACGAAACCGATGCGTAAGTCTGGTGGTAGCTCTCCACGTGATCGATTATTTCATTCGGCCGTCGGACAGTGAGAGAAACATAGTGGTTGGATCCTAACAGGGCTTGTACGTGGTCATGTCTCTCTGTCAAGCTTGAAATGAAAGCAAAATTCAAGCACAATGCATGTTTTTCGCCATAATTCCACTTTCAGTGGATAACCTAGATGACAACCTGTCCGCAGAAAGCAAATCCGACATATGCTTGACGAGAATATTGCATTTACCAAGTGACGCATAGCAACAAGATGTAAAATACAGACTTGATAATATCGTAAGTTCATCTCGTGCCGAGTTCGAGTCGAGTGGAACTTTGATGATTATTTCCGGCTCCAGAACCTTTGTCAAACACTGCGATACAATGTGACAAATGACGTGTTGACAAACGCTTACCCCTATTCCTAGGCCACGGACCAATCCTGTTGTCACACTGATATGTACGGTTGTATACTTGTATGAGGATTCCTTTCTTAGCTGAATGGAGCATGTGAATTTTTGGCACCTTCAACCGGAGATCCCGTAAATTTGCTCCTAGTTTTTTTGGTATGACTGAAAACCCAAACAAACGAGTCCAGGTTCACACACGTCTTTTGTGTCGCTGTGGTTCAACTACTCCCTTCCGTCTACCAGACCACTCTAACTTATTGAAAGAAAGCTTAAATTTGAGTTGGTGGAATCCGTATTTATAGAAAAACCACTCGCAAGGCAAAATGCACAGCTCCGAACAAGCAGCAGGCTGAATCGCTGATATGCTGCTGCACGGCTTTTCCTTGCGACTGTAAGCAGCGGAAAGCAGGGTATTCCAACTTTTTAACGCATATATTGAAGTTTGTCCTCCTACGAAATGGTTTCTAAAGTATTAGAAAGCAATTAAATCGAAATGGGAGCCGAAAACGAGTGTTTGACATAAAGGAACACTAACCTGCAGAATGAGCGAAATGAGGTCAAGTCCATTCGAGGAATGAATTGCGACTGGATGCCGGTAGATTTGGTCATCTCCGTTCCAGAACTGCTTGTCCAGTTATCGGAAATTAGGTTTGCATCCTTTGGTGGCGAAACGGCTCTGAGTTTGGCTCTTCGCACAGACAGAACGGAGAGGAAGATATCGGCCAGTAGGTCCATCACACGAGCGCCACAGTCAATTGACTCAACGTTCAGAATTGAAATGAAAGCAGGCACAACCGGTTTGTGGAGATTGTGGTCCCCTGCCAATTTTATGGCATACTGTTCCTTGGCCTTGATGAGTTTATCGCGAAAACTCTGGTATTCAGAGCCACAGGATCTCAAATTGACCGCCATCATTCGTTCATATGACTTTTCACCTTCAGCATAAATCAGCTCCATTTTGGCAAACTTTAACTCTCTCCGTTTGATGCTAATCGATCAATTAAGGAAAGAATGATACTTCACGTCCTATTTTGGACAAATGTCTTTATCAAATCGCAAAAATGGCATTGACTGTTTGTAGAAATGCATGAATACACATTAAGAGCATGAGCTCGGTAATCATTTTACAACGTGAACCCGGGAGGGACACCTGAACTGCTAATATTTCTGATTCAACTAGTATTTCATCGATAGTCCGTGAAAATGTGGCTTGAAAATGATTTCGTAACTAACCTAGGGCCGACGGTCCACCATCCGCAACCAATGAAACAAATAGAGTAGGCTATCAGCTGCCAACATATGGAAATCAGTTAATACGATCCGTCCAAGCTCATTACCCAAATTTCTCATCTATGTTGACCCAACAGTTAAAAGATTACGATTTGGATCGAAAAACACTTTAATGACGGGACACTCATTTAGACTGGACTGTCCATGCAGTTTGTCCACCAAAATTGACATCGAACTTACGCTACTCCGGGTTGAATATGATCTGGCAGTTATCGAGGAAAAAGCGCCAAACTGAGTCCCAGCCGGAATCTGGAATCTTTGTTTCCGATAAGCAAGGCACGTGCGCAGGCAGCCCAAAAAAATTAACGTGTTCACACTTGAGTATTCAACGTCTGTTGCATCATGCTTCAAACCATAATCTGGTTATATCCCGGAGAAATACGCTAGTTAACTATTAGTAAACTACACTCCTATATATATATATATATATATAATCCCAGAATATCGTACTAACTGCGTTGGTCTTAACGCGGTACATTCCATAAAAGAACAGAATGAACAAAATACTCAGTGAACTCTCTCGCAGCAACGATTCAAACTTCAAACACCTGTACATCTCCATTTCTGTACAGTTTGGCGGTCAACAGGGAAGTCGAGAACACATCTCTTAAGTGAGCTTCAACTAGGATGAGACTGACAGTCGGTTGCTGCAGAGTTTCAGCTACCTTTTTATAGTTTTCTACATCAGAACGCTGGTTGGCCCATACAAACCAAACACCAAAAGGTCATTTTAAAACCATCAGGAAAATTTGAGACCATGTGATTGGTCTACGGCTATCTGTTTTTACTTCTCTCTCCGAGTCCTCCAAGTTCAAATTATCTGACGATGGACGCAAAGCGAGTGTGACCAAGCGTTGCCCAGACTGTACCATACACAAATATTTCGTCCCGTCTATCGACTTGCCCATTAACGATGATCTTTTTCAACAACGTAATGGAGCACTTTCCAGTGCTCCGTAAGGCCATGAAAGTGGAGCAGAACCCCGGGGAAGAACCTAAAGCCCATAAACAATTGTAGATTTTATAAACTTGCTTTACATACAGGTAAACACTGTTTGATTCACTGATGCATACATCAAATGACATACGTAGTAAGCCACTTCCCTGCTTGATTTATAACTGACGCGGCAATCTATGTGTGTATGAATATGGATGAAAAAGAGGTAAACTGACAAAAAGTGACCCATTGGCCCTGGTAAACAAATAATCGGAGGAAAGTTTTGCTGTTGGCAATCATTATTGTTAAGCGATTGAAAAGTCCGCAACACAATTATTCGTTAATCCATATCCAATAGAACAAATGCGGTTTCGTATCCAGCGGTGATACGTAGTTACCAGGAGTATTCTTTTTTACAAAACAATGAATTCAATTTACACCTGATTCTGGGTTAGCCTTCTACTCTTTTCAGATGAGAGGTTCCCGATGTAGTCGAACAGACGGATAGTCATGAGTTAAGTTTGAGGTCACGTGATCAGGACAGATGAACCGAAGGCATTGATTCCACACATTTTGCGTCGACAGGACAAGCTAAATCGACACTAACATCCGTTGCGAACAAACCAATCCACTTTTATTGACCAAACAGAGGCGACATGCTGGCAGATACAGTCAACTGTTCTTACGACAGTATCATGACTGTGTTTTCACATAAGGCAAAGTAACCTCAAAGACAAGATACCGGTTCAAATGCGGGGGATGGTTCTTTGGGCATTTTCTTGCTTCTGAAAGCAGAATACATTGGGCGCACGGCACGGCAACTTGACAACCCAGTATTGAACACCTCCCATCTGGGAATAACAGTAGACACAGCACCATGGCGCAAACTTTATCCGCATCACATATCGTTAGGTAGGCCATAGTATCAACACAAATTTCAAGTCATCTACAGTGTGCCCCGTAGGTTGTCCATATTGGTTCAAAGGCGTCGCTTGGCAATATCGGAAGCAGTCTCAGTACGGCTATTCGACCCGGCACTGTGCCGTCGAAAGCAAGTTGCACCAATTTTGAACTTGTTTTGGTCAAGGGACAGACACACTCTCAGTCCAACTGAAAGAAATTTTATTTTTCGACCAGGTGTCTACATTGTTCCCCGATTATTTCAATCACTGAATGCAAAATAACGGTTCATTTGGACAACCACTTACATTTTAACTGCTGGATATGTGCTGGCCTGATTACGACATCCTGAGATTATTGATGGTCAACACTCGTGTGAAGTTACTCGGTCGATGTGGCAGGCCAGTCATCATGTCGCTAAATGCTGGGTTAAAGTCCAATGTGTGCTGTCAAACAGTGTCTGGTGAACAGTGACCTAGCTTCCTAGTACATTCACTGGATTTTTACAGCTGTATTTTGCCCAAATGTAGCAATTAATGATTTTCTGGTATGGGGATTTAGGGTACACCAGGTTATACGATTTAGTCGCTTATCTATATTACTCTACAGCACACCATGATCAGTCCGTCAACATGGAGAGATTTCGATGTTTCTGGATTGGCTGAGGACCGGAGGTTTGCAGATTTAAACTTTTATGAGATTGAACCCATCCACGTCATCCTTTATTGGCAGAGTTCAACATGAGTTTTGCTCATTTCGCAACGAAAACCCTCCTTGTAAGTGTAAATACTAATTCTGCAATGAAATGGGACTTTTTACCCAAAGGTGGCTTAACATGGGTTAATATGTTGCAAAAAGAATGCGCACAGGCACAGTGGCTGAGGAAAACCTCTTCATGGTGGTTCATTCAGTCATTCGAAACTTTATAACAGTAGCTTTTAGTATATAGTGAGCACATTTGCAATAAACTCCACACCATACCTGGTTGTCACACGAAGTGTATTACTGTTGCGATCCGCTTCAGTAGCCGTGACTGTTGGCGCGTTTTCAACCTTATTCTCACGTGGTCTTTTTGAATTCGGGACCGAAACACCTTGCGCCGCTGCTCTGAACCCCTTTGGCATCACAAATCTCTGACATATTCCTCGACGCTTGAGAGTGGATTCTATTCTCCCATAGTCACGTTTTCGTACATAGCATCTTATGGTTGGTAAGGTTGTGTTTGAAATCAGTTCAGACGGATGGCCCACTCGCTTCAGTGGGTTCCGAGCTGGATGTTCTAAGTTCTGTGGAACGGTGAGAGCTGGAAGTTGAATATCTACGATTTGGTTTACTTGTACGGGCGCAGTGGTCGCGTTGCAGTCTAAAAAACTTTGGGATTTCGGTGAATCGGGTTCGATTGTGGAGCGCATTAAGGTACCAGCTTGTGCTAGTACTCGCCTTCTGCGTATTTTCTTAGCGATCAACTTGAGCGTGGAGTGTACCAGACCTCCTTTGACCTGTTCGTCAACACTGCTTCTTTGAAATTCTGCATAGCGATCACCCAGCACAGCAGACAACAAGGTAGCTGTCTCGGCGATGAGCCTTGAAGAGGTTGATTTCACTGTCGTCGTCGTTGTTGAAGTGTTGGTCTTGGGTAATGGTGCCACAGGACTATCCGTTGTGGGCTGAGTGTCAGACACGGGCCATTGCTTGAAGTGATGCAGTGCGTCCGTACGGAGACTGGGGTTACTGTTCACCTCGAGCAGTATGGGATGATTGTCTGGCTCAACGAGAAGGAAGTCAAATCCGAGAATCTGTCAATGGAAATATATAACAAATGTTTTCAAATTCATTATGCCCTTTTTCACTCGACACTACTCCAGTCTGTGAAAATCTGGGCAAAGCACCGGTGTGCCCACTCTTTCTGGGGCCCAACTCTCCATCAGTCTCACATTGCAACGTTCAAACACAATTCACCTATCAGTATATTTATTCGTCCAGATAAACTGTCTGTGTTCCTAGAACGTGAACGTACAAAACATTTGGAATGTGGCGCTTCCAAACTGCTTGCCAACAGAAGACAAATACAACAAAAATGCATTTCGTCATGGTTTGCAAAACCTTAAACCACAAAGCATCAACCTGTGAGGGACAATTAAGTTCTACATTCAAGCGCGCAAATTGTCAATACAAGCCCAAAAAATAAAGTTGAGAACTAGTTAACAGTGGTAAAATTTGCCACCTTAGTACGAGTGACTGTGGAAGTTTCAGACCGCAAACTTTCGAAAGATATCATTGGAATAGTGTCCAAGAACAAATCTGAAGGAGTCCAGGGAAATCCCTCCAATCTGAACTCTTCGGTGGTGCTCCCAATTAAAAGTAGTCTGTACGTCCACGAAATTTGGTTCCAAAGTTTTCTGAGTATATTCACTTTTCATAGAAGCATGGAAACCAAACGAATTCAACGCGGAAAAATGCAGCAACACAAGAGACATCAAGGTTTAGATGTAATACACTACTCATAAGGTTGCTGAAAACCCTCCGATAGATCACGACCGGTTTCGCACTTCTTGAGGTTCATCAGATAGTTGAAGAGTTTCTGTCAATCTTATGTTCTACTTGAACGTGTACGCAATGTATTGCGATGTATCGAATATCGTACACACTGAAACGTGAGGCGGCCGGGTGAAGCATATTCAGTTGCTCAAAAACATCATGAACGAGGGATTCAGCTGGGTTCCAAGTGAGTCCCTAATCAAAATCAAAATGGTATGCAGATGGGTACGTGAGTGCGACACCCATCTTTTTAGCGGTCAGATTGTTATGAACCATAGACCTCACAATTCATAACCACATCGCCGGGCTGTCACCAAAGCCCATTGCAAACAGTGTGACAGCAATCCTGACTATCCGCATGTATCTTGTGGTAATGAGTTTGATGAAAGAACACAACAGCGAACTTTATCACAACGTCCATATATGAAAATCCTTGTCAGTTGATGAACAAGAACGACTGCAGCTGATAAATTAAAATTTCACACACTGCTATTCGGACAGCATACCTGGCCCGACGGTAGTATGTAAAGCTAACCAGACGCTGTAAATTTGAGTACAAAATTCCGACTTTAACTTTTTTCAACAAGGATCGTCGATTGACATTTGAGGTTGCCACTGTCTGAATGTGCATTAAGCTGATACACTGTGTACGACCTTTGCAGGTTATTGGAACTGACTGCAGTTGGCGCTGTCGGTACCACAGTCTTGGCGTATATATACTGCAAAGGACGAGAATGAAATTCGGCGTAAGTGTTAGAAACCTTCTAGGGCAAAAAAACACGAAGTAATTCCCAACTCATGTGTGTGGTTTCGAAGATACGAGCAGTAGTCAACAATGACCGCGAAGTCGCCTTTGCGTCAAAACTTGAGCTGTTATGACTCAGTCCTGTGTGATCTTTTCTCTCTTCCACAATATTTAGATAATCTATATCGGGTACAAACCAGTTAACAACCGGCGTGTAACAGTCCCTAAAAACGACGTGTTGACACCATGCAAGTAGGTTGCACCAATCTAGCAAGTCGAAATCAGCTGGTTTAGTCTGTGTACTGTTATTTATATGTACGAACGACGCGGTGGTGCGCAGTACTCACCGGAAGAGCAAATAAAATGTGGTTCTTCGAGGCGCACACGACTGACTGATGTTTTCTTGTCGGTTCATTCAACATACAATCCAGTCAAGCAATCTACGCAGGAACGTGAGCACATAGGCTTTTACTTACGCCGACAGTAGGTAAAAACCAATATGGTGTAAAGCAAAACAAAGCCCTTTGCTCGGGGAGCCGTTTGCACCCCGAGGGAGCAGAGTGCGAGTCTCCAGGAGAGATTTGCTTCGTCTTTCTGACACATCCGCCTTGCTGGTGAAAGCACATTCACTCGAGCGCTTCGAATGAGGTCAATTTTGCACGGTTAACCTCTTTGCTTTGTCCAGCAGCCTATTCATGACGAACGCTTGATTAACATTGGGACAGAATAAGCTATTGCAAGCTGATCGGTTCGATTTTACAGGCACCTCCACTTTTGATCTCACTGGCTCTCCCTACTTTCATGCCCGTGTCCCTCAAAAAAGAAAACACTTTAACTTCATCCCCCTTGCTCGGAATGAGGACCAGTAAATGGACTATACGGAATAGCAGCACGACTGGCTCTGAGTTTTCAAGACATAGAACACCACAGTCATCAACATGGTTATGGAGCAACCGTTTTGTAGAATTTTCCAAACTTTGCAAGAGTTGACACATTTTCTTCTGTGACTATGGGTCAGACGTGACTGACGGAGAATCTTAAGACAAAGTCATCAACATGATGAATCTGCATTTGCTGAGCCACTAGAAAATTTTCTTTATTGGACGAGGTCAAACACAGTCTGATGGAGTTTTGAGGGAAATTAGGCGACGCAGTATGTTGATTCATAAAGAAAACACTGTCAACTGCACAGTAGGGAAATTAAGTGTCACTGCCATGTATTTCGTTTTTACTCGGAAAGAAAATGACCGACAAGGAAGCACTATGACACAGCAAGCTAGAAACTAGTCAGTTTGTTTTTGGACCGGCAATACTTGACAGAGAGGTTATGTGTAATCTGGATAACGTGTACGAGTATGTCACGTTGTCCTAAATGTTGGATAACCTGTCTTGGGACTGAGTGGCCTTCCTATCGTGATTGATCGGCCATTGGAAAATTCAAAGACTGGCAAAAAACTAGGCGAGATAAGCGACATTTTCTTATGGAAAGTCGTCACGAATGCTTAGTACGCACAGTGATGCTTCATCTGTTAACAGTAGCTTCAGAAAACTTTACTTTAGGCAAGTTGTGTGATATCATTGTTATTATTCCAGGACTGAACACTACCAAAAATGGTCGTATGCATGCTTTAGAAAACCTTACGGTTTACTACTTTTCGGGACCCATATTCTCGTTCCAAGATTTTCGTCCTATTTTGACAAAGCAACGCAAATCGAGTCCGTCGTAGAGGGTAAATGGGCGATCACGATTTAGACCATAAACGAATAGTTGCAACTGAGATGCCGTCCTGTCAATCAATCAATCAATCAGTCAATCAATTTGGTGTGTCAGCCATGAGCAGTGCACTATAGGCACATTGGTTCAAGCTGCTACAGTTTCGATCACTGGAGAGTGGGGGAGTGCGGGAGATGCGGCCAAGCCTTGAAGGCGATTGCGTGTTTGGTCGGTTAGGGAACTGGGTAGCTACGCATTGAAGGCGATTGCTTTGATGCACGCGATGCGCGATTGGGCCATTTCTATCAGGTCGCATCCAGGGAGGTGAATGTTGTCAACCCGACTAAGTTTACTGGTTAGGGTTTCGATAGTCCGTTGCTAGGTCATATACTGTCCACCTCTCGATCGCCTCCACTCAGCACAAGGTTGAGCTAAAAGAGCTCTGCGAGGCAAACGGTTTCCGACATGAGGAGTACATGTCCTATCCACCGTAACCTATGGAGTGTGAGTGATTCATCCGTCTTGGGAGAGTTCCTTCTTTCTAAAACCATCTGGTCCACTTTGTCGTTGCCAATCTGATGTTCCCACCGAATTCAGCCAATGCATCGAAGACGTCAAAAGTCAAAACCTGATAGCCTTTGTATTTCCTCTGCGCGTACATGTCACAATTCTGATCCCTAAAGCACTGTAAACTCTGCCCTTGACAGGAAAATTCACGTTACGTCGGCGACATAGGTGCCAGAGTTTTGTAAAAGCTGCCCTGGCCTTACCGATTCGAGAAGTAATCTCATTACTACCTAGTCCTCCGGAACTTATACAACTGCCCAGGTAAACAAATTTATCTATCACGTCGATTGGCTCATCTACAAGTATGGGGTTCCCACCCAGTCTTGTAGCAGCACCTTGCACTTTGCAAGTGTGATGCGCATGCCAAGCCGTGCGGCAGAATTATTTGTTTTACTGTTTTGCAGTTCAATCGGGGACTGTACAACGACGAAGGGGAGAATGTTCTTGTGCATTGTATACCCTACTGTTCTTTCTGGGCGGAATAAACCGATCGGACGCTACAGTGCGGCCTCTGGATTTCAGTTTGCGCCGGTCAAACCGAAGATGGATTGCTCACAGTGCCTACTTGCATTTTGTTCGTTAACATAGTTTTATGAAAACTCTCTGAGGCAGTGCATTAGAAACGAACTTATTTAGACAAAAAAAGAAAAGCAGTCAGTTTCGGGAGTCAACAGGACTTAAAATGCGCTGACAGAAAGCCAACTATAGACGTGTGTGGAAAGTAACTGTGTGTAAACGTTTCCTACCACATAATCCCATTGGAATTGGTAATCAGTTAATATGTTTGAAGATTACGCCAAAATGCGTAAATGCATGCTCGGCAGGTCTGACATATACCAAAGGATATATATGTTTGCACGATGTGCCTAGTCTGCTGATAAATGGCTTGATCGAAAGAAGGGATTTAACATCACTACACAATATTGTACTTGTTCACCTACTGTTGAAGTGGAGGAAACTTTAAAGCACATGACTTGTTTAGCCTCCTAGTGGTCTACCGAGCAAATTCGCTTCGAAGGCGTACAAAACACTGGAATTTATGAAACAGTCATTTCTTTTGGCAAGCTTATTTGTAGGTTATATGACGTTTTATCATTCTTCGTATCACCCACAGCTCCTGCTGAGCATCGCCTTGGAGCCGTGAGGATTGGTTCAAGCCTCTCTCCCGTAGCATCAGCAAGAAAGCTATTTCGGAAACTTTGGACGTGACACAAGTTCCAGGGGCGTGCACCTTTGTCTGCTAGTTGGATTCGACCAAAAAAGTGGTCCTTGTAGAAGCTTTAATAAAGCACAAATGTTACTTGCATTCCGTCAATTAACTGTATCTGCAGTAGGATTAGCATGCGCCCCGTGAAAGTGGTTTGCAGGTTTGCATGCATACGAAAGACGTAGAGCAAGCCACTCTCTCCGTACAGACAAGCAGTCGAAATGGGCTGCCAACCGGTGTTAACCGAGAAAACATAAATTATTCCTCTCGAAGATTGATATTCTTTTAATCTCTTTTACGGAACACCAGGACCCGAACTTCAAAAGACAGTCTACTTAATCTTGTAGACCCGGGGACAAGTTTAGACCAACCTGTATGGCCTTATTTAAGTCCGTCAGTTCAGTTTATATGCCACAAACGGTGTACCGAGCGTATGTTAAATCGATCTGCTACACTTTCAGTCTCGGGGGAACGGGAGAACGGCCAAGATATAACCAAGCATCAGAAGCGAGGGAATACTCAGTTGGTAGAGTTTGAATAAATATAGTCAGCTGAAGAGACGGGCAGCTACACACTGAAGAGAGTAACTGTGATGAAACAGTGTCACTGACTGCGCGATTAATCCATGTCATACAGTACCATTGATCACCGCTGAATCGAGACCCAGGATCCTCGTCCAGGAAGTCCACAGTTGCAACCTGATACACATTACCACGAGTAGAATGTCTTTAGACTGAAGTGTCCATAACTTGAAGCTACATTGTCAAAATATTTGCAATTGCATTATTTGGATCCGTTTGTTCTTCTGACCCGAGCGCCAGAGTCCAAATACGTTACAAAACCTTGGAACGAAATTCCTATTGATGCATGATCTCAACGAACCTCAGACAAATCCTCATTTGTGGAGTTCCTAATTGGGTGTGCAAACAAAAATGCTGTTCCAGTTAGACAGATAACTATGCTTCATGTCTATAACAATGTCCGATTTCGCTGTTTGAGAGAGTAAGGACAAAGTTAATGAGGGGCATGACGTACTACTCACTAGGCAACAGTAGGCAGGAAATACAAAAAATGTTTAAACCCCGGAGAAAAACCGTTCAACTGTACCTGGAAACAACATGGGTCGTGAGTTAAACCTTCACTTGTCCCCTGGCCGCTTCGTACTTCACTTTTGGAAGGGATTTCGTTTGACTCGCCAGTCTGTTTTGAAAGTGGACGTCCATACTTGGCCCAATAGGCCACTTTGAAGTGGGGCACAAGAGCGAAGATTGTCAGTCGGATAATAGTATCTAATTCATTCCATAGTTTAACCGGATCGATATGTTTCCAGTTATCCGGATTGACCTCTTCGGGAGGAATAAACGCTTCCGGAGATTGAAGTAAGTCCCGTAGACTTCTTTTACACTGCCATTCTTGCATATTGCCTGTGTTCGCTTCAGCCAGGCTACACGTTTCGGACTTTACAACATGACACATGTTTTGATCGGGCGAATTGAGTTCTGTGGTTTTGGATTTTGGTGGATGGTGAAGTTTGTTGATGGCATAATTAGTCAAATGCATAGTGTGCTGATATCCGTAAAAAAAGGAGAGTTGGGGCGATAATGACAGGGTGAAGCTGCGCCGTCCATATTCATAGATAAAAGCATAGGGAGAAGGTAATAAAATTTATCTATTACTTTAAGGAATGTAGTGATTAATTCGAAACAGCTTCCTCTGCTGCCACAGTAAGTTTCTTCCACGTGGACGGGACACAGTGAATTGGGTACTTCTGTTGAGTTGACTGTTGAGATGCTGGTGAAATCACTTGAGGAGGATGAACTGGATGGACGAACGAATAGGTCTGCCATCTGCTCAAAACTTCTGCGAGCCTGTCTTAGACTCGTCCCGACAATGGTTATCATAGGACCATGCCGGTCAAACCATAGGTCTCCGTTTTGAGGCGAACCCCAGAAACCTAAAACACTGTGGGTATTTTGGAACACAAAATGACACAAACGGGCCAACTAAACACCTGCAAACAAGTGAGCGGTGGACTTGCACTTTGGCAGAAGCTGACTGAAAGGTAAGAAGTGATCGGAACGAAAATATCCCTGTCACAAAGGGTTTTCCCTCTACCCTACATTATCTGTCACTCGCCAGACAACCTCCTTCCCTAAAAGCGCAATAAACCACTGCGATGAATATACTGACATTTTATGAGTGTCGTAAAACTATTTTGTGTTATGGGCTTTTGGAGGCGATTTCGGTGCGCACAAATAACCAGTGGCTTAAATACCTGTGTTGGCATCTGGTAGTTGGCAAACCGTATGTTAGAATAACCATGGTCATCTGCCGGCCAAAGTCCCGCTTGCTACTCAAGCGGTGTTTTGTACCTTCCTTTTGCTTCCATCATAACATTGCGTATTTCGTCAATTGCGTAAACGTTTTTGTTTGAATACGTACAAAATACAGGAACGCTCATTGGACAGTTACACACAAAGATACGTGGTCACGTGTTTTGGCTTTCTCTTCTGATTCGCTCGCACCTACAGCGGTCATTCGCGAGTTTCGTGTACTAACTCTGGTATCAAAACATTTCAGACTATCTTCAGAATTTATTATTATATGTGAGAGGTGTTCAAAAGAGGACCCCTGGTTAACCATAATTGGATTAGTACTTATTCCCTGACCTGGGCCAACAGCGAACTATTTTAAAGAGAACAATTCTTAGTGAGTCTGTTCCATCCGACCTCTTTGTTATTGTATACTCAATCTAGCGCCATTATTTTTATTTCTTTGTCACACATTCCTGGTAAATTAGCTTTTTGGGTAACCAGACCACTACATTCATCACCCTTCCAAGCATTTCCATGTAAAGGTCCCTAAAAGTAAGTGTTCACTTAGAGATTCTTCCAAGGTTGGAGCACAGCATGCGTGAGAGCACGAATAGACTACTAATAACCTTTTATGTAGTATAATTTGGAACTATCGTACATGCGAAATCAGCAGGTATGAAATGCAAGTATTTCTTGTACTATCACGGATTCGGTCGTATGGACGCGTGTGCCATCCCAATTCGCATAATCTTGTAACATGTTTGGTGAAACACTCACTCCAGATACAAGGAAACGGGGATTCCGTTTCGTAAACTAAGCCTTTCTCGCAGAGCAGTGGGGACATCCGGTTTGCACTAAAATTCTCCATAACAAGCCAATAAGGCTAATGCGCAATTAAGTATGGTTGTAACACTGAGCTCTCCGTACTCACAAGACAGCTTGAAACCGGGCGTGGTGCTGCTGGAGATGAATGTGCTTGATAAAACATGATTTAGACGAAATCTGAGAAATATGGTCTTGGGTTCACGGGAGTAGATTTTATCTGCAAATGCGGTTTCCAACATGGAGGTTTGAAGGCGGCAAAAAAACTACAACCCATAACAGCAGGTGTCAAAAGAGCATTGGGTCTGTCTTCTCCCCCACCCACCTGTGTGAGCATTACTTTGTACCTTCAAATTCCACACCGCTTGCCACCAAAGTGGGGAGACCATCCATCCATGCATCTGTTCTGATTGTTCTTTGTAGACTTTTAACAATCATCATCATCATCATCATCATCATCATCGACAGCATGACATCAATGCTCAACACCGATGCTTCATTGCCGTACAACCATGATTTATTTGTTAACAAAAGACCCTAGAGTTCACATGCCAAAGGTATGTTAATATCTCCCGAGCGACCGACCAAATCTTATGGAGAAAAATTAAGCTAAGACGAATGTATTTTAATGAGCAGTGAATAATTTGAATTACTAGTTTGCGTGCGCATCAGACCAGCTGTTCCGTTCCGTTTAACATCGCTTCATCTCCTCACGTTTTAGTTTCACCCGGACAATTTAGCCGAGAAAACTAGCTGGAGGAAGATTAATTTCAGTCGCAGAGTTTATGTCATCGAACTAATCACCAACTATTGTCTCGAAGAATATCGTAAATTTGTTTTGAAACTATGAAGACGGGGAAGGACTGTTAAACATCTAGTTTTGTTCGACTTGCAGCTGGTTACCAAAAACATCTGGATAAGATAATAAACCAAACAATCGTGAAACTGATACAAGTTATAAATTCACATCTTTGGGCTGGTCTCACTTTGGCGAGATTGCGAGCTAGGTGGTGGACTCCCACCTGATGTGCTACATTAGGGTAATATTGAGGCAAACCAGTTCTGTAAATATAGGTGCGCGCTTCGTGAAATCTTTGAGACCATGATTACTTAAACGGTTGAAGTAGGAAAAATGTATGGACGGTGTGAGATGGTATCTTTCGCCGACGACCATTGGACGTGTGGTTGAGCTCATGCAGAACATACCTTGCACAGATTTCTTTTTTCCGGTTTCTGATACAGTTGGCTGGCCAGTCGAACTAGTCCATCACGGTAAACGTGGATGCGTAAAGGGATTAGGGTTTCGATCAATACGTACACACGCAAATCCGTCTTACAGCCGTGCAGCAGAACAGGATTCTCCTCATAACGTTGTACCACATCCAGAGCTGGTAGCAGTCCATTCACATTGGGCGTGCGTACCTCACTAGTGTCCAGTTCCAACAAGCTGGCAGCACAAGAGAGTTGATTCTGGGGGCTACGTCTCGGGTCTTGGTCGGGACCCGTCAGGTTATTGGTTGCGCAGTTAGTATTGGTGGGTGTCTGTTGAAACGAATAACAGTTGGGTGATTGGAACAAATAGATCCCCTTTCCTTGTGTACCACTATCTGGTTTGACAATGTAGGTATGCTTGAAGCTGGGTTGTGAACCATTGGTCTGGCCGGCTGAAAGTGTAAGCAGCGGAAATGCCAAATAGGGAATCCGTAATCGAAGCAAGGATTGCAAGAAACAGAGAAAGAGAAGAAATAGAAAAAACTTGGACTCAGGGTAGGTGTAGGACTTATCTTCCCATCACATCTACGCAAGAAAGGAACTAGGAAGCCAGATCCTGCTGTTGCTCTAGACGGAAACTATCGCAATTGTATTTTTCCGCCATGCTTATTAATCCACAAACTCACCATCACAGGCATAGTAGTAAGGCTTGTGTAGATAAACATGAAGAGGCGAGTCAGATGCTTTCACAGAATCAGATGAAATTGGAATGTTGTTGTCTAGACGTAGCACACTACTCACAAGGTTGCTGAAAACTCGCCGTCAGCCCACGACCGGTTTCGCCCTTCCCAAAGATCACCTGATCATCGTAAACAAAAAATTCAGCTGGATTTAAGTGAGTATCCAGTCAGAACGAACTTTGCGTGCAAATGGAAGTATTCATCAAACCGCGCATCATGTTAAACACATCCAAACCGGAAGCTAAAAGCGGCACAAACAGAGACGACTCCGTCAAAATTGGAGGATTTGAAAGTATTTTGGACACAAAAATGAATACAATGATCACATACTTCTCCGCCTCTGTCTGTCACATCGGACTGCGTCAGTATATTCACGCGCAGGGTTGGCTTTTGCTGAGTAAAGTGACTGATGCTTCCGGTTGAAACACGAGACACACGAGGTGCAGAATATATGGACAGGCAATAATTAAATCAGAATGTAAAAAAGGCCGTCGCAGAAAGTCCGTTTGGAGGCTATTGTTTGTCAGTCTAGCACTAGGAAACCAGAGTTAGTTTTGCATTTCAATCATCGATGTCTTTTTAAATCCCAGTACACAACTTTTTCAATCGCCGAAGGCTCCTGAGAATAGGGATCCTGTGGGTCATGTGAATTTGAATTCAAACTCCTGATTGGCCGGCATGGAAGGACCCTGATATTTCAAATCTGTATGGAAAATTTGTGTGGCAAAAATGATGTAGCGTATAATTTACAGGAGTGTTTTTTACAGACACGTAAATCACACTAGGTTTCTTGATCCACATAAATTTATGCTGGTGCATTATAACAAAGTAGCATAAACACCGCAGGCCTCAGTCGTTCCGAGTTGACTACGATTGTTGGTTTTGAAACATTCATCCACTGGATTACAGCGCATCAACAACTGCACTGATTGGATCACATCCACTAACTCATCAATCCTAGTTTGCGCAGCCTGCCATTTTTCGGAAGCATTGCTATGCTCCCCATGCGAAGAAATTACAATTTCAGGATAGCAGACTGGGTGTTCCCATGGCCGTGGGAACTCACTGGTCATGTGTGTCCGGAAGGCAGTCGACTGTGAGCAGCACACCCGAAATTCGAGGTGCCTAGGATGCACAACGATGAGTCACGCATTGTCCAGTCTACATCACAGTGATGTACATTAACGTCAAAAATACTGAAGCTCATGTAGCCGAAAGATTCCGCTGTCCAACAAAGGCTTCAATCGAAGAATATGCCCAACAATAAACGTTACCTTGGTTAGGCTACGTAGTGAGTATATCATCGTGTGCGAAGAGAGTGCTGTTTCTGTACCCCGGTGAGATTGGAGCAAAAGGGAGGTGGTCTACCTTTTACCTGACCGAGGAGTAAAGAAGAGATTACGAAAAGTCTGGGTACTATCGAACCGACTCCCTTCCAGAATGGAGACAGCGTAATCCTCACTGCACCTGATTCGAGAAGCTGCCATATGTGACCGCTATCAGTTTCCACACAGATTAACTGAATATGTGTAGGTGTAGACAACGGGAAAGCTGGCACTACTTCTCCTTCCAGTTCACTTTTATTCTTCATAATGAGTCTTCCAAGCCGTGGTTATACGGCAGCGAGGGACTGGTGTTAAGCACCAGTGTTATGCCATTGAAGATTATCGTGATGGTGATAACTGTTTTCGACCTTCCATAACCTTTTTCCGAGCCATCCTTTGATACCAAATGCCAGGTGTTGACATGAAAGAAGTATGACATCAGTGACTGCATAGATTTAATACCACTCTGTCGAATGCACCTAGTTTTTCGACCATTCTGGTCGTCCGATGACGGCTTTCTTCCTGGATGTTATCTTTCTATCCGTTTTCACAGATTCGGGTAGTGAGCGATATAAAGTGTATTGAGAACATCACAAACGCGTTATTCAGCCGGGTCCTGGGTTAATCTCCCGTCAAAACCAAATTAGTATGTGGGTGAGTGTATAAGTCGAATTACGTACAATCTGAGGTCAAACGGAATACAAGTCTAACGGAAACCCGGGCAATGCGCCCACTTGATAGGCACCAAGAAGGGCGAAACCGGTTGTGGGCTGTCGAAGATTTTTTAGCAATCTTATGAGCAGTGCAATGCGTCTAAACTGCATTAATTGCGAAGCAATTAGCTGAATTTTTGCCATTAATCATGAAATATCGACGTTTCCGGAGTTTGCATTCAGATCGAAAAAAGATTCAGTCTATTCTATTCTGATTGATAATGCCGTTTTTTGAGAAAAAAGTATACTTCCTCTTGATAGATTCTTCCTATCAGAAGTTGTGATATAATTCAGGAAAAAATTGAATCTCGAATGGAATAGATGTCTTCCTCTCCAGGGTTTTAATGTTTAAACTCTCTGATCTCTGGCATTTCACCGATGACCACTTGCCGACTGGAGATGGGGACAAAATAACCGTTAAACACAATGAAATCCATCTGCGATGAACTTTTGGCCTGTGTTGCTAATATACCCGCCTCATAACGCACACATGGGACAATCTATAGATAGCCATGGTTTGATTTGATTTGGCCCAGAAGAAGATGCTAACACGAAGTAATCTCTGATACAAACGAAAGCTTAACATATTGGTTTGCATTGTTCTTTGAAGGTGAAAAGCAGAAAGCTGAATTCATTTATGAATTTTTTTCAATGAATCGGTGACCTGCTCCACGGTTTCACCCTTATAGAGTTCTGGGACTGGGGAGACTTAATGTGTTTTAGTCCGTATGGTCACTCCTAGTACTGTCGCAGGGTGGCCCTTCTAGTGCCTGTGATACCTAAGACCGGGCTGATGAAACACTCTTCTGCCAAATTCATTTTGACGGGTTTTCTCAGGTTCCCTAATGGTCACCCGGTGAGTGCCCCCCTTAAATGAAGTCAGTGGCTTTACAGCTTCAGCAACTTCCGGAATACCGTTGCACCTTGCACGCTTAGTTTGTCTTGACTGAGTTTGTCAAGCGCTGACTTGACCCATGAGACTGAGCATTATCTCCCTCCATGCTTGTGATAATGCAGAAGTTGATGCCGTCTGTTTCTGTCGTGATACGCGGAGAAGTGCCGGAGAATATACTCGGCGGACGTTGGTGTTTGGTGAAACGCTTTCAAGTTGATGAGCTACAGATCTGCTGCTGCTGCTGCTGATGATGATGATGATGATAAACATTTCTCAGTTATACATGGCCTTTCATCACAGGTAAAAGCAAACAATACGCAGTCATCCGGAAGAAAGAGAAGACGGGCCTTGCTTTAATGAACCAACTTCTGCGTAAACTCCTCCACCAAACTGATATTTGGGCTGTACATCAGCAATGCTAATCACAGAAAACGCTGCTTCAAGCATTGTAAGGGGATCAAAAAGCAGGCACACATCCGTGAAGTTGCCCAACAGTTTCACAGTTCCGAAACGACTCTGTGATATAGGCTTCAAATGTTGTCCCGAAGACGAAGACCTTTGAGTTATTTTTACTGTGGATATTGCTTACGAAATTTACATAACACAATCGCACACACACACACATCGAGCGTTACTGTGATGTGAGATCGTGCGCATGTCTTTGTGCTCGACATCAGTTGTTGGTCGGTTCGTGCGGCCTGGTCATTTACCGAATGGTTTCAGTATTTACTGTTTTATGTGTAAACAACGGCTGCGTCAGTCAGGCGGCCTCTTTCCCGAATGCGTCGACACCGGCCACCTCTCAGTCTTTAACACTACCTGTTGTCACACTTTTTTCAGGCAAGTGTACTGAACCACCGAAAAGTCGTGAAACAGCAGCGTAAAACTAATACGTATGTCTTCGTCGACCGGCTTTTCACCCAACTGCACTGTACTTGAATTTCCATCAATCTTATTTCGTAATTAGATAGAAGACCCGATGTATGTAAGCAAAAATACCTTAGGTACAATGTGAATTGATGGACGACCATCAATGGTCGTTGGTTTGTTCGCTGAGCTACCCGCTAATACTGGTTTAATTTGCAAACGAGCATTTAGCTCCACAGGGTGAAATCCAGATTCTGTTAATGGCGCGCGTGGGGTGGACGACAGGATAAAATTAGTGTGACGGGTCACTTGAATTTGAGAGCACATTGAAAACCTCCACAGTGTTTGGACAATAAGCCTTTGTATACGCTGTTGTCCTAAACACAGCCTGGGGATAAGGGGTTTCGCAAGACAATGTTTCATCTGGGTAATATTTAGCTAGAACCTCAAGGTCAAGGTCTCGGTTGAAGAGTACGTCTACAAGAAATCTGAACCTCGGAACATAGTTCCTCGAATCTGGGTCAAAGTGCACTTCAAAGTACCAAGCACCTACACAATCTCTTTCAGGTTGGAATTTCGACTAACCAGATAAACCACTATTAGGTTATTCGGACAAAACGGCAGCTGGGATTATGATGATGACTGTGGGCTTGTTAAGCGAATTCATTACAAACTTGCCAGTATTGGTCAGAGTGACATCTTCAACGGTCTAGTGAGTACTATTCATGTCAGTCCACTCAATTTCATCCACGAGGTGCTGAAGACGTTGCTTCGACTTGTTATAAAATTTAACAGTAGGACTTCCAAGTTCGACAAACAGGTCGTAGGTAATGAATTCATATCCACGCCCTACCGTTATGAGCATACCACCGCTAGGGTGAGCAACGTGCGTTTTTAATACAAAAAACATAGGAGCTGAAGTTCGCTATGGATGGTTGTTTAGGACGTTGTAGAACGATGTTTTTACTAAGAAGTGATGAAGGCCTTCTAAAAAACCTGAATAGTTTCTAGGTTCAGTCTGCTCCCAAGCATGCGACTGTCAGGCTCGTTTCGGAGCCTGCCATTACCCTGATGAGCGGTAAATACACGGCTAGACTTACTGAGGAGTGCACGACAGACACGAGCCCGTATAGGGAAGTCTGCTCGTCAGTTGTATTCGTCTAGCCTACTTCGATATTTTACTTAAGGTCTTTTACGCAGGTGTCCACATGATCACGATGATTTTTGAGGAACGATTCCCAAGTTTTGGAGAATCATCATCGACAGCACGACATCTGTGTTACACACTGATACTTCATTGCAGCACAACCAGGATTTATTTGAAGGCTTTATTCGGAAGAGGAGAATAGAACTGGACGGGGAAGAGACAGTGCTAGCCTACCACAACCTCCAAGCGCTCATTCAGGTAATCTGCACAGAAACTGACAGCAAGAACATCGCTGACATCGATTATCAGCCACATATTGCAGCGCCTCCAACCATGCACAATGGAGATCACGCGGGTTCGCATTCTGAGAGTCGAGTGGCGATGACAGTTCCCAAACTTTTCATAATCTCTTCCATGCCCCTCTGCCAGACCAAATTTTGGCCACTTTTCTGCTTCCACCACTCTAAACATGGCACAAAAACAGCATCCACTTCGCAAACGATGATTTGGCATGCGCAGTACATGGTTTAATCAACCCAACTTTTGGTGCTGGACATATTCTTCGATGGAAGTCCCCGCTGCACAACCAAACACTCGCTTTCTAATTGCCTGGGAAGAATAAACTTTTTCCGGAAATTTATACACCTCCAAAGGTTTTTCTGTATACTCGCTTACTGGATAGGTAACAGTATTGGAGAGGAAAAAACATAAAACGGTAAATATGCTACTTGATGTAAACATTAAACAAGTGGTCTCGGTGCCGAAATTACGGGGGTTACTACCGAAAAGTTTCTCTGAACTAAATCTCTCTCAATCGTTTGTAAAAGCATGTCACAAACTATAGCGGACCACCATAAATTCTGGTGAATGTAATCTTTCGAATCTACGTGGTTGCCTCATTATACTGATTGCTCACGATCGATCTTAGTTTATCCCCACGAGAGCTCATTCAATTCCATGGCAGCTGATGAGGCAACCAACTGTCTTAGGTTCCAACAATCCAATGCCCTATTATTCAGAACCGTTTGTAAATTTTTCCGTTTTTGTTTTTGAGCAACTAAACGGCCTTGTCAGCTCCGTTATGCTTCAAACCATGTAGAACGGTACAAAATGAACAATGAAACTGGAAACGAAATCAATGCAGCGATTGTACTTATGACAGTCCAACCTTGGCCTTCATGGTTGATTGTTTTGCATGATTGGGTAACAATCGATTGAACATAACGATAACTTATAAGGTGTTTTGACATGGGTATAGCAGCAACTGATGAGTCGCTGTGTGTCAGGACGCTGGTAGGCTAACCATGATTGGTCAAGATCAGAGCCCGACTGCTCTAGTGTTTTCCGTCACAGCGAACTATTTGCGCCACAACCATTACGCAAAGCTCTAATCGAGTACGTAGGTAAACAGTAGATCGCAGAGTAGGACACCTCGAATAATTGTTGTGATAAGGTAGGTTTAACTGGTTTGTCGAATTCTCCACCACCATTTCTGAGAAGCAAGACTGAGGGACGGGCGGTTCCTATACAAAACCAGTTGATTGATAAGGACAAATAACAGGTAAGAAAACACACGAGATGTATAGGGACAATCAGAAATTCGAACGCCCACCATTTGCTGGAACGATCATTCTTGTTAATCCATGTCAGTTGGAGAAAGCGTTAAACTCAAAGTTTAGTCGGCAGTGCACATCACTAACTGTAGAATGATCGAACGACAAAAGAATTTTTATTCAAATGAGACCAACCGTTGAAAACCCCACCACTGTCTACAAGCTGTTCCGGAAAGCCAAAATGCTTTCGAAGTTCTGAAAAGGTTATCATCGTTTGATCTGACCCGGAATTCTAATTATGATTAGTTATTTGAGACATCGGACCATCAAAAATACAGCTTAGTCTTCGCCGACAGCCTCAGTGAGCCTGGCGTACACCGTGGTCACGGGATCGTCTCATGTGTCAAATGACAGGAAATCGAAATCCAAAAAACGACTGTTCATCCAAAAGTAATGTGAAAATGAATTCGGCGAATCTCGAAACTATCAACAGGTACGGTTTGTTCATCAAGTGATAAGTGAGAAGTCCTCCGATTTCAAGCAGAAGAACTCCTGTAAGAATGCCAGACGTTTGATCCGAAAGCGTCGAGCATTAGCCACACATCCGCTAAATTCCGGTTGCCAGCCGTCATGTATTTTGTCGCCATTTAGTTAACACAGATATGATTGCTTGGATGTGAAGCAACAGGTGAATCGACTTGAACAAATACATTTTGTACAAAGAAGCATAAAACGATATAGAAGTACAGCTTACTGTTATACCACATAGAAATATCATGCATTCACGCACTCAACCATCTAGTCAGCATAGAAGTTAACGGTAAGATCACCATTGGGCTAGGTTTTTGGCCGCATAGTGCGGCGTCTACACCAAGAACAAGGATGGCTGAGCGAGTCGTAGTTTTTCTCACTAGCAGTATCCATAACTTAATACAACTCAACTTGTTTGAGTGCTCACATTATTCCGCGAGAGGTTTTCAGCCAAGAACAACTCCTGTGTGTTTCACGTCTTCGCAGACAAGAGGCATGAGATAGATCATGTGTTCTGCTTTAGGCATTTCAAGGAAAGGAAGTTAATCTTTTTGAAAAAGTTAGGTTTTTAGCCAATAGGAGACTAGTGAGCTGGTCTAGTTTTGATCACTAAAACTGGCCAGTCACAATAGACGACTGGTTGGTAGGAACAAGCCTAGTCAATTAGTGAATGATTGAGTAATGAACGTTCAATTGCTAAGCATGTTTGAAGGCTTTTAAGTGGGTCTATAAAATAACCTCCAAAAGGTTGCAGAATGCAATGGATTCGTCTGTGTCATCCAGTTAAACTTAACTACATGGTTAGACCGATTACAGACCGGCACAACGTGAGTACAAGGTAGTTCACCACCATACTGTCATCAGTATATTCCTGAATAGGTCAAGATTTCCAGCGTGCTGCAGTCCGAGCTGACGTTTTGAAGAAAAAGACCCAGAAATCGAAAAAATAGTTTAACTACTAAGTGAGGCGTTCCGTGCTGGAGTCTTCTTGGAAATCTGTTGAATGCTTTCCGCGGATGACTCCTAATATTGGTGAAACAGCTTTAACGAACTTGTTGGCTTTCAGTGTGGATTGAAATCCAAAATGGAATCGTAAGGCCATTCATAGTTGTTTTATCTAATACCGATTTAAATTTTGCACAAAAACAAACACACGGAGAATAGAATTCAGTGGTAGGGAACTCCGCCAGGGGTAGTAGATTACCATGAGCGGGCTCGCCATGCATCAGTCCGTAGACGGCTTAACTATTTGTAATCGATAGGACTAAGACGGAAATGAGTGATTCACTAATTTTCGCATTTTTGTTCATTGCAACAGTCACAATAATATAAACCAACAGTAGCTCACGGCTCAAGCGGTCACAGTTTAAAGTTTCACTTTGAGGAACAACTATCATTTACGGAGGTTTAAAAAAACAAACCTTCTGAGTTCCATTCAGCTGAGCGAACCTGGAAAGAAATCGGACTGAGTGTGCGGAGTAACAGGAGTCTGAACAACCATTCAACAAAAAAACCTGACGATAAAAAGAAATCCTGACATCACAGGCCAACACAACTGTTGTGGGCAAAACAACCCCGATAAACAACGGTGCAGAAAACCGTAATATAAAGCGCCAGTTCTATTCCGTCTGTCAAAAGATCACCAATGATGCCTTGTGGCCCGAAATCAACAGACCGAATTTTATGGACAGAAAGGTGACACTAGACTGCCTCCCATACAAGGGAACATCTTGAATCACTGCTCGTTAAAGTGCGTTCATAAAAATCCCACATAGTAACAGACAACGCATCGTTGGTGAAACACTCCCAGACGCGTGTACCTCGGGACGAAAAAACTTCAAAAACTTGGCAGAAAAACACCGTTCCTCACCATTTGCAGAGTCCACAAATAATGCTTGTTTTTGGAACGGCAGGAACCATGTTGGAGGGTAGAATTTGTAGGCGTAGGGAAAGAAACGTCGATGCAGTTCCAGGGTACGGAAAAGATTGATTTTTCCGAGTATATTTGAAGCTCCTGTGGTATCAAGTAAGGTAAAATCCAAGATAGTGCATTTCATTCGGCTGAAAAACGAAAGAGAAGACGGAAACAACCAACCTGGGAATTTGTTCACAAATCTGTTCTCAAGTGGGACGTCGGGGATTACACTAGTGCCACACCATACAATGTCGAACAAGCCAGCGGAGTCGAGTATCTGAATCAATGGGGAATAAATGCGTAAGTCGGTGGCTGACCAAAATATGGATTGAAAAAGGAATTTAAAAACAACGACCCAAAAAAAACTGGCATATCAAACTATGGGACAAAACATTAGGCGGACCTTGTTGTCAGAAGTTGGTCTATCATATCACATATCGATGCTCGTTTGGACTAGTGCCTTTGGAAAGATTATATCAGTATTTGTACTTCTATGAACATCGAATTAGCACAGGAGTAGACAAATTCCCCACACGTTGGTTTGAAAGTGTTTGCAGGCTACGGTCCAGGCAGAGAAATACAAGATGCAGCGACTGCGATGCCCCAAACACCCATGATACAAAATTTTCACATGTAGGGGCGACTGTTCTATCAATGAATATGAAGCTTTGGGAAAAACTACCGAAGAGCTCCCGACAAAGCTTCACCGGCGCTGCCAGATTAATGTATCCTCAATAGTTACAAATGCTTCAGAATTCTATCCCATTCAGCTATCGCAGAAGCAGCTGTGTGCAGAAACCTGTCAACAAAAGCTGCTTATCTAACCTTTCTTACACCTCTTCGCTTTCATGGGAAAGTGCAGAAATCTTAAGGAAGGTGTGTTGGCCAACTTATATCTTAGCTGCGGTCAATTTGTAAAATGTTTTAACAATGAAAAAGTGTAAAAAAACATTTCACACGTTTGCTGAAAATTTTGACAAAAACCCTGTGGGTAGTTTTTTTTCAAGAAACATAATACGATGTAACGACCGTCACAATTCCAATCGAAACCTGAAGCGGCATTTGCGCATCCTGTTCATTTAAAGAGTATCAAGAACGAGATTTTCAGCTACGTCTTAGGTGAGTCCATGGAAAAACCAAGTTGGTGTGCAAATAAGTAAGAATTTGAAGGTTTCATAGAAACAAAGGTTGAACACATCTGATAAGCTCTGAGAAGGATGAAACCAATCGTAGATTATTGAAGAATTTCCGGCCATCTTATGAGCAACTCACGGCATGGCGATACGGCGATACCCGAACGTTGTACCAAAAAGAAACATGAGGCGACATTTGCACGGCAAATTCATGAACGAAAGATTCAGCTGGTGTTTGAGCTTCCCGCGAAAAAATCAAACTAGCCATTTAATTTTGTATATTACACGAATGAAAAGAGCGTGTTTCATCTCAATGATTTGTATCCTTTTTCCCACATTGTGACCTTTTATGTTTACGTCTTCGAAAGCTTATCTTTAACGCTAACTAGGAGTAAATAATTCTAAATAACATACAAGCTAATAATGTGGTCCGAAATGCTCGCTTTTGGTCAATATTTTATTTTGCTAACTTTTGCAAAAGTAAGCCAGGGGGACAAACAATGATGAAGGCAATAGTTTTATCTGTTTCACGGCAATAATGTCCTCAAATTCATGTATAGTTCACAATTGTTAGTTTTCATTTTTCCTCTTTTTTCTTACCTAATTCAAAAATCTATCCCATACAGTCGTATTGACAGAAACGATACACAGACGACTACTGCTTCTGCTCTGAGGCCAAAATTCCTGGCTTTGTCATTCAGGCCCCAAGTATAACTACACCAAGATAGGATAAACACCATATGGCACTTAGGACCACGTTACTATACCCTCACAGACTAAGGCTAAAAATGATGATGATACCAAGCCAAAGTAATAGCTCCACAGGCAGATGCTGCCAGAGTTTACACTTGCTGCCACTTTGACCTGAAAAATGATTGTTGCTGCTCTTTGCTAAATTCAGCCTTAGGTTCGTAAACGCAAAACATAATGGGAGGCGAAGAACTTGCGTGTTAAAATGAGGGCGATTTATTTCAACCGAAAGACTCTCAGAATGCTGCTTCAGCAATGGCATATGTGGCTGGGGCCAGTAATTTCCGAAGGCAAACACACACGAAGTCGTTAAAAGCATAACAAATAAAATCCGGAGAAAAAACCGCGAACTTGGTCCTGAGTTCACTTAGAGGAAGACCAACCCTAAATCCCACAACGTGCAACGAATTGTTGCGGCACAGGACCTAGTGTGGTTCACTATTCGGATATCACTCCGATTCTATGCGCCAGATATCTTGACAGCAGCCATACGAGGGCTAGTTCGATTGAAAGTTGAAGGCAAGTATGGACTCTGAGTAAAAACTTGCAATTTTTTCGGCAAAAAGAGGCTAATTTTACGTACTTGCAGAACTCAACACCGAAATTCAACATACGCACGGACTGTATCAAACTGGAACGTAAACAGCATGATAGCAGCGACCACTTCCAGCTGTATTTAGTACTAACTGCTTCGCAAAACGGTTGGTGTTTTAAGCCAATCTTTTAAAATGGTCTAAATTTGGCCATCTTCCGGTGACAAAGTGTAGTACTTGTCTGTACTCTCAGTATGAATGAGATTCAGTGAGGCTAATAGTTAGCGACTTTGTTAGTTGATAAGGGATAAAAAATACAAACATATGAGACCCAAAGCCTTGTTGTCTAGCCATCGGATAAAAACCAAAGTTTTCTGCTTCTTGTAATGGGTGGTAGTGGCATAAACGCCCAAAATTAGACTTAAGTAAGGCATTGAGTGAGGGACTGGCACTTGGCCAGTCATCCTTTATAACATTAACATCTCAGAAGTGAGCAGCATGCATGAGTGACAAATTAGACGGTTGAAAAAGCGTCGTACTCATTTTTATTTACCTTTGCGCGATAGCAACTTTGTCTTGAAGTTTCAATACATCATGTTAATGCTAAGCTCAGTTCAAGACCTCTAAATTTACAATGCTTGTGTACGCCGTTGAGCTGCTGCTGAACGTCGCAGTCTGGCCATTGCAGCTTACAAGTAAATGCAGCTTTTCGGTTCTTCACAAAGTGGACCAATCTGCTTCATGAGCACTTTCCATAGTATCCCGCAATCACCAATGTGGTTGGTGATCAATCGGCAGTAGTGAGTACGGGACAGCCGTGTACTGCAGTGGATGTGCATTCTTTTCGAGGCGGCTACTTAAGTCGATTAGCGAAATACCCTGACAAACTCGGTGGATTAAAGATCTAGAGAAAAACGTTGACCATACACGAAGGCTCGTAGATGTTTTTCACACTCATGCGTACAGCCCACAGAGTTTCCAAACAGCACTATAACTGGCAATGGAGGTTGGCAATGAATGTGGATAGTTTGCGATGTTGAGGCCCTCTGCTATGAACAGGGGGCGAGATGGCTCAAGTGGTTAGAGCGCGAATTTACTGACCGAAACGTCCGTGGTTCGAACCCGACCTCTGCCTCTCGACTTCCCCTGTCTAGGCTTGGGCAACCTGGCAGTATCCCAGCCCTCGTGCTTCCCTCGGGTGGCATGGCAGCTAGGCACCGGAAGGGTGTTACAGCTGAACAGTTTTTTTTCTATGAACAAACCCAGTAGCACACGATAAGCCAATTTTGGTGCAGTGCATGAAATTTACGTTATTCTTTGTACGGATTGTGAAAACCAAGATGTTTCACCCAGAAGTGCACCAGAAAGATCTGTAAAATCATGTTTGGGTCTAGAATTCTAACTTTTATGGACCTCTCGTTTCCTCTGAAGAATACAGCATTTGAGTAAACAGTGACACCAATATTGTGGGTCGACTGTACATGTGGCGTTGGTCTAACACCTGGCGGAGTGTGTGAAGATGTGGTCAGCACCACCATCATACCATCTTTTGGCATGCGCCTCTCACCTTCAAAGTGCAAAGTCATGCTTCAAGAACGTGCAGTCTCCGGACATATCCCTTAAAATTCAAGGAGAATCACTGGAGATTGTGGAAAACTTTACATACCTCGGTAGTTGTATTAGCTCTGACGGAAGTGCGTCTGATGAAGTCAGTGCAAGAATCTCAAGGGTCGAATCACGTCGGCTAATTTGCGTCACTTGTGGCGTCAAAAAGGCATCTCACTAGATCTTAAGGGTCGTGTGTTCCAGGCTACAGTAAGGGCTGTATTGTTGTATGGGTGCGAGACATGGCCTCTACGGACAGATGATGTGAGGCGTCTCCAGGTTTTCGACCACCGTTGCCTCAGAAGCGTGGCTGGTTTTGGATGGCGTCAGCGTGTTAGTAACGAGGTGATTAGAAAACGGGTATTTGGTTGTGCTGCAGGTACTTCAATTGGGGAAATCATCCAGCACCACCGACTACGATGGCTCGGTCATGTGCTACGCATGCCGAAACACCGTCTACTGAGACGAGTGTTGTTCTCCGTGCCTCCTTCAGCATGGCGCAAACCGCGAGGTGGACAGCGCATGACTTGGCAAAAAGGCGTGAAAGAGATCACAAAGAGTTTGGGTGTTGTTGGTGTTGTACGCCTTCCAGGATGGGGTCCCCGTGACCCCGCCTGTGCTTGGCTGGAGACGTTACAAGAAATGGCGGCTAATCGACGTCAGTGGCGTTCGTGCTATCAGTTCTTTCCAGATTGTCTGACTGAGCGGTTGGAGGTGTAGGCACCTCAGAATGCTAGACGAAATTTATGGTTGTACGACAGTGAAGCAGTGAAGTGTCAACACTGATGTTGCTGTCTTTGATGATGATGATGGTGATGTAAACAGTGACATCCTGGTGACGAGTATTTAAGCTGGTTGGCTCATGAATGTTTTCAATCTTTCGAGTGACCTGCTGATCACCTCCCGAAAACCCCCCTAAAAGGGAGAGCAATAGTGATATGTGGACGTAGTCGACTTTGGCGTGCCAGATCTAAATGTAAGAATTACTGCGCTCTTTTAAGCCTGTAGCGCCTTGACAAAAGCGATATGGCTGCCTTGATCGTTTCCTGCGTGAGCTAAATGGGATTCAGCTTCTACTTCAGAAGTTCACCGATGTAACCTACCCTATTAGTACGTTACTCATAGCTCGGTGGGATCAGAAAGCTCTTGGACAACAGCTCTTAAATGGTTCACACTGGCATCATAGAACACTTAAGACGTGGTAATACGCGGTCCCGTAAAATAAAAAACAACCTTTTATTACGTACCAACTCCGTGGTTAACCGTTTGTGTTGTCCTTCTACTAAGGAAAATGTACTCGGCTGACCACCATGTGGTACTGCCCTTCTTCAGAACTTTGATACAAATGTAGCCACACGATACCAACACTGGTGACCTCAGATTGTCAGGAGCAGATTGGAAACAGAGACCATGATAGAGATCATGGTCAACTTCAAATCGCCCAGCCCGCTCTTGACGTGTGCAGGTACTTGTAGATGTGTCGGCAGCAAACAGGCATATATAAAGTAGGTTTCATCTGTGTCCTCAGATTTGGCATCCGTATCCACATCAACGGCAGATATTCCAGCTCCAAACTATCAGCTGGTGTTCATCGGTCCGTATGATTTAGCCATATTATAACAGGTAGCCCACAGGATTAGTTGTCGAGCGATATCATTAGTGGAACGTTTTGGAAATTTGAAACAGGAGTTGCACACATACAGAGGTTGCTTCCAACCCAAATCGTCACTTGAAAACTCAATCAGTGACTGGACCTTGAATCCTTAGCTGCTCGTTTGCCACAAAGCCACATCAAATCACACAATTCGAATTTCTTTTTATACGACTGCCCATTAGGATACTACCAGTGCAATGGGCTCAAAAAGAGACAAGAATATCTTCCGGGTTTTGGTTGCCGCGTGGATGCAGAAATGGTGGTCCAACGGGGATCAAAGATGACTAGCGACGCCAATAGCAGCTAGCACCACTACCCGAACTAAACGCGTCCATGGTCCGTTAAGTCGCTTCACGGCTAGGACCAATTTTCAGCCGTCATTTGCTGTATCGGGAAGCTATCAATCTGGACAAAACAGCATATGCGAAAAAGTGATGCATCCTGAATTTTTATAATCCAAGTTCAGGTCTTACAATGAGCTCATCGGAGCCGCATCCGACATTCATTTAACGTGAGAACAGTGAGAAATCCATTGGAACTGCTTCAAACCACCCTGAAGAACCGCCTATGAAATCTCATTCTGGTTAACTGATGGCATTTTAGACAGAGATTTAGGTATTAATGACGCTATTAAAACGGTACTCGGCTGAATACCGCTCTGTACACCGACCCTGTTTATCTAGCCCTTACTAAACAAGAATACGATTAGGGTAATCACCAGTCGAAACCCGGAAAAATGAAGGTAGTGCGCCAGCGAGTACAGATCCCATTGCATAGTAAATGGAGTATTTCATCGCCCAGAGCGTTCTAGTGACTGTCGTCATGTCAAGATTATCCAGAGCACTCAATTTGCCCGTTTCCTATTTTGTTTTGATCAGGTAGTATTTCCTAGAAAATGTCTATATCGAGACACCACCTTTGTGTGATTTGAATCCACAAACTAAACTAAGTGAAGCTCCTTAACCATACTATCTCCGGTCGTCCAGGATTACACTCGGAATCGGGCAATGATTGTACGTCCGAATGAATCATTATAACCGTGATATTTTCCCTAACGAAGTCCAGAGTAAGCTTACTTCGAATAACCAGACATAAATAATCAGAAGTGACACGGAATTACCTCAACAAAATCGAGCTCCTGAATTGCTGTTCTGACCACATTTAGTGTGCTTCCTGCAAAAAGTGTTAAAATTGACACCGACTCTGGTGTTTGTTTCGTGGGCAAGAATTTGGCCTGTATGGAATACTTGGAGCTTCGAGAGCATCTCCTTATGTCTTTCAAGTATGCTTTAACCAGTTTCCGTCTGAAGTCACACGGCTTCAACTCCAAAAACCACCCGATTTTGTTTTGCACATCCCGTTTGCTTATATTTTCCATTCACATTCGTGCCTCACGTCAACACCTTGTGATACTGAAGCGATAAAACAAAAAGACGGTTCAAGAATTCTCAAGGTTTATCTGGCTTCTGATAGATCCGATAAACCTGCAGCTGCTAGCATGATCAAGCGTGTGACGAAGTGATGTGTGAATAAACAAGAAAGATGAAAGTGTTATTTGCTCTTGAATCACCTTGCTGTTGAAGCAATCGCTTTCACTCTGCCAAAAAGTATAACATTTGTTATTCAACCGCTTGTGATGTTGCCGACAGCCCGCGACCGGTTTCACCTTTGTTGCAGCTCATCAGGTAGGTGGATCATCATATTGATTTAGTTGTCAAAACCATATTCGTGTGCAAATGAGAGTAATTGTCGAAATCTGTTCAATCGGGGTTCAAGTAGAACATAAGGTTGACTGAAACTCGGGGATTATGCCAGCTTGATTAAACCCAAGAAGCGCGAAAGCGGTCGTGGGCTTTCGGAGAGTTTTCAGTGACTTTATAAGTAGTGCGTTACATCTAGACAATAACGTATTGCGATATCCAGCATATCGTATCAGTTGAAATATGAAGGGTCCTGGTGCAGCACACTGGCTGGAGCGAACCATCTTAAATGAGAGATTCAGCCGGATTCGGTCATTCCACGCATCAACTGCGTGAAGTGAAAAAGATGTTTTTTTAATAAATGTGTGCTCTGAGCTTGAAATCTCCTTACCATGTCCCAGCTGGATATTAGTTATATCAGAGGTAGAAAACGTGTTGGTCAAATATTGTTCAAACAAGGCGTATGTGCGTACTCGGTCTCCTCTGGGGCGATGATGCTTCAGGGGTTAAGCCATCAAGATCAGACAACCCGAGGCACGTTTCATAAGCAGCGACCAATTTTTTGACGACTCAGTGAGCATGCTCAGTCAGGGTTAGGCCCTTTTTGTCTCCTCAGTGGAAAACGTGGTTAGCATGTTCAAGAAGCAATTTGGCGTAGACCCATGGAGTGGCTGGAAGTCAATGGAAATACTATGGTGGAGGCCGTACCGTACAATCCGCAAAACGACGAATGCTTATTCAGCCGATTTTTTACGGTGAGGTGAGATTGGCATGTTTTTGGTATCTATCTTCGTAATGTCTCCCGGTCCACTTTCACTATGAACAAACAAAGCGTTGGCCATGTCTCCTCCGAACGACATATGGATGCAATTTTATTCATTTAGATGAAGATGCCAGCCCAGTGGTTGCCGCTTCGCAGCATCTACATCCACTTGGCGTCCGAAAAACAGGAGTTTAAGTCGTCCTCCAGAAGTGGACATGGGGTTCAAGCGCATCTGGATGGTCTGCGTTGTATTTAAGAAACAAGGACGGCTACGGGATAGAGAATGGAGGAGCTCCGAATATAGTTGATTCCGAAGAAATTCAGCTCGAATCTACTTTCACTAAAAATTTTCTACCGGATATGGTCTCCTTGATCCAGCGTAGAACGTCGTTTTGAATCCCACGAGCCTCACGTTTCTAAGCAACGTAACTGTTGGCTCGACTGAATGCTTTTGAAAATTTGAAAATATAGCTGAGGATATCAATCGTTAGTACGAAGGTGGTTTAAGATACCTCGTCTTCAAATAAGTCCATCACATTTCATGGAATGCTGGTGAGGCTAGTAGGCCTGCAGCTGCTGGGCGATAAGCGGTCATCAGTTTTGTAGATTGACGTAACAATATCTTCCTTCCCAGCATAAGGAAGTTTGCCTTTGTCAAGCGACTGACGGAAATGCCCTGTCACTGTGAACGTTGTTTTCTTCTAGATCCTTGGATGGACCATATCTGGCCTCAACGCGATGAAGGTATTCATTAACCAAAGACAAAATCTCAGGCCGTTCGTAGGAACGTTCTGGCAAGTTTGGATGTAATGAAGTCGATGGGGTAGAATGCAGGCCCGCATAGACATTTCTGCGTTCTTTAGATATCAATATTGGGTCACTTTAGTTCCCCGTTTCTGCCCATCAAGGAGATAACGGTTGGCTGATTTCTTCCACGGTGTCTCCTATACTTTTCCGATCGAGGTCCGGTATCATGGCAAGTTTACATATGTTTCGTCGGCGGATTTCTGGGTTTACGAAACGCCAGCACACCTCATGTGTCCTATAGTCTTATTTTGAAGGGTGCTTTGGACCTCGTTTTAGGAAGACGCCGAATCCTGTTGAGTAGCTTTGTTCCATTCAACTGCGCGTTGGTTTTCGTGGGACTAACAACGCTTCAGATTTGTTCATCGCCGGTGCAAATTATCCACTGGTCTCAGTACACTAAAGCTACATGCGAAATGAGTTGGGAGTAGTAAAATCAGCAACCAGCGAGTTTTGCCTGGAGCAGTAGCTGGAGGACAGTTGGTAGTGCGTACGACGACCAGGTAAACTTCCGATGGACTTCGGGGGCAAGAATAGCTCACGCTGCGAGGAAGAGAATCGTTCCCACTCAGTGGGATTTGAATTCACAACGCACCACAATATAGTGAGAATGGTGTCTTAGAGGATAGTCGGAGTGGACGGGATCGAACCTGCTTTCTTGAGTTTCGAGTCTGCTCGAAAATTGGAATAGCCCTCTATCGTGACCTTCGCGCCAGAGACGTCAGGCCTCGCTAAGCGCAACTGTGGACAGTTATCAAGGGGATTTTGCCCCCTAGAATTTCGCTCCTCCCAGGCATTTCTGTTTGAGAGAATTCGTGGCAAAAATTTTCGATTGCTGCAGTTTGTAACTCATGCAATGTCACTTTCAGACGCTGCGATCCATTGTCGTCAGAGTATAAGAAATTGACATGCGTCCGTTTGTTCCACTAAGCTTTAAGGCGGCTTTTGGTCACCGATGTGTCTGTGAGTTTTTGTAAGGTCACTTTTGCGTCGGATGGCACCACCAAGGGGTATTCCGTTTTTAACGTACCCCCAAGAGGCGCGATTTAGCAGAGGAGTTCACCTTGAATATAGCAAAAACTTTTGGTCAAACAAGTTTTACGCAGGTCTCCTTTTGTGTATGTGCAGCCCGCCAGGCAGCTCGCGATCGGCGTGGCTCATTCCGCGCATATCGGTTTTTCTTTTAAATGGTTGTCTGATTAGTGGCTTTGGTTACCGGGTTCGTGAGCGGCAACTAAATCCAAAATCAGAAAGGATACTTTGGACAGAATGGGGCTGAAGTCACTATTTTCGCGTTATTAGTGGTTCGGCTCCGCAGCAGAACTTTGTCGTCAAGCCAGAGTTTAATAATAATAATAATAATAATAATAATAATATGTTTATTCCCAACTTGTGGGGGCATGCCGTCAGGCATGATCATAAGGTTACAGTCAGAATGAAGGCATAATTGGCGGGGACTGTGGGTACACAGGGTTTTGGGTCGGGAAAGAGGCCAGCGCCATAGACGGTGAGCTTTATCCAATGTAAACGTGGTCACCACTAAACCGGCAAGAGCAGAGAAGCTGTTTTTCGAAGAGAACATCGAGCGCCGCTCACTAGAAGCACACCCAAATTATTTTCGCCGGAACTATAGGGTTTTCGAGGTTGTGACTTTTACGGGAGTTAGTCTAATCCATTTACACTTGTAGGTGATATGTTGCTCATAGCATTTTGTTTAAGTGAGCGAAATTTCAAGGTCACGGACCATCACCGATTCGCATTTTGCTACCGGTTTACGAGAGATAAAACACGAAATCGCACTTTACCATATTTTGGCGTTCTTTAAGAATAAAATAACATCTACAGAATATCCAATGCAAATTCCACCCAGGAAAATCGGTCATCAACGTTTGTTTGCTTTATACTCCCAGATTTAACGGACGAGATAATTTTGTTCAGCGAACTTCATCACAACACTTTTCTTATGGAGCTCAGCTTCCATTAAGTACAACATTGTCAAAAACAGCATGAATTGTGCAATGGAGATGCGAGGGCCATCTCTGTGGATGATTGCCTTTCCCAGCTATGCATAACTAGCCCGTGGACAATACAGCGTCAGGAGGTAACTTTCGGTAAATTACCAACACAATGGTATCATTTCTATTAGGAATATGACTCACCATAGGTGGAATACGTCATAAAGCGGTCATCATGATAACGGTAATCGTTGTCACTCACCTCGACTACTTATCGTCACTGCAGCATGCTGGGTGTCAATGTGCGGCGCTGATTATGAGGCCCCACCTATACACGATAACCTAATCCAACGGCTAATGACGACCCATCATACTCATAACTGTATTCAATATCGCCTACCTTCGCTACGTATCGTAACTGCTAGGCCGTGTCCATGTGTGACGCTGATTATGAGGCCTCACCTATACGGCAACCTAATTTAATGGCCAATGACGGTCTTTCATAATCATAACTGTACGCGTTTTCAATCATCTCGAATACTTGTTGTAACTGCTAGGCCCACTTCTATGTGCGACGCTGCTTATGAGGCCTCACCTATGTACAGTAACCTAATCCAATGACCAACGACTGTCTCTCACGCACACCTGTACGCGATGTCGCTTATCTCTGCTACCTATAGTAAACACCAGGCCAGAATCTATGTGGGCCGGTGAAAATAAGGCCTCAACTATGCGTGGTATCCTAATCTAACGCCCAACGTGGGTCTGTCATACTCATAACTGCAGTCGATATCGCCTACCTTGGCTACTTATGGTAATTGCTAGGCCTGTGTCTATGTGCAACGCCGAATATGAGGCCTCAACTAGGCTCAGCAGCCTAACCCGATGGCCAACGACGGCCCGTCACGCTTATAACCGTACTCGACGTCGCCTACCGTGGCTACTTATAGTAACTGAAGGGCCCGTACACATGCTCGTAACTGACTAATGCCCCAACTATACATAATAGACCAATCCAACGACCAACGGCGGTCCTTCATATCCATACATGTCATCCGTGTGCCAACCCCATGCCTAAAAATACACAACCACCTTTAAAAATCATGTTTCTATTTATTGGTTGTATCGGTACAAACGTAATGTGTGGTCAATCCAGTTCTCAGTTTCAGGAAGCCGCTTTTACTCGACAGGATTTCTGAAAGGAAAATGTATAATCAATTACGACTCGTACACACTCCGTACACATCCTTTAAAACATATAATTAAACAAAGTTGTAGTGGCCAACTCACCAAGTGCTTACTAAATCCCTTTGTCCACAATTCCAAATGGGTGTCCACGCTGAAGCTGCAGTCTTACTGTTATAAGGGTAAACCCACCACTTGCTCAATTAGTCCCGTGTGTACATCGATTATTCAATAGCGGTATTCGGCAACCATATGCATTATTGAGCGCAGCGAAGTTAAAGCTAAAGAGTGGTGTATATGTGTCAGCCGTAGACCAAGTGGTATAGACTTGAGCCCTGGGATCCAAGGAACACGTGCGTCATCATACGTGCACCCATGGATGCAGGGTAACGAAGACCTATTGAGTGGGCGGGTACTTGGTGTCAAGTCTGCTCCAATACCCGGTTTGGACGCCCTGTTTGCTGTTATCCACCCCACCTGGTCAGTGATTTACATCCCCAGAGATCCCCAAACGGACCAGAAAAATACCTGCGATCTTACATTGGCTTCGTCCTACCTCTGCAAATTCCCTTGGCCAACTCAAAACCCCGCTGCTCACAGAATTGCACATCCCAGCCCAATCATCTCAAACATGACGTCCGTTACGGGGCTGTCCAGAAACCGAAGTACGGCAGTGCAATGATGGCACGGCACTGCCATACCCAGTTTGATAGCACACCCGCAACTAAGCCCTTCCTACTCTTGACTATACCTTCTCGCCAACTCGGCCATTAGCTACAACTACGAACAAACTCATGCTTCATTCTGAATGTAATCTTATGATCACGCTACCCACCAGTTGTGAATAAACATTATTATTATTACCTTACACTGTGAGTGCAGGGTGCATACCAAAGGACGGGATGACTTTGGTCAGTTCATCCAAAAACACTGCACCTTTTCTTCCTCTTTGAAGATGAGAACGTCTGCATGCTCCATATCGACAAGGTTTTCGTCAGATATTTGAAAACCGGGGTCCAGAAGACGTTAGTTAGTCAGGAATTGTGACCACTTTTGGCCGCTGTTATTTGGGGCCGCAGTCTAACTCACATCATGGTGCCTTCTAGAAGTCTTTCTGAGACTTTTCCTATTTTGTGTGCCGGATGTAGACACGGCTGTCTTATTGCCTTGTCTGAATGACAGAATGTAACCACACCGTGCGCCCTCAATGGACCCAAGAATACCCTTAATCCATGCCGGTCTCAATTTGTGACGATTCTTGGCGAATCGTAACTACAATAACAACCCTAAACGACTCACCCAAGATGTTCATGTACGGGGCTGTCCACGGACCCAAGTGCGCGTTGCGATGACGGTACCGCGACTACCATACCCAGTCTGATGGATTGCCCGTAGTTCACCATATCCACAATATTTACCGGATGGGGTGTTAAAGGCACCCACAAGATGGCCTCAATCCGTTTAATTTGTGCCAGGACTTGAAAGCACTGGCCACCTTATTGTGCTGTATGCTTGTTCTGCCCATAAACACACTAATTCTACCAACATCACTATCGATGGTTCGGTATAGCCTTGCGCCTGATATAGCATGTACTGACCATCATAAAAAAACAAAAAACTTACTAGCTGTGACGAATTCCTTGGCTTGGTTTGCAGGACACCTGCCACAATGATAGGAGACTTTTCATACACAGGTCGTTAAAAGCTGCTCAATTTTGAGTTTGCGGCGACACAGAGGGCGAAATTTTTGTCCTTGTCGTTTCGAGATTATTTCCAAACGCAATGCAAAATAAAACACGTGAAGAAACCGTCTCTTCCACAAATTTCCCACCGTCCTCAGAGGTACATCACGCGAAGCCGTTGGCAGCCATTAAAATATAAATTCCGCGCCCATGGTGGACCTCGAGTACGTTTAAACAACTTCCAACGAAACTGCGCCCGCATGGAAGATCTTAAGGGACCGAATAAATGCCATCAAATGCTGAAACTTTATGTTAAAGTTTTACTCCTCCGAACTATAGTTTCAGAGAAATTTTGGGTGTGCATCTAAGGCTCGGCACATCGAGCAATGTCAGATCGTTAGGATTTGAAGGTGGCGGGCAAAACAAAACAAGGGAGGGCAAAACAAGAGCTTTCTGCCCGACATATGATATTGTAATGTAAGCTGTGGAAAATCGGAAACCAGAACATCAGATCTGGTGAAGCAGCCAAGTTGGCGTCATCCAGCCGATCGAATTGAACTGAAGCCAAAAACAATTGCTGAGGCCTCGCGGCCTTGTACTGTGGGGCTCATGACCAGGGTCACAAAAGCGTATGTGGAGATGATGAAATGGAGGGACTAGCAAAGCGGGTAAATGGTAACAGGAATCTCAGAAACATGGTACACGGCGAAACTGTAGTGACTCACTGGTGTCACCGTTGTGGAGTCGGGCATAATACTTCCATTGGAAGAGTGAGATGGTGGCAACACACTAGCCAGAACGCGAGCTGTATAGAAAGTTATTGAATTTTGTGGGGAGCACAGAAACACAGAGTGGTTAAATTCGAACCAAAGTTCAGCAGGTTGGTATGAATGTGCCATGGAGGCTGCTGGGGTCAGGTGGGAATTTTGTCGTATTTGCAATTAATGGAACGAGTGGGCGAGGGTCACGGTCGAGAGAGGAATGGAATAGTTGCGGGTGCTATCAAACTGGGTATGGCAGTGTGCCATCATTGGCCTGACGATGCTTCAGTTTTTACACAGCCCAATGGACGTCACATTTAAGGTGAGTGGGCTGGGGTGTGCAGTTCTTTGGGCAGCGGGATTCATTTCAGGCTGGCCGAGAAAGCAAGGTGGAACGAAGCCGATACTGGATCGCGGGTTTTTGGTCCGTTTGGGGATCCTGTGGTTGTAGATCACAGGCCAGGTGGAGTGGATAACAACCAATCAGGTCGTCCAAACCGGGCATTGCCGAAGTTCAAATCTTGGGAAGATGAAGGGTTGAGGTGAGACTAGTAAAGCATGGTGAGTTTGAGGGGACATCAAATGAGATAATGTGCATTATTAATAGAAGAAAAAACTTGACATCTGCCGCGATTAGGGTGATGGCAAATGATTATATGGGATAGGATATAGATGGATTTGTACTTAATAGACTAGCGACCAGGGGGTTGAGTTTGCTAACGTACGATATAAAATTACAAGGGATCTAGTAAAAGCCGATATAGGCACGCAGATTGGTGGGGTGGAAGTCGGATGTATAAGGGCTGGCGGGAGTGAACTCCCGAGATAACTGGTTAATCTGGTATTTATTACATGGGTTGGAGAGTACCAGGAGAGAAAGTATGCGCAATAGAAATAGTCACCAGTCCCCGAGGCACTGCTATCAGCTTTAATCTGTAAGTGGTGCATAGTGATGAAGACTTTCGTGTCTACCACTGGCAGGTAGATGTGTTCTTTGTTTGGTTGACGAAATGGGCTTTGGTGCGGTGTAGCCTCTGTTCCGAATAAGGCAGATACAGCTATGCTCGTCGCTGTAGGCCATGGGAATTGCAGAGTATCTTCAGGCTATCCCAGGTGTATTTTTATCTTTTATTGTTTTTGACGGATGAGAGGCCAGTTTTTCATCTGTGGTTTATGGCGTTGCCAGATACAAAATTCAACTGAGGTGAGTTCAACACCAGCAACAACAAACAAGTCAGCAGTACCTTTTTGATTTCCTGAATTTAAAGGCCAGGCTCAGAACCACCGGCGATGGGCGATGCACCGTGCTACTGGAGGGGTGGCGGGTTTACGAAGGCACAATGGTGCAACGTAACAGAGTGACTCTCCCTCCAGGGCGTACCCGTCTACCATACGAGTTTTTCATCCCTCGTGCTTGCTACCAGATCTGCGAGGTAAAAAACCATCCAAGCACTCCTAAATGCGGTTTGTGCATTAATAAATACCCCAGCTACCACTTTTTCTGGTCGGGAAAGCAAGGCCAGCAAAGGCAGCTCAGTCAGTTCGAACAACCAAGCAGCATACAGGCTGGTAAAGGCAAGTCGCGGAGAAGTGAAATGACAGCTGCCAATGAGACAGTGGGAATGGAATGGTGATATTCACGGCAAGTGCACCATGGCTAAACGGCGTCAGATCGTTGGTGTGAGCTACCACGTCGAGCAGAAGCTTACCGCAATGTTGTTTTTGTGAGAGTGTATACTGGGGTCAATCATCAGACAGATATATATAAGCGCAGATGCGCTCTAATCAAGAAAAAGCTGACTTTGGTTTGGTTTTTAACAGTTAGAGTTGGGCTGAGGGCACCAGTCAATAGACAGAGCTGATAGAGTAATCCGGGTAGGGACTTGACTAGGACGACGTATAAGTTGGCTGGGGAAAAAACGTTGCCAATAAGTACGCATATTTTTAACGCTTTGCCCTACGAGGTTAGCTTTCTCAAGCACGAATGTCGTTGGTAGCCGGGGTGTGTGGCCCTTGAGTAGACGCCACAGTTTTATGCCCCGGTTAATCGCATCGCCGTGATTTTAGAAGCATAAGGGATAATAAATACCATATGTTAGAGCACAGGTTCGGATTTGGTTGATCCGTCCTCAGACGAAAGTTTGTTTCACTCACCCCACATAAGATCTCCTTGGCTCGTTTTTTCGTGCCTTTGGAGGAGCGCCTTGGATACACGCTCGATCTTTGGGAAGGCCTTCTTAATGTTCCTATATATATGTATACGTATATATATAAATATATATATATAAATATACAGCTGGGGAGAAAATATCTGAAACCCAAAAGTTCGTTTGTGCCTCTTTGCTCGTAAAAATTTGGCGAGAAGCAATGCGCAGTCAGGCATTGTTACGAAGCACCGGGTAGCGTTTGTACCCGTTCCGTTGACCTGCTTGTTTTGGAGAATGGTCTTCAACAGTATCCACCTCTTCCGAGGCTCATTTAGATTGCTGTCATCCCCTTTTGTATTATTTTCTGTTGAGTGTCTCCTGACACTCTACCTCCCTCTACCTGTGCACACGCTTATTGAAATAAAGTTGTGTTCCTTGTTGGCGAGTCCCTTTTCGGCAGTAGGCACTGGATCGGGGACAGCAGCCATATATAACATATTCTTTCCATCTTCTTATTGAGTTATATGTGAGGTGCACATGAGACATTCCTGAAAACGTCTTCTAAGGAGTAGTGCGTAGATAAGCACCTTCTTGCGGATGTAAAGAACAAGGTTCACTACCTTGCCACCACCTTGTAGCATTTGCTTGTCACACGCTCGCTAATAGTTGGTAATCATGCTGGGTAAGATAAAACTGTCCACGGCCATGAAATAACCATGCGTAGAATTGCAAAAGATTAGGAATTCTTACGGGTAGCTCTTGCCTAGTGAAATACAGATGACTCAGAGCAGTCCAAAAGCCATTGCTTGCTCCTTAACAAGTGAAGCCGGTGTTTTTGGATCAGGGGTTAAACGACTCTACGATCCTTCTCAACTTTCAGCCCAATAATCGGCTATCCATCCACTTCATGGGTCCCAGTGTTAAGCATATCCTATTGGCAAAAACCCGATCTAAGGCTGTTGCCGTGTGATAATAGGCTGCAACGGTCCTTCGAGCTGTAGTGCCTAAGACTCGGTTCCCTAAGGCACAACCATGCCAGGAAGGACTGCGTAGAGTAGCTCCACGATGAATAGCCAGTCCTCGTACATCAAGTAGTCGTATAACAAGGCAGTCTGGAGGTAATGTCGTTATGTTCTCTGAAATAGGATCATGGATGAAGTCAGGTGTCTCTCCAGCGCAATCTGCATGTTTACATTTATGAGAGTATTTATGATGAATTCCCGGACGGAAAACGGGTTGGAAAATGTTGACCTTAAAGACCGCACACTTGGATCGCCCAACGGTTTACCATGACCACTGACGCACTATTCAATACGGTCGAAATGTATGTAAAAGGGGTTGCTCAAAAGGCACATGCTGTTCGCAGCTGCATTGGAAATTAGACAGCGATGTTTTCTTCCAGGTGGTGTCGCTAAGATAACTAAAACAAAATACTAACCTACTAGCCTCAAAACATTTGACTCATGTTTCTTCTTTTATTGTCTGGACTCTGTCAAACTGGAGGACAGGCATCCCTTGCTGAGAACATGTTTTACTTCTCTGTCGATATATGTTGTGTCTGCAAATTATGCGAACAAGACCCCGCTTTGGTTGTCTACCTCAGGTTACTTAGAATGAGCTCAAATGTCCCAAATTTCACTCCTCGGGTATTCGGTCATTCTGACGCAGTGGCTAATAGTATCAACAGTTGCGCTCGGCCCCAAGCCCGAAAGCGTCTTACTGGACTGTATCCCACTAAACAGTCGCCTTTGTGCTGTGCAGGTCGGTGCGGTAATCTGTGCCCATTTTTATGCCAGCGTGCGCTCTAAGACACGATAATTTCGAGTCTGAGAATGGCTCCCAGAATACAACAGTTCCTCCCTGTCGACGAACTTCACCATACCCCGGTAGGAGGTATACCATCAGGCATGATCGTAACGTTGCAGTGTGAACAAAACCATACCTGGCGGGGTTTGTGGGTACGAGGGTTGCGCGGAAAAGCAACATTGTCATAAACAGTGGACAGTGTCCACTGTAGACAATAGAATTTGAAGGTGGCGGGCAAAAACAAAACGAAGGAGAGTAAAATAAGAGGCATCCTGTCTGACACATGACAAGAAAACTGTAAATTTAGGAAAATGAGGAAACGGAACGACGGATCTGATAGGGCAAAAGGTGTGGCGGAATCCAGTCGGTCAGTTTGAACTAAAACCTAAAACCACCGCTGAGGCCTCGTGACCTCGTACTGTTGAGCTTATGGCCAGGGTCCCGAAAAGCTTAAGTGGGGGTGATGAGGTGGAGGTGTTAACAGTGCGGAGGAATCTGAAAATCATTGTGTACAGTAAAACTGTAGAGATTCACTGATGTCGCTGTGATATTGGAGTCGGTTGTGAAAGTTCCTTGGACGGGTGACTTGGTTACAACACACTAGCCGGAACGCGAACTGTAGAGAAAATTTTTACTTTGTGGAGAGCACAGACTGAAGGTCCACCGGTGGTTAAATTCGAACAAAAAGTTCAACAAATTGAAATGAGCAAGTCCTGGCGGCATCTAGGGCCAGACGAAGATATTGTTCGTATTTGCAGTTAATTGAACGGGTAGGCGAGAAGGTACGGCCAAGAGCAGAAAAGTAACCATATTCCAAACTGATGTTTTGGTCCTTCCTCCATGCCTTAAAGACTCCGCTGCCCCGACGACTTCCACGCCTTTTTCTTAGACAAGGCGGTCAAAATATCGGGAACCTTATCCCAATTCTTTTCACACACTCGATAAACTTTGGAATCGTCTCTTCCCAGTGGAAGCAACCCATAGACCGCACGCATTTTAACTCAGGATCTAGACAAATTACTTTCAACTAAGGGGGATCTCCCATACCTCCCTTTTAATGAGAACCCTTGAACGTCTAGTCGAAGGCCCACTAACCAAGCTCCTCTTGGATAAAAACGCCATAATTGGCCGGCAGTTCGGATTTCTTTCTCGAAGATTCACCAGTGGCTGCCAGCTTCTCTTCTGTGAGACCATCACAGCAGTTTACGTGCTGGAAACTCCGCTGTAATTATTCACCTGCGTATCCGAAAAGCTTTTGATCAGGTCTTTTGTGTGTCTGTTCTGCACAACCTTAGCAACGTTAGGATCACTGGGACCGTATTTCAGTTGTTCCTTTTAACTACCTGCCATGGCGCAAATAACACAAATTGGAGAAGAACAATCATCCCCACTTTGAAGCACCAGTGGAGTCATTCAAGGAGCATGCTAGACCCCACTGTCTTTCTGCGGTATATCAACAACTTCTTCAGGGCCTTGTCTCATGGTGAGGCCCTCTTCTCTTGGAAGATATAAAAATGGCGTACACATTTCCCTCCCTCTATCTTTCACCAGGTTCAACAAGAATAAGACTCACAGACTTGCTAGTCAAATGAATCTTGCCTATGCTTCTCTTCCGCAAAATCCCTGATAACTTCCCGCCGCTGCTCCCTTCAGGTCAATACATTCACGATTAACAGGAATCCTGTCGCTTATCCCTTAGGGACGAATGATTTCGGTATAAGTACTCTTGTTCGTCCAGCTTTTTCCACCGAGTCCAGTTCCAGGTTGCCCAAGCACATAGGCTCAGCTTTTTAATATTGTTCTCATTTCAACTTCAAGACAAACTGGTCGCACTTTTAAGCGACTAATCAAACTCCAGCCATTGTATTCTATCCCGCATTCTTTTGCCTTTATACGCAAAGTTTTAGATTAGCACTTGAAAGCACCCAATGCTCATTCAGGAAAAAGTTGTTCTAGCAGACCAACCCTCTGTCTTGCGGCTCCGACTGTCAAATTTTAAGGACTTAGACCACTGTAGCTCAGAGGGCTTAGGCTGTACAAAAATGTTTTTATTGCATAGGCCAGGGTAAAAGTTAATTCACGTCTTCGTTAAAGATCCTGTAACTTCTGAAATCTTCTAGTGCACCTCCCAGCTCGTACTAACCTAGGCTACTACTTCTTTCTAAATTAATACGCTCGCACCTGGAACAGGCTGCCTGAGCAGCTGCGAAACGACACGCATCACCATAGTTTTTCAAAGTACAAGGATAAATTACTTGCTTGTGAAACTGCTGCTGTCTTACTTACGCAACCACCCCCGGTCTCCTCAAATGCACTTTTGAGTTTAGCGACGATACAGACAAGGGCAACTGAAAGATCTCGTTACAATAATAGAAATAGGTTTATTCCTCATTGTCTTGCTTCAAGCCCTTGTATGCTTTTAGATGCCTGCTTGATATGAATATGTCTTGCTAGTGGCTTGGGTTTTTTTTTACCCCAGACAACTTTACCGCGTTCTAGCCAAGTCCCTCTACTGGATTACTCTCTCAGCTCCGTCTAATGACTGCTGCTCTGTTAAACCTAGCTATAACTAGCAAAGACCAAACCGAAGTAATCGTTTTTTCCATTATTAGAGCGCATTGTACGCTAATATATGTATATAGTCCACCTGATGTTGTCGCCCGGGGATGAACCTAACGCCGATCACGCCACGTCACAACCTAACCACTTGGGCAAGAAGGTAGATTGAATATAGAACCTTATTTTATAGGCAGATGAAGAACATGATTGTGAATGTTAGCGAATGTTTTGTCTGAGGTCAGCCAGTACACATTTGACGTGACCCTAAAAAATAATACCGAATTAACCAACGCCTGCATTAATTGGGTGGATCTACGATCTAAAAAGTACCCCAGATAACGTCACTTAGCCATATTAGATAGGCAGGAATCTTATCCGGCCTACTAAGAGGAGCAACAGTTGATTTACGGACAAAGTTTACCACATTACAATCAAATTCAAAATTGTGAAAGATAATACGTCGCCCGGCTGAACAAATGATTGCAAAGCGAGTGACGAATGAACAAGTATTTTTGATCGTTGCACCTGCTCACAGCATGATTAATGCTGATGAAACGTGTGCGCAATTTCCGTATAATCACTTTACTGGACTCTATGGGAGCTTAGCTTTTTCTAATTCCTGTACCACTATCCATGGGGTTGAATGGAAATCATGTTAGTGCCACCGCATATTGCTTCCAAGAACTCGATCTAGCTGGAAATATCATGCCTTCAAATTATGCCGGTATTGCAACCATCCACTCACATTTCAACAGAAACATCATCGAAAACGCTTATGCTGTCATTATTAAACAGCGTTGGATAGACGGAAACCCTTCGACAACCCACAACGTATTTCGTCCTTCTTCAAACTCATCAGGTGAACGCAGTCCCCGAGATTCCGTCAAACTTATCTTCTACTTGAATCCAAACTAGACAGATTTCGACCAATATACTCATTTGCGCATGTCAATTTGGTTTTGCCGGGAGACTCACTTGGAACCCAGCTGAATCTCTCGTTTATGATGTTTTTAGGTTGCTGAAACTTCCCCTCCTGATCCTTCCTTGTCTGAGGGAGTTGGGCTGTAGCGTTATTCTACGATCTGACTTGAAACAGTTTTCCACTCATAAGTAAGCAAGTGACTCTAGTTATCAAGAAGTGTTTTTTGCTACGGAACTCATTACGCATAATTTTGCGGACCACATTTTGACAGTGCATAACCTCTTTCACCCTTATGGAGACTCATCAAATGTGCGCAGTCCTATTATTCCCGTCTATTTTATGTTGTACTTGAAACCCGGTTTTGCACAGTTTGAGAGGGGGTACATTAACGGATTGATTTTCATTATAGAACACAAATGGACCCCAGTAGTGTGATTCCCTTCAGAAAAGCCTTCGGATTATTGCACAGAAGTCAGGAGACTTGATGCCAACATGAGGCTCAAAATCTCACGGAATGAAGCTGTAGCATTTGTGGGTTTTCGGCCAACTCTGAACATCTATCGCGCATGCGGTCTCACGCTCTTCTTTTCTTGACTTTGTGCATCAATAGCCTTCCTCAACGTATGATGGACGCGTCTGATCAGTTGCCCGGACACACCGAGCTCAAACATAAAATGCATAACAGCAAAATGTTTCGGTCAATATTGAGAGCTCAAGCAGGAAACCTGCGTGGTACTAGAGACTAATGGAATTTCTTGAAAACTGTTTTATGTTCACGTTCTTTTGAAACCCATGTAAATTCATCCTGTTGTTTTCAGCATTTTGGGGTACGTTTGGTAAGCCATGCTTGTTATCACCTCTCAGTTCTGAAAACTGGAAATCCAGAATTGTCAAATAGTCAGGCAGCTAGCCTTGATGTTTCTCAGTAAAGTCGTCTTCGTCTGACTACTCGGGGTTAATCTGTGGCTTTAGTTTTACAGACAGAGTTATTCAGTCAAAAACGTATTTTTTTTCTATGGTCTACGTGCCCTTGGACATTCCATTTCATCACCTACTCAGTCTCATTCTGATTTCTAACAACATTGCATGTGTTCGCAATCGTGACGGGATTGGTCCGTTTTCGGCCAATCAAAAGATTCCTTTCTTCCTCCTATCAGCTGCGAATATTGGGAGTATTCACAATCTCACCTATTGACTACCCAATAGAGAGATATTGTTTGCGGGTTTGTCACGTGAAAGTAAGTCTGAAATTCGCGTCAGGTTCTCTGATTTGATTCAGACGATACGTGTCATTATTTCACGATTTTATTTAAATTAGGCATCTGCTGGAATATGAGTGTTTTACTTCACATATTAACAACAAGAAATAAATCTGCTTGTGCAGAAAATGGCGTAATTGATTTTTGATCTAATCTTTATGAAAGTCATCCTGGAGAAAGTCTACTTGTTCGGACGGAGAAAAAATGGTGCTTTTGTTGTGTCTCATGGGAATGTAGTACACAAAGGCTACCCGATGCTTCTGTGGAACGATCTTCGAGATATTGTAGTTAACGTACGTTCCAAAGTACACTATCCATGTGCCTGCCGAAATTTCTTCGAAAGCTCATGAACGGTTTTGCCTATCTTGGAGCTCAATATGTGGGTGGTTTTCTGACGGGCCCAATGAAGAGCAGAACATAACGTAGAGTGCCCACGAGTTGCCGGCAACCTTGTCAGTAGCTTCTAAACTGGTAAGCAAATGAATGGGTTTGGCGAACCTTCAAAAACTCAGGGAGCGCCTGCCCAATGAGATTCTAGGAGAGACAAACCGACAGTGCGCTGCTGAAGAGTATTCAGTAGCTCTATACGGAGTTTGTTCCGTCCAGACAATCTTCTTCGATATCTCTTACGTGGTATTAACTAAAAAATGAGGCGGCTTTTATGGAAAATAGGAAAGCAACCTAGATGTTACTTGACTCCCTCTATTGGTAAAACAAAGACACTGTCTAGATAGGTTTTCTGTGTCTGCGTTGACTGAACCTGGACGTTATGTAGTGCTCAAATCAATTTACGTCCATATCTAGTTCTTGATGTCTACACCTTCAGGAATGAAGCACAAAAACTCAACAACATCTACTGGTGTGAGTTCAACTCAAATCTGCAAAACATTCAGCTTGTTGCCCATTTTCAGCAGGCGCTTCATCCAACCAACAAAAGGTCTTCGTAATTTTCAATTTTGAAAATTTCAATGTTCTAATAACATTTTCAGCAGTGGGAGTAATTTCTTCCGAAAGGTACATGGGTCAAACAGAGTAGAGGATACCTATAAGGACTGTTGTACTTAATGTACTGTGCCTCTTGTACTGAACTTGGAGCTGAAGTTAAAACATGATTTATCGAGAGTCACGTGATCGACTACAGCAGAATGATCGTTGCCTGCGACAGATTGGTAACTCCACAACTATTGAGCATATTTGTTTATTGGAACTGTTCGTCAGAATTTGAACAGATTTAAGCGACTGGTTGCGACTCCATATTTCAATAATCCTGTTTAGCATAAACTGAACGACCCTCAACTAGGCCACATCGAATCAAGAGAGTTCTGGTCAAATTTAAATTTAGAAGTTTGGTAAAGACGCGGCAATATTCGCAAGCAAGCCTAATATGATGATGAGCCGACATTTTGGGTGGAACCACTTTAAACAGAATATTGCCGAGGTCACGTCGACATTTTTATGATCAATCAAGGGATTTTACAAAAGAAAGTATCCAAAAGAAAGGATCGGAACCGAATTCACTGAATACTGGCACCGACGGTGAGTTTGATGCCATTTTCGTGCTGTTCTATCCTGACCGTTCTAAACTGACGTTTTCCGCCTCTCAGGTAACCAGCCGATAAACTACTGAATGTAGCGGAATTTATTGACTCTAGGTTAAAGTTTCATACGATAAAAATCGGTGGCACACCATCCATCACCATGGCAAACAAGCTGAGGTTTTTAAGCTGTAGTTTTCGAACTGGAAGACTTCTTCAGGAAATTAGTTATGCTTTCTTGCCCTAATGGCTAAACCTTCAGCAACAATACCCCATTTCTGATGGACATTTGGTGTGTTCCTTTGATGGATTCTCCAAGTGATGCGCTTTTTGAGAGGTTGTTTTCTATAGGGACAACACAGCGAGCACATGGAGGTTTTTACTCTGTTTGATGACGAATTGCAGCTTTGCCAAGACATATGATCTCTTCCTTCCACCTAACCCAGGCCACAAAAATGAAATCGACGTGGCTCTGGACGCAAGCGCGTCGGAGAGGTTCCAGTAATTGTCGACTGTTTTGAGATCCCAAATACTGTGGATAAGAACGACGATTGCGAAAGTGAGATGAGTAGTCGCTGAAACCCGAGGTTAGTTTCGGGGGTGAAACACGACTTCCAAAGTGAAGCATATTGTTGGTCTTCATGTGAAAACTGAATGTTGACGCTGGAAATTCCAGGGAATGGAGTCCGATTTTACTGCAGTCAGTTTAGTCTTCTTTCTCTCCATGTGGGTTTCTTCAAGTTATCACAAGTTATAATGTATATATATATAAGATAATATAATAATATATATAATATAATAATAATAATATAATAATGTATAATAATGATATAATAATATATATATAATAATATATAATATAATACAGGGTGTCTCATAATAGACGCAAAATTTGATTGGGTGAGTAAACGTAGCCAATCAGAAGAATTTTTTATTATTAGTAGCCACATAAAGGAGGTTTTGTCTGCAAGTGTTGGCATTTTTTTCTGTTTACGATGGATGTCGGTACGCGTATTGAAATCGTAAAACTCTATTATTCCCTTGGTGAAAGCGCCACCGCTGCACTTGGTGGTTACAAAACCAAACATGGTCTCATCATAGATCCTTTCACCATGTCGACCATTACACGCTTGATTGCGAAATCTGAGTCCACTGGATCTGTATTGGATTTTCCTGGCAAGGGGAGAAGGTCTCTGAGTGATGAAAGAGCGCCCATTGTACAGAATGCCGTCGAGCAACTTCAGTCCCAGATCACCATGGCATCTTCGTCAATAACTCAGGTGGCTCAGCTGACTGGCATTCCCCGCGCCAGCATGCATCGTATTATGAGACGCATGTTATCCCGCAACTCAAGCAGCACAAGAAGTCATCGACCGTCTTTCAACAAGATGGCACTCTACCCCACTACTTAAACCAACTGAGAACTTACCTCCGAGAGCAATTTTCTGATGAGAGAGTCACTGCTCGTAGATTTCCAAACTTTTGGACCGCAAGGTCACCCAATCTCACAACTCTAAATTATTGGTTTTGGGGAATGATCAAGGCTCGCGTATATCATGAAAAAAAACCGAAGAATTTGGTGGAGTTAAGAGCAAGAATTGAAGAGGAGTGTGCACGAGTGACGCTTGAAGAAGTTAAACATGCTGTGTCTCACATCTCATACCGCCTCCAACCTGTTATAGGAAAAAGGGGCAGTTTTTTCAACATTTTTTGGAATGCCAGCTAATTTTTAGTAGACCTCCATAATATATGTATGTTTATATAAAAAATAATAAAGGTTTAAATCGGTGTTAAAGTTTAACGTGGATATTATTTTTGGCGTCTATTATGGGACACCCTGTATAATATAATATATAATGTATTAAATATAAACCGTCAGAGAACTTTTTGGAAACTCTTGTGTACCGATAATTGATTCGTTGTTGTTTTTACCAAATACCAACACATAATTCACACCTAGTCCTTTACAGATTTTGTAGCTACACTCACCTCATGCGATAGGATGCCAGTAGCCAAAATTTGACCGGTCGCACATCCTAATTGTTAGAGACCGTTGCCCCGCGCGGAGACACAAAGCGGCAACCGAAAAAATAAACTCACTTTTCTGCTGAGAAGCTGGTTGAATATCAACCCAGAGGAACATGCGTAGAAAGACGCAGATCACAATTTGGTCAATTCACGTGCATTCAAAGCGCATCACACAAGCGGTGAGTTTATCAACTCCAAGTTGACGGCAAGCGATGTTCAAAATTCGATAAATTAACACATGTTTTGTAGTACATACAAAGAATTGTGCATATTCTTAGCCTCCCTGCATGATTGCGGCAATGCGAGGTCAACTTACCGACATTTTCAAATTGCTCACGCTCGTGCACGATCGATAGTTGGTCTTTCTTTTTTGCTCCACACACGAATATCAACTAACAGGAGAAAAGACAGGGATAATCAGTTTATTTCTTACACAAACACCAGTTCTAATTCCGTCCACCGACATGCCGAATGCGCACAGTTTACATTGATGAATTCAATGTTACTTCTCACTGCGCACCTCACGCGGCGAGCGTAATGGCACATTTCTCCTTTGGTTACTGCTTGTAACAAATTTTTACCTTTGGACCACGAGACACTTATGCAGTTTGGTATTTTCGATCGGACGATCGATGCCTAGCGCATGTTTATTGAGAACTGTCCTGGTTGGATTACTGTACAATTGGTGAGAAATTTGACTGACAACAATTTGTTTTTTCGATTCCACTTACACAAGCTCACATCCCTGACATTTTTGTTTCTTCGCCCCCTCAGAAAGTCAGATCGAGGCATCGAATTTGCTGTCGAGTTTTGAAGATTTGATTTCAAATCGGTGAAATAAATGATACGCATCCTGCACGCACAAAAATGTTCGTTTAACGGCAGTAAAGTGTTACTTGGTAAGGTGCTGAGCCCAGAAACTCTTTACAAATCTGACACCTTGCGTGAACGTGTTATGTTGCACTCGAGGACAGGCGCTTGGACCGCTCTACTGTTAATAAATGATTGCCTCCACGGAGTTTGTACTCAATACCAAGCTCTATAGTGCACTTACAGTTCGTTCGCTCACTCCGGGCACATTGTTTTTACACGTTTCAACTAATCACATGACTCTCTTTGCACACAGTCTCTCCCGAAGCCTTACATTGCGATTTCATTGCTTGCCTTCTACGACCAGCCACAACGCGCGTTGGTTGCCGAGAAAATTACAAATCCACCTGTTGCAGTATCACAGAATTCCAACACACAATTTTACTGAGGTATGAGGTTGGATAAGTCATTTTAATTTGAATTACAGAAAGAAGGTTGAAAAACGATAAAATTGTGACAAAGAGGTTTTTGAATGCCTACTAGGACTTATCAGCAGGGCGCCGAACAAAACAAGGCCCTCAGTGTGAGAATTGTGTACCCTTTTGAGTAACTGCGTTGAGCATGAAATTCCGTTTCCAAGAATCAAGAGGCGTTTTCGTTTCCCCCTTCAAAAGTGATACAGTCGCGTTCGAGGGACGTTCAGGATCATTCAGAAGGCTTGTTGTCTAAAATAAACCAACTACGACAGTGAGTGTTTCTACTCCACTAGTTTGTTATGCGTTCAGCTACTGAATATCTTGTTCCAAACATTTTGCGTTTGTTTTGAGTTCGTTCACTTACTTGGATGTACACTGTCCATGAGAGATAGCTAGCCCTAAATGCTCCTTGGTCTCCACGTCGTAAGTGAAGAAGACAAGTTTTTGGCAATCTATCGAGTTGGCGGTAGGTTGCATGTGTTTGTAAAATAGTATGTGACTGCTCGCTGTTCTGTCATTTTATGCTGAGGTGGCCATCCTTAGTTAGGGAACTGTTAGTCCGATTGCTAAGTAGCTGGATTGACAGGCTTTGTCGTTCAGACGACACCCAGGTCGCATGATTTTTTGGGGGTCGAACTGATTTACCTTGAAGAATTGGAGTGAAATCGCTTCGTTGCTAAACAAGGCGTTATCGTTTCAATAAGCCACAATTTCCCATAGTTGTTTGCAACACAAGAGGTCCGTTTACAATAAAGTTGAGAGGATAGGAAAAATAAAACAGGAACATAGTTTTCCTACTGCTGAAATCATTTGGCCGACCGACCTGTAAACCTGAATCGTTAATTCGCATGGAATTCCATGCCCCTTTTTGCCTGGTAATCCCCTCGGGATACAGAGCTTGTCACTTGGTTTACTGCTGTAAAGACCAAACTCTCAATTTTGCGTATAGTTGCATCATTTCAGTAATGTATGGCAAGGGGATTTCTGCGTCAGATAATGGGTCCTTATGCAAATGGTATCATCATATTTGCTAAACAGGCCGTACTAGTCATAGCTTTGCTGAATGGTCACCACCTTTTTTGACCGCCGCTTTCGGAGGGCACCGGAAGCCATCGTAATAGTCGATCAACAGACCGAAATCACTGGTGCATTGAACCTTTTTCTAGATTTCCATTTTGCGGAACCCAAAAGTAATTTACTCTCTACAACATGAAACTGATTCTTCGAGAGCACCACACCAACGCAGAGAGTCGTGTCGACGTCCTCTGATGACGTCGTTTCTTCATTGGAGCCCTATTGGAAAGGCGAGAAACATGTTAATAAGCCGGAATTTCGCCCGTATCCATCAAGCTATTATGTTTTGTTCGCCGGGTTTTACCTCCTACCTAGTGATAAATGACTGGCGGCTTGGGGAGAACCTACCACCTGCTCTCTGGCTTCTACACACGTTTCTAGTCCTACGGTCTATAGCGGTTAGGCATATAAATTTATCCACCAAATTATTACCAATATAAACATATTATTATCTACCTAATTTACGTATTTGAAACCGCCGGAAACGATGTAACCCGGTGAGCGAGGAACAGCTGGGAGTGGACTGTGCAGATGAGAAGGTCGGGAACAACTGATAAGTAAAACCACGCAAGATATAGTTCATCGACTGCAGTGTGGGAAAAGAAATCTGGGAAACAACGGGTTTGCATGAAATACGAAGTTTTCTCTAAGTGTGATCGACCAATCAAATCCACTAAATAAATTGTCCGCCATTTTCCTCTCATCGCTAGTAAACGAAGACGACTTAAGTATAGTCGGACGGGCCTTCCTCCACGATTACATAAACAAGTTCTGTTCAGCCAAATATCCTCATTCTTCTCGAAAAAACAAGACAATCTTTTCGCCTACCCTGTCAACTAATGATAAATTTGTAACATCATTTGTGGAGCACATCGCGTTGCGTGTCGCAAAATCAATTGATCTAGTTGGAATATTGCTCACGGGCAAAGTAGTTTAGGTTCTGATATGTATGCGTCTATCAAGTTTGAATCTGAAGATCTAGGGGTTTCCTAGGCTCCCCAAAACATCCAGCTCTCACCATAAATTTCACATAACTTCAAGCCGTGAAAGCACAAATTCAGGAGGGCCTCGCCATCAAATTTGAATCTTTCAGTGTTACTTGCCTGGTGACACGTTTGAAAGTTCAATGTCTTACATCTACGTATGTGCAGATAAGTCCAACCTCTGGGCTTAGTCGTGACACATCACGTCAACAACACCCAGACACACGATCAACCAGTCCAGCAACACTTGAGTTGCATTATCTGGACGGAATGTTCGTGTACCTTGAAGTAGAAAGGCGCTCACTTCCGTAGTTTGTTATGTTCTGTGCCAACGTTCGAAGGCCGTAATTACGAAATACTGCTTAGTGATGTAAAATGCAAAGAATAACAAAAACTGGAAGTTTTCAGCCAGCAGCTTTGTGGATGCGGGCCGCTGCTGACTTGTAAGAACACAAAAAACTTATAGTTCTAATGAGTATCCCGATGTGCAATGTTTGCACTGTCTCCGTTCCAATTATCTCGATTCAGGGTTATTGATTTTTGAATATATACGCCAGAAAAAGTTTCAAAACCAAAAATAATATTCTATTTTACTTATCTGGTGTTAGTCTACTGGAGAAAAATCCTTTGCCTAGAAAACAACACAAGGCGTTGATTGATTACTTGTCAGTATACTTCACCATCTGATGACGGAGAGCACCACGTGAGACTCTATTGTGATTGTTTCTCAGCGAATTTCTTTGTTATATTCAGCTACTATAGAAAATATATATCACGGGGCAAATGAGTATGTCGATTCGCTCTTGAAGGGATATATTTACACTCTATGTGCAGTAATCCGTTCCACTCACGGTTGACCCCTTTGTACGCATCTGTTGGACTCGAACAACTTCTATCGAATGCATAAACACTTGGAAGTAATGCGTCCATCTCCGACTTCTATGATAAAACGGCAACACTCTAAAGCTGTTGAACTCATTTTGCAATCTTTCAAAACGTTAATCCCTTCAAAGATGACCACTGTCACCCCAAAAACTATAACGTGGAGTTGCACCACAAACTCTCGTTTGGATCCAGGCTACTGCACAGTCCTATCGCATTCGGATTCACTCAGTTTTTTGCGCTATGTCCAAAGCGGAACACATCTGGTGTCAAGGATGTCTACGCATACACAATTTACTCAAGTGATGCGAGAAGCCGTTGTTCCCTCAAGCTCCAGAGTCCCAAATCATGATCCGTTGGTCGTAAAACAAAACTAGCTGTTTGATTCGTGACGCGCACCTACCAGGAGAGATAGGCTCCTAGTACTGACTATATTCAGTGTGTCCCGTAAACTGGTCCCTGTTGAAAGGATCAGTAGACACTTGCGCAGAACAAATGTGTGAATGGGTTCAGTCTCCTCAGGCGACTATTTGAAGGGAACAAAGGTTGATAGAGCATTTCTCAACTCTGAACAGCATCTTCAGATTATTATGAACGCCAAGTGCTTTTGATACACAGTCTCTTATAGGAGAGGCCGAGCCACCACTTTGGTAAACGAGGGACCGACAGATGGCATTTGCATAGAGGTAAACTGCAGCATCCAAATGAGGAGGGTACTTTTAGTTTGTACTATTCTTCAGACAGCCAAATGGTATAAATTTACACATGAGCCCAACGCATGAAGTTAGTATTCCGGTAATCATTAAGATGGTGTTTTGCGCCACGAGAAGGTGGGAGATGGTAGCCTTCTAAAAAGATACCCATTCCAAGACTATCCTAAGTGAGGAATGGCCTGGTCTCCATCGTCATGACTATTGCATGTTGCTAACTGGCTGTCTCTTTGGTTTATCAAAATAATAGTTTGAATTGTCCTGGCCATGAGTTCAATGGGCGCTTGGCGGCGCTATCGTCCAAAACACCGTCCATGTACATCTTTGGTTTTTTACGGTGGACATGTGCATCGTAGTTATAAGTTCGTGTATACAAAGCTGGAAGGTCTAAGCCTGTTTACTGATTATCAGTCAATAAGCGTTTGAGCATGCGCAACCATACTGCACCTAATTTGGTTTCCTGAACTGGGTCTTGATGCGACTTTAATGAATGCATAATGTCCCATCATGACAGCATCCTACGTTGAGTGTCTGGTAATGAATGCCTTCCGTTTTTGTAACGCACTGAACTGTTTTAACTGCACCAGTCGCTTTAGAGTCAGATCCTTGCTTGAAGGGAAATTGTGCTGTTGTACAAAACATCCCTAGATATATATAATATCAGCGACAAACGTGTTGCTGACATGTACCCAAGCATTTGAAAATGTCTGCAATTCCAGTCCTAACAAAGGACCTAGATTGTTGGTAATGTGCGGAATAGTCGAAGTATGAATCTATACCCTCAGTGGACAATCGGTATTGGAGTGTGAAAACGAAACGCGCGATGCTTTGTTAGCTGAAGTAATGAAATTCTCAAGCCTGTGATCTTTCTTCGGGTGCATCACCTGTTACGTGGTGTATTTCAGAAAATGACCTTTCAATGCTCCACATGAGAAAGACCTCTAGTCAGGGGTCGTTTGCTTGATGGATGTTTAGAGTACGAGGCTGCCCTAAGAAGTCTCCGTTCTGCCGCCCACGCAGACAAAAAATCGATAAGCCAAGACGTTCGGGAATTGCTGACCTGCACGTAAATTCGCTGAATTTCTCAGGTTTGGTATGAATTTTTTTTTGGTAAGTGAATTACCAGCTTTCTGATAATTAGGAAGGAATGGTAACTTGGAAAACCTGGAGACAAATTTTCCATTCTGGATGGGAAGGAAAGGTTCGTCAAAACTATCAACTTCCGGCACAATCTCAGTGCTTCCAGTAAGAAGTGGACAATGTTCTGAAACTTTGTTAATAATCAAGTGTCTAAGGATCTAATCTCGCATTTCAAAGTGAAGTCTGCCTATCTGGGGCCGCCCTTTTACATGTTATCAAAGTTGGAATAACAACTGCCACAAAATACGGAACAGTACGGAACCCTCTAGTGCACCCATTGTTGGCTTCGAAAGGCAAATGGAAATTCTGGACCTTGATATTTCTTGAAACATGATGTCGGCGGGCGGTTGACTGCAAGAAATAACTTTCAGGAAGGTTTTTCTGACAATTTTTGAAGTCCCTCTGGGTTTCTGTCACAATCGCTTGCCAATTCACTCCACAAGGACGGTCTGGTAGGTTCGCTTTGCAGAACGAAGTGTGAAAGGCCAACCGCATCAACAAGGGAACATCGTAACATATAAGTTATTCATGCGGTTTGCTTAGAATCAATAGCTGTAATCTCAGATCTATGTTCGTACGTACCACAAATTTGGTGTACTGTAACACTCTCACAAACTTTGGCCATTACAAAGAGGAGTTTGCAGGCTAAAACACTGTCGAGTCACTGGATACCGCAGTCCATAACGGCATCAGTCGTTCGATAACCGTGCTAACAGAGTACACATATCCAATTTCATAAACCCATCCATATCTTTTCTCATCGCTTCGGACTATCCGATTTCTCTCTTTTGACCCCTCAGGATGGCTCAGTGGTTAGATCACGGGTTTACTGATCAGAAGGTCCGTGGTTCGAATCCGACCTCTGCCTCTCGAATTCCCCTGTCTAGGTTTAGGAAATCTGGCGGTATCCAAGCCCTCGTGCTTTCTTTGGGTGACACGGCAGCTAGGCACCAAAGGGGTGAACGATTATCTTTTTTAAATTTTTACTCTTTCAAATACAGGCCTTGAAAATTCCACGGTTTTCACCTTCACCGACAAGGCGCACAAGTATTAATCCTTTCAGTACTAGTGCTGAATAAATCACTCAAATTTGATGGGACTCCAGGTTCCAAACTTCACAGGCAATGGACAGGTCAAACCTGCAAGACAAAACCCGTAGGTGGTTGCACGGTTACCATATTTCATGTTTATATCACTCTCGTTTGAACAGTCGGAGCAACGTGGGTGTGACGTTGACTTGAATTCAGACGAAAACGGCATGATATGGTAACCAGGTGTTCGACGCGGTCAACGTTTTCCAATTTTACCCGCACCTTTTGCACCTGTTTGAAAACCCCAACCGAGTTTTGACCGGTAGGAAATGTTTGTATGTGAGAATTTCTTGAACGATTTCAACTGCTAGTTGCATGCATTCACACTTGCTAGGGACGTCATATGCACCCAAGAAGTTGATTAAAAAAACCCATTAATGCTGCATCAGTCCCTTGCACGCGTGACTCAACACGCGCCGTTCTTTATATTCCTCACTCTGATCATAAGTATGAAGCGGCACTCACACACAGATAAACACGAAACAAACGCATGGGAGCGGTTGCATCATATCAGTGAATATGGTTACATCTATCGACTCCAAAATGTAAGCGGTTCAATGAAAGAACCTTGGTGTGGTGAATGGAAGAAACACTGATTCTCCACCCTCCTAAATATCTGCAACTCCAGCTCGTGCGATGAAACCAGTAAGCTTTGTATCCTGCAAGTTCATGGCGAAACTCGGATCTTTTCCAGATAAGCCCCGCCACTTTTTCCCAGCCCCAATTTAAAGTACGCACACAACCTTGACCTATTTTTGATGAAACCAATTCCTTATCCGCATCTAGGCTCATTTTGTGAAAAAATTTTCTCCGTTCGGACGTAAACTCGTAAATGAACTTTCCGACGCTTTCAACTCTCGTTCATGACAAGGAGACGGCAATACGTTTTTTGCAAAGCCACGGAGTGATCCATCAGCAACGTTTATGCAACAATGGCCACCAAATGACACTTTCAACTGTTTCTGACAGGTGGAGGTCTAATGCCCGACTGTGTCGGCAAGAAGTCGGCCTTCGAAAGGGAACTTGCTTGAGCGGTCTAGGATGGAGTTTAGGACAGTAATTCTAGTCATTTATTGCTGGTCCAAAAATTTGGCGGCTTTTGCAGACTCCTACAGTTATCGGCGGCCCAGGTCTACACGTCGAGATCGATGAAACGCTGATATCTCGCCGTAAGAACCACGCAGGGCGAGTTCTTCCCCAGTAGTGGATTTTCGGAGGGATCTGCCGGGAAACTAAAGAGGTGTTCATGTATGCAGTGCCACATTGAACTGCGACCACTTTGATGGACACAATCCAAGCCTGCATCGCTCCCGGCACAATCATCATCTCCGATATGTGGGCATCATACCAAGGAATTGAAACAATGACTGACATGAATTATACTCATAAAACGGTTAATCATGCAGAAAACTTTGTGGATCCAACGACTGGAGCTCACACACAAACCATCGAATCTCTCTGGCACGTCTACAAGACGCAGAATAAACACCAATGCGGCACACACCGATGTTTAATGGACAGCTACTTGTGTGAGTTCGTTTGGAGGCAAAAGTACCGAAAAACGGACGTTCTCATGCAAATTATTAATGACATGTCCCAATTTCGCCCTCTTCAATAAAAACTAAAAGTGAAAATTTCATATCCTCTTTTTTCTAACCTTTTCTGGGTGGCGGGAATTAATTTTTTGGCGGGGCTTATCTTGAAAAGATCCCAAATCTCATAAACATATGCGGATTGGCAAAGCTGTTTTCTCATACACAGATTTCTTATCCAGTTGTTATGTTTTCACGTCGCACAATAAAATTCTGATATGTTTGGGATAAGGCCCTGACCAGATCGCTCAAATCTCAGCCACAGGGATTTTCTCTTGGAACTTTAACGAGAAGAAACGAGGCCGTCGATATATCCAGTATTCAGTATTTTGGGACTTCTCTCCTGTGCACAATTCGGGTTCTAACCGCTTGCATGTTTGGTGGGTCTGAGTTGTGTTAATGTTGTTCTTAATACCCGCAAAGGACCGTCCAACTTCAGTCGAAATTTGTGAAAACCAATGTCATTTAGTGCACGGAATATCCTTCTTTTGAATAAGTGATAAACGTAACTTTTCTAATCAAAGGAACACTACTCATAAGGTTGCTGGAAGCTGTTTGACAGCCCACGAGACCCCCAGACGGCACGCAGCGGACTCTTGTTGCATTCGAGTGACGAAAACTAAGTAGAACAACAATCCGAATAGAGCAAAAACAGAAAACACACTTTCCTGTGACATAGATGACGCTTCAAAGCATATCAACCTGGAGACAGAGCAATCGGTTTCGCTTCATCCGCATCCCATTCGGACGCAGTTTATTTGCAAAACATGTATACTCAAGTTTACTGCGAGCTATTTTTTTTGTAAACTGGGAAGGATTTTATTGTTTGTCTTCCATCAGGCCATGTGGTTTAACTCTCAACAAGATAGTTTAGCCACCAAGGGAGTTCTACTGTTCTCACGTTTCACTCGGGCACAGTGGTGAACTCAGATCCGGTTGGTTGTTTAGCCGATGGCAACAGGTAAACAAGTGTTTTGATTACTATCATTAGAGGAATGGAAATGCGCCTAAAGTTCCTATTAAAATGAACAAAATAATGTGTTTGCACCTAACGTAGGTGGCGAGATGTGTCCACAATCTAGATTCCATGGTAGTTTAGGTGAGAACTGGACGTGGCAAACATCGTTTTATGTTATGTGCATGTACCAAACTGTAGGTTAGATAAATGGATAGCTGTGAAATCGTTAGAGAATTCAACTTTGAAAAAACCGAGCCAATCAGCTGGCCGAAAATTACCACCATTCCCAGCTGGTCACCGAAAGTGGGACATTTCCAAGCATGCTGTTGATCTAGCGTAGTTTCGAGATTTTTACGAGAATCCTATTCAATTTGTCAAACGATCACACTTATCGGGCTTTAAAATGTCGAACTGTATTGGTTCTACTAGGTGTACATTTTGTTATTTGGAAAAAATCTTTCTATTAGGCATAAATGTGATCGGAGTTTTTTTCAAAATCAATATAAGGCACAACCTCGTGAATTTCGACACATTTTGGTCAGCAAATTCATCGGATGGAATTCCCGTAGTCTCCGTACAGGCTAGTGCACTTTGCACCAGGTGACGCAAACATACTTGCCAAGAACAGGCACCGCGTATGCAAAACCACAGTTGAAAAGCCATGAGAATGACTGTGAATTCACATGTGTAGTGGACGTGTACCAAAGTCAAAACAATGTAAACTACAACAAGGCTAGGTCTTGAAGTGATTGAGCACGCCTCGGAGAACTATCGATCAGACCGCATGGCTAATTCATTCAGAGTTTTCCGCAGTTTTCTGGTGCTCGGAATCTGAATCTATTAGTCTGGTTGCCGAGACAACCAGTCTGTCACAACATGGTCTTCATGAACCTGCGTAGGAAGAATGTTTTACTTGTCGTTCGGTTTTAGAGGTCCCAAAAGTTGCTTCAAAATGTACACAGATGACATGGGATTCGGAATGTTCAACACAACTGAGGCCATGCTCAGCGCGCACACACACACACACAGTGCGCAGGATTGCGGCGGAACCCACCGTGTGTGTTAGTTGACGCACGCGGATGTGACTGACTGATCAAGTTTGAATAATTCTGCAACAGGCAGCAGGTGTGCATTATCCCATAATTTCTGGATCGTATCCACAGATGGCGCTAATTGTTTCACCGCTGTTTATGGGATTCCACCCGATAGATCGCCAGCCGGTCAACACTGGCAAACTACTCGGTCACAAAACATTCTCAATTCCTAAATGAGAGGACATAATATGAGCGAAAAGTTGACGTGTGTCATGTTATAATCTTTTTGAGAAATTAACACATTATAGAGAACAATTTTGACGCTTAGTCGAAGTAACTGTAGAACTCGCAGCTGGCAGTTTCTTCTCTACCCTCAACCACAGTGAGTAGACATTATTTTTTTGTTGACAGAGATAGTGAGTATCTTAGATGGAAAAAACCGGCGCGAAAGTTGTGAATCTTCTGTGGTTGATAAGAAAACGTCTGGCCCCGTCTACCTCAATGACTGTGCGAAAAATTCCTTTGAGGAAAGGCTAGCTTTATCGGATGAAAATACGCCTAGTTCTTCTGAACTTTGGACCATTTCAGGTAATCTGAAAACACTTACCACGTAGACGTTGCATCCAGTGTGAAGCAGAACGGGCAAAGTTGATTGGCTTGCGCGGTAATCGCCAAAATCATTCATGCGTTTGGCATTGAGGGAGATTTGATAACTTTGCTGCTGCTAGTGGAAAATACATCCGCGCGTGCAGCATGAAACGGCGAGAATGAGGCGTCGGTACTGCACTGATTATAGCAGTTTTGATATGGAACCGCCGCATTGTCCACCTGCTTGCTTTCGTTCGATGTATCGGGTCGAGCAGTTCTTGACATGAGCTTTGTGAAAACAATCTTCGTAAAAAGTCCTACTTCATCTATAATCCATCGCTGATAAGTGTTTACTGCCGCGCCATAGGTGGTGAATGAGATTCCGTTAGACTTCATCGATCCATGTCAGACCGCGGCACACACACACACCCCAATCCGTCAGTATCATGTCAAGAATGGGCAGTTGATCTTCCTTGTTCGGGGTGGGTACGTGTGAGAAATTTGTCTCGACAAACCTCAGAATGGACGTAGAAGAAACGCACACACAAAAGTGTCGTCAAATTATTTGTGATAACACAAGGTGACTAATCACATGAGATTGCATGAAATTCTTCCGATTGATCGCGACATTCCTCGGCTGCACACATTCCATTGAAGCTGAGAATATGCGTCTCGCAAAATCCAAAATGTTACAGTTTTGCGAAGTGACCAGACCAACCCTCGGCCTTGCCTACGGGCGCTCCCCCCATATCCCTTTCCAATGACCCATCATTGTCCCTCGCATTTGGTCTTTTTACTGGAAGATGCTTTTGACTTTATCTTGCATCACTTTTTAGGCAAAAAAACAAAACTAAATCCTTTATCTGGCTTTGCAGTGGCAACAGCAGCTAGTTCTGGTGCATTTTTTTATGTCGCCCGATAAGTAGTTCATTGATTTCCGGTTTAGATATTAAATAATGACTAGTGGTTTTAAAGGAGATTGCATCTCGTCAGTTTGGTGGAGTAACTGTTCGAAATGAGTTCCAACATCTAGTGGACTGTCGCCTGGGCATTGTTTATGCAGTATTTATGTAGTCTGAACAAAACCGGCGAGCAATGGCTCACTTCATTGTTTGAGTTGAGTTCAAACAGGCCGGCTTTGGGCTACGAATGAATACAACAGGGAAGAGGGAGCAACCATGAATTCATTTCGCTGGATGCCAAACAAATGCTGAGCTTAACTAATAATTCTGAAAATCAAACGTCAAACGAAAACAAGCAATCTGCAGGATTACTCGACCTTGATCGTCCAAGCACGTCTGCATTTTTTTACCCAAAGCCTGAGGTCACGTTGTACACCTGATGATACCTACATTACTGATCTTGTGTGTTGACGTTTGAACTTCTACGCATTGGTTCTCGCAGCGTCCGTTGTCTTTCACCTGCTACTTTTCAGTTGTTTATCGCGCCGTCGCAGTCACATGAGTTCCGGAAGCGCTTCGCCAATTAGCGGGATTATCACGGTTGTGTAAAATGAATTCCTGTTTCTAAGTTCGTCCTTCGTTGTTCCACCAAATCATATCTTCCACTACTTGAGAGCACATCGGGATGCGTTTCACGGTTCTAGACCAGTCTTCAAGGCTCTCCTGTAAAGGTAACCGGAAACCAACCCCACCAAATACAACTTTTTTTTATCGATTCAGGTGTAATCTCTCTACTTTATCTAACGTAGATCAGGACTGAAATACCTGGCTTTTGAAAAAGTTTATGCATGTCCACAAAATTTGAACGTTTAAAAGTGGATTGCATGAACATTAAGCGAACAAGAAATGAGAATATACAGCATACAGTGTCAAATCTAAATTATTCACGAGTTTAGATAACTAAAATTGCACAACTCGCACCTGCTAGGCATTTATTGATCATGGCTTCAGTTCTGCTTCCTGAAACTCACTGAATATGTGCTGCTTCAACTGGAAAACGACGCTTGTAATCAATTGTAACAAGGAATTTTTGTTAGGTCATGAACAAGAGTAATGTCTTGGGTATGTGTTTACAATTAGAACAAAATATTTCGCTCGTATGCAGAGTTATTCAAAATACTTCCAGCAGTGCGAGATTACTTACAGGCGCTCGGAAGGAACAAAGACATTCCGTTGATTATACATCATTCAGCGTTCTTTTGAACTGTTTAATCTCTAGAGTTGCCACCACACTGGAAACTGACACATTTTGTTCTGCCTAGCAACGTAGTACGCTTTGAAGTATGCTTTGAACATTGTTCGTCGGAAGGCGTTGTCAATGTAATACCGTGACCATTTCCTATCGTGCTTGATCAGTTGTTTTGCTCTGAAGAAGGACAGTGTACGTCAGTTGGGGGGAAGTGTGGCATCGTTTTTTCGTTTGGATTTGTAAAACTTTTTTGTGTACCATTGTTTATGATGTTAACAATAGGCGCTAGGTCCGTATTGCTACGGAAAGACTACCCATAGGAGGAATTGACAGAGTGGATTCATTTGACGTCTTCCAGGAGATGTGGGGCGTGAAAATAACTCGCATTTACCTAGGTGTTTTGTCAAGCAAGAAAACTGCTTCTTCCCAGCTAAGCTTTCCCAACCCACTGCTAATACATGTGGCAGCGGGAGCTGTGTCACAAATCCACACGTCCGTACCGCTCGATTAAACAGTGAACTACATAGAACAAGGAGAAAGGTGTCATGCGGATTAGCTCAAAGTACGTGGCAATACCTCTTTGAATTAAGACCTATATCATCTAGGAAGGAAACCACTCAGTTGCATAAAGTGATCTTGGAAAGTTTTTGCGTAACCTTATGATGACGCAGTAAGATTTGGCGGCAACACAGACAGAGAGAGAGTGCTTGTCCACCCAGAGGGAATCAAGCATAGTAGCGAGATCGGCCTGTTCTTCTGTCTGCTTTGGTGTGCGAATATTACATATTGTTGTTTCGCGGTAATTTTCTTTGAAAGATTTATTTATTGCGCGTGGTGGGATCCCGCCAGGAAGCTCATGCCTAAACAGGAAGACAATTAGGGCCCTCGGCCGATTTTTGGCTCAAAAGCCATAAAACAAGGTAGCAAATGGCTGCCAGAAAACTACTACAGTGTTCTGGGCTTCGTATGAAACAAGGCGCTATGTTCCAACCCCTAACCTGCTGGCTCAGTAGACTGTGTTTGTTGGACATCTAACTAGAAAAAAGTTTGTATGAGAATCTCTGTGGTGATCGGAATGAAATAACCCAGTATTGACCAATGGGTCCTTCAGGTATACGAACAGCTACATCACGATATCTCCTTGTTTGGAAACTATGTAACCGCCGGCTAAGGGAGGAGAAAATTGCCACCCAACCGTGAGCTGACAAAGTCCTCTAGACTGGTGGCGAAATGTTCGTAACCCACTTGATAAGCTCTGCGAAAATGTCGATAACCATGCATGAGTAACTCCACTAGTTCAATTCAGCTTTTTGTCTGTTTTGCAATCTGGCTAACTGCAAACGCTTACACCCAACGTCACTCGAGTGTGACCGAATATATGATGCAGACACAACATTCGACCACGAAAAACGACTGATTCTGGTACCTTAGTGCCGATAAAAAGTGCAAAACTCGCGTAAATGTGGGAGGCTAGTTGGGCGGCCTTTAGACTCAACGCGAAATGTCAATTATTGCCGCCGAAAGGTGACAAATTTAGATAGAAAACGGCGAAAGAGTGTTTCAAACTTTTGTACACAGGCTGCTGATTACAGATTCCGCAGTTGCGCACTGAAAGGTGGATTGTTTTGATTCATAGTCTGTCCGAAACTTTGTGACAAACAATCGGCATTCTGAAAGCAGTATAAGAGTTGCTCATAAGAGAGACAAGCAATTCTCGCCACCTATTGTGCACAGGTTGCATCTGAGTGAATTCACGATGAAATTACCGATTTCTTCTTCACTTTTTTTCTAAAACCAGGATCAGACACCCCAATTGAACATTCTTGAAAGCTACCAAATCTCCGCGCACTGACATTACTTTACAAGTGGCTCAGAGGATGAATAATTTGGCAAGAAGAATGATACGTCTAGCTGAGAAGTAATCAATTTAGGAGAGAGCTAACACGTGACCACGAGCTATGGTTTCCGTGAGTAATGGAGAGAGCTAATCACACTGCCGTTCGGACGCTTTTGGCTGAAAGGTTAGGTGCTCAGTCTAGTAGTGGGGAATCCTCGGGTTCGAGTCTCTCTGGAGTTTTGTGAGGCACCAAATGCTGATGACAATTGTTCACTGGATCTGGGCTTTTCAGGATCGGCTGGCGTCAATGACAGGACAAAATCTCTATTGGTAAGGAAAGGCGTGCTAATAGGAGTTTCTCTACCTGGATCTAGACATTATGCTGTAAGTGATGCTCATCCATGCTGAAGCAATGTAGCGATCAAACATGATATGTGGTGTAACGGTGGATACTACTGATGAGACATGCGAGTAGCATGTTTTCTCGTAGATCCGCTTCGCGTCTCTTGAAAAGTGAGATCTATTACGGAATTTGTGGAGTCGCTTTGTAGCATTTGCTTGCATTTTAGTAACAGTCGATGAATATCCAGGAAAGTTTAGGAAGACGCGTTCCAGGAGAAGATGGATATTCAGTTTTGTAAACAAGATGCATATGAGAGTTTTGCTCACCTGTCCAATAGTCTGTAACTATTAAGTTGGTGTTTCTCTAAAGGACAACTCTGCAGCGAAGGCATTCTTCCTTTTCATTGCTAATACTACTGAAATGCCGCAACTGCAGTTGTACCTGTTCCAGTAGCTATAGCTATACCGGCGGATACTACTGATGGGTAACGGTAGTATGTGGTTTTCTCGTAATTCCGCCTCACGTCTAATGGAAGGTGGGGTTTATTACGGAACTTGTGGAACTGGTTTGCAGCGTCCGTTTACATTTGCGTGCTAGTCAGCGAATATTCACGAAAGTTCAATAGGATGCATGAGGATGTTCAGTTTTTTAAAACAAGGTGCATATGAGACGTTTACTTTTCTGTCCAATAGTTTGTGTGGTTTAGTTGATGTTCACCGATAAGGGTCTCCGCAGCGAAGGGCTTTTCTCCTTTCACCAGTAGCCATAGCTTCCCAGTGCACACTGGATAAGCTGCAGGATAAAATTTGTCAGTGTGTCTATGACGTCCACTCTGTGCCAGGCCATCGGAGTAAACAGCAGAGAGGTTTACGTGACTATTCTACCTCGTCGGGTGGAAAACTGCGTGTGGATATGATTCTTCACACGGAGACAAAAATTAGTGACAGAATAACCCGTGTTATACATGAAGGTAATCTTGGGCAAAACAACTGAACTATGCGCACTTAAAATGGCTCGGTTACCTAACAGAATGTTCAATCAGCAAACAAAACAATATGTACGGAGGTGCAAAGAATACCTGACAAATCGCAAGCTTTTGGGCAATAAAGATGTGCTTCAGGCAGCAGTTTGTCAACAGATACATTCTGACTGATTCAGTCATCTCTGGATATCTCTCTGCCGCTGATCCGTAAGTTTTCCATCACCACCCTGGACCACTAAGTATTGTCGCTTAACACACTAGTAAAAAAAATCTGATCAAAAGATAATTTCCGTTTCAGATATGCCCATCAGTGACTAGTGGCTTTCATTCATGCACCGCTGGGCGGTTTTTCCAAACATCACAGTGACCAGTCCCCAATGTGTCAGAGTTCTCTGTGTTCCAACTCCTCTGCTCTAAATTGACAAGTCGCTTCCTGACACTCCATGTAACTATTATGTGGTTTAAAGCCGGAGAAGACTGAGCAGAAATGTACATCCAGAGCACCATGCGTCGTCGAATTTACTGTGACAGAGTGCATTGTCACAAATGATGACCAAGGTCCGGTGTCGCTCATCACCGAGGCTGTCTAGCAGACCACAAAGCTTGAGATAATACCCTTCCAAGGTGTAAGATCCCCTCTTCAGGGTGTAGTAGCTTACTGGGTCATTCGGTGAGATAGCATCACAAGTATATGGGTTACTTTCACGACTGTCCACATCTGCCCTACCGGAATTTTTCCATAATGGTTTCCACAAAAAAATGTCAAAATTGTCTTGACTAAATACCGGTTTAATTGTGTCGATTCATACAGGCATTTGGTTCTTCATAATCATTTACCAGCAGGCGATGAACAAGCAGTTCCTGCCGGTTTCTCTCCTACCCCGAAATGGATTAGAGCTCCCTGACTGCGGTCAACCGGCCATCCGAACGGTTACCGGCGAAAGTGCAAAATTTGTCGCTGAGAGCCTTCTTTAGCAAAGTCAACTACACCAAGATCAACGCAGAACCTTCGTTCGTCCAAACAGTCAGTTGACATGTCTCGTTTCTACGAACTCGGTTGTGCGATGAGTCAAAACCCCATAGGTTAGCCGTCTATGTACACCAAGAGTAGAACCAATGGCTTCCCCATCCTGGACGCTGTGGTAAGCCAAGCTTACGCGCTCACCTGTTGCAACAGAATGAGATTACCTCATCTTGAGTTGCATCACACGAGGTTTACACAATCTGGTTTAGGTGCAAATTAACCAACGTTTGGGTGTCTGTATAGTATTCTACAGACCAGTAATAGCCATTACTCTTGTCGGTTTTCGAGTGGTGAGTGTTAGCAAACGCATTCACCGGGACAAGTGCACAAAACCGAAAGGGGTAGTCACTGTCTTCGCTGTCAGTGTTGTTAGCCATCCGGAAACATTTCTGACCTGGCAACCGAAACTGCTTCGGACTGCGACTTGACCGTCAGAATATCTTTGTTGTAAAGTACATGAGCACTCACCTAGATGGGCTGTATGTGCACATGCTTGGTTTGCAAATTCACGTCAAACATGATTAGTCTGCGGAAGCGCGTAGAAATAATTGTCCGAAGGGAACCACTCACAGGGATTTCAAACAGTGGAGATGGCAATGTATTTAGTTCGTTTCGACCCTGATAGGCTTTCACGTCAACGCGGTGGTTGGGATGAAAAACAGTGATTGGAAAACATTAGAATAATTCGACAATCCAGATGAGCTCAAAACTGCAGTCCGAACGTGCAGTACTTCACTGAATGCCCTAGTTGGATGGGTTGTTTTCTTGCCGGCGAATTGGTGCGATCTCTTCTGCCGAGCCGCCCAATTTGGTCTGGATCAGATCACACGCCAATGGGTGAACGTGCTATTTATGGCCAATCTCCGACACACTAGCTAACCTAAAATTGACTCGTGGGGCTACACAAGCATAGCATCTATGTGGACGCCGTTTGCGGGCTCACGTGTGAATGCCTATGCAACGCATGAGTTAGGTGTCACAGAAACTGACGGAGTGGATCTGATTCAAAAATGTATTGTTTACAACAGGTCTTACCTTAGAACCACTTAATTTGATGTTGAAAAATTGATGATCAAATTGCAATCAGAACAGCTAGCCGAATCTCCTTGCATCACCATTAATATCCGACCGGCTCAGAGGAGAAGTTTTCACAAGATGAATGCAACATCCACGTGAGAAGTCCCTGTTCGAGGAGCCATACAGTAAGAGTCCAAGTGATGTGGTTTCTGTGGTTGAAGGATGCACTGCAGTGCATCAGAATGCAGACGAGTGTTAATCACACGGTTGACCAGGCGCTCGTGGCTGAAGGGTTCGGGTGGTTGGGGATTCCAGCATCTCTGGAGTTTCGCGAGATGCTCACTGTTGTTGATTCCCAATAGGAATGGAAACATTGTACTCTGCTCGGCTTTTCACCATAAATTGGTTTCACTGAAAGGATAAAATCTCAGTTCGAAGTTCCCTGAAATCTCATTAAAGACACTTGTGGCCAAATATGATTTCGATAAGTTTAAAGTCAAAATTTTGCAGAGCTCTTTCACGATTTGTGCAGCTAACTGGACACTAATCAAAAGTTGCACTGCCTCACGCACCCACACGTTCCAATCCTCTGATTGCTCGAAGTGACGAAAGATTTTCCAATACTTGTTTATCGCCCTGTGAAAGGACCAGGGGGCTCCCATGCATAGGGACTTGGCAAAAGTTAAGGGTTGCACACTAGTCTGTGACTACTTCAGACATCCTTGGACGTTAACCCTTAAGCTTACCTGTTCTAAAACGGCTGCATTCTTGTCTGTTACTTGGTTCAGTTTCACAACTTGGTACAAAATTCCTACCTCAAAACGTCACACGATGCAGTTGTTGAAGGTTCCCAAACAACCCAACCTTCTGGTGCGGAAGTCTTCCACAGACCGACATTGATCACACCTATGAATATTGGGTAACCGAACGTCCCTGGGAGTGTTCTCAGTTAGTATGTAACTGAAGGCTTACAAACTAGCCATTTTGGCATCTTATACATCGGAATGAATGATCACTTGTCACGAAGGGGGAAAAGCCAATGTAGGCGGTTTCGATAAACACTGATTGTAGTTGCAGTCACCAAAATTATGAAATGTGTTCCATTTCATCTGCTTCGATAATGCAATTTTTAGTGGTTTAGGTCTGTGATGGCATCCAATACAATATTGTAAAACCCTCACAAGTAGTCACAAGTGACTGCGTGTGTTCCGTATGAGCATGTTTCAAGTGTGACTGATGAGTGTGCTTTGCTTAGACCTTGTAACAATTGACAAAATAACATTCTCTGACCAAATAAGTTCAGTTTTCCGATTTAGGTTTGCTTTGAGGTTGTCATGCTTGTTCCTTTGACTAGGACCATGGATGACTATGCTTTGCGAGATCCAGTGATTTTTCCAATAACCACGAGGTCGGAGTTGGTCATTTTTCAAAGCCTTTGACTCGTGCACGTGAGTCCAGAGAATGTTGGTACAACTGGGTACAACTGAGATACGACCGCGATCGTAAGCAAACGCTGAATGCTGGAGTTAGACAGTGGAAGGTAATGCGGAGGTGACTGTCAGTTTCTTGCCCATAGGTGGCATTAATGTGATCAATAACTCAATGAAGACCATGGAAACAAACGTCGACAGAGACGCGTATGAAGGACAAACCCGAAATGATGTCATTTTCTCCTTCAAATTTCCAGCTAGGCCGGGACCGAATTCGATAGCACCTGGAGCGCAGCAAGAGACATGTCCACATCCTGATTCGAGCCGTCACCAAAGACGCCCACACCTTCACGATTGCGCGACCGAACATTACAAATGACTCGTCAAACTTCTGCCTAACCTCCCAATGATTGAGATTTGTGGACGCTGATGGTAACCCACATGTGTGTGTTCTACTGTGAGACAGATAGTCAGGCAGCCGAACAGCCACCTGTATTAGGAATTTCCTTCTACTCCATGTAGAATTAGAACGTGATGGGTTCTGATCTAACTCTCGCATTGGTTCGCGTCGTCAGCCAGCGTTGCTCTCGTATCTCGTTCGTCTTGTGAGTTTTGTCTGTTTCCGGTGAATCCATCAACTCTCGCGTTGGACTGAACGGGAACTCAGGAAGCCAGTAAACCCATCTTCAATCGTCCAATCTTGCTAGCGTTGAACGAAACTCAGGATAAAAATGAGGCTATCTTAGGTGACAGGAAACTGAGCGAAATCAGAGAGTTACCCCTATCTCGTAGGATTTGTTCTTTATGGGTTTTACGTCAGAATGATATGGCTAACGGTTTTTGTGATGCTTTTACAAGTTGAGCTACGCTACTGATCCTGGGGCTTCCATCTGCTCAGATCAAACCGCTTGCAAGTAGGTGATGTCGTCACTCAAAGTGGTTTTGTTTGCAACAGAATACAAGAGCCGGCTAACTTTCAGGTTGGCAGGGTTTATTCACATATTGCTCCTACAAGTTGTGTGTAAAAGTCGTTTCATTCAATCCCTTATGCTTAGAAAGTATCCATAAGTTTTGCCCAAAGCTGAATTCCTTAGATATCATCACCACCGTCTCCGTCACCAGAGGCAGCACCATCAGTGTTGGCATTCATGCTTCACTGCGCTCGCTCCAAACGTTCAGTCGTATGACAACTTGACCAAGTAGTAGGCAACTCGTCTGTTTATAAGTTATTGTTTAACTCGGAAGTTTCAGGTAGTAAACCTTGGTTTTAAAACTGATAAGGCTGTCGCATCCTCACCTAATCCATGAAAACGAGGCCCACCCAAAGTCCATTTGGCAAATACAATCGTTAGTTAACTGCTGTCTGAATTATATTTGGAATCCGATGTGGGCGGATGACCCAACCGCGCACTGAGGATGACTCCTCGTTTAGTGATGAACCGTTCGCGAATCGATCAACAGGCAACTGACCAACAACCAGTACACGTGACTGCTCCCAATGCGACCAGTATTTCGAGGATTGTGAACCATCAGCCGGGTGCAAAACATGCTATTGGGTCAATAGATGGTTGCTTGCAGTTGTAAGAGAGTGACACACTTATGTGGGTGCCTTATGGCCGATTCAGTTTGGTCGCCTCCTGAGCAGCTCCCAAATGTGGCTCTGCTCTACACTACTTGTAGATGCAGCAAACAGGCGATGGCCCTATGAAACACAACCTTGTAAAGAAGAAAGCCCTTCACCGTGAAGTCGCCTATTAGCAAGCGCCAACTAAGCACTTATAAGCTGCTGGACAGAAAAGTAAACGTCTCATCTGGACACAGTTTCAAAAAACTGAACATTCTCACGCTTCCGCTTAAAATTTCGTGGATTTTTTATTGACTATTACACAATTGTAAACAAATACTACAAAGCTGTTCCACAAGTTCCCTAGTAGACTTCACGTTTATTTAGATGCTTGGCAGGGCTTGGGCACAACCACGGACTACTCGCATGTCTCATCAGTAGTAAACGCCGCTTCACCCTTTTTCTGACATATACAAAGACAACCAGATAGATTGAGATGGATTTGTTAGTGAATTAATCTCTACGTCTGATGTTTAATTTGGGATCGAGGATCTTTTGAAGAAGTATACTGTTGAGGTTAGGCCAACCCTGTCTACAGTATTCGGCTAAGAGGCGTTTTTGGAATGTGTTTGCTGCACAGTCAAGTTAATCCCACCCACTGTTGTGCAGCGTCATATGGTGAACATCCTTAAGGGAGGCGAGAGTGCCATAAAGCATATACAACCAAAAACGGCCATTGCCCGATGTATGTGAGAAGTTCAGACGTAAAGGGCCGAGAGCACAAGGCGAACTGGCGAGCCTGCTATACTTTACTCCGTCGGTGACGTTCAAAATCCTACACGACCTACTCTGAGGTCATGCTTTTCATAGTATGTCATTTCCAAACCCATTACTAATATGTCGAACCGAATGATTCATGGTTAGGGCGGATGCAGATCGGTAAAGATCATATGTTTGACATTGTTGGTCACAGAATGTCCCTTATGTTTTATAGTGCCAAGCTTGATCTGGCCTAACGATTTTTGGCGGCCTTGAAGTGGTGAGGCTCTACAAATGTCAGAACACATCGATGCTGCCAAACAATCAGACGAAAAATTAGGGAGATACATTCACTTTTCTCAAGCTCACACTATTCCTTGAATGAATGCAGAAAGTTTCATCACAATGCAGAGACATCTCGTTAGTGCGCGGTTAGGTGTGTGATTATTTCACTTGGGTTTACGCATGGATGGTTTCAAAAAAGACTTAATATGCACAACGTGACTGTTTGCATGAGGGTTGCTTCGTACCTAATTTGAGTGGTCTTTTCGCGTTTTATGTTGTGTTATGGTCTGAGTATCTTGCATCCAGTTGGTTTGATGAGCAGCTCCGTTTCAGTAGATTTGCTCCTTTAATTTGATTGGTCCGTTTTTCCTTTCCTGTGGGCTGCGTTCCATCGCGTCTTCGTGACATCTGATTGGTCGATTGGGCCCCTTCTATTGCCAGTACCTGTCTCTACGGTTTGATTGCTGCGTTCACTATTTGCCTCTTTGTGGCTACTGACCGCTTTATAATTTTCCGTTTCGTCTGATACAATCTCGCTTCTTCATTTCGTTGGGTAGTATGACTTCATGATTCGTCTTTGTCGGTCCGCATTTTACCCAGAGCTTTTGTGTCCTTCCGTCGGCTTCCGTTTGCTTCCGGTTTGGATTCTTTTAAGGTTTTGTAGTTGACTGTTCTGAAATTCCTTCCTCTCGAGCAATTGATAGATTGGTTTCATTCCAGTGAACCGATAAGTTTGCATAGGCCAGTTTAGGTGGCAAAATCTTTCACTGATCGCCTTATAAGCAGCAACTATTGTGGTTAAAAACTTACATGTGAGTCACTGGGGAGCGGTCTCCAAAAGCTGGAATAATTGCTATAACTCTATATCAATTGAAAGTGAATTTTATCCTAAAATGCGCTTTCAATCTCGAAGTATCCCCGAAGTTTACTCAACAAACTTTCACGACTCGCCCAAAGAACACGAATTATATGCATGTTTCGTGACTTACTTCGTGATTTTAACCAAGAAAAAGACCGGTTACGTTTCTCAGGAAGTTGCCGAACCCGGTTCGCTTTCCGGGTTGTCAGGTAGCTGTTTATTGTCACTAGCTGAATTGATAGTCGGAAAGTTGGTTTAAAGCTGATTAAATTTTCACCCACAACAAATTTGCTGCCGCAGCCTGCTTTGTATGTGCGAACAGTCACTTGGATATCTTATTCCGATTAGGTGTCGGACGTGTATCAGAGTCCTACTGTTCACTCAAACAACTTATCCAAATGAGCCTGTATTCGGTCAACTATTTCCTTTATAAACCTGCACGTGACCGTGTCACTGTGCGATTTGCCGACGGAAACACCAAACCATAAATCTTTGTCCACAAAACTCCTCCGCGGATGCTTCTACCTTCTCTCAAGATTGGCCTGTTTTCGGACAAACTTGACAGTTGTTCCGCGAACGTCTGTGGAGTCTGGTGCATATGTTGCGAAACTTCTTCTTGACTGAAACATTCAGCGTGCGCTAAACATTTCAAATGTTCAACTTAGGTTACAGCTCATTTTATTGACATTTACTAGCAACCGGAATCCCAACCCTCTGGAAAGCTCATGGTTCAAAGCAAACGAGCTGAACGTGGACTCAGTAGGTTATTTGTTAGAAAACTTAAGAGGTCTTTCGTTTACCTCAATTCGCCCAACAAAAGACACTGAAGATATCCATTGTCGTGTTTAATTCTTGTATGGGTTTAAATTTTTGATAAGTTAACTAATATGCTTCCTGACAGAACCCGTGTTTCGGATTCTGGAAACCGATTTGCACTATCATTGTGACAACAACACGCGTAATTTCTGCAAATAACAAGAGATCAGACGAAAATTTCTGTGTATTAACTCGAGTAGGAGGTATGGCCACTTGCGTTCACGCATGGACAGTGTTTTTCTGTCTTTCGTTGGGCCAAGGCCACTTAATAGATGTACGCACCGTATCAGAAATGTTTGCTGACGGTAGGCAGGTTCGTTTTTGACACGAAAACTTCATTTGTCTAATTGAATAGGTTAGAAGACTGGCCGACCGTGTTTGCAGCCTAGTCACGTGGACTGACAAAGTTTGTGTCAAGAGGGAAACGAGAGATCCAGTTGGGTTCCAGGTGATTTGCAAATGAGTGTGTTTATCGTCATCTGAAGTACGTTTTCATCTACGGAAATTTGCGCAAATTAAGGCTCCAGGAATGAAATCATAATGAAATCATAACGCAGGTGTTCTTGTGTCGTCTGCTAGATGAAATGTCGGTCATTGAACCCCGAAGACGAAACTTCGTTATGGGCTCAAGTGTCCAACGAAAATGCATCAAGCACCTAGCACACGAAATGTTAGAATGCCCTCACAGTCTGATGAATCAAACTAATGAAAAATCAAACGGGAGTCCGACACAATGACTGTTTAGATTACAGTACAAATACGAACTTTGCTGGTGCCTTACGTCATCTGTTGATCACCGTATATCCACTCCCAGCCAAGGACCCGATGCAAAGGGAGCTTTCTACTCCCAAAAAAATCATTCGTATTTTTTTCAAGAAGAAGAGGGTCGATTTGAACCAGTCCGCCAGTTTTGTTCGAATTCACCGTAAAAATGTCATTGGGACCGTGTTAGTGTTGCTTACTGACTATGTGTCAAGTACATGGCGGCCGCATCCAGTTTAGAAGGACTATTATGATTTACGACTTGGCAGGCAGGCACAACAGACTGCTATTGGATCCTCTTAAATGGTATCCATTTTAATTCGTTCTGTAAGATTTCAAGAACGAACAAATCCGTTTCCATGGTCGACAGTATTTTGTTTACCAGTGTATACGTGTGCTATCTGTTTTATCTGGTCGTTTTTGTCGGAGCGACTGATTAAAAAACTGATGTTCCAAGTGAATTTTCATTCCGGTAATTAGGAAGACCTACACCTTAAGTCTGAGAGCCCTGTGCGACTATTCCATTTCAGTTTAGATCCATCGGGAGCGCATATCTGCAAGATGGTTTGAACCCAAGACCAACCCTTTAATATTTGAAGATTACGTCATTCAGGTTTGACTGGAAAACCGATTGAATCACACCTAGACAGTATACAGCGCCACTCATCCCCCACTCATGCCACCATCATCACGTGATGATGCAACGCAAATCACGTGGTCACATACTGATTTGTCCCTCGAGTGATGACTTGTGCTGAAGAGTCCTAACAAGAATGAAAAAGGTGTACAGTGCTTCTCACACTTTCAGAACAAAATCTCTATATAAAGTAAATTATTAATAAAAATCGGACCTTGTTTGGCACATAATTTAATTTAAAAAATATAGCGAAATTACTCTGCTTCTGTTTGGCATTTTACCGATGCAGTAATGGTACATCAGCCCAGCCCGTTGTCCGTTCTTCTCCTGGGGCAATTAGTTGAAAATTGGATCAGTTCCTGTCAAGAAGGAACATGCTTCATCTTACGAATTAAAGGCAATCTAGCGGCTCTAGTGTGATAATTTCCTGGGTCTAACTGGTGGAAACAATCCATGCAACAGTGTTTTTAATTATTCTTTAGATTGCTTGTGAAACAGAATTGAAGTTCTGAAAAACCTCGAAGGACATCGAATTGAACGATAAAATCAGAATATGAGGAACACACAATATGGGACAATTTCACCAGTCTTCAAATATCTTCTGAAATACCCAGTTGTACTTTTGATCGCACTTATCCAAAGAGTAGGCTAATCTGAATATAACAAGGTGGAAAACGCACACTGTTTGTCGCCACGTCCCCCAGCTCGTGTTCTGCCTAGACTCCTGCTGTGGGAACCATCAGTTAACTTAGTTAACTTAGTTAAGTTAGTTAAGACGGCGTAATGCTGAACTGTGCGATGATAAATATCTTAAAATCGAAATTTCGTCCACCTGGATTGGATGAAATCAAGGCAGTAAAAACCCTGATTGACCCCGTAGTTGGTAGGTGCTTGAACTTTACACACAAGTGAAAGATAATCAGGCCCAGGAGTTGCTTTCAGACTAGGCATCTATCACGTAAACTGTTCTTATCTTTCATAAAAGATGCTGAAAACCCGTCGACAGCCCAAGACCGGTTTCGCCTTTCTTGGGATTGATCAGGTAGGCGCAGCCCCCGAGTTTCCGTCAACCTTATGTTCTACTTGAACGGTGAAAACCAAACTGAGTTGCAAATGAATGTATTTGCCTTACGCATTCTTGTTCACTAAAGCTTCTATTAAGTCATCGGCCCTCCGTTACCACGCGTTCCACCGAAACGGGAGCAATTTGAGGGGACCAAAATAGCCTTATGCACGAGCGGGTTGCTCAATTTTTGTCCCTCCAGTTAGATCTCACATATAGTGAAGTCTGTCATATATCGAGTCTCACGTGTCATGTGGAAACTGTCACCAAATCCTTGGTTTCTTACTCTAGGATGTGTTGACGAAAATTCCAAGCCGCGCAATTTAGTGAGTTTAGACTCGAAAATTTTATTCCGGTTTCGGGGGTCTACTTCAATGGACTCATTCCACTTGTGTGTTGTTCTTTTATCGAACCTGACTGTCAGTAATAAAGAGTCATCCTAAACTTTGCATTCAGAGGTCCGTGAAACTGTCGGACAAGCTGTCCGTCAAAATATAGAGAAACAAAGAAGCCGCTCTGTTGATTGAGATAAGTGCAAAATAGTGATTGAGAACTCCAGCTTGCACACTCCAAAACAACAAACAGAATGAACGCAAACGACTCACTTTGGAGTACCGTGTGCATATCCTCTGCATTTATACATGCAACCTTTTAGATCAGCAGAAAATTTCTGCAAGCATAAAAGCTTGCTTTTTATGAGTACCAAAATAAAGACATGACAGTAGCAGCTAAATTACACAACTCTTACCAAATCATCACCCAAGAAAACTTACCATGAGGTGTTTGTGTGAAGCCACACCAGATCGTCCGTCTTGGTAATCATCCGTTGTCCGCAGTTCGCTTCATCATTAGGAATAATCTAGAAGTTTAATAGGTTTGCGCATTTTAGCCACCATTATGGTCTGAGTGATTTCCTTACATTACACCCGAATAAATCGTCGTTTAGTAAGCCTGCATTAAAAACGGAAAAATACACGTGAGATCATAAACTAATCTCATTGGAAATTTTGTCTACCTTTCACGTGCATCTTTTTACCGAATTGGTGATTCTAGCCAGTTAAAAAGTACGACAAAATGGATAGCCTGCAAATATCGCTTAAATCTTGTCCGAGGTTCATTTAGGGAGACTTCAAAAATGCCGAACTCATCATAAAATGGCGGTCTTTTAGACTATTTTTTCGGTTTAAGATCTCTTGAAATCACAGTTGGCCGTTCTATACTTACTTAAGTGTCTTAGGAGCAAATACAACTTGTGTTTAAGAGTCCCGACAGCATTTTCATAATCTGTCAGGAGATCCCAGGTGGTGGAATCTTTTCGCATACGTTCAACAAGGTGCACCACGTTTCGAAAATCTGAGCCGCCCGCCCAGTTACAAGGACACCCAACAGATGCAGTTCATTGGAGTGCACGTGCACACATCTACTCACGTATTCAATCTTCATTTAAAATGTGATGCACGAAATCATGGAAGAACATGGGAAAATGAAGTCCCGTGACTTAAACGTTACCCGATTCCCCGGGCTTCCACTGGTCGTGAAAAAAACTGCGCTATTTCGCCCATCTCTTACTCTGTGATGACCACCCTCATAAAATATTTTATACAGCCGTAGAAGCGAATGACATGACTGTTTATTAAACCCCAGTATTCAGTGAACGTCGCACGAGGATTTCCGGATAGAATAAGAAACCTTTAAATAAAAAGACCGCATACTGCTTCGTTTCGAATCGTATACATCACCCATCCACAATGGACGATTGAAAACAGCTGATGTGGAATGCCAGTGGATTGCTGACTAAGTTCGACATGTCAGCCAATCATATTGTTGCTGAATTTTGTCCCGCCAGTCTCATAAAGATGCAGTTGGCTGTCTTCTTATCTGCCTTTCAATACTAAACGTGAATACTAAACGTTGACTCAGCTTTGTGCCGAATACCATTTAGAAAAGTTCGGATCCAAATAAACGACTTTTCATTCTGCTTGACAAAATGAACTGTCAGTCATTCCCGATGGGACAGGGTACTCTAGCGATAGAATGATGACTGCTCTTATCCATTGCCCAATGCTGTGTTAGAGTGTCCTGATTTACGAAAGGTGACGTCACTAGCAGGGCCTAACAGGGGTTCTGATATGCGAGAAAATTTAACGAGCTGCGGTCAGTGTTAAATTGGTTTTCCTAGCCAGTTTCAACAGGACCTTAACAGAGATTTCAGTTGGACTATTTTGGTTCTTAAAAAAACGAAAAAAACGTGTTGATTGCGAGTAACCATCATGACTAATTTCTATGGTCTTTACAAGACATGACATTGCAGAATTCTTCAAGTTTAGCTTGAAGAAAGTTTTAAACGCACACATTTCACTCGTAAAAATCATCACCGGTATCGGATTCACATGTTTCTGAAATGAAAAATCTGAGAATATGATGACGCTGAAAAATCTTGTCTTTTCTCTCAGGATACGACCTTTTAAAGACTGGAAATAAATGCGGATAACGTTTGCATAAAGCAGGTGTACGCTCCGGGAAGCTGTGCAATAAGCCATGTCTAAATTAGATAGCATTAAGCTATGATGAGGGTAATGATTTACCACCGTTGAAGGGCATTGTCCGGAAAATTACAGGTCAGCGCACGGTGCACTCTGATGGATTTGTGTGATTTCATCTCACAGGTTGATCGTATCTTGAGTATTCACATGTTGATCAGGTTTTTGTGGAAGCCATTTTTGGGAAACACTGTCACAAAATGCTGAAATGTCACCGTCATCTTCAAACTATTTCAGCGCAGTGTCCCAAGAACTATTTAACCTGACCACGCATTACTTTGTGTTTGTGATTTACTAACAGACAGTTACATCTCAGTTGAGATAGTTTCTTGTCAGTGACGTACGTCTATGCTGAACGGCCAAAAAGCACCATAGGGTTGTTTAATCCTTACTGGGGATCGCCAGCGGTATACATCTTGAGAAAATTCACTAGAGTCTCGAACCAGTGATCTCACGGGTCAGAGGTTAAGGAGAGTGCCTTGAGGAGCTGTTGGATTGGCTCTGACTTAATTACTCACACTTTTCGTTAGAAAAATTTCCGTTAGACAGATTAATTATCCCTTGAAATCAGAATAAATCTCATCGGATATTTAGCAACCAGCTTACATGGAGAAGGCACAAGCAAATGAGAAGCAAGGCCACTCTTCACCCGAACTCACACACTATAAAGCGTGACATCCTGTCCAATTTCCGGCTTATCTTGTGGCAGAGAACACTTTCTGTTCCAAACATCTACAGGCCCGTGAGGGTAGCCATTTGTTCTCCTTTCCTCTCAAGTGCCGAGATGTGTGACTAAAGACTGGCTACGGAATAGAAACGTTTAGTTGCTACTCCCTTTTATCTATATATCTCAGTGGACAGTAGGCAATTTTCCTCGCGATTTGAGTTTTAGTCACTCACTTGACTTAGAGTGCATAAAATTCAGTTAGTACCTGGATGGTGAAAAAAATGAGTAGGTTTTAAATTTTATCCGCTATTCGATTTGTAGCGAGGTTGCACAGATCCCACAAGTGAGGATTATCATTCGGGGAACAACAATCAGCCGCCTAAAGTTGCAATTGTTCAACTTGAAAACCAGGTTGATTTTGTTCGGCTGCACTTAACGAACCAAGTTATGCTGTTGACGAACGACACCTTTCCGGGTAGCCTTCAGTATGATAATATATAAAGCGATTGTGTGCACACAGGAAGTTTTTTTACTTCTTATTGTTCTTCAAAGATGCAAAATTCTCAAACTAAATTGATGTGTTTGAGACCCACGGAGATGTGTTAGCTAATCCCCATACTGAAAACAACATGGCACCGGACTGTCGAAGAATTTTCAGCAACCTAATGAGTAGTACATTACGTGTATAAGTATCACGACATCTCGAATATACTAGCAACTGAAACATGAGTTGGGCTGGTACAGCACATTTGTTGCCTTGAAGCATCACAAACGAGAGATTCAGCTGCGTTCCAGGTAAACCTCTCGCAAAACCAAATTGATTTGCAAATGACTGTATTTATCGAAAGCTACCGGACTGCTTCCGTTGCTTTTCTAGCCGACCTCCTGCTCAAGGCTAAACGTCTTTTGGTTTAAACCCTTGGACTAGATCGCTTCACATCTATAGGTCAGCTTTCGCTGCATACATTCCTTAAGATTACCACCGTAGTATTGAACCAGTCAACTTCTGCTTACAGGTTCTTGTGAGTAGTTTCGGTAAATTTATGTCAACCCCAAATTACCATCCAAGAAATCCTTAATGAAACAGTACAAAGAAACCGTCACTCTGAACAGAGCAACTCACAGCCATTCGGTTCAGGTCGCACAACTGTGGTGCACATTTGGTGTCACCCGAACTGCACTAGTGTCCCGACATTTTGCCAAAAGGTTGGTTGTTACAAATGACCAAATTCTGAGACCCACTAACAAATAAGGCCTTGTTTTTTTAGTTTCGCGCCCCACATAATCAGTTTACTCCACTAAATTTCAAGTTCGGATTGCTAGTTTAGCAAACTATCAGTTCAAATGCCACCAAACCTGTGAATACTTAAGCGAAGCAAATCATTCGGTTCAGTAGGCTGCGACGTCGTTGCGACGTCATCATTTGCAAAAAAAGTGATAGGAAGGTTATAGTGAGATGTACTGCCATTTATTTCACTTGTTTCAATCACCGACGTAAAATATGCACTACGAACAATATTCGACAGCCATTATTCGGCTAATTTCAGTGGGTCCGCTGATCGCCGCCAAGCTAGGCAAATCGCTTGTTTCAGCTTTGTTTGTGAACATAGTTGGGACTGGTTTGGCTTGATCGTCAGTTTATCTCCTTTCGCCACACTCTTTTGCTTTCATTGGTCAATGGGGTTTTGAGCGATTTGATTGCGTCAACCTGCGGGCCAGTAGCTAACAGATATCCTGTACTCGGGGATGTAGGATTGCGGGCTGTCCTCTAACCTGATGGTTATCTTGAGTACTTCTGGAAAGTAGACGAGCTCTGCCGCGCGCTCCGACAGATATCAGTCTGTTTGTAAACGTCTTCGCAGCTAGAGGAGAATTTGTGGCCCGAGATTTTCGTGACAAGCGATACTCTGCCAATCAAGTCAAACCAGTCCCGACTATGTTCCTAAACACGGTTTGAAAAAATAATTTGCCAACCATGGCAGTGATCAGCAGAGACACAGGAATCAACCAATCAATGACAGCCCAATATTGATTCTGCCGTTTGTTTTATACACCCTTCATATTTTTTACGTCAGCGATTGATGGAAGAAAGTAAATGTTAACATATCACAGCGTACGTCTCGCGTAGGTCAACAACCATCGCTTACTTAATAAACTGCGATATGTAGAATACAATCCTTTTTTGTTCAGGTTGGATTTTTGGCAAAGTGGAACAGTATTTATGTACTGGAATATTAAACTATGCAAGATGACTTGGATGAAAGAGTAGAGCGGCGAGCGTAAATGTCTTATTATTTCTGATGTAAAGTATAGCTGGGCCTTCCGAAAAATCTGCAATTTTAATAGGCCATATATGAGTAAATGTGTTTCCTAATTCTTCTAAAATAATGAGGAAGAAGGTGTCGGTTATCCCGAGTACGCTTAGACGGTTTTGGTCGTCTAAAGGTCGGCTAGTTGTCCAGCTGTCGCGACGGCATACTATTGTAGAAACGACCATCAGCTTCCACCGATGTTTTGCGCGGAATCACCATCCAACAGATCCCAAGGGCCAGACCAATCAATCGGCTAGTCAAATGCCCATGACCTCTCCTTCAAGACAAACCATTTCTTATGGAATTTCGACAAACTCACTCATTTGCATATCAATTTGATCTTCACGGGAGACTCAACTGAATCTTCGCTTTACTTCTTCAACCGAATGTGCTGCGCACAGATTGCCTCATGTTTCAGTTGGCACGATATTTGAGAGATCACAGTCTATTTTCATAAAGGAAACTACCCACAAGGTTGCTGAAAACTCTTCGACAGCCCACGACCGTTACCAACAATCAATCAGCGCACCCGAGCTACCTATATTCCACAACATTGCCAACCTTATGTTCTACTTGAACCCAAATTGGACTGACTACGACAAATGCACTCATTTGGTTTTCACGGGAGAATCAAGTTAATCTTCAACTGAATGTGTTGCATACAGGCCGCCTCATGCTTCAGATGGTACAATAGTTGAGATATCACAGTCTGTTTTCACAACAGAAACTACTCACAAGGTTGTTTAAAACTATTCAACAGTCCACGACTGCTTCGCACGCTCCGGTTTTCCATCCCCTGGCGCAACTGTACAATTGCGCATCCTCATTAAAAACGCTACGGCGTGTAATCTGCTCACATGAGAACCAAACACAGGTTGCAAAAGCTGTAAAAATACACTCGAGCGTCTTAGTTCTCTCAGATTCAAATCTGAAATGCGATCATCAGCCTGACCATTTTTTGCGTGTGTGTTTATCCAGTCGTTTAACAAACGGTCTAAGAAAAGCAGTACGCAATTTTAGAAAACCATGCAGCACCTCCGAAGCATGTTATTCTCGGTGTAAACAGCAAATTAGCTTACAGGATGCCTCGTTTCGTGTATTTCCGTTTCCTTCCCAGAGTTTCATGTAGAAAAGCGAAAACATGTTGGTGTGCGCTGAGGATAGAATCGAACGCCAACGGAAGGCCAGGTAAGATCGTTTTTCTTACCTACCGTCGTGGCCAAGTCGCCGTTTTTCGTGTGACTTCATCCCATACTGAAAGAAGATCGCATGTTTACCTTGGGTGTTGCGCCTGACTGGATTCACGATCGACCGAATTAATGAAATTACTTCAGTTTATGTTTATCATCCATGCACAGAAAACAGCAACCCTATCACGACCGTCGGCTGCCTGGGGAATATATTTTTCAGCTTTACCCCAGAAAACAAATTAGTTCATACATGAGATCCTTGGTACCAAATTCTGTAAAGTATACAATAGAAAAAAACTGTTTTACGCCACAACACGTGGGCTCATTGGTACGATAATCCTTTAACTCAAAGCTATTTCAAAGACAACATGGAGCATTTGGCTTCGTGTTGGGTTCAGAGGAAAACGTATACCTATCGCACTGAACTACCTGACTACACGATTATATTCCCACAAAGTCAAAATATTGGATTCAATTCTAGAAGCACCAAGTTGTTTAGTTTCTTCCTAGCTTTAAAGCAAGTGAACCACTACGGGGAAAAGGACAACAAGACAAATTCAATACTTTGATCAAATTTGCTGAAATCAACTCAGAAGGAGGATTCGGTTAGGGGAACTTCAGGTGGGAGGGGGGTGGAGAGAGGAGGAAGCACAACTTGGATAGAGCTGAGGATGGGCGAGTGATGGAAACCCGTGGAACCTTGTAGACCTATGTGTTGGCGTTATTCCGTGTGAAAAGCGGAACACAAGCAGCTACGATTATTATTGCGCTTCATTTACAGCACAAATTATTTCTAGGTGTTTGACAGAACGAACAAAGTCCTTATTTTCCAACGTACTGCGTTGTCGACCTTCACTTTGGTTCAGTTCCGTACATTTAACTGTGGCCCACTAAACATCTGGAAGCAACTGAGAAAACAAAGGTGAACTTTGTGCAGTTTGCTAAATCTATTGCCATCAGAAGTTTGAGAATCAAAAAATTTGGAACTGTGAGTAATTATATCACATTGGCTGTGTCGGGTGCGTACAGAAAACAGGTGAAATCAATCAACAGAGTGGACAACTAAACCAAAGAACCCCAGTGGAGGACTGAAGTCAAAACACACTTACATATTCACCGCAATTGACACGCAAACATCCTCAGTTATCTCAAAAACTACTTGGTTGATCCCAGCTCATTCAGTGAGTGTGTGCGGTAACGTATTTTTCTCAGCTTAGTTCTCAGTCTGAGCCTCCCATGCTAGCGTTCACGTCAAAAACAACCACCAAAGGTGCACCGGTATGTTAACGTCAAAATAAAGTCAACACTTGTACAGCGCTTCGTATATATAGCGTAAGCGGCAACTACTTTCTGGAAATTCTGACGCGTTCTGGATGTGATATTTGCAACCGGCATTCGGCCGATACTGGGTCATGATTGGCTGCTGGGTCCAGACTTTCGACCACTCAGAGCTGGGCTAGATGCTGGACCGGCAAGCGTCCCGAATTTCTGGCCAATCTTGCGTTGACTAGGCTTTTCGGCCGTAGCAGCACCCGACAGCAAGCGGTAAGGCGGGATCTGTGTGGAAATCCGCCTAACAGTGTAAGACCGTCAAAGAGACATCAAAAGAATTCCAACCTCTCGTTGTGTTGCCCCCAAAAAGACCAAGCGAGTTTTACATAAAATTGTGGTTAACAGCACCCTCAAGAAAGGCCGTTTCCTGCACATCACATGGAGGAGTATCTGTACGCCATTTCGAGGGCCAGGAACGTTCATGTGTTTCCGAGATAAAAGTGAGAATCTATTTGTTGAAGACAACACTTCAGCTTAAATACAATAATCCACACCAGAGATACTTGTGAATTTTCGTATGAAGGATTTTTTTGTATGTGGTTTGCCACTTCGACCAGTATGTAGTCCACAGAATATGCCGTCGAATGCGAAATCACCCCATGTTTCTTTCTTGCTGCTGCTCGCGGCTCAAAGATGCCAGAAGAGACTAAGTGCTTCATCTATGTACTTTGTCTGCCCAGGTACTAAGTGACAATTTATGACAGCAATCCCTGGTCCTTGTTTGTACTTTGTAAAAAAACGATTGCCAACATGGTAACGGAACGGACTGAACAGTTGACCATCTTGCGCCGTCCTAAGAGAATCAGCTGTAGATTCTAATCTGAGATAATATCGCTTGTGTGGTTGCACACAGCACACATGGTGTACCACAAAAGGTTAAGCCGACGAGTCGTGGTATAGTTTACAATTAGCCTTTACGAAGGTCGTCATGATAAACACCCAAGAATGAAAAACTACCGACGAATGTGTCCCTGGGCCTGGCAAATAGGAACAAGAGAAAAATAAGCAAGTTTACGTTTCGGCCACAAGATAGCAGGCCGTTTTGTTGCTATATTTAGTAGCCGCATGTTCGTTATACTTTTAAAGTGGTGATGGTTGCCAGATCTGCTTAATCAATCACTGGTAGGCTTATGCTTATCAATTTAAACTGTTCTCTCGTTCTTTTAAACTTGCTGAAAACCCCTCTACATCCCAGAGCCGCTTTAGCTTCTATCCAGGCATATAAGTAGTTCGTCTCGCCAAACAAATACTGCCATAATTCGTGTGTGCTTCCAAGCGGTGACTTTTGCGCAGCACACAAATTTAAAAATATCATAAATGAGCAATCTAACTGAGATTTAATGGATCTTCCCCCCTCTAGAACCCACTAAATTCGCGAGATGTCTAATCTTGTTCACTTGTTCACTTGAAGAACATTTTTTACCATGGTCGTGGTGGAGCTGCATCAGCAGACCGCTTAAGCAGTCTGAAATGACTCCACTCACTCTGTGGTCAGCTGACAGCAATCTCACTGAATGCGTCTAGAATGAATATGTTGGTAATGCCTATGAGGTTATGAGAACTTAACGGAGTACAATGAACACAACCAGTCAGGTCATTCCTGTGAATTTTATGTCAGCTTGACAAAAAATCTGCCAACAAAGAACATCCTTCCGTGACAGGAATTAGAAGGAATTGTGGATGTTTCTAGAAAAAAACATCGTTTTCAAATCCCTGACGGCTGGCTTTACAAGTTTTTACTCTCTAGCGGTGAACCCGTAAAGGCAAACACGCCCGGGCAGTCAGTCCACACTCCAAGGATTTATAAAGACTCTGGGCCGAAAGACGCAATCCACTTCGAGAGAACTTGCTTACCTCTTTCGACACATTTCACATGAAGCATGAGCTTTGTAAAGATATAAAACGCTCAAAAAGCATACTCACCGTCCGGCTGAGTTAGAACACCTACAAGCAGAGAACCAGTGCTTGATGAGCAAATTTCCCCAGACCAAAGAGTTTCAGCAAAACGGCCACATTCGACGTCCCATACGATAAGGCATCATCGATGAGGGTAGCATTTATTCGGAGAGCCACCTGGTCAGTTCAATACCAAATTACGACAAAACAAGACTGAAAAAGTTTAACGACATTAGATAGCTCTGCTGCGGAACATGAGCTTAAAAACTTTAAGCGGGTGTTGCTACAGCAAAACTCATAGACGCGACTAAGTTGGTAGACGAATGTCACAGGATAGTCACAATGTTTGCTCAGTAGAAAGCGTTTGCGCAGTGTTTGCGCTTGCCCAGTTCAACAGCAGAATTCCGGATCTGAAATGTATGGAACAACCTAACCAGCGTGACAAGCCTCAGTTTTGTTCCTCATAGTCATGCTCGCATTACAGCCACTTCTGAAATGCCTATTTAGGACCATTTTTAATGTGCTGACCTTCTCAAAAAGACCAAGGCAAATAAGGAGCAAATTGTGACTAAGCGAAACATATTACTGATAAAGTTTCGGCGCAGTTTTCGTTGACTTTTTTCCCATGTATCAGATGATTTTGTAAAAAAAATACCTCTGTTTCTATCAAAACTTGCTTGCAAGATATTGTGTGGTGGTCCTTTGCGATTACGTTAGAACTTGCGCGAATTTACACCGCAAATTCGAATGCGGGGTTTGGAAACAATTCAAGAAACCTAACTTTGACGCACAGCCTAGAATGAAACTAAACGTGTCCTCATCTTCGGTCTATTCATATCATGTTACAGTCTTCCATGATAGCTGTTTTTTTACTTTGGAATTGCAGCCAGACCAAGTTGAGCTCTGAGTCCTCAATCGTGGGGTGCAGTTCCCGGACGAGTAGTAGAATCCACGCTCTACCGTACAGTCACTGAGAGCTGATCGGCTCAGTACATGCTAAGCAATGGCCTTGTGTGAATGTTTGTGACAACACCCATGCGAAGTATGATCCACAATAACCGTCCCCAATATACATAGTTCATCTGAAAGGTTTGCTAAAACACATGGCCCGAGTTTCGGTCCGTTGGAACATTAGGTAATTGGCGTAATACACTACTCATAAGGTTGCTGAAAATTCATCGACAGCTCACGACCGGTTTTGCCCTTGCGCTTCGGGCTCATCAGGCAGGCGCAGTCCCCGAGTTTCCGTCAACTTGATGTTCCACTTGAACACTAGTTTTAGGAAATTAGAAAAATATCCTCATTTGCAAACAAGTTTGGTTTTGCGAGAGACTCATATGGGACCCAGCTGAACCTCTCGTTTGTGATGTTGATGCCAGGCAACTGAATGTGCTGCACCAGGCCGCCTCATGTTCCAGTTGCTACGATATTCGAGATATCGCGATACATGTATATTCGTAATGGACTACTCATAAGGTTGCTGAAACTTCGTCGACAGCTCACGACGGGTTTCGCCTGACCGCTTCGGGCTCATCAGGTAGGCACAGTCCCCGAGGTTCCGTCAACCTTATGTTCTACTTGCGAGACAAATATTCAGAAACATTTGTGAAGCCGTCTGTGACTGTAAACTCTGTAAACTCTGCGAACGGGGACTTTAACTGAGAGCAATTATCACGAACATACAAACGCATAGACTGACACGGATTACTAGAGGGCAGAGATGATGAATCAGTTCACACTTAGCCGAGAGACACTTCATGAATAACTTTGGCGCACAAACCACTTGACACAATTTGTGACGAAATTTCGAGCGTATGCGCACGCACCCAACATTCTTGAGAGGCCGACATTTCAAAGCTTACCCCCATGTGTTGCAGGCAAGTTACCATGTGGTCTGTTTGTGCGAATCGTGAGGACTCCTGGGCACTAAGCTCTGTCCACGCAGCGCAAAGTTGTGCACGGATATGCCGTGTCCTTTGACACGACTGTTATTTGTACTGTTCCAGCCCGTAAGTAAGTGTTTGCACGAGAGTTTGCTCAAACAGGTTCTTAAAAGTGTTTGCTTCTACGGTAAACTGTTGGTCTTTGTGGCCGAATCTGGATAGTGTGTACTCCTCTGAGGAGATGTTCGAGCGTTGCTGACTAACAGTGGAATACCGCCAAACAGTGCACAGAAATCCTGTTTAGACGTGATGTATCAGAAGGCAGTGAGACAAAATGGGGTGGACCAGAGAGGTGATTAGTTTATTGGAGACAGGAGATCCCCTGTCAGTTACGTGCGCGGGTTAATGGACAAGAATCGGGTTGTGGTTGTCATAACATGTTCCGGGCAACTGGAAAATCACACATACATATATTATGGTCATTTCTGATTTGTACATTGTGGTTTCATGTTAAAAAAACTTTGATCGTGGAAAACCTCTAATTAGAAGGACCGAGTTTTGTGCGAAAATTTGAATAGTTGGATTATCGCGAGCTGAAACCTCACGCCTACCACTTCGTGGCGTTGCAAGCTGTACTTCAGTAGGAAATATTTTACGGACGATCGCCGAACTAGAGTTCTGTGGATTTGGCGAAATACACTCATTTGCAAACAAATTTGGTTTTGCGCGAGACTCACCTGGAACCCAGCTGAACCCCTCGTTGGTGATGTTGATGCCAGGCAACTGAATGTGCTGCACCAGGCCTCCTCATGTTCCAGTTGCTACGATGTTCGAGCTATCGGGATAAATGCATAGAGGTAATACACTGCTCATTAGGTTATTGGGTAAAATGTAAGCATCTATCCAAAATTTCCATACTTGTCCATCAGAATAAGTTCTACCAACTATTTGTCTGGAGTCAGTCCCAAAGGTGTGAGATAATAACCGCAATAACTTAGGTGGTTTGCCAAAGTTAGGCTGACTTTCCAGCTGCGACAAAATGTCATTCACTGACTACCGTTTATGACAGGTTGACAGCATAATGTATACAGACGTTTCCAAGGTATCCAACGGAATTTGGACAAATTATTGCGAATTTTTATTTTTGACACTTGGGGGAAATTTTTCCGGGATGCGTGACTTTCCATGCGTGTATAACCACATCACCGTTCCGTTCAACCACTTCCAGTTGAGTTGTCTTAGACGCAGGTAAGTCAGTTTGCATCAACTGGATAGGTAGCTCACTACATACTTCTTTTTAGGTTTGCTTTGAAGGTCGATTGTCAAAGATTTCGTCTCTTCATCTCGGCGCCTTTTTTATCCTTCGTTTTCGTAAAGGTTTATATTTTCTCATGACGCGAGTTGGACATTATTTCACCAACACACCTTAGCACGAAGACTGCGGGTTGTTTCATGACCCGACGGTGTATTTGGCCAAATACACCTTGAACACAATCCATCTATCCGGTGATAACATACTGATTCAGTTGCGGGCAAACTCTGCCATCGTTTCAGCGCACCCGTAGACAAATGAAACTGTGTTTGATCTTCACTAATAAGAAAATTTTAATGAATTACTACCCTTTTTGTGTTTATCATTAAATGTCATCATTGCAAATTTCCACTAGGATTGCTTCGTTTCGCGTAACTGGTTAGTTTTTGGTTGCTTGGATACCGGGACAACTCCAAGTAGGATGAGAGAACGCGCCCAGTGGTTGTGTGTAATACAACGTTGAACGTCCTGTGTGGCGCCATCAGATGCGTAAGTTACAGCAATATTCATGTAGCGTTTCTACATTGTCTGCATCCTGAGTTTGCATGACTAAAAGCTAGAAACAGTTTGTACAACCTTGATGAAGAAACAATGAGACAGGAACAAACTACATCAAAAATGAAACAAAGAAATCAAAGAAATGGCATGCACTGAACTGACCAACGTTATAATCAACTGTAGGTAACAATGAACTTATAGATGTAATGCACTACTCATAAGGTCGCTGAAAGCTGTTCGGCAGCCCAACTCGCCCTCCTTGGAGCTCCTGAGGTGGGCGCAGTCCCCAAGTTTATGATCTACCTGAAGCTATGAAATCATCTTTTTAGAATTGGTAAGTTTTAATCAGGACAAAATGGAATTGAGTGTACCTAGCAGATATGCAAAGCAGTCTGTTTGGACTACTACTGGGACAAAAAAAGTAGTATATGACTTAGCAAGTCCTCCCAGAGATTTCTCAGTGTAGATCTACAAGCACCGGGTTGTTCGAAGTGACAAAGTGTAATCACCTTTAAAGGTGTAAAGGTACACCGTTTCAAAACGTCACATTCAGCCATTACCAAGGAACAGTTTCAAACAGAAAAAAACTGAAACGGTTTTAGGACGGTATGAAGTCGGGTTTGCAATAATCTTATCGATTACGGAATCAGAGAGTTCTCCAAGCCGGAACTAATAGCCTACTGGAGGCCTCTGGACAAAAATGCGAGGTGAACGACTTTAAACCACTGTAATACAATGCAAACCATAGGCTATTGCTACCTTGTGAACAGTTTCTTTTTCTCAATGACTCCGACAACTGGTTCATTTTTGCGTCAAACTTTGTAACATGTAGGCCCTTAAAGGTGAATTTCGTCACTCGAGTTGGACCACTGTGGAAGCAATACACGTCAGCGAGAGTAACACGAGTCCCGGATCCGCCCGACTAACATTTTAGTGCTAGATGTATTTTTGCTTGTGATAGATTAACATGTTTCGATCACCAACTTATGAGACCCTCAAGAACACCAGCCGTGTTCAACCCTGCTGCCCCTTGAAATGATTTGTAGATATCCTTAACGAAACCATCATGATCTTTCCAATGTGCTTTTCTCTGCTGAAGAAATCCTTGACTGCCGATCAGTTAAACAAAACGCCAGTATGGAATCGATGAGAGCGGTTTTCAAACAGGTTGTCTGTACAACCAGCTACCTGAAATAATGTTGCCACATTCACCGGTTAATGTCTTGTTTGGCGATGCCGTCCGGCGCGACCAACACTAAACTTAGTTGCGTGTGCAAGTACGTAGCCTTCTTCCTTATATATATATATATATATAATCGCAAACAGTTTTCCTGGTTACTTTCTCAAGGGTCAGATGTTTATACGTAACTTGTGCTAAAAACACTGTTGTTGTTTCACTTATGTAAGGAATACGGTCAGACGGTCAGCGTTGAGTAAACCTCAAATTTCCATTGCACAGTTCTCGTCGTCTGAAACAGCATGCTTCCAACGTCTCCGCTACTTAATCCTGCCTTTAAGGCAGCTACTCATTCCATCGTGAAATCATTCCTTGTGACAGCGAATCAACTATGAACGCGACTGGTAATGAGCACCTCCATCTGTCTGTTGTCATACCGTTAGCACTCCGCATTTTCTGCCAGAGTGGTTCTGTGCGTTCTGATCGATTTCATCACATTTTAACCGAATAGCCTAACTAGCGTGGTGAAGAAACACAAAGGACTTGACGAAATCCCCACCAAAAGAGATCAAACGACTTACAAGTAGATTTCCAGATCCTCGAGATGGAAACAGACTTCTGCCTCAAAAATGTTGGACGATTTTTATAAAATTCCATCTAATTTCGAAGGCTATGTTTTACAGTACAAGTAATGCACGGACTCAGACCATCCCGGATTATGTACAACAACCTGGGGGTTACAAACCACAGAGCCAGTGTGGAAGCCGAAGGTGCATTATAAAGCGATAGTGGTCGTTTGAACCACTGAATTCGACATTCTGACACTCGTAAACCCGTGATTACAGCAGGCCGACTTCCGCATCTTGACTTTCCCTGTCTAGGTTTGGGGAACCTGGCAGTATCTCAGCTCTCGTGCTTCCTTCGGGTGGCATGGCAGCTGGGAAATGAGAGGGTGTTACAGGTGAACACCTTTTTCCACAACTAGCCGTTTGACTATTTCAGTAAAACAATCAGCCCTACCAAAAACTCTCTTACTGGCTAACTGAGCCACAAAAATGTTTCCTCTATGGAGAAGGTTCTTAGAGCAGTAGTAGAGCAGTATCGCTCCTATTGAGACATAGTGGCAAAGACTTAGATAGCTTGTCTTTGAGGTGGGTTGATTTACTTCGGCATCTGTGAGATCAACGTTGTGGCCAAACATGGGGTGTTTCAGTGTGCTCTGTTCAGTTAGTACTAAGCCGTCCGTTTATTTTAACCCGTGGCCTTTCTTGGGTTCTAAAATTTAATCCAGCTAATCTTATTCTGCCGTTTTCATATCCGATTCCTTTTGCTTGCAGATGATTCGCTTGAGGTAGTAAAGCGGTATCGTTCCCGGTGGTCTAACAAAAGGTTATATTTCCATCCACAGCAGCTTTTGTGATTCTGCGTCACCTGTGGCGCGGGCGTGACATCAGCTTATCCGTCAAGGGTCAAGTTTACAGTGCTGCGGTTCGATCCATCTAAACATACGGGTCAGAAACCTGGGCGCTGAGCGCCGAGGACGTCAAAAGTGTTTTAGTGGTTCACCATCGATGTCTTCGGAGAATTGCCCGAGTCAGCAATGCTGAAGTAAGTCGAATGGTTTTCGGAAGAATTAATCTACCCACAATAGATGAACTAGTCTCACTCCATCGGTTTCGCTGGCTTGGCCACGTGCTGCATATGCAAGTCGACCGACATCCTCGGAGGGTTCTTTTCGTACAACCACGTGAAGGATGGAAACGAGTCAGAGGCGGTCAAACAATGACCTGGCAGCGAAGTGTGAAAGCCATTACCAGCAAACTCGGCTGCGTTGGTCATTGCCGTCTTCCTAGATGGAGACCCCGAGACGGGTTGCATCAATGGTTAGAGAGATTGTCAGACATGACCGGTCGAGCCCTCAATGGCGCTCGTGCATCAAAGCTGTTGCCTTCAACGCATGGCTCCCTTCCCAATCCCTCCACTTAACAGTCCACAGACCGTCCTGTGTTTACGCACCAATTAATCAGCTCCCACCTCCAATCCGCAGTTACCTACCCCATCTCCCTAAATCATTGGTGGACGAAATTGTGGCAGCTACAACCACTGTACAACAAGTACGTGGTTCTTACAGCTGATAATGATGTTGACGATAATGATGATGATGATGATGATGATGATGATGATGATGATCGTGATGATGGATATTATCAAATCAGGGTTCAATCCCACTTAACTTATACTTACTTCCTTATACTTACTTAACGTATATCCATTTTAAATTTTTTTCTATCGACTACTGACTACCTACTGGTTGTAGAAAAACACCAGCCGAACGGAATACAGACGTTTCCGCCGGTGAAAACGTATTCATCTCTTCATACACGATAATTCTGAATAAGATTGATGTTTTATCTGACATACGTTTACGTTTTATCTGCATGTAAACGGATTCTGAATTACTAAACGTAGCAATCCCCAAGAGAACACCTTAATAAATGAGAACTGGCGAATTGTACTCGTCTGTGAAAATTTTCTATGTTACAAGTTGAAAGACACATCGCCAAACTAAAACATAATGATGGAAATGGAACCAGTGCCGACTAAATTTGTAGGGCCGTCCACTTGTATCATGACCCAAAAGGTCTAGTCTATCCACATTGAAATTCGGTGAGATGGTCGAAGGATCAGTTCGTTTTCACAAATATAGGACTTCCTTATTCCAGTTTATCTTCGCCTGACTGGGGCTGAAGCCGTACGAACTACATGTCAGGCAACATTTTCACTAGAAAAATAGAGGAGGTTGTTCCCCACAGCTAATAAAGCATCCATTTGTATTCCACTTTACTGGCTTGGCATTTCCCAAAGTGCACAACATATTAACCCGGAATTGCGGTTAAATGTCAAAATAAACATGTTTTGCCACCCTGTACTAATATGAATGGGGTGATTTTGGAAAATCAGTGGCTGACATTTCCTCCCGGCATTGTTTCTACGTCTTTGTGTTTGCGTACTTTTGTTTTGTGTTTTTTTTGGATTTAATTTGACATGCCATGTTTGTAGGCGCAACCAATGATTATGGCGCACCCTTTCCAAGCAGCTCTTCCCTGATAGGCTGGAACCTATTGATTAACTGTTATCCGAAGATTCAAATTTGTCACGTGACTTCCATAGATCAGTCAAGCAAAGATTGTACTGGAAGCTGGCTTTTGATGAACAGGAGACTCGTAAACTGATTTTCTTAACTACGGTTGCTATTTTTCAGGCTATTTTGTTAACAATGGAGCGAGCAAGTTTTATTGTAGAAATGGAGGGTCGCTAGCTCGCAGAATAACTGGAATTCTGGTAACCTAGTGATGTTCAGCTGATGTTAATGAAGGCCTACAAATGATGCTAATTTTGCTAGGTATATCAGTATAAATGGTTGCCCCTAAGGATAAAATCCGACCCGTCCTGGAACTTGGAGGATTCCGCTGGGTTTACTCAATCATCCAGACCTATGCACACAGCCAGCGCACCGGCTGGGCTATAAATTCGTTCCAAGACAAACGGTTCACATTAAACCGTGGGATGCTTGCTGCGTTTTGTAGACTGGGCCTCCAATCGCTTACTCCATAATTCGAAATCGGGAACTATAAATTCGTTCCAAGACAAACGGTTCATATTCAACCTTGGGTTGCTTGCTGCTTTTTGTAGGCTGGGCCTCCAATTACTTACTCCATAATTTGAAATCGGGAGAAGACTGATTTCGTCACTGAAACGCGTTTTTGTTGCGTCAAACGCGGGACACCGTCTGATAAACCTGAGGTAACTGTCAATCAAGTCTCTGTTTATGGTATCGCGTTGCCCGAAAACTGAAATATATGTCCAAAAATTTAACCGGACTGTAAACTGAAGAGAGGCGCTTCTGAGCCTCTCCAAGTTCAAAGCTATTTAAGCTGCCAATTTGCAGCGGAAGACATAAACATAAATCTTTCAAAAGCAGAAAACTTTATGAGGCGGTACCGGATGATTTTTCAGCGAGTGGTGAAACATTGCAAAGGATGCAAACGCTCATTGTGCCCATCTGATCTGATACTCAGATAAATGTGGTTGTTTCCAAGTAAACTGTTGACGAAAAGTATTGGTGCGCTAGACTTATTTTCCGAGTCACCATATCAGTGTCCGTACCAGATCAGATCAACTGCCAAAAAACAATAGCTATACATGGTGAATGTTTTGTAAAATACCTACTGACCGTAGTATCCGACGTGTCTTATTTTTTCCCGATTACAGCGGTTTTTCGCATGACGGCCTCCGAGTATGCAGGATAGGAAACTGTTTTTTTTAATGGGTATTTTTTCTCTAGCAGTGTAATGCTCCGCGGCTGAAAGTCACCACCGTTGACAGTACTTCAACAATGATGCTACGCTGTTGGAGGACTATTTCAATTCAAGCCCCATTGTCTTTTACGAAGTAACGAATTAGGGGAGACGGCATCTGGCCTCCAGATTGGGGATTGTGCTTTTAAGTGATCTTGGTGGCCCACTCGGCTGAACATTTATCGAATGATTATTGGATTCCAAACAGACCATTCTGACAGCTAGAACAATTGTGCGCCAAGTACGAGGTTTTCACAGCTATTACTGCTGTTGATGGTGATGAGGATGATGATGACGGTGATGTAGAACTTATTGACTGGTTCTCCGCCCATTCCTAAACCCACCAGCCTGAAATGGTACTCACTTGTTCCAGACCGCTATTTTTCAAAGACAGAACACTGCCCGCCGACTGATGAAAAAATTCTTCCGACGTTTCATCTCACTTCTGCTTCACCTACTTCCGTTGACTTACTTCATAATCCGATGGAATCGCATTCTGACAGTGATCAACGTTCACATCCTCCCTTTTAAGCCAACTGCCTCGTATATCGTCCGAAAACTTGAAGAATCATAATATATTTCGTTTGTCACATACACTCAGTTTACTCCTATAACCAGCTGTAGATATTCTCAATTAGTTTGGTCTTTACATATACGTAATGCACTACTCATAAGGTTGCTGAAAATTCTTCGACAGCCCACGACCGGTTTGGTCTTTCTTTTGAAGCATTTGGATAGCTGTGGTAGGATCTCCGAAAGCGTTACACTCTATTTGATTTAGCCAGGCCATTTCAGAAATGCGCACGCGTTTAGGAACACTTCAACTGCTTTTTCATTCAACAACTTTGGGAAACAGCACCGTCGTCCATTCTGCTTGCTCCTGCGGGAACCTCTCGTCTTTATACACAAAAATGGCGGTCATTGATGGTCTGTTCTGTATCTCGTGTCACAACATGGTCGTACGTAATCGGTGGTTTTCGCTGAACTTTATTTTATTTTGTGGCCAAAAAACTACTTATAAGGTTGCTGAAAACCCATGGGCAACACTCGACCGGCTATGCCCTTCTTGGGGCTCATCAGCTAGGCGAAGTCCCCGAGTATCGCGCAGCCTTATGTTCTACTTGAAAACATCATAAACGAGAGGTTCAGCTGGGTCTCACGCAAAACAAATTTGTTTGCAAATGAGTGTATTTTGTTTCAAGTAGAACATAATTTTGACGGACACTTGGGGACTGCACCTACCTGATGAGCCCCAAGAAGAGTGAAATCGGTATTGGGCTGTCAAGGTGTTTTCAGCAACCTTATGAGTAGTGTATTACCCCAGTGCATGCATCGCGATATATCGAATATCGTACAACTGAAACACGAGGTCTGGCGCAGCGCATTCAGCTGCTTGAAAACACCAAGAATGAGAGATTCAGCTTGGTTCCAGGGAAGTCTTCCGTAAAACCAAATTGGTTTGAAAATGATTGTATTTAACCACATAAGGAGTTCACAAAGCTTTTTTTATGTAAAATGGGATGTACAGCTAACCTATTTCGTGCGAAGTACACTGAGAAATCTCAGTAGTGTGTCAGATATGGCGCACTCAAACGAGTGTCCGTATCCATAAGATGTTAATGCTTGGAAGCAGAAAAATTTAATTTTATGTTATTCATCAATACGAAGAGCCAACACAGCCGGAGGGTAAAATTGCAACCAAAGTAGCTTGGCTGTATTGTCCACTGATATTTTCTTGTCGCGTAAGGCCAAGTATTTTTTTCCAGCTCAACAATATTAGAGAAAATACACTCTACAATGCAACCATATCTAGTTTTTTCGCTTCCTCAAGGTTAGAAAAGAAAGGGAGCAATGAACACTGGTTACATTTTACAGTCATGCTGCTGAGATCCAAAATTTCGTTGTAAGGCCTTCAACACGACTGGTGCGTCTTCGGGTTCATTGAAGTATTTCCAGACAGCATAGGAGGTAATCAGGCTGTGGGAATTGAGGAAATCAGACAGACGTACCGACGTCAAACCCCACGTGTTTGTAGAATAAATTCACTGGAAAACTTGTCATAATTTTGAAAGTTCATGCTCGTAAGAAGATGAGCGAAACTCAACTGCGACAAAAGTGCGGTTTATCTGTCAAGCGGGATTCTGTACAATTTCAGAGTAGAACCAGGGACAAACAAGCAGTGTTTTTAGGTGGACTGCATGTTTACCATCGACTGCCCCTATTTCAGAGTTGTAACGCTCACACAAAAGGTGACGTGTTGTAGAATGTTTGGGCAGAAACGCTACCCAATGGTAAGCAGTCGTCTCAGGGATATCCCCACTTCGGAGATAGGCGGTGGCCTGTTGTTCCGGTGATATTTCATCCTAAAAAAAGTGCCCCAGTAGATGTTTTATACAGGGGTCATCTTGTGCATGAATTTTGGTATTGCTGTTGAGGAGAAGCATTGGTTTCTTTGCTAAGTTAGGAAACGTTGTCATCATGAAGACATTATTCTTCATCCTTGATCTCCATTCTTTAGCACCAAGAAACGCGGAAATCCAGTCCAGAAAAGTTGACAATATTGGGGAGCAGAGACACGATACTCCGACAAGGATTTATGGAAGGTTTCAACTAACCGGCGCGCTGAAAGGCTGCTACTTATGCAGCACTACGTGAAACGGAACACTCAAGGACAGTGGACTGTCGGATTACCGGGTCGAGGAACAAGAACTTCCTTCGAGTCACATCAACAAAGTTCAAAACGCGGTGGGTTCAACAAGAGAACTCACTCGAGCACCCACCAGTGGACGACAGCAGGGGATGTCAACCTCGAATGTCACGTGGTTACTGGACACTCAAGACAGGAGGACAGATGAAGCGTGCGAAGCACCCGCAGACCAATCTACCACAGTACGCTATCAGTTTTGTCAAACAATGCGTATGGTAATACACAGACAGCACAACTCAACGTACAACCACTCACCCATCGCTACCCCCCCGCTTCCTAAAAAAGCTTAAATGATGTCTTCTCGACTGGTGATTGAATGTTTGCGATAGAATTACCTAACTTAGCGAAAAACTAACCACCCAGAAATCTAAACTATGGTTCATTCTCAGAATGCTCCATAATTAAGTAAGCACCTCTTAAAATGAGGCGATAGGGTGTGATTTTTTTTCATCAGTATTCACCAAGTCTGTTTCAACTAAAGTCTAGAGTGTTTTTCCAATCATCGGAATGCTGGCTTCAACAGTGCCTTCAGTACTGGCTATCAAGATGAAGAACACTCTGCTTGAATACGTCGATAAGTAGTGCGTACGGTTCAGCTGTCTAATCCATATGACTTTGAGCGCATGATCTCCCTCCGTAGTAATTTATATGTGTGTATTCAGCTGTCTGCCGTACGCATCTCTTCATTTTCACATTTATCAGCTAGGTTGACTCATTGCCGACTCAGAAGTACAAGCTTCATTTCTGGTTTTACCTGGTAAGTTGGTTTTGATTCACAAATCAAGCACACAACTGACCAATCAGTTTCAGAGTGTTAATATTTAGTCCAGTTGAAAATCTGATTTCGAGACTGATACATGTTTTTCGCCGCTGTTGGCCGAACGGCTGGGTGTTAAACTACTAGCCGGCTACTAGCTGGCTGATAAGCAGTGTGACTAGCCTGCACAGTATACAGCGCCGCTCATCCTTCAGTCACGGAACCCACACCACACGGTCGCTCGTGCTGACTGACCCTTCAAGCAGCAGTGGCAATCAGCACGTGTGACTGCAAACCTAAATTTAAATTGAGGGGCATCATACACATGTTTAAGTTTGATCGGGCACCCAATCTTGACGAAATGATTGCTCACTTTTCCTTTGTAAATACCAAGTGAGATCAATCACTAGGCGTTCGAGGTTCTCTGGAGTTTCGTGAGATGCGCGCTGCTGACGGTCCACAGTAGACAGGAATCAGCTGTACAGTGGTTCTTGGCTTCTCAGCTTCACTTACATGACGAAATCTCCACCAAATTTCGGAAATGTCCTCAGACTATCAACACTCCTTGAATCCTTAGAGCCTTGTTCAAAGACTGTATGCCATTTAGAATGATTTCGAACCCTGTGTGATTTCTGTTCTCCGTATCCGGTTCGGAGTGACAGAAACCTACAGGTGGACCAAACTTAAAGTCGATAGGATAAATGAAGGATTTGTGGTTGCAGCTGTTGCTGTTCGCCTTCCGTGTGGCCCTCTTTGTGTTTGGCTGAAGACACCAAACTAAATGGCTGCTAACCCGTGTCGGTGGCATCCGTTTTGTCAGTTTCTATCCAGATTGTCTGGATGGAAGTTGGAAATGCAGGCACCCCGGATGTTTTGTTGCGGGCTAGCCCTCCCTATACTCTTCGTTCTTCCGTTATAAGGCTTTATTCAAATAAAACTATATGGTTCGAGCCCCACCTCTGCGTCTCGACTTCCCCTGTCTAGGCTTGGACAACCTGGCAATAACTCAGCCCTCGTGCTTCCTTCGGGCGGCATAGCAGCTAGGCAACGAAAGGGTGTTACGGCTGAACGATTTTTTATGGTTGCAAAGTAGCAAAGTGCCATTGCGCTTCTCCAATGTCGCTGTCAACAATGTTGATGATGATGAACATCATCAACTTTCGATTGTCTTGAATTCTGTTTACATTCGTCCGGTGGGTACATTTTCCAGTGTTAATCCACCAAGTTGTGCGCCTGCCTTTTTGCTTTTGGAAACATCCGCTGGTCTTCCAAAAAAAAACAACAGATGCGAGTTTTGAATATTTATTGGCGTGAAAGTACTACTACGATTTGCCTGTAAATTTCGTTCATCAGTGTTTCAAACGCCGAACATCGCTGAGCATCCGTAAACTCCAGGATCCCGGTGAGCCGTGCCCTTCATAGACATCCTTACACGGATGAGTTATCAGAATTTTTCAGAATCTTGAGACAGGCTAAAGGAGAGACGAACTCGAAAGTTCATTAAGTATGAAGTGCGAGTTATTGCAAAGAACACAGGCTTAAACATTCTTCGCCGGAATACAGGGAAGTTACAGTCCATCAAACCGGTAAAGTCACTAATCCGAGGCCAATGTCCTTTTTGTCCCAAAATCGCAGCAATTTCCTCACACCATGAAGGTCATTTCCCAACACGAATTCAACACAAGACGTGGTGTACAGAGATGTAGACTGAAAATGACTTGCACAAAACATGAAAATGTAATCAGCGTTTGGCCTTTGCACAGTGGTTGCCTTTCCAATGGCTTCAAAACTTGTCTTCTGGTGGATTTCACTCACCTGGAGATTTCGTTTCATTTTCTCAGACTATACCAAATTTGTACGTATTCATCTGGAGGAGATACACGGTTTCATTTAATATTCTATCAGGATTTCGCATCCTATTAGGCAATGATACCACATCAGAAACGAGAGTTTCAGCTGGGTTTTAGGTGAGTCTCTCTCAAAACCAAATTGATTTGCAAATGAGTGTATTTCTAGAAAACAGTCCAATTTGGGTTCAAGTAGAACATAAGGTTGACGGAAACTCGGGGACTGCGCCTAACTGATGAGCCCGAAGCGGAAGGGCGAAACCGTTCGTGGGCTGTCGAAGAATTTCCAGCAACCTTATGAGTAGTACATTGCGTTTATATATGATATAAGTAGTTCCGCCAAAAATGTCCTAGTCTGATTTTCTTACGTCTTTATTTGAAGTCACAATTGGATGTGCGAAAGACGGCTTCATTTTCTTCTGCTTGCGGCCTAAATGTCCACATAGAGAAGATTGATGTTGCCTGTCTGCCCCAGAACAAAGCGTTACACAGTGCTGTTCAATTGATATTACCCAACGCATGTGGTTCTGCATTAAACTGGCCAAAGTCTGAAGTCAACTAGCGTAGTTACAGTTGAGTAACAACACCCATTCGCGTGGCATTCTGGTTAGAAAACTACAAAACTGACAACTTTAAACCGGAAGTAGCCCTCCTCTCGAAAATTCTCGAGAGTGTATAATAGGATTCTATCGGTTCTCTTGAACGTTCAAATAGGGCGAGTGGTTTCATTCCAAGACATTCGGTGACCGTAGCTGGCCCTTTCGGACAACAGGCTATGTATCATAGGTTGTCCAAAGCGTGAGCACTCTCTGATTGACCCTAGAAGCAGCTATTGTTTAGGTTGGATTAAGCAGCAAAATTACTTGAGTCGACTTGGGTGACCCTGGTTTCTAAACTAATTGGGTGGTTTTCGTCCGCAACACTTACAGTAAAATAACTTTGAAGATGGAAACACCAATGTGACGTCGTGGCATAAAGAAGGAACTTGCTCAATGAACGGTAGAAATATTTATATGTCTGTAAGTTGACTCTTTCAGATATCGACATATTCATCCAGGACGAGTATGTAAGCACCTGTTTTTGTTTTTTTTCTTTCAAGCTCGTGAAATAATAAACCTACCCATATCGGCATCATGTCATTCGTTTTTGAGCTGCGGTTAAAAGTTCACGTATGCTAGAAGAACATTCATCTTTATGCAGAGGAGTTCTTCACCAATCCGTATGACAGTAAAATCAATATTTTTTGAACAATGGGTGGTAGAAGTTGGGTTCCACTCACTGGTGTAAGCAGATCTTATCATGCGAACGATTGGACTGGCAAAACATATCTTAGCTTTTTTTAACTTCCTTCACCGTCAAGCTAACTAGTTTTTTCTCCCTGAATTTTCCATCACGCCCAAAATTCAGCAGGAATCAGGTTCACTGAAATGCGCGTTTTAACGTTGCAGGTTTCAGTAAAATGCTGTTTGCCCATTAGGAACTCGCTCAGTAATTTCTGAGAGTTAATTGGCATTCCTAACCTGATAATTATCATTCTGGATCTGACGCTGCCAGAACGTTATACACTACTCATAAGGTTGCTGAAAGCCCTTGGACAGCCCACGACATCATAGACGAGAGATTCACCTGGGTTTCAGGCGAGTCTCCCGCAAAACTAAATTGGTTTTGCAAATGAGTGTATTTCTGCTAAGACGTTCCTTGTCATCTCAAACAATTCACAAACTTTATTGGTATTCGGATATGAGGGAGAACAAAGTGCAGCGCCTCGTGGAGAAAATCGATATATTCACAAACTTAATCCATGTACTTCCGAATTTCCGACGTTTTTCCATTTCGGTGTAGGATGACATGCAAAACTGCCACTCAAACCGCCTAAAATGAGTTCAGTAGAGGCAAAAGAACACAATCGCAAATTATTTTGAAAGTAATTTATCAAATTAGGCTGGTGATATGTTAATGCTAAGAAAAGTAAAGTCGTCCCACGGATGTAGTGCTCAAGAACCCCCTTCACATACTGAACCTGTTCAACCTTGCCTGACGTCATGATAACTCCCCCATTCCCTTGATTACTCCGCCCATGTACTTTTGATTTGCACTTGTTTCGTTAATCTGTGCTCGCGGCATTCACCTCGCCTCAAACTGTATCCCGCCAGACACAGGGAAATTGGTATGTGTGTGTGTGTGTGTGTGTGAATGTGCGCAGTGACCTGCTTACTCATGCTTGTTCGTGCTCCGTTTGCTGAGCCTGCTCTGACGTGCTCTGTCGTCATTTCCGTGTGATCGCACCGCCAATCAGAATTGCAAGACTGGCCTCGGAGGGGACGAGCGCAATCCACACGAGAGAGCCGACATTCCGCTCGCTGTTTTTTGTTGTACGGACCTTAACACTGGACTATGCCAGTCACTGCGCACTTGTTGGCGCCAGGGGCGTGAACTATTGAGGTTTGTTGAATAACTTTGCCTAACCCAATTCATCCCTTCGATATTCGGTATAGTCAAACCTACGCGTGACCCTCAGGTACGTATCGGGAACCTTAACAGAACGACTGACCAATAAATGCATGAAGCATCCTTTTGCTTGTAAGCCTTGACTTAGTTTCTTACACAAAAAATCAGCCTTGTCACAGCGACTGAGATATCAGGTGTGCCGTTTCATCAGGGTCTAATTATAAGGAGAACGCCCCACGGTTTGCTAGTTAGTCGTGAAGTTTTTCTGACGCACGCACACACACACACACACTGAGATTGATTTCAGCCTTCTGCAACAATCTTGTCCAGAGTGCCATTGATTTTTTTTGCCGATTTGAGATATAACATACACTTTCGTGATTGCCGAGTTGAATTAGTTTCCAGGTGTGTCTCCATACTAGCAGGTTGAAATAGTTCACTTTTTTAGTTGTCTGGTCACGTTTCAGGGCCACGATTTCCGAAAAGAGCACCTATACATTTCAGAATTCATCACCATTTACGTTAAGAGAAAAGCTGACGGATTTGTACGATAAAAATCTGCCTGAATCTTAATGAGAGACTTTGAAAAATGGAAATATCTAGCAACAAATGGGGTGGTTTTTGATGAGGGTTAGAATTACAACAGCTTCTTTATCCCAGCTTAATTCGTCGGGTTCCCACTTAACATTTCCGTCGGCAGGGTTCCAATGAGAAATATCGTTTGAATAAACCAGAATCCACATGGTTGAGATGGCTTGTCAGGTGGACAGGTTACGGGAGCTGAGAACATCTTCACTCCTGAAAGTCAGCTCCTGCTATCACGACTACGTTAACTGTGCAGTCTGTCTATGGCAGACAAGACATTTTGGGTCGTTTCTCTTCTGTGGACATCTTGATCAGTGGTCGAAGTTGGGTGAATCCGAAGTGTACGGTCAGTTATGGTCCTCGTTGTCATCAGAAAACTTCTTCAATCGCAGTCGCAACCTAGGTAAAAATTGAGTCGTTACATCCTTTCGTATGGTTCGAAAAGTTATGTAACGCCATATGCTTCAGGGTGTAAAACTTTGAGCTGCCCGGGGTTCTCGCGATCACTTATCTAACTATATATCTTGGGTCCGATACCAAAGCTATCGATCAATCAAAACTCGGGCACTCACAACCTGCTGCTATGGAGGGCTGTAAACTTTGCGGTAAACCTACTGATTTGGTTTGATTGAAGTCCCATCTTTCCCTAGATTTACAGTTATTGTTCGAGTCGAGTTGCTGCCAGGAGCGGGCAGCAGTGAGAACCGTCTATAATTTGGAGTGGAGAGGTATTTAGCACAAATAAATTGAAGATAAACACACGCGTAAACATCTTATATGGAGTAACACCTCCGTTAACCGCAAGCGAATGAACGTGTGCCAGATTCTCCTTGGCACTGTTACTTGTTTCAATCGCTCTTTTAAAATTGTTTCAACTAACCGTCTAGTGGATTCTGTTCACCTCCCGTAGGACATGCATTCTTGCCTTATTGCTGGTTAAAGAATGTCGCATAAGATAGCTTGTCAACCAAATATCCCAAGATAGTTCAAAGCGGCTCAAATTGGACCGTTCGTTTAAATGTGTTACTGCCATCGCTTGACGACCAAGCAACATGCAGACGTCTGCAGACATTATCGGCCAGCATGGGGCTTGTTTACTCATATGTTTCCAACAGAGGACATTTATATTTCTGCGTTTTTAATCCTTACAGTTTTTGTTCACTCATTCAATTATTTATTTATTCATTTGATTGCTTGGACAGTTATTGTCAGATGCTGCTTCTACTTGTTTTGTTATAATTGGTGCATTTGTTAACATTTCGCCAACTATGGGATTAATTTCAGCCATTTACTGAAAGGGCTTTCTACGGTTTGTTCTGATTCCATCAACGGTTTGAACCTGGTTAATTGCGGTCTTACAGGTGAGTACTAGAGACGCCCTACAATCAGGATTTCTGTGCGCAAAGCACTGTAAGAATAGGGGCACCGTTGAGGATCACAGTTTCACCGATTGCTTCTGCGTACTTGTCAGTTTCGAATTCCGAGAAATACTTAGGTATAGGGAGCTTCCAGGTAACATAAATAGGCATGCATTCAACCCGACCGCAAGCAATCTGGTAACGGTTGGATAGCTGAAGATCTCCTCAATCGATCGTGAGTATCTGATCCTCATAATGACTCGCATTTTCCAATTCCTGACTTAATTGCCTTTATTTGCATATTGATTGATCGGTGAAAACCAACTGAAGTGACGAAATCGATCGATCAACTAAACTTCGTTATCATTTTCAGTCAAGTAACTCGAATAAATGGACTCTCGCCTGGAGATAATCAATTAGAGAAACAGGTATTAAGTCAGACTTGTGATGCCCTAAACGTAGTTGAAGATTCAACGATCTTGTCTCGTATATATATATATATATATATATATATATGACGCATCTCAATTTCAGGGTGTTGGCCAAATGGGATATCGGTGAGTCAGCACACACAATCTGCAAAGTAACCTCATCATATTTTAACAGAAAACAAAAAGCAACCACGGGAATATTCGTTTCAAATCACTCCTTACAATGAACCCATGTGGACGTTTACCATCCTATTGTTCCTGTATTTGGAGGAGGTCCTGTGCTCTTTCAAGGAAGTGTTTGGATAGAATGAGGTTAGGATACCTGAAACGGTGACTTCTCAATCGATAGCAAACACTTTCCATTTGGTTGGTGTTTTTTCGCCTCCTTCTCATTGTTATTCCCTTTGCTGACCCGAGTTTTCGAACAGTGTGATGTAATGACATTTATGTGTTGTCCTACCGCCGGTGAGTGCGCGCGCTTCAACTGTGTTGCAAGGCATCGTCCGATTTTCAGACATAGATGCCAGTAACTTATAGGGAGGTGGCTTGATTTCAGTTTATAAATAAATATCCATAAGACACAACAACAGATGGACTACGTAAATTAGCTTTCTGACGACACAATACGCAAGACGTTCTTAAAATGACCGCACATAGTTTGACTGCTATTCAAGCGAAAATCGCTTCGACACGGTGACCGTTCTCAAACCACCAGTTCCTGGAGTTGATTCTGTTGAATACACTCATTTGCAAATCAATTTGGTTTTTGCGAGAGACTCACCTTGAACCCAGCTGAATCTCCCGGTTGTGATGTTTCCAGGGAACTGAATGTGCTGCACCAGGCCGCCTCATGTTCCAGATGGACTAGCCTTTTTCAATAACTGTAGATGTATAAAATCAATGTTTACCGAAAAATAAATTTAGGCGGGAACCGCGGAGCCGATGTTGAGACCAAAATGAACAGAAATTCATCCCGACCGCTTTTTCAATTTTTAAACCTACACGAGCGTGATCTGTGAAACGATGTGAGAAGCGGTCGAGAGTATACTCACCATTAGTTCCTGATACTCAATCTCCCACACCACAAAGATAGATTGGTAACACAGGAGAACTGCTTCTGCTGACCGACATCGACTGTATGAATTGCTCCGTTGTTGCAAAGTTGCTGCGGTGTAATTAGATGTGCGTGAAAACATCCTGACAGGATTCATCCGCGTTGATGCAGTCAGAGGTTACTCGGAACAATTAATTCGCACAAGTATCGGCTACAACCATATGTCAAGAAATGCTAAAATTAGTCTCTCCATTCTTAAAGCGCTGTACGTCAATTTCCGCGGCCGTGTGAAAGTCTACGGAAAGTTCCCTTCTGAGTTCACCATATCAAGTGCTATCAGACAGAGGTGTCCTCTCCCACCTTTCCTTTTCAAATTCGTCATTGATACGATTATAGAAGACTCATTATCAGCCTCTACTGTCTGTGGCGGCGAAGTGCTACCGGGGCGTCCGCTCATAGATATCGAGTAAGCAGACGACATAGTTCTTCTTGGATCTGATGCCGTAGTAATGCAAGCAATCTGAAATAAACTAAATGATTCCGCCTCACGGATTGGATTGCGCTTCACACCTGCAAAGTGTAAAGTACTATTGCAAGACTGGATGGGCTCGAACCCTAGCCTCATGCTTGCAGATGAACCGATGGAAGTATTAGACAAATTTGTTTATCTAGGCAGCTGTGTTAGTCCCGGCGGTCTCGCGAAAGATTATATTTCCATTCATCTGGAAAATCCAGAGCGGCTGTTGTGAGTCTGCGTCACCTTCGGACTACAGTAGTCTCCTTACAAACACGGACGTATTCATTCAATGTATCCCTGTTGGACTGATCGGTTCGGTCTATTAGAGTTCAAAGGCCTCGACAGTGAGAGGGATATCCCGTTCAAAGCGAGAAATCCTGTTTATCCAAGCAGAAAGCGATCCCCGAATTGTTGGTTAGAGTTCAAAATCAATTGTTTCACCGAAAGCACTTGGGAGTGTGTAAATCTACGTTTAACGCTGTGCTGACGAGGGCTTAGTGGCGCTGAAAAGCGTAACAAAACTCGTGAACTGAATGCTCAGTGTACCTCACATGTAGGGTCTCTTTTAGTCCACTTGACAACGCGTAGTATACGTGTACAAACTAAAGTAAAAAGATGAAACATCTGAATGCGAAAGGAGGAACTGGAGCGTAGTAACTGTAGGTGAGAAAACGCAAACTCGTCTCAACCGCGGTTGTAATCTCAGTAGAGGGAGACGGCTACGCATAACCAAACCGCCCACGACTACTCAAGGAATAAAGATTAGACCATTAGTAGTATATGGCGGATGTTCTCACTATAATTCACCAGAAGAGATGAATGTCATGCTTATTGCCGCAAAATACAGACATCAGTTACTATTCTATCCGCCTCTCCTCAGGGTCCTATGGAGGGAAGGTATTACATTCTCAATGTAGGCACGACCTGATATTTGCAACAACACTGGGAACAACTGTTACCAACAGACTGGCTGCTGTTAATCAAAGATGTCTCTCCAGACGGTGATCTGTTGAAGTTGGACACGTTTTACCCTATACCAGGGTCTGGAACGTTTTGTCAGTAGTGCAAAGGTGTTGAGAGCACAAGTTGGGGTCAGAATCGGTTCCTTTTTTACCTCAAATGAGTTAGTTTATACTGCCTTATTATTCAACGGTCACATTTCGATATCATACGAAAGAAAATGCTTGTGACTTAGACGAGAATCTATGGATCTGTGAGGTCAAAAGGTGGGTGCAATAGCGACAAAGCATTTTGCGTTTTGTGAGACCGGTAGCAGTGAAGCAAACGTAAGCCAAACGATATTAGTAATGTGCACTTGTGTTTTTCAACTGAGAGTTTCGTAACTCCCAGTGTGTTTCATTACAACGAAGATATAATGAAATGCACGTAACATGAGGCGAAAATTCGCATAAAGCTTTATTTCATCATTTCATTTCATCCAGTTTCCTTTACTAAATCAAACGTATCAGGCGAGACTTTGGTATCGAAAGTTCCTGAAAACCGAGGTTTTTCCAGTAGACTGCTGAATGAGTGACATCAGAAGGTGCTCGAATGATAATGGGGATAAAATCCGCTTGCTTTTTTTCCAACCAACTTCTTCAGGAGGAACGGCACAAAGAATGGAACTCACCCTTACATCAGGAAGAGGTTGTCCCGGACGATACAGTAACGAAGTTAACTCTGGACCACTCCTTTGTTTGATAATGGGTCCCCACGGAATTTGCGTAAGTTGTGTTCATAACACGGTCGTTTAGATCTCCCCTTTTATTGGTTAGTTCGCATCACAGAGCAAAGCATTTAGCTCGGGTTTTGCACTTGTTAGACCTCATCGGCACTGTGTACACTTAGTAATGGCGGGATTTGAACTTTGACCCGCAGGGTGCGTGTGTTACCACTAGTATGATAGTTCCCGAGTTGAGAGAGCTTGCATACACTTGTGCGGTACGACTGATCTGTCCAAAGTGCTTCTGTTGTGGACTGACCAGAATAACTACTGTGGAAAAGATGGAACTGTTCCAGTGAGACCGAGGAGACCTCGTAGCTTACAGTGAGACTGTTCAATGGAAGTGACCAACAGCATGAGAAAACATTCCAATTTGGTATTCAGAGGAAATTGTGTACAAATGGAAAGAGTATATTAAAGTGGGTCATATAGACTACTGAAATGGGGGTAAGCAGTTACAAATGGCGATATCCCGAAAAATCGGTCAAGGAAACGAATTTTCTTCTCTATGAGGAGATTTTTTAATATGCATAGGAGATTTCCCAATGTAAATGAAACCAGTCTATGTTGGAAAGCGAAAAAGCTCTGTATGGTTGTTTCATCCCTGTTGGGTGAAACAGCAGCGTACTTCACGGGAAACTCCAGCGACAATTGGTAAAAAAGAGTAACTGCAATTCAACGGCTCCACAGCCCATTTCCGATTACGTTTTTTCTGAGGTTCCTGTAGCTGGCTGTGTTTTCCGGATTTCGATCATCCTTTTTAACTGATTTAAGCCGAATCTGTTCAGTGAAACACACCGAAAATTAGATTCGATTTTCTTCCGTAGAGTACATAAATCAATATCGCTTAAGCAAGAGTACTTCGATACCTTGATTATGGATCAATCGGAATCTTTAAATACAGTTAATCATGCACGTGCAGAAGAAAAACAGCATGAACGAGAGAGTTGTTCCAATCTCAGTTGACACGCTCTTCGCATCCATTTGCCATGCAAATGGGGCACAGAGACAACATCAAGCATACGACCCAAAAATAGATGACAATCCCTAGTTCTCTTCTACGCAGTCATGCTTTCAGGTTGGGACAACACAAAATACCGGCAAACTGAATATGTGCATAACTGAGTACAACTCAGACCACGTGTTAACCGTCTTCGTATATGGATCACTTAGGAACTTAGTGACAGGTCACAAATGGGCAAACCGATTCAATAAATGGTAAGGTCGTGACGGTTTACATCTGACTTGTACTGACCCCGAGTTGCCCGAGTGAATGCACTCTAGCCAGTGAGCAAATACCACCCCGGAGTGAACACAACTCATGGATCGATAATGCATTGCTACTGTACAATTAATCGATACGCTTGCGCGCAGGCATCAATGTGGATTCAACTGAAGACGACAATTACCGAAGTGGATTTGGTCAATGGTTTCGCTCAGTGTCTTCAGGCAACTGTGTAGTTAGGTGACTAGTCTGCTTAGATTGCAATATGTGGAAATCTGACGAACCATAATCTGCATTGGACTTATTGAATGAGACAGTACTTTGTAGCCCCACACTCGTTCATCTTCAGATGCACATTGTGAGGAGACGTTTTCCTGAAATCTCAACTGACACGTCAACAGTCAGTTAACAGTGGCTTCTGCATCATTTTCGCAACGAAACGTTTTTGTGATTGTGGAGCTGACGTCTTTGTAGAATTGGTATTCTTGAGCTCTATCTGTTACTGTGTAAATGATCGCAACTGTTCATTCCAGTGTTCTAACTCCACGTTAGGTGTGGGCTGTGTTATTTAACTCGCCCTTCAAAGAGGGCAGAGACTGTGCCGGGGATACTCTACATGGGAATGTCTCCAAATCTGATGGTGCACTGTTCTCCATGGTGAAAGCTGAAAGATTCCGTTGAAGTACGAATTCACCTGAAGTCGTTTCATCATGTTCAGTTATGATGTTCTCCTCCAAATGCAAATATTGTTATCCATTTCATAGATTTCTGTGTATAGTTACCCGGAATACATGAAAACCGTTTTGTGATCATAATGAACCTCCCGTCGCAAACAGACGGTTGAAATAGCCGTGATAACATAGCAATATAATTAGGCAGACTATGAACTGAGGGCTGTATTGTTTTCTGTAGGCCTTGTTTGCTTTTTAGTTCGATATGGACGCATTAATTGTTGACATTTCCAGAACTTCAATGGAAGCGCACGACTCGATCTGCTCCCGTGGTCTTTTCTGCTGGCAACCACTAGCTACAACTGGCTCGTCAAAAACTGTGTGCAACCGTATCCGTAGTTGTTTCGCTAAGTAAATAAATAACAAATAAACCTGGAAGATTCTTCGCATTTATCACGTGAGCAGTTGTTCCAAAGATTAGAAGTGGGTAATTCACGCAAGTGGTATCGGAATATTCTTAGCTAGGAATTACGAACCTTTCAGAAAAATTGAAATTAAGGCAGCACCACAACAAATGTTCGCAAACGTCGAAGTAGGATACATATGAATACAGATGCATACTTGAAGGAAGCGTCGAATTTAACGATTTCTGCAGGAAATACGGAACCCAATTAGCCCGACCATGACAGGTGATCAGACAGCCGGCCCGCTTACTTTACCGCACAAAGACTGACTAAAAACTGCATTTGACATGTGTGACTTGACCGCCAAGCCTCATGGACAGGAAGTGCGGTCTGTCCAAGCCTAAACACACACGCAGCCGCCGGCTACTGTCAATCAAATCAGGCGTGTCCAGTCTCATTCTTCTGGGGTGGTTAGGTTTCACTACGCACCACCTGTCCAGAGAAGATGCAAAGCTATTGGGGATCGAGGTTTCTGACCGCCTCGTTGGAATTCACCTTAAGTAATTTTTAGTGAAAGGTGTCCGTAGCCGACGCACTACTGATGAAATATGTGAGTAGCATCTAAGCAAGTGACAAAGCACCATCCCAGGAAACATGAAACTGCTTCACAATGCCTGTCCATAAGTATTTAATATGAAGAACGTTCAGGGAAGTTCAAGAGGACGCTCTGTTTAAACGAAATTTTCACTTTTGTGCTTAATATCTTGTAACCGCTTAGTCCGTTTCGGTCAACAAACAACTCCACACTGAAGAGCCTAATGGAAACTGATACTTGGATGAAAAAGCTAACCAAACTAACCAACTTTAAGTGTGATGTGATGGGTTGCTCCAAACGCAGAACGTTTAGCATATGGTTGTCGGTGGTCGGGGGGCAGGCGAGTAAAACAGTGTCAAAAAATGACCCCGTTGACCGTTTCAAGAAACAAACATACGTATAAAGATGTCTACTTCAAAAGTTCTATCTCCTTTGTTCGAGAATGTCTCATCAAAAGGAGCGACTGATAACTTATATCCGTCCACTAAACTCGGCAGCATGAACGCGGCTGTATCAAGGGACGAAAGATACCAGTTTTTAAGCCCATGCAAAAACAGAGGTGTAACCATTAGGTTTACTGCCAAATATAGCAGCGACCCCTTCGCGCAGTGTCACTGCTGTCAACTACGCGAGGCAACTACCGACAACCAATCTGAAAAATTGTCCAGCAGGTTTCAAGTGCCTGTGCTTGACTGGAAAGTCCTGACAGGTGGGCCAATCGATCGACACAACGAGGAGAGTTACTGGGTAGTCATCCGAGCCGTCGGGCCAACCGATCGCACCACTCAAGCAGGAACATGTTCCCCTGTTCAAGTGTGAAAATGCAGATGCGTCCAGTGTGCGCTAGTTGAGTAGTGGTAACACAACTGCCTCGGATGTCAGATGCGCGGAGTTCCTATTTCGGCGCAACCAAGGATATGCACCGCTGATGAGTTCTAATGAGAGCGAAACTAGAACCCATTGAGTCCCATTTTTGGAGTGCACTCACCAGATCATATTGCGGCAGAACGGGGGGGGGAAACTGTTCAAAACAGATTAATGTGAACGTGAGCTTTATCAGTCAATGATGATCTTTCTAAACGGTATATCGACGGCGCATTTGGCTCTCTCGGTTCACCAGTCTGAATGAACGGTCCAACGTACAGTATTCTCAGTTGAGAGTAAAAAACCCACCAGGAAACAAGCTTTCAATGCTTTATTCGGATTAGACCAAAAATTACGGCACCAACCTGGTTAAGAGACTGCGCCTGAATCGTACACACGGGACCGGTGTTCCCAGAGGATGATGACCTTGCGGAAACTGGGTGAACCTAGTGCCGATCCCAGGAGACTTACAGAAAAAATATTTAGTCAAACCTGGCATAACGCATCAGTTCTCAGGGGACCACTATATGTGGAGTTACCAAATCAACTACAAGAATCCAAGCATAAAGCGCTTCTGTTCATACTTCACCGGTTTTTGCTCTCAGCCTAAAAACAGAGCACCTGGTTTCAAAGCGGCTTCTGTTCGTAAGCACTGGTGCCGACTGTAGTGTCATACACCTCACCGAAGGAATCACTGGCCTACGTGGCTGATTGACGGAGTTTGCAAGTCCAAAATCTGCATCGCAATAGAGATTTTCGTTGAATCGGAGCGGTCCGTCAGATGTTCCAAGGTATATTTCCACCGAAATTGTAGAAGGCATCAAAAAAATAGCAATTGGCCGTGTGAATGCTCACCCTATTTCTCGGTGCCTAGAAACTACCACATCTAGGTACTACAATTAGCCTGGTTCCCTAAACTTAGTCTCAGTTCTTTGTCTCATAACCTGATTGCTTCCAATTTTCGATGCTCAAACTGCAGTTGGATTGCTTCTCATGTTTGTCCTTTGTTCGTAATTGCCATGTCTCAGCAACCAACCAGGTACCCGTGGTTGTATACGTTTTTGTCTCACTTTTTTACTTGACGACAGATTTGAGTGTACTCATTTCGAGCTAGTTGTATGTGCTGTTTTATCTCCGTGAATATATATTTTAATCTGTAATGCGATTTTTGGGCCGTTTTTCCTATGACTAGCGAGATAAACTGACCTCATCTATTCCATTTGTGTGCTACCAAAGTTTTCGTGCGTCTCTGGATCTAAAATGCTTCAGTTTCCAACTTATGTTGTCCGACCGGCCTCAAACCTCAAAACACAGTTCATTTCACAGAAAACTAAAGTAAAATACTATCTGGCATCCCAAGTTAAGTGTATTTTTTTAGATTTCACAGTGAACTGAAGCACAGCACACGGTGCAATTTCAGTCAACAAAGCGTGTCCCTGATGAAACAGTCGGTGAATGATTCGAACTTTGTGAGAGTGATATTATTGCTGTTTAACTTAAAGTTGTACTAGGGGAACAAAATTTCACTTGTTTTAAGTGAAACGCAGGATTTCGATGCGCCAGCCTACCGGCTAGGGGGGTTGCGACTTTGAATCGAAAAATGGTTCGCGAGATGCTTGTGGTGAATTATTATCAGTTAGGACGAAGCAAGTAGACAGTGCTTCTTAGCTTCCGGGCATAGTTTGAACTAGTCAACTGCAAAATGTTTTCAACCAAAGTTTCTAATAACTTCTGCCACATTATATCCATATTAAAATCATCGACAGATCTTTTATACACACTGGACATTTTCAAGTCCCTTCCACTATGGCGAACCCGGGGTCTTCCGAACAAAGATGTTGGCGGGTTTCTGAATTAAACCATTGCAAATTCTCAGCGTGCTGTCATATTTGCCGGGGATTCGGCCGAGCAATTTTTGAGCGAAAGGTGCAGATGGTGCAGTAGGGAGTGATCAGGGCGGGCGCACTTTACGAAACATAACGTGACAGACACGTGGCCAGACAGCAAAAGATTCAGCAACTGATCGAAGACGGGAAGCAATACTTAGAATTCACTTTGTCAAAATGCTGCACCTGGAGCATTTCTGATTACTCTGTGCCCAGAACCGCAGTATCGCCCAGAACCTCGTAAGCGGTCCGTTGTCCTTCGCGTTTTTACTATCATTCAGAATGGGGCCAGCTGTTAAAAAAACATATCAGTAGTTTGAGGAGAGTATGAAATTTCTATTGGAATTTTCGTTTTGAAAACAAAGTCACTCCGTGTTGAAAAGTCGAGATTCGCAGTGTAAAACTGCTTCATCCTTATTGGGACCTATCAGCAATGTGTTTTAAGCCTGAGGCCTGACAATTTGCAGCAGTACGACTAACTCGCTCTTAGACAGGGTGTGGCATCATGCAACAGTTGAGATGTTGTGACGGGCGAACTGCGATGGCCTTCGATGGAGTGAGGGTTATGAGCAAGGTTGTAGCTTGGTAGTAAGATAAAACAGGTTCAGCAGATGACCTTCTGTTTGGTCTCAAGTAGAACATCAGCTGGACGTGAACTGGAGTAATGCATCTATCTGATAAGTCACAAGAAGAGTGTCACCAGTTGAACGCTGTCTAAGGGTTTTCAGAGCCTTATGAGTACTGCGTTACGTCCGGAAAAGGTGAACGTTATTTTCCGATCTCTGGAAAGTTGACTGTGGACAGGAATTGATCTCTTTCCCGGATGTGCGTTGTATAAATGTCACGAACTAATTGGCCCGGGATTTGGTCTGTGTTCAATTATTTACGGATCAGGTACAATTACATTTATTATTTTGGCCGTGATGGATCCTGCTAAGAATAAACTTGTCTGACTGCCGATTCCACCCTGGAAACTACAGTGAGTTTATGCTTTCCGCTCAGGTATAAGACTGTCAACCTTGCCTGAGCCACATGCGGCGAAGGGTACTTTCTAGGATATAGGGCGCTTTCGAAAAGACGGAGGTTATTCGTCATACATATGACGGGGACAACAAAATGAGTCGCGGCTTACCTTATAAGGGCGATCTGAAGGCGGACAGCGGACCGCAACCTTCTCCTGGACGTTTATAGCATTTTATTCACAGTTACCTGATGCTAAGGGATTGTCGGCTTTTAACAACTTCAAGCCAGTGGCTCGCACACCAACAGCATTACGGTTTACACATTTCCAGATGCTAAGAAGATGCGTGAAGTGTCCGTCATAGGTTTGTGTCCAGATAGTGCCGAGAGATGTCGAAAAACAAATACACACTGTCATTCACCGACGCTAAGGACCTCCTATATCAGTCACTATCCTCCAGTTTCCATCGAGAACGGACTAGACCATAACACAATGCGTGTCTCAATAACCCATTGAGTTTTACTGGAAGATGTCCACACAGGTTCACCGAGAACTAATGCAACAGCCGCTGCGTTCCGTCCAAGGTTTTAGGCGGAGGTTTAGGAATATAATCGTATGAGCGCACTGGGAGTATCTCAACTAACTTAAAACTACGAACTTTAGCGAGAACTTACCCTGCTACCATATTGCCGTCTGATGTTTGTCTCATCAGGATCGTGTTTTTCGCTGCATCCAAAAGAGCGGAGAGAGGAAATAGGTGATTGCTGACGTATGCCATCTTTTTTATCATCTATAAAGGCAGCACTATCAGTGTTGACACTGATCCTTTATTGTCGTACATTCATAAAGCTTATCCAATTATATTAAAAAAAACAGTGGGTGAAGAAGACGACCTGGTGCTAGCCTACATCAAACATTCTGAGGTGCCTACACCTACATTCCATCAATGAGACACTCTGGAAAGTAACTGACAACATGAACGCCACTGACGTCTATCAGCCGCCATTTCTTGCAATGTCTCCAGCCAAGCACAGGCGGGGTCACGGAGACCCCATACTGGAAGGCGTCCAACACCAACAACACCCAAACTCTTCGTGATCTCTTTCACGCCTTTCTGCCAAGTCACACATTGTCCATCTCGTGGTTTGCGCCATTCTGAAGGAGGCACGCGGTACAACACTGGTCTCGATAGACGGTGTTTCGGCATGAGTAGAACATGGCCGAGCAACCGCAGTTGACGGTGCTGGATGTTCACCGCGACCGAATTACCTGCTGTACAGCCAAATCGCCCTTTTCTAACCACCCTGTTATTGATCCGTTGATACCATCCAGAACCAGTAACGATTGCGAGGCATCGATGGTCAAAACCTGAAGACGTCTCACATCATCTGTCCGCAGAGGCAACATCTCGCAGCCATACAATAACACAGTCCTTACTGTAGCCACGCGACTGTTTAGACGCAGTATTATGGCTTTTTGACGTAAACTGAGATTCTTCCACTGACTTTATCAGACAGAGTTCCGTTAGAGCCACTACAACTACCGTGGTATGTATAATTCTCTACAATCTCAAGTGATCCTTCATGAATTGTAAGAGGTACCCTCGGAGACTGAACGTTCTGAAGCATGACTTTGCACTATGAAGGTACTGGGCGCATGCTGAAAGGTGGTATGCTGGTGGTCAGTCTATTGAATGGGGCTTGTGCTTCGCCTTGCATTTCAAAGATGAGTGTAATGTCTTCTGCGTACTCCGAATTGACAAGCGTCTCACCAAGATCAATTTGACCACCAAGGTTTTGAAAACTTTCTAGCGGTCGCCCTAGTATTTCATCAGTGACGAATTTGACCAAGAATGAAGAAAGTAGACATCCTTGCCGGACACCACATTTTGTGGAGAGAGCTCACCATACACTCACATTCCCAGAGGCATGTGAATATAGGGATCGGATTATGTTCACAAACTTCTGGGGTATACTCTGTTCAGCAAGTGTGGTTAACAGCAATGACCTTTTAGTCCAGGAACACCAAGATTTTGGGTCATCTGTACATCTGACGTTGCTCTGACACCCAACAGAATTTGGTCAACGCAGCCTCTAACTCTGCGAAATCCTGCTCGATTCTCACGAGTCAAGGTTTCGCATATCGCCCCGTAGGACGGCAAAAATCAGTGACATCAGAGGCCTTATCACGACAACAGTCAAACTAACACCTCTGTGGTCACTACATTCACTGTAAGTCCACTTTTGCAAATGGGCACAACTATCGATTCACCCCAGTTGTCTGGGATGGTCACTTTCTCCCTAATAGACCGAAATAGGCTCGACAGGCATCGTCTTAAAAGCCCACATCCATCCTTGAACGGAGCACGTGTAAGGTCGTCAGGACCAGCAGCACGATGACGCTTGAGTGGAGACACAATCACATTCCACCTTTCTGTTGATAACCAGGATTCCAGATTGGAGGTAGCAGGTGGCCAGCTGAATTACTGTTCGAAGTATTGTGCCCAGCTCTCAAAACTTACTTTGGTGGAGAGCCATTTTGGTGCCTGATAATTTCCCTGACAAGAGGCCTACAAAGATAAGTCGAATGACTCAAGTGGAACAACCTGTGGACGTTTCCAACATTATTTGCATCTTCGATTTCCTCGGCCTTTCGGACCCACCAAGCTTCTCGATCTGCGCGGACACTCAGCTTCACCTGACTTCCTATGATTTGTCCGGTGGAGTTGTGGTTGCAGCCAGGGAGAATCTGTCGCCCGACCTGAAACGACAACAAAGTCCTATCAGAGAGCCAATGTTTGGATGAGGTTGGCTGGGTTGTGCCGGAAGTTCCAGCTCTGAGTAACGCTTTGGATATCTTTTCCCATTGGCCGTTTATATCCAACATCGGGCCATCCGACGGGCTTTTGAGAGGCTGGGTCTGATATTTTCGTTTGATTCCTGGGTCCAGAAGCTTCTCCGTAGCTAAGCAGGATGATCGTTTTCTGCATAAGCCTGAAAAGCGCAACAAAGTACAAGTACATGGTTTAAGTCCACGCTGGTGTTCCAGTAGGAGCGGCAGACAGTGGTCGACGCTCGCCACCAATAACTAACGGCGATTTAGTCGTTTTGGATTCTGGGCTGGTTCGGTGATGGGCACTACGTTGGCCCAAAAGCCAAAAGCAGCGGAAAATGCGAGTGCATTCCAATTTTTACAGAATAAGTTGCCATACATTTTCTAACCACCAACCTGGAGGGTCAGAAGACTTTGCTAGTCAGACCTCTGACCATTGGCCAACCTGGTGTGAGAGATTCTGTGAGCGTCGCACAGACACTACCCAGTATAGCTCATTGGGTTGCGGAGTCACACGTGCCATCAAACCACGGTACGTTCAAGTCTCTTTGTGACGGACTTCATAGTAACATAGATCCTAGCTACAGGTATGTCAGCCAAGTACTCATGAAAATGGCATGTTGCATGGCACCATTCACATCTGCCGATCTGCGCCTCCTTCCCCATTTTTATTGTGGTTTTTAGTGTGAGAAGTCTTGGGGAAATCGGACAACACACTGTTCTTGCGCTTACTGTCTAAAGGCGACTGTTGGATTTTCGAATTCTGGCTCAAGAACATTTGCCGAGCTTACGGTAGCCCGTTTATCTAGGTACCACGAGCCTAGAAATTTGAACCATCTTGCAGCTGTTATAATGGTTTGACCTGGTGTGGGTGTAGCCCTAAGTTCACACGCTGAGGCTTTGTTGCTTGAGGCTTGCTTGCTTGTATACCTGTAAACAGCCGCCTCCATGCTGCCCGACTCCCTCTCTCTCAGTACAAACTCGCATTGGTCGGTCCATTGAACGTTGTTTGTTTATCGTGTTTCGTTATGTTCCAAGAACTGTATCACAGATTCATCGAGAGACACCTTCTATGGAGACATTACCGCCGTCTCATACACCACGAAGAACTCGGATATGGTCATAGTAGCGGAAGAGTTCAGTTCATCTGACATTGACGTTATCATTCAGTGCACGCCCTAGAGGACCATATGTCTGGCTAGTGTAATTACATCTACAAAGAGTTTAGCGGATTTGGTTCACTCTAGAAACATCGTCTGGTCACATTCCAGCTAAAATATTGGCAGCGGTTCCACATTTGGTTCGTTTGCTGCACTTTTAAAATACGAATTCCTGCTTCAAATGTTCCCAGCCTTCAGTGCTTCTCTGGAATTTCAGAATGAGAAGATTGAGTTTGTCGATGGGGTCACACATCTTGGCGGTTGAATAACCAATGATCGTTCCACGACGGATGAATTTGATGCGGGGGAAATCAAGGCAAGTTCAACGTTCACCAACTTGCATCGTGCCATCAAACCACGGTACGTTCAAGTCACTTCGTGACGGACTTGATAATTACATAGATCCTAGCTCCAGGTTTGTTACCCAAGTACTCAGAAAACTGGCATGTTGCACGGCACCAGACATTTGCCGATCCGCGTCTCGTGCCCCATTTTTATTGTGGTTTTTATTGTGAGAGCTCTGATGGAAATCGGACAACACATTGTTCTTGCGTTTACTGTCTAGTGGCGACTGTTGCGTTTTTTAATTTTGGCTCAAGTACATTTGCCGAGCTTACGGCACTCCGTTTATCTAGGTACCACGGGTCTAGAAATCTGAACCATCTTGCAGCTGCTATAATAGTTTGAACTGGTGTGGGTGTAACCCTAAGTTCACACGCGGAGGCTTTGCTGCGTGACTGTATACCTGTAAACAGCCGCCTCCATGCTGCCCGGCTTTCTGCTCCGGTACGAACTCGCACCGGTCGGTCCACGGAACGCTGTTTGTTTATCGTGTTTAGTTATGCTCCAAGGACTGTATCGCAGATTCATCGAGACACCTTCTATGGAGACATTACCGCGGTCTCCTACACCACGAAAAACGGATATGGTCATAGTAGCGGAAGACTTCAGTTCACCTGACATTGACGTTATCATTCAGCGCATGCCCCAGAGGACCATGTGTCTGGCTAGTGTAATTACATCTACAAAGAGTTTAGCGGATTTTTCTCATGATAGGAAAGTCATATGGCGGTGATTCCAAATAAGTTATGTTTTATGCTCCAGACGTTCCCACCCTTCAGTGCTTCCTTGAAACTTCAAAATGAGGAGGTTGAGTTTCCTGATCGGGCGGTTGAATAAGCAATGATCGTTCCACGACGGATGAAGTTGATGCGGGAGAAATCAAAGCATGTTCAACGTTCACCAACTTGCACAATTTGTGGCATCACCGCCGAATGTTACTTAGGCTAATGGGTCGTGTATAAAAGGCAACCGTAAGGGCGGTCTTGCCTCATGGTTCGTCCGATTTAAAGACCTTAAGAGAGTCCTCAACTATTTAATCACCGGTAAACAGAAAGCAGTAGATTAAGCTCACTTGATTTTGGGTAACTGGGGCCAAGACCGTCCATCGAAAAGAACGTTTTCTGTTGTTGAGGGAAGATTCGTGGGGCTCAGGCTGGGTTATTGCCAAATGAGATATCAGACTCTCAGATTCAGTGTTGTGTGGTCTTCGACCCACATGGCCCTGCTTGGAAACCCTGCAAGACATGGCATGTAACCGATCCCAGTGGCGCGCATATTGCCATTTCCTAGCCGGAGCGCCCATCGAAATTTCGCCGGTCGTTGTTTACTGGACTTATTTTGGGCGTTGTTGGCGAAAGATACCGGGTTGGTCCCGCTTATCAGATATGTATTTGTTAGTGCTGTCTAGAATTGTAGCCACCTTTTTCTTGATGGTTTTTTATTTGGATATAGCGTTTTGTCCTCCGCCCCCACCCTTTCTTGAAGCTTTCTTCTCCTCGGTGGTTTTATTGTTAATTACTGGTCTATTGCGGTCCACGATGATGATGATGATCCTGCTGGTTTATGGGAGATTATATTGCAACTCCTGGAAGACAAATGAAACTAATGCCAAGAATCCAAAAGGATGCCGTGCAACGACAAAACAGGTCAAAATGACCTAGGGCTGACGATGCCCTTCCCATGAACAAAGTTCACAAAAAAGTTAACGCTCCTTTCCTCTTTTCGTTAGAGACTTCCCCCTTTTTTGAATTTGGGGATTGTGGTACTATACAGCAACTGCTATTAACCAAACAGACACTAGCAGCCTGTCCATTTCTTTATGCAATCTTGTTGTTGCTTCTTCATCACAGAACTGCGTTAGGCTAAATCTACCCTAACTTTGTATGACATCTCGTGAGTGGTAAAACTCGGTCCACTAGTTTGGGCAATGTACATTTTCTTCTCTCCCGTTTCCTGCCTCTGGATGACCCAAGTCTCACAATTAGCGGGAACTCAGAAACAGGCGGTTACGAGTATTTGGTCGTGGAATGCTCCCAAAATGGAACGAATATGTGAATGAAATGTGAATGAACTCTATGTCAGACATTCAATTTCATCAAATTCCATGTATGAAATCCGCGATACCTTGATATATCAAGAAGACATCATTCTCGAGATGAGAGGTGTGTGGTGTTTTACGAACGTACATCATCAAACGATGGGAATAGGTGACACGGTTTTACAAAGACCGGAGTTTGTTTCCAAGGTAGACACAACTTCCTGCTAAGTGACTCCTAAGCCCACAAGACGGTGTGTTCAAGGTCGATCGTCCAAGTGAAACACCAACGAAAATCAACTGTACGGGTAACGTTTGAGCAATGTGATTGGTTTTCTCAAGTCTTCGAATGACGACCCAAGCAAGTATCTTGGTTGTGTCGGTCCAGCATTGACATGTTCGCTTGTCGGACTTGATAAGTCAGTTACGCACCACTTTCGCCGTTAGAGTAGTTTTAACACAGTCACACTTCAAATTTCCGGAGTTCAAAGCTGGGCACTTCCAGAGCTATCCATTGCTGTACATTGAGTGCGTTACTTCCCTCCTTTCGTGTGGACTCTTCAAAATGCATCAGAATAGGAGGAAGACCGTTGGGACGAATATGATGTCACAAATTCTAAAACCACCAAAAATCGACATCAGTTGTCCCTCAAAGCTCGCTTAATGGCCAGTAACGATAAAATGCTGATCGGTTCTCGCTGAAATAAGTGAAAAGAGGGCGTAGTCAAACGTAAAACCGAACAGAACAACAACCCAGGCTAACAGGGCGGAACTATAAGACTGCGGCCAGTGGAGATGAACAAGACGGTGTCTAGAATCATTTGATATCTGATAGCTACGTTGTTGCTTTTTTGAATGACAATGGGCTTGTCGCAAGCATATTGTCAGACTAGGCGAACCTGCTGAGCTTTTTTAGGAAAACATGAGAAAATCAAGACATTTGTCTTGTCAGATGATCACACCAGATGAGTAACAATAAAAACCCTCGCGTTTTGCCAGCTTTTGAGGCGATGCTGACTCAGTTGTGAGTGTTGATCCATGGCACTGTTGACACGAGGACACCAAGTAGAGCGTTTGCCTGTTTCCAGCTCACTTTGCAAAGATATTGATTGTATAATGTAATTTGCTAACAGCAACCGCCGGTCGCTATGATCAGGAGGCAAAAATTCTGGAAGAATAATACAAAATCGTACTGTTTCTTTCCCTCTGTTATAATGAACTGGGAGAGAATGACGCAGGTGGATTTCAGCTAGGTGAGCAAGGGTGTAAAAACGCTGATTTAACGGAAGAATAAACTGGCGACAGAAATTACTCTGTGACAACAGAGATAACGAGATATTGAGTGCCGGATGGCGAAAGAATAGTCTCCATACCGGGCAAATGTAACGAAAGCAGCCGGCAGTAAAGCTTACCTTTTACAATTGGCAATGTTCACATTCAAGTGACTCTTGATATCTGTTGGTTACATTCTCTGTCGGTGAGACTAATCTTGACTATTGCAGTCCAAATCATTTAATTTTGTTCTACTCTCCCCCCACACACATTACGACGAATAAACGTTAAGATCATTTTAACTCATCTAATCCTTTCTAACCCGTTTAACCCTTATTTCCTTCATACGTGTATGTGAACCGAAACACATGCACGAAAACTTTGGAACCACTCTAATTCTGGTGTCTTTCCTATGTTTGAAAAGAGCTGAAATCCAACCGTCGCTGTGTGACTGGTGCGTAAAACCTGAAAAAATTTCCCAAAATTTAGAAATACCTACTTCCAAGCGGACAGGTCATCGGATGACATGCAAGGGTATTTCGCATATTTTACGTGCAGGTCATCTGATTGTACTCTCTAAATAGACCGGTTCATTTCGTTGTGAATCAGGACATTGCAGTAATTGAAAAAAACATTGTGAAAGTGCAACCGAGTTGAACTTCTTCAGCCAGACCCGAACCAACCTCGTGCCATTTGGACATCTGATATGCCAATCAATAAATCACATGGAGTGAGCAGTTTATTAGGCATCAGTTTCTATAGAGTTTTCTCTTGAAACTACTGGGTGTTTGTCCTTCTGTCGGTGGAAGTGTCTTTCTGGAGGCGGTAGTAAAAATCTAATCTGTGAGGAACACGAGAACATTTTGTTAAATTCCCGTCTGCTTTCCTGAATGTTTTTGTCGCTGAATGCCTTCTTTGTGACAAACTTCACATTTTCAGAAGAAAATTCAATGAACTGTTGGAATTACGCAAATATATACATACATACAAACATACATATATACAAATATATATATATATATGCACATATCTGAGTCTTTGGACGTACAAAGAGAGATTGTCACAGCTGGGTACTGGTTGTCATGTTCCTTGAAAGGCTCACCAGAAACACGTTAGAGTTGGAAACACATTCCTTTAGAGAATTTTTTTTATCAGTGGATATATGAATGGACATATCGAACTGGCGTTTATAAAGCGCAAAAGTATTTTAGTTGAACATGATGGCCGCGCCCCGTATATACTTTGAACTACTCAACTACAGCAGTGGCCAGTTCTGAACCCGGAAAAACTTGTTCCCCGTAGCCTTGCCCGTTTCTTTGCAACTCTGTTCCGTCGTCAGAAACGGCAATACCCAGTTCAGAAATAGGCGCTTACTGGGGTTTTCTGCCATCACGACCTGTATGCACCTACGTGCGGTTACCTGTGCGCACGAAAAACGTTTTTCTCAAAACTTTTAAGGAAGCCGATTTGTCTCTTTGCAAACGATCACTTGTAAGCTAATGTATTCCATTTACAAGGCAAATTGAGGTTGGATTGCACGAAAAAAACAGATTTTTTCTGATTGTCGGTTTTTTTGGTGAAGCAGATCTCAGGGTCAGTGGGTAGGATAGTCTCTAGCTGTTTTCTTACCCTCTGCCTTCTAAGCATTTCCACCTGGCAAACGCAGTTGTACCTCAGAAGTCTAAGGCCATTTGAGAAAAAACATCGTTTCTTAAGTCACACCAAATTGGTCTCCAATGATCAGTACAATACAGCTGCTGTTTGACCACTTAGAAAAACTATGTAACGTGACCATGTGTATCCACTATAGTCTTCAGATCTCATCTTCTGAGTTAGTGCAGGAATGTAATTTTTGTGCTAAAAGGTCATTTGTCTGCATCATCATGAACAAACGTGTGAGGAACAGTACTCAAACACTACGAAAAGAACCCATCCAAATCACTGCGAACGAATTTTGTGTCTTGTGATTTAATTCGATCTGCGACAAGTTCCTTTTCGTCACAGTAAGGAAAACGCCGAAAGTATGAAATGTTCCACTGTTGTCTTAAGAGAGCAAAAAACAAGCTTCTCCGTTTGACAGAGGACAAAGAATAATCCGTACGGAACCTTGTCACTGGAGTAAACTAATCATGTATTGTGCAAGAGTTTAGGGGTTGGCGTCTCAAAATCACTCGCACCACAATATGGTACCATCAAAAAAAATCCCGTGCTTTGAGGATGATTCTAAACACAGATGTAAATAATATCTGTCCTATTTATAGCTTGTAGACTATTGACCAAAGCAACTGGATAACCTTCAGCAGGTGAATAAGTGGTATACATGCGGTTTCCAAAACAATCTCAGATGAGTGGAACTATATCAAATCGTTTAACTTGCGTCTTTGTCGCAGGGGTAGCCTAATTGTCCCAGAATTCCGTCGACATGTTCATTGCCCCAACTAGCCAATCTCCAAGAATCATACTGTTGGAATTCGTGTACCAATTGGTTGCCAACAAATGGCAGATTCCCACTCACAATTAAATTAGCCAATTGAAATTCAACATGAAACTGTTGGTCATCTAACCACACCACGAGACCTAGCATAATGCGCCAACAAGAATTTATAACGGATGTTTGTGGACAGCGATGTTCTTGCGTTTTGGACCGAATGAAGCAACGAGATTATTTCAGTGTGTCCACCTGTTGGATGAGTGAATGTACTAATCTGTAACCGGGCATCGTCGGATATGTTCTAGCAGAATCATTCACGCAGAACTCATGTTGTGTTGGAAGTTTCACTGTCTTGTCTGGCACCTCATCTGTTTGTTACACAATGTCTGTGGGGAAACACGTGGCGAAAACGACTTCATCTATTTGGGTAAGTTTGCACCTACCCACATGTCTATAATTTGCAACCGGACAATAATTGACGGACACGGAAATTAGGGAACCTTGTGCGACATTTTTTTTATACATTTGTGAATCCGAATTATCGGTGTAAGATAGATTCTTGGAGAAATCTATAAGCGTTAATTCTGAAATAGGAATGCGACCAAATTTGGCTGAATGCTTTATAATAAGCAGAAGTGATACACAGTAACAAATAGACGTAAATAAAAAAACTTTGCTAAGCGTTAAAATTTGGAGCACTAAAAATTGCACTTGTCACAGAACGCTGAAAAGTCCTCGTAAGCTGACTTCTGGTTTCATCCTTTTCGGGTTTCTACAACCTTACGTTCTACTGGAACCCAAATTGGACGGGCTCCGGCAAATACTCGCATTTGCATACAAATCCGATCCCGATGAGTGATTCAACTAAATCCCGTCGGATCTCTTTTTGGTCACGTTCCGCTTAGTCTGAAAGTGCTGCACAAGGTCGCCTCGTGCTTCAGTTGGTACGGTATTTGAGAATTCTTTCATCGTAACACACTACTCATAAGTTTGCTGAAACTCTTCGACAGTTTACGATCGGCCTTGATCTTCCTGGGGTCTATCAGGTAAACGCAGTCCTAAAATTTCTTTCAATCTTACGTAGAAGGTGAACCCAGGTTGGCGGAAGTTTGCGAATTACGCTCGTTTGCACACTAGTTTGCTTTGAAGAATTCCATAAACGAAGAATTCTGCCAGTTTACTATTCGTTACACCAATCGGTTTGCACTTAATTGTTTTCCCCATCTATCCTCATCTTTCTCCTCCAAACTTGTGAGTATCGGACGATTTAACACCCGATGAGTTCCGCTTTTGTTTGATTCGTGATATTTTCACAAAACGTCTACTTGTGACAAGGCGGTTTGCCCTCTGTGGGGTGGTAAAAACTGCAACTACAAGCCTGTTTCTGAAGAACCGCTTATTCGTTTACCGGCTGGGAGCTGAAAAAAGCCTTCAGAACACCCATACACTTAGCGTTTTATACGCAGGATACAAATTCTGCCCCGAACCGTTCATTTTTTTAACCCCACGTTTAGCTCAAGCTTTCAGGTTGCTGAAGAAAATGACAAAGTTAAAGGCTAAGGTCAATTAGATTTGCATGCTATCTACTGTTCTGAAACCCAACAGCACCTGTTTAATTATGCGCAGTTTATTTTAACGGGTTCGATGCAGTATTTGGAAGAGAACGGCGTTTTATGGGAAACACAACATCACATTCATACTGCATCGATTACTCACGGCAAACGTCATTAACTGCTTGGAACATTTATAGTGACCATAATAATCATAGTGATCATAGTGAACATAAGGTTGACGGAAACTGCGCCTAACTGATGAGCCCGAAGCGGAAGGGCAAAACCGGTCGTGGACTGTCGAAGAATTTTCAGCAACCTTATGAGTAGTGCATTACGTATATATAGCGATCAATGTTCAAGGAGGTGTTTTCAGTCGCGGGACTATTTAGTCTACAAAATTACCCTTTGTCCTACCTTGAGTTTCGGATTGTTGTAGCTGAGGAGGAGGTTTCATTATCAATTGTGTTGCAATTTAAGTAACCAAGGCAACAGCTGTGCGCATCTGTCATCTAGCTTCCAAAGAGGTCACAGGTGAGCTCGAGTCCTTTACAGAGACCATACCTTTTGCAGTTTTAGAGGAAAATTAAAAAACAGCTAGCGTACCGCATTTCACATATTGAGTATTCATCTCCATTTTGGGTGAATACGTGGAAAATTGTCTAAAATAGGTTAGAAACCATCATCCGGAAGTCAATCAATGATATCCACACCCCTCAATGCGTCAAATGCCACTGAGCCCTGACGCAGTCACTTCCTGTAAATATTGCTAAACGTGTGTTTGTCGTCAGTTTTAAATCTGGCTCCGGGAGGTGGACGCAGTCTTCAAAAATACTTGAGACTGACGAAGTCCCAAGTCATCGAACTTCTAACTTTTAAACCAGCATGATTTATTTTAACCGCGTGCAAATGAATTCGAAAAATCAAGTGCGGTTTTATTAATCTCGAAATTCTTACTTTATTTCGAATAAATTCTTGATTGAGAACGGAACTGACTAAAACGGGCTTTGCTTCACAATATTTTGTGTGCAAGAACTGGTCAGGTAATGCGCTTTAAGAAAGATTTGAAAAATCAATGTTTTACGCTGATTGCTCTTGACCTTCTGTGCCTCTGATGTACGAGCCAAAGGGAATTCCACCAATCGGATTTGAACTGATTCTCCCGTTGAAGAAAGCTGTACTTAGTTCAGCCTAAATTTTCAGTGCCTTCCTCGGTTTTCTAACGTATGACTTCGCCCAACTGCCTCAGTTAACGATTATTCCTCAAGCAGATTGCACAAAATTTCATCAGGTCCCATGAAACATGTAATGGGTTCGGTAATCGGCCGGGTTCTACAGACGACAGAAGTATCTTTTCAAAACTTTGTCCTTCCATGATATATCATCTCTGGTATACGCAATGGTGTCCTGAATTCTCGATGAATGCCGGATTCCCGCCAAAGCCAGCCTAAGTTGTGAACCAGTGTATTACTTCAGTTACGTATGAGTAGACATTTCAGTTGGAAATAGAACGAGGTTTAATGGATATTTCTACCTAGATATCTATTTATCGAGCCAAGAATCTGGAGCCTTCCAAAGTTAAAAAGTACATTCAAGTGCGAAACTTTCGCGGCGTTTCCTCCATCGGTTTATTTGCCATGATCTAATCCAGTAAGAAATGCTCTGGAAGCCAACTTTGTTTGCTTTGGTAAAGTCGCACAAGAACCCACACAAAAATAGACGCCAACAAGGCCTGACAATGGGCCGTGCTGCGGTGAAGTCTCCAAAGGACATGTGCAACCAGTTCCAATTTCTGAGACCTTGATTTTTCCCTCGGTTTTGCATGGTATGTCGGCGTTCTCTGTAGCGCGGCTCCTTGGATCAAGCCTGGAGTGAAAATCGATAATCCTCGAAGTCGAATACAAACTTTAGATGAGGCCTGCTCCCGAATGGTCCTAAAGTCTGCGCTGGTCTAGAAACACACGCCGGCGATAACTCTTCAACAGCGGTGGGATTTGTGTGTCCCGATTATTGGTCAACTACAACAACCTGTGAAAATTCAGTGACCAAAGATGAAGTTGTTTTCTATAAACATTCGACGGGATTTACGTAATGCACTACTCATAAGGTTGCTGAAAATTCTTCGACAGCCCACGACCGGTTTTGCTCTTCCGCTTCGGGCTCATCAGGTAGGCGCAGTCCCCGAGTTTCCGTCAACCTTATGTTCTACTTGAACCCAAATTGAACTGGTTTCGATAACTACACTCATTTGCAAATCATTTTGGTCTTGCCTGGAAACATTACAAACGGGAGATTCAGCTAAGTTCCAGGTGAGTCTCTCGCAAAACCAAATTGATTTGGAAACAATTATATTTATTCGACAGGATTATCTTCTGGCCACCATATCAAAACAAATCTGGTCTGGTTGTCTAAAATAAAGCAAGTATGTCTGAATTTTCACGTTAGCATAGTTCAGGCTCCCGGTGCACACAACTCTGTGTTCTAATCGGAGCTAATCACAAAGTTTAATTAAAAAGCTTATTTTCATGATTACGCATATAAAAGCAATCCCAGGTGTACATGTTTTCAATGACGCTTGAGGAGTCGAGTGGCAATAGCCTCGGCAGTCACGAGTTTACCTTAGTTGACAGTTGTGGTTCGGTTTTGTCGCACCCAGCACACCAGCTGTCCCGACCAGCGAAGTGCACCATGTCGATTAGGTGGACCAGAATAGATCTCTGCAATTTGCCATTCCGTTGTGACAAGTGCCGCACAGTGCAACCCACAAAAGTGGCACCACATGCGGACTTGAACTCACACAGTACCGTCAAAAAGATCATCGCTGGTAGTTTGTCTTTATTTTACAAGCGAGGTGAAATCGAGAGAAAAGTCGGCGAAGTTTGGCCACGTTGAACGTGAACCTTAGCGACGCAAAAATGCTTTCCCTAAACGAAAGTATCGTAACATTGGTAGCGTTTCAGATAGATAACCATCGCCCCCACCATCGATTGATTTCCACACCCTAATATCTGCCTCATTTTAGCGGACTATCATTACCTATATTTGAACGTAAATGTACTGTGTACCACCCAGAAGGCCAACCGTTAAAAACACATGCTTCCCTAACGTTCAATTTGCTAATGTTATGTAGTCAGTACAATGTTTTGGGGAGTAAACCAACACCCAGGGTGAAAAATTCAAGTCTAGATTGTTTTTCCTTGACCCAAAGAAGATGAGTTATTTTGTTGACAACAGCCGAGTTTATCCTTTTAATGAAACGTTTTTTGTGAGTCACTATGCTGCTGGTGGTGGGAAGATTGACTAAAGCATATAAGCAAGAAACCGCAATGAATGGTAAACTTTGTGTTTAGAACTGTACAACGCGTCTGATAGGATTTCTCCCTCAAATTTTCCCCGGTAATTCTACGTTTCCTAGAAGTTTCTTAAAAAATTATCAAGAAAACAAATACACAAAGACAGTACCTTTGTCTACCAATAATTCATCGGCCAATTATTTTGGATTTTTCAAAATAAACGATGAGTTGTGATCTTTTCCGGTCAGCTAGTTGACTGTATGTGCTGGGACTTGATGCGGATGCAACGCAGTCGTTCAGATGGTTTGACTTCCTCAAAAACATTTACAAACACCTAAAAATTCCTGCATTTTGGCAGGTGTTGGCCCCCACACCACTGATAGGAAGTGAAATCATATGGGAGAGAATATTTTTATGCGTTGTAGTCGAATGGGTTGTTCCGAAAAGAAAATACACGAAATCATTTTTGGTTTTACATTTTAGCTGAAGAGTTACTAATTAGCGCTTGCTTGTTGTCACTAAATATTTCTGCGCATCCCCTGAATAACAAACCACCTAGTGGTCACAATATCTACGGATGATTGGGCTGACTTGAGACACCCTGATTCGTTCGCGGATAGTGCAATTTGCAGTTGAACTTCATTGAGGTCTTTTCGGGTAGTCCCCGTAGACAGAAAATTTTAGGCGAATTTTTTCCGGATGGTAACAGGAGTGGGACGAGATGTAATCGTGTGTGTTATGTGAAAATGCATCTCAGCATGAGAGTTAATTTTGCGCCATTACACCGTCTGAGCATCCGATGTATTCTGAACGCTTTTCACGATGAGAAGCTCCGAAACTGTTCGGATCTGAGAGGAGAATAGGGTAGATCTTATGTCAACGCTATTCGATGACTTGGAGTGTTTCTCCCGTCCAACCGCACCTCGAGGTACGTGCTGGGACGTAGTTTAACTGGAATTCATATAATCTGACAGTTCACTTGAGTAACCACAGCAAACAACAGATTTCTTGAGTGTGAGTTGCACATAACTAAAGTTAACCCTCAAAATTTTCTGCGTAACACTTCCACAACTTAGACCGACAATCGTCATTTAACATCGCATTGCAAGAGAGTGCCAAGAACGATCACACATTTCTAATGCTGTTCTGATCAAATCCATGTGTACCAAATTTCCTCAGGTAACCAGTAAGCCTTCCATGGTATGAATCCTTAAAGTGTACTGGGTTTGCACGTTTTTATGGTCTATACTCGCCGATATTCACAACTGAATGTCTTAAGTTTATTAGGCCGAAGCCCCAACATCTCAATTCTAATCTGGTGTTAAACCTTTCCAAATCATTTGACCAGGATGCATAAGCGAGGATTTCTCGCAAAAGCTGGTAAAACTAGTCTGTCTCGATGGTAGATTAAAACTCCCAAACAGAACGTCACCAGTTTCCCTCCTCTTGAGACTCATGAAGTGGGAGAATTTCGTGAGTCTTCGTAAACCTTATGTTCTACTTAAATCGGAATTTCACTAATTAAGGAAATACTAATCTGCCTTGATTGGGTTTGGATGCGCATTCTCTAGCACGGCAGTTTAAAGCTGAATAATCGATAGCATTATTGACTGTGTGACGCAAAGTAAGGAGGAATGTTTTCTGGCTAAACCCTTGTGCTTGGTGATTTGTTTCAACCATTTCGTCACTTCGTAGGACTGGAAGAGGCTGGAAATGACACACAAAGTTCAAGGTCACGTAGCTAGGCAAAGATTAGTTGAACAGATTATCGAACTAAAAATGAATTTCTCTTAGTTAGTTGCCACAAGGGAAGGTGAATTTGCACGGCTGGTACTCAGTAAAATAGTTTAGAATTCAGAGGATTTCTGGTGACCGCCTTATTGGATTTGATGAAGAACGTAGACCGATGCCTAATTGTTCAGTTTGATCACAATCACCACAATCGTTACTACTTAGCGGTTTTCTTCTTCTGCTTTGCCACAAACAGACTGTCGCTTCTCCCTTCTGGCGCAAGATACTTTTTATGCGAGATGCGACCAAACGAACTGTCAGATCTGGTCGTCCATAAAGGTGACAGGTGCACCGATTGTCGCCGGTAAACTAAACATTACTGATATGTCAGATTATGGCCGGGGTGGTTCTGACTGTCGCATGACTAGTGATTTGAGACTTCCATTTCAGATTACGCAAGATTCGATGGCTGGTTTCATAATTCCTCAAGCTTTTGCTTTAGAATGCCAGTAAATAAGGATTACTTACAGACTCATTTAAAATATCCGCCTAGGAGTTTGAAGTAGGCTGTTAGAGAGAAAACCTAATCCCTCCAACGTTTCACACTGTGAACCAGAAACTAACGGATCATGTGGTGCGATATGAGTTCCTAGATGCGTGTTGTTGACAATTCCAAAATTTGGTGAACTGTTTGGGATTCCCGTCGAAATTCAGCCTCGAGTGGATGGCATCGCATAAACATCTGTGGAGATTTTAAATTCCGAACTTCCCAGCCGGTACTAGAGACTAATCGTCGAATGGTTTGTTCTCCAGCTGCTAGCCGAGAGGTCACGGATAGGAGGCCATCAGAGGTTCGTCAGATGGAATTAGTTTACTTGACAGAACCTCTATCGAAACTGTATTACATTACTTTTTTGTGGCAGGGGTGAATGTATAAAACCCAACCGAGGATAAGATATCCGTTTTAGAAAATATGACATGGTGTTCCGTGTTGCCCCCAAGGGTTTGATATCCGTGTTTTTTCTCATCATGGGGTTTTTTTAATGATGAAGACAATTATGTGTACCCAAGATAACCTCCACTCTTCCGGAATATACTCATAAACTTTGTTCAAACTGAGTGGTGTTTCGAAACTTTCTCGCTGTCGACAAAGTCGCCATCTTCATCAGCTTCATATGGCTTACCTATCGAAAGTCAACAAAACAGCTTTGAACACTTCCGGGGTTAAGACAGAAAGTGGAATTTAGTGTATCGCATTTTCACTTTTTTGAGCGTCCAGTAAACTGTTCCGTAGTTTTACAGGTAATGTGTAACGCGCAATTTCCAAACAACTAGTGCTCCGAAAGCCAGTGAACTGTTCTGTAGTCCTACCGGTTATGTGTAATAAGTATCGTACAAGTTCCATACAATCAGTGCTTCGAAAGCCTAGGTCCGAAATTTTTCTTACACGACATGGTCAACTAGTCACCACAATATCCTCAGCTTCGTGTTTCTTTTGATGTCGCAATTATCCCAAATTATGCATCTATTGACCAGCGATGTTTATGTGAACTATAGAATTGAATTTAGTTCATGACGAAGCACTGATACTTTGTTTGACTAAGAGAGCCAAAAAAACGAAAAGGATACCTTACCATTATTTCATCTTCTTACATCAGTCGCCACGCAAAACAGAATTTTCATTTTTCACAGATTGGTATACTGTCGTGGTCATTAACAACGCGATTAGGGGGTCACACACAGTTCAAGATAGTCGAGACGTGGGCTAAGCGGACCGAATTACAGGGGTGCTCATGACACATAATATCAACTTGGACCCCTAACTAAGTTCAACCAAGTAATCTGTGTTATCATGTAAACGGTTATGTAAGCGATTTTCGCGTTTCGGCTTCAGCCGTCATCGCAAACTTTAGATAGAGCCTGGGCGTTAAGAAATTTTCTACAAATGTGTCATCTGTCCGATTAAAGTTGCTACTAATTTGTGGCGGTTGGATTCGTGGGCTGGAGTCAGCCTGAGGACTAAACCGACTGAATATGCGGTTCGTAGGGTCTGATGTTGTCAGAACGGTCAACGATGAACCGAGAAGAGCAGAGCAGCGAGCAAGGTCGTACTATCCGCAGCGCAGGTGCGTAAATACAGTCACCTGTTTTCCCGAGATGACCACCGTTTTCATACTTATGGAGACAGGGATGCTGTTCTCTCCCGAAACACAAAACCCGTTCACTCCGGTCGCCCAAAGGTTGAACGCGATTACTGCGCGGCAGCACTAGAAGCGAGATACGTATGTCTTACTCTCTGCGTTTCCTGGCTAAGTGGATACTCTACATCCGAAAGAGTAACTTGTTTCCAACTGGCCCTCTCAAGAAAGCCTTACCTCTTTCCGTCTTTCTGTTCAGATCGGCAGCTCGATTATTGAGAACCGATTCAAATTCGTCCCTCATAAATTCGATCGAACAAGAAGTCGTTATCTTTATGGAGGAGGTTGGAAACTGCTACATCAGAACCATGTTGAATGAAGAAACAGGTAACAGGCCTAAACGGCAGGCAGCACATGTTGTGGAGGGGCTCAAACTCTATGGCACCCACAAGCACTGTTGACTGACAGAAGATCGGCAGAACGGAGGAAAATTCTTTAAGACTGGAGCCGTATACGTCTGCCCCTGAACGGGAGTCTCAGAGAACAGCCAGTAAAAACACAACTGTATCTCCTTACTAGGAGATTTTCATGTCAGAGAACAGCCAGTAAAAACACAACTGTCCCTCCTTACTAGGAGATTTTCATACTTGATTTGGACAAGACTCAGAAATCTGAAAGAAAACGAGGGAACTCTTTGGAATCAGCTCAGAACTGGACTGTGGCTAAGGCGTGTTTTCTGCATGTGCAGCTCTGGGTTTGATGATAACTGGCACATGATTCAGGGCTGTGGAAGCCGCCGTGACCACATATAGTTACCCCAGACATCATAGTGACTGAGAAACTGCTTACCAAATAGTCACTTATGAGTTTGGTTGTCCGAGAACCGTAAGACGTGGCAGTTGCAATGAAATATAGGAAAGCTCCGTCCAAAAGACTGTCTGGACCAACTTTGCGAGGAGTTGTAGAGCAACGATCCCTAAAGGTGCACTGTAGATAGTCCGGTATAAATAAGTCTACCAGAAATGTTTGGTTTGAAGAACATGCTACCCTAATTTTGTCCCAATGTCAGTGAAAAAGCTGCTATCTTTAGGTAGGATCATCCGGGCGTGAACACAAGTTTTTGGACACAACACTCAATGCCCCGCACCTATCATGGAAACGCTGATCGGTTAAAAAACTGAAGTTATTTTTGCTTCGTTGAAGGTAAATTTCTTCACATTGCTCAACCACCTGACGGAAATTAGACCGTTCCGTCCGGATTAGAAGCAACGGCTTGCGAAAGTGCACACAAGGACATTTCGGCAACGCTGAAGGATCAAGTAGGTCTCACCGAAATGTTCACACTCGGTAGAGAAAAACCGCAACATCAAGTTCTTCATCTAATCCACCCAAACTGGAAAATGAATACTGCTCCACAAGACAACTAGAATATTACCACGATGTCTTTATTCAAGGAAGTAGACAGAAGCTAATCAGTTAAAACAGAATAAGCCCACTTTATGGTGCTGACAAAATGCTTGCCGCTATTCCGCCGAATTAGGTAAAGACGAAAATTTGGGGTGCAGTCGTTTCAAAGGAATGGCTTGGATTGCAGAGGGGACGGAGTTCCGACGAACAAAATGCAAGAGAAATGTTGCAAGCGTAATCATCCGCTGCATGACCTCTACTGGAGACTTTTGACCCGGTGATCAAAAAACTCCTGTGAGTTGTTCGGAAGCTAGGTTACCCGAAAAGTTTTTCCAAACGTAGCGAATCTGTGGGATGAAGACCATTGTTCAGGAAGAAAGTAACTAGGGTGTGGCGCCATTTTCCAGGCTTCCATCTAACTGCGAGTTGTGTGAAGACTTTCCGAACTTCTTGAGATTGTGCGGCTATTCAGTGGATGAGAACCTATTTAATTCATACAGAGCCTTAACTAAACGATTGCTACATGATGTGAAGATCCTTAATTTATAAACTCATAAGGGTGCTGAAAACTCTTCGACAGCCAACGAACGGTTTCGATCTTCTTCGGGCTCAACAGGTAGGTGCAGTTCCCGAGTTTCCGTCAACCTTATGTTCTACTTGAACCCAAATTGCACGAAATTCACGAAATAGACTCTTTTGCGTACCAACTAGGTTTTGACAGGGGGCACACCTAAAACCCAGTTGAATCACTTGGTTACGAAGTTTTTAAGAGATTCAGCTGGGTTCCAGGTAAATCTCCCGTGAAACCAAAATTGGTAAGCAGACGACTGCGTAACTCAAATTTCGTACAATTTGGGTTCTGGAAGCACAGACCTAATTGAGAACAGCACGTGAGACATCAAAAGCAAACTCCAATAGAGTGACTTCAATAGAATGCCAAGTAGAACATAAGGTTGAGGGAAAATCGGGGTCTGCGCCTAGCTGATGAGCGTCAAGAAGAGCAAAACCGGTCGTGGACTGTCAACGAATTTTCAGCAACCTCATGAGTAGTGGATTATGTCTATACGTGTATCGCGATACCTCGAGTATCGTGCTATTTTTTTCAGCAACCTTATGAGTAGTGGGTTAAGTCTGTACGTGTATCGCGATACCTCGAATATCGTGCCACTTGAGGCATAAGGCGGCCTTGTGGAGTACATTCAGTTGCTTGAAAACATCATAAACGAGGAATTCAACTGGACTCCAGATGGGTTAAAACCACATTGTTGTGTTAATCTGTAAGTTATGCTTGCTTAATAACTTGCAGTTTTGACATGTGTTGAAACAAAATTTCAATGTCTAACGACATCATTCGCGTCCATGGCTTTATTACAGATCCGCTTGAAAGGGGCACGAAATGTTTCCAAACCCAGAGGTGTGCCTCTCAGACATTCTCTACATTATGGCACGTTGACCACATACCAGCGAGTTGACAAACGATCAGAGGTGTAAATAAAAGACCGCAAAACTTTGTTTAAGTAGCCATCACCTACGAATGTAGGCAAAAACCGCAGTGAACCGTGCTGCTGCACCGCCTAGGACATTTTACGGCAACCACACAGGTGAACTATACCCGGATCCTCGATCTGTTTTATCTGCAGTGTCTGCAATGCGAATGCATTGATCGGACAGGATCCACAAAAAACACAGGTTCTTTCAGCTAGAGAAGATAAACAGAGCAAAAAGCATCTCAATTTTACAAGCAGATGGGATTATTAGACCATGCAGAGCACGTTTGAAAAATAATCCTCAAGGCTGAGGAAAGCCAATACTACGATATACAATTCGAATTCAGATGAGTTGGAAAAATACCAATTCTGAATTCAGCACTGTAAATTGACATTTGAAAGAAAGCCGCTCACTTAAATATGACCCTCTTTGTTACTCAGCGAGTTCTGATACTAAACAGTAAACTATCTCTCCCCCAAACGGATTGAATCGAATGTAACAAAGTCATGAAAATTATAGAGCTTTGCAATCTGTGGACGTACTTGCACGGGCAACATTAGATTCAGGAAAGCTCAGCTCTCCAACTCTTCAATAATCTCGGAAAATCAATAAGTTGACATAGGTTTGTTCCAGGTCCAATCAGATGAAAATATGCCTCTGCTGCATTTGTACAGCCATTTGATCACGGCATCCGAAGAAGGTGGTCCTAGACTGTCTCTAACGTTTTCATTGTGTGGTGGAATTGAGGTGTTGGAAAGGTCGATGATTTCTGTGAGTGTACGTGCTGATCTTATCCACAGGTTAATCCACAGCAGCCCGTCTGGCTCTCCGCAGATTCTTCGGATTGCTTTAAGCATGCGTAGGTTCCAGTGGCAACTGATAGGCAAATTCGTATCGGCGTCTAGCCAACTCACTAACTCACCGAATCCCTAGGTATTTTGGTAAAAAAAAACCAAACCTCCATATATCCCCAGGTTGCTGGAACTAGATGGTCACAACTCCCCCTTATGGGACACCGGAGTAGAACTGAAAACGTGAGTGCTGTTCAGTCCGGCAGACTTTTCGCCTTACAATGCCGCCTAGACAAAATGTGTCAGCCAACCTAGACATCTGTTTTATTTGTTCTCGTTAGGCACAAAAAGGTTGGGATCAAATCTCATCATATATGCTTCCCGTTTCTAGTGATGGCCAGTGGTACGATGTTCAACAGGAAATCCAACGCGTCGGCTACATTGAGGAATACCATCTCCGTGTATATCCAGAAGCATAGTTGAAAAAATATGGCAAATGTTAGCGCAAACAACCATTTCACGGAGAATCGAGTCGGTGGACAGCAAAACATATAGCAATATATATATATACATAGATATATATAAAAGCGTGTCCAGTGGACCCCAAGATATTTGGAGATTTCAATCAACTAATTAAATATTGAGCTTTTCAGGGCTAAGGGGTTGGGTATGTGTTGAGCGCAGCTCATTATGCTGACTTTTATCTCAGTGGAAAATCGAGTGCTGTTAACAATCAATTGGAAAAAGTTTGGAACCCACTGAGAAGTCAGAAGGGCTTGGCAAAAAATCGGTAGTTTTTATTTGGGCAACGTTTCGCTTTTGACACAAAAGTTTCATTAGGCCAAGTGAACAGGTCAACAAGTTGGCCAGGTTATGAGGCAGACGGGGCACCAATCAGGAAGTCCTCTTCAGATTATCCCAATCGGTCAGTGATAAGTGTCAAGTAATGGCTGTTGTCGGCTAATGTGGTTGCCAAAATCTCGAATTGATGGGTTGGAGGAGTTCCAAATTATACGTAATGCACTACTCATAAGGTTGCTGACAATCTAATCTAAATCTAAAACAGACAGCCGAGAAACGCGGCCAACATAAGAGTAGGTTTCCAGAGGGGAAATACTCTGCGCTCTGCACTGGTGCAATTGAAGGATCACCTCCCGGTAAACAGAACTAGGGACTGTGTCTACAAAATCAAGTGTGGCGACTGCATTAAGGTCTATATAGGACAGACGGCCAGGGAACTTCACATAGAATCGGAGAGCATGAGAGGAAAATAAACAGGCCGCCGAGAAATGCAGATGAATATCGAGCGTTATTGAAAGACTCGGCAGTTGCAGAACATGCACTGGACACGGGGCACAAAAGAGATTTAGAAAATTTTGAGGTTTTGAAACGAGGACTGCGGTCCACATCACAGAGACTGATGGCCGGGGCGGTAGAAATCACCAAGCATCCTAGTGTTAACAGAATAGAAGGCGTGGAACTGGCAAGCGTGTGGAGAACGGTTTTGGATCAGTCGAGCTGACACGTGTTGGTGTGCGGTCACCATAAGTAGTCATCAGCTCGATTCCACTTGACCTCACCCCCTCCCCAACTAAATTGTCGCCGCACTCACAATCCCACGAAGACCATGGAAAATCTACCAGTTGCACCCGAGGTGAATAATCAACTGAAGCACCCTGAAATGGAAGATTAAGGAACAAGAGCTGATCGGAACTAATTTGAAACTCGAGAAATGCACTCATTTGTAATCATTATTTTGAACCCAGCTGAATCACAAACGGGAGATTCAGCTGGGTTCCGGGTGAGTCTCTCGCAAAACCAAATTGATTTGCAAATGAGTGTATTTCTCAAAAACAGTCCAATTTCGGTTCAAGTAGAACATAAGGTTGACTGAAACTCGGGGACTGCGCCTACCTGATGAGCCCCAAGAAGGGCAAAACCGGTCGTGGGCTGTCGAAGAATTTTCAGCAACCTTATGAGTAGTACGTATATAATTGGAAACTCCTCCAACCCATCAATTCGAGATTTTGGCAACCACATTAGCCGACAACAGCCATTAATTGACACTCATCACTGACCTAATGTGATAATCTGAAGAGGACTTCCTGATTGGTGCCCCGTCTGTCTTATGACCTGGCCAACTTGGTGACCTGTTCACTTGGCCTGATGAAGCTTTTGTGTCAAAAGCGAAACGTTGCCCAAATAAAAACTACCGATTTTTTACCAAGCTCTTCTGCAATAACTACCGATTTTTTTTACCAAGCTCTTCTGCAATGGTGCTGCTAAAATTTGTTTAGGCTTTCATTTGGCATGTTTTCCTTTCAAACAGTCGTGTTTCTCTCTATTTCACTCGCGTGCTACACTGGTGAAACAAGGGGAACTGAAAACTCCTAGTACTCTGTTTTCCAACCAGGCTGTTTTTTCGGTTCGCATCAGATCGCAGTTCTCAATCACTCGTCATACTTGCAACCTTGTGAGTGAGAAAGTTTGCCACGACTGTGAGTTTTACTCAGAGACTAATGGAAACTAATTAATAATTAACGTCTTATTTATTATGCTTTATTGCCCCCATGGTAAAAGTTTATTCCAAAGGTCTCGAAAAATCTTCATCTAAAGTTTAAATCTTTTATTGCACAGTGAGACAAGGAGTCGGGGTATGTTCTCTGTTTGGCTTCATTGAGGTATACGACGGGCACATTTCGAATGTCGGTCCTGCAAAGCCAGCGTAAACAAACAACTGACATTGTGATCTGTTTAACTGAATGAGGTGAAGCAACTATTGTTCCGAAAGTCTCCGCTTAATATCACCAGACGTTGCTGGCAAGGCCAGGAAAATGTCGGCGCCATTGCAACGTTCAGTTGCCATTTATCTATCTCAATTGTTGAACTGTAATTAGGGAGATGCACTTTCGCATGGCGCTTTTTTATAGTCTAAGAACAGCGTATATTAAACAGTTTTATCAGTGAGGCATATTTTATAACGCGGAACAACTTGAATATTTATTGACGAATCTTATTTGAAAGTTTTGTGAAGGAGAGGGAGGATTTCAAGCCAAATGACTGCATTTCGCTTTTTTTTAATTACCTGAGAATTAAGCAGACGGAAGAAAACGGGTGCAAAGTACGCTTTTGCGATTCCAAAACATTTGTAAGTCTGCTCAGATTGAGAAGGTTTTTAAAACTATGTTCAAATGCTTTCCTCGTTTCCTCTTCTTCAGCTGAGGGTGCAGCGCTTAACTTCCCTTATTATTAAGTCGAGCTAACATTCCATCCTCTGTAAGGCTTCATCTAGCTAGTTGGTGTAGTTCAATTCCAGCTGAATGGTTTTCAAGAGAACTTTTGAAAACTGCGGGGCTGAGCTGTTGCTGTACTCTGTGTACGACCCCGCTGGCACTAAACTACTTACATGAGGAGGTTAGCAACAGAAACGCCAAATGTACGCCAAATGAGACTGGAATACCTTGATGTTGTGCGACAGGCTTGGGTGAGTATTGGGGAGATAACCAGTTTTGATTCTAAAATTGTGGCATTCCCTTGGGCTTAGAGCATGGTACCAGTGAGTATGTGACCCCTATGATATCCAATCACGAAATTTAGAACATGGAAACCTTAAGTACACCTGTCGTATAATTTTGATTTTGGGTAATGATGTTTTAAATGTTGCACCTGTTTTTCAATGAGTCTTGCATCAAAGGCAGTTTATACGGGAGCAATAAACTATGGAATGTTTCGTGGTCATCCAGAAACATCTATTTAGGCATTGGGGTTCCAATTCAAACTTCTCTACGGGCATCAGTTTTCGTTGGATAGGACGGAAAAGATCTCCAAAAACCGAAAATTCACTAAGCATGTGTAATTGTAATCAGGTGTCGGTGTTATTCCAAAGCGAACGGTTTACGATCATGACCTGTGGCCTGTTTCCTGGGTGCACCATGGGTGAAAGAAACCAGAAACTGAAGTCACCCTTTCTTTGTCTCTTGAATTAACGTATAGCTGAGTATTTTTCGGTACCATTGGCACGTTCGTTAATACAGTTCGTCGGACAAAAATTAGCTGAGTATTTTTCGGTACCATTGGCACATCCGTTAATACAGTTCGTCGGATAAAGTTCGGAGGCCTCCGAATATAGAAACTGAATCCCACGAAGACATCGGAAGCCAACATGCTGGCCTTCTGTTAAGTTAAAAAAAAACGAGAATATTTCTTTAGCTTGTGGAAATTCCGGGAGCACTGAGGAATACCTTCCGTGCACTTTGAGTCGTACTTCAAGTTGGCAGAGTACTTGGTCTACAGAAAATCCCGGGTATATTGAACAACAGTCACACGGAGTTCTTGGGCTCTTGTTTGGGAACAAACTCATCATCCGAATAACTTGGGGCTTTCACGCGATACGGTAATTCAACATAAGTTTGGTGTATACTTAAGGCATTCTAATATTCCCTGAAAACTTTTATTCAAGCAAGGTTTAATTCGACGACCCGGATATCATCTGTCATTTCCATTCTGGTTCGAACTGCTGCCTCAAATGTTACTCGATCGTGATCCGGTTGGTTACGTTGATGATTGTGTCATTTGATCTCAGGAGGATCCCTGAACTGACGAATGTAACTATTGAAGCCAAAGAACGATGTCCAAAGGCCGGTAGGATGTTTGCAGTTCTGCTTCACCTGCGACATCAAAAGGACAAGGGAATCACGGGAGTGTGTACCTGACCACAGTGAGGTCGTGTTGTTGTATGTTTGCGAGACATCCTCTGCAAACAGACTATTTCAGGCTTCTCTGAGTTACTGACTACCAAAGTCTCAGAACTGTCACTGTTTTCTTATGGCAGCAACGTTTTCATGACGAGGTAATTAGAAACGGGTAGTTAGTTATGCAGCGGGCAAATGAGTCAAGGAAGACATCCGTCACCATCAACTGCGGTGGCTTGACCGTGTGCTACACATACCGAAACATCGTCTACGGAGACGAGTATTGTTCAGTTTGCCTCCTTTGGGATGGCAGCATGTGGCTTGGTAGAAGGGTGTGATGGAGTTCACGGAGAACAGTAGTCGCGTAACTGCTGATGCTGCCCTCTCGTAGAATGACAGTGGGATCGGTTGGGTTATCAGCATAGGCCGCAGCGAAATTACTTTTAGTGGACATCCAGTAGAAATTTAAGAAATTTACCCAGGATATTCGATGAGGCCTCCGTAGTCAGCAAGCTGATGACACACAAATCCGATTCTGCCCAAGCATGTGGGTCTTCAGTTTGAGGAGATTCATATAGTTGGAATTGTCCTCGAGATATGATGGCATGTTCGAATGACACGCTTGCCTTCGGCTACTGAGTTGGGTTGTACCTCAAGGCCCTTTAGGTTTGTGCGGACAGCAACTCGCCAGGTCATTCGGTAAAGCAACAGATTTTTCCATGGTCTTCAACTAAGCCTCGTCTAGCTGTAACACGTCTAGCTGCCATGCCACCCGAAGGTAGCACGAGGACTGGGATCTTGTCGGATTGCCCAAACATAGACAGGGGAAGTCGAGAGGCAGAGGTCGGTTTCAAACCAAGAACCTTCCGGTCAGTAAATTCACGCTGAGCCGCTAAAAGCAGCCCTTGGGTGGTTGAGCATGCCGCTCAGTATCGGTTACCAAGTCACTGATCAGGTTACCACCGAGGGAGCGGAAAGCTTTACAACGTATTAGGCAGTTGTCACTGATTTGAACACAGGAAGCACGTTGACATAGACGTCAGACAAGTTCACGGAATAAAGGATTTATATGACATGTTAGTGAGTCCAAAGCACGATGATACAGAGGCAAACTTTACGGTTACTTGACGTAGTGCTGTACCCAAGTGTGTGCAAAGAAAGAATAGTTACTTCCAAAAATCACTGACCCACGCAGTTTCGTCTTGAAGAGTTGATCGCCTGTGTGGGGCTAAGTTAGGAAAACACCTCAAAAATCAAGAAGAACGCTTCTGCACACGTCACCGTCAGATATGGAGTAAATACAATCAAAGTTAGAAACAAATTCGCTTCATTTCAGGCCGCTTTTGCACTGCACAAAGGTGGTATTGATTCTCGTCTTCTATTCTTATAGTGTACAACGGGATTCTTCGTTTTGTTTTGTTCCCCGTTTTGTGCCTATGTTTCTTTTGTTATTTTGACTTGAACGTAGACCACTCTTGACCTCGTGATCGCGCGTCTAGTACACATCAAACATGGATTTCGCAATCTTGTGGCCACCTTGTCTTAATTTGGTGTAAACCTTGGGCAGGCATAGTGTTTACTCCCTACCTATCTGTACGGGATCCCATTTGAAGTTGACAGTACCTAGTCAGGTGTAGAGGAGCAGGCCTAATCCCACGATGTCGTACAGTTTTACTACCTCATTACTGTATTCATAGCAGCATATTGGATTATAAACCACAATTTGAACGATTTTACTTTCCAGATTTTGCGCGTAACTCATGGTCCGCCCGACTGTTGAAAACAACCAATAGAAGGTTACAAATGCGGTTATTTGGATTTGTATAACTAATTTGAAGACATCTGAAATGTCAACAGATTTTCGAGATAGTTGAGTCTTTGGAAATTGAAGCGTTTTTGTGTTCACTCAGTCAAAAGCTATCCTTTAGCGGCATTTTCTTCTGGTCCGGCAGTAATCAGGCTACTAAGCACGATGACTTCAAGGATTTTATCTGAAATGTAGAAAGTCCTTTTTTTCTTTTGCCTTTGTTCTTCTCTGGATAATGGTACAATTGTAAAGTCCTTGACACGTTTTGCAAATCAAGTGGGGATTTGTCTTCCAACATCGGTCCGCTTAATGTGAATGGTTTTAGCGGATATCTCCGTTTTGTGGTTCACTTATTGCCTTTCAATGTTGTGCTTTGGCAACTTGATCGAGAAGTTCAACCTTCTCTGTGGAAAACAGCCCAAACCTACGCTGATTGTATTGGTAACTAAGGTTGACAACTGTGCCTTCCACGCAGCTAATACGTCTTCAGACGTTCCAATAATTTGATCTGTCTACATGTCTGCATGTATTGAGATGTCGCATTTTCGGTGCTGCAGCGGTTTCCTTTTGACATCCTTGATATTTCAACCTGTGCTCTTGACAGTTTCAACAAAGGGTTGGAGCGGATGGTACACGACACTGACTTCGTCCAGGAACAAAGCGACCTCTTCGGAGCTGGATAGTCATTACGCCCCCATTAAAGAGCTTCGATTACTTAAAAATACTGTAGTCAATATAATCAGCCACTGCGGAGCAACTTCCACGTTTTTATCAATTATCCTGTAAAGTTTTAGTTCAGTTAAACTGTTATCCATCCCGCAACATACCCTCTTGAGCAGGCAACCGAGTTTCCCCAATGCTACCTCAGTCAATGTGACGGGGATACAGCAGTTGTGTGTGTCTCTTAGGCTGTTCTAAATCAAGGGTTCCTTTGTGATGACTAATGTAGTTTTAGAAACGATACCTTTATGGTTCTGTGGCTCCCAGGTTGTCAAGCATTCGCGTCTGGCATTCTTCCATCACGTACACGTTGGCGGAGCTTACATCTTTCGTCGATAAGGAAGGGGAGTATGAAATCATGCTGACATAACATAAGTTGGACCTTACTCTTATGAACAGAAACCGTGCTATTGCACGGGCCAAAAGGCCTTACCGAAAACTATTAACACAAGAGGTTTTATTTATTGAATACATAAGTTTCGGCCAATGGGGGAAACTCCATTGGGCCTGATATCGATAGATATTTGGTTCAGTTGGTTGGTTGGTTGATTTCAGTAACACATCCGTTTATGCCTGTTGTCATCAGTTTATCAACATGATAGTTTTAGACTCACTTCAGATCAAGTTTTTTGTAGTCAGCATTATATCAGATTTGGGACAGCCAATACTCGGGCTCATCCTGCGATGCTTGAACTTGTTCGGCAATCACAAGTCTTTGGAACTATACTCCTTCTTAAACTCGACGGTGATCCTCCTAGATTTCCCACTTAAAGACTTTCATACTTACCCCTGAGTTCATTACACTGTTGGCACATAGTCGGACAGCGACCTAACTGCCTAAGTGCTTAGTGAGCTTATCCACCAATTTATCTGTCGTCAACACAAACCAGTTCTGCTGAAATGTCATTTGCACACCCCAAATCAAATCGAGATTGGTTTACAAGTTTTGTCAACTTGAACTGGATTTCGGATTAGAATTTCAACCAGTTGATGTGGTCAAAACCCACGCGAATTTCCACTCGTCTGTCGGTCACCACCTAACCTAGACAGCTCACTCATGATGACAGTTTTGTAACTACTTCTGAGGAGTTGGTTTTCAGAGGTGACATGAAATAATCCAGTCGACTTGGGTTTATCTCTCAAATGGAATTTGCAATTCCCATGATTTTCAATCACTCACACTGTGAACGAGCATTGAGATGGTCACTTGGAGGACGGAGTGGGAGGATGACAAACTGGTCCGGGTGGTCTCTCTCGCCCATACTTGGATCTCAAGCTGTCAGTTGTGATTAGCGTAAAGTTGCGGAGCGAAAATGCGCTTAACGGAGACAAATTGCCACTGCGAAGTTGGCTGCTAATGAATTCCTTGCTAATGACAAAGGTCATCAACGAATTTGTTGTTCGCTTTTCCATGGGTATATGCCGCGATCTCGGAGCTTGACGGTTTGATCAGAAAACAAGCGCCTTGTTTGTTTCACCTTGTCCTTAAAAACAAATGATATCAGATAACAGTGAGCGATTGCGGCGTTGCGATGATCCACACGCTTGTTAGGTGAAAAACAAACTTTTCACCTTATGCTGTTTTGAACGGAGAATCGGCTCAATAACCATGGCTTCTGTCAGCAGTTCCTGAGTGAAATCAACTGCGATGAACATTATTTGATGAGGACAAGACGAGTTGACCAAGCGCGTGTAGGATTCCCTTTTGTGTGATCCATTGTTTTTCACAATGCGGCTTAAAACCACTTCACACCTTTTCCTTTGTGTGTGTTTGTCCGCACAAGACTTGCGCACTGCCGATTCCCTCAGCTTACGACACCTTTCAGTAACTCTTTCGAGTCCGGGATAAATTTTATATAAGTGTCAGTTAACTGGATGAATACTGTTTTCTCCAATACTATATAGTAATAATTCGTTTCTAGTCTATCATCTCCGATGGACACAACACGAATCTCACCGTTGGCTTTCAAACCTCTGCTGGAATTAATATTCCATCCACGGATCACCCTCAAGAACTTGTTGGATGTAACCCTCTCACATGAACTTGGTTTGTCCTCACATCCCACCGACTTATTTTCAATAGTTTTACTTACCAGAATCTCAAAATCTTCCAAAAGGTTTTGGAGATTTGTGGCCTCACACAAGGACCATAAGTCGTTCAAGATTCTTTCGTTTTCTTGTCCTCCTTGTATATTATCAAATCCTTAAAACAAGTTGATAATGCATTAGAATCCCAGACAACACCAGCTGAGTTTTCTCAGTGATGAACGACCCTTGTTGAATCCAAACAACCGTCTATAATTAACTCAGAGGAAGAATGAAATCCAACCGATGAGTGAAAATTTCATCTGGAAAGTCGTTGCTCAAAGAGCCTTTGTGACTATGTGATGCGGATCCCCGGACTGAAGGATGAGCGCAGCTATATCCTGCCCAAGTTCCAGTCAATCACTCGTGGCCTCACGGTTGAGACTTCAAACTTTTAGTCCGGAGATGGCCAGTCCAAGACTCTCTGGGGTTTGGTGAGATGCGCACTGCTGATGATTCTCACAGAGACCGAAACAGGGCTTCTCAAAATTTTCACCACTTGCAGGACAAAATCTTTATTAAAATTCCCATATCAAAATACACCCTTCACTTTTTTTATCAGTCAATAAACAAAGCCACAAACTCGTTTTTACCCACAAGAAAAACATACTACTGGTTCAAAACAGTGTACAGATATCTTATTGAAAACATTCCTCTAAATAGATACACAACAGTTAAAGATACTTTACTATATACCTGATGTTTCGGTTGAGTTACGTAGCAGGAAGACATCTAGTGTGCATGCAAACTTCACAAAAGCCAATGCGCTCACCGGCTAAGTTCGCAAGGTGAGGTGCGATGATCGTGAAACTGAATAACTAAGAAAATACTACCGGTAAACTCCACGCAAACATCGTTGAATACGAAAGATATACACATCTACCCTCACTGAATACCACTCTGCTCCACAAATTTGAAAAGTACTGGACGACTGTTGTTTGCGCCTTGACGGAGAGTTCCATGGTACTTTTTCGTCAGATCGAACCACATCAAAACCACGCGCGTGAAATGACTGTAAACATTTATCTGCCATGTGTGCACAAGAGTGATCAACAGCGATCGGCGAGCACTTGCAGATGTGCACTTCCCAGTCTAAAAACGAACCTAACCAATCAGGATTGCGCGCAGGATATTGAATTCTTCAAAAGTGAGATCAACTGGCACGTGATCCCCTGTCTTTGTGTCTCTGGAAATTCCGCTCCTGATAAGAACTATGAAGCTAAGCTAAAAAATTCTGTTTTGATCCCAAACGCCACACCGATTGGGCCGTTTTTCATCAGCAGTTTTGATGAGTATTTTCGGTGGCTTCTTCCTGGTCAGACCATCTGTCATACATCTTTGAACAGATCCTTCGTTGAATAACAGACCGAAAGATCATCTGTTCTTTCATTTGTACTAATACGGATAGTGAAAACTTGACGCCTGAGAAAAAAACGGTGTCATATGCTACTATGCAATAGATATATCACGTCCAGAACATATTTACTCATACTCGGGGCGTCTCTCAATGAAGTCGCTGCACATATATTCTAAAATAATGAAGCAAGCGACGTGGCCGGTAACACATTTTGAACCCTCTGAGAGATAGTCAGTTAAAACTTTCTAATACTTGCAAATATTTACGGCAAAACCTTCGTGCTAGCCGCAGCATTTTCAAATTAGATAAGAAAGACGATCATCTTAACCAGAAAATTTTTTTTCTGACCAGATGAACACGAAACGCAAACATAAAATCAGTTTATCGATATTTGTGCTGATAAAACAAAATTGACCGAGTCGAAGACGAAGACGTAATATACTACTCATAAGGTTGCTGAAAACTCGACAGCTTACGACAGGTTTCGCCATTCTGCTTTGGGCTCATCAGCTAGGCGTAGTCCCCGAGTTTCCGTCAAACTTATGTTCCACTTGAACCCAAATTGGATTGATTTCGATAACTGCACTCATTTGCACGTCTGTTTGGTTTTGACGTGAGGCACACATGGAACTCAGCTGAATCTCTCGTTTAAGTTGTTCTTACGAAACTACGTTATTCTTATGAGAACTCTTGTGTTGTTCCACACGTAACCTCCCCCCCCCACCCAAAAAAAAATGTCATAGGTGGCCTAGAGAATAGCAAATATGTCCCTTAAAAAATGTCGTATGAAGATTTGTCTATTTTCAGTTCATACTTCCCAGTGAAATTCACCGTCCCTGTTGAGAATTCATTTACGGAGTAGATGCCTTAGTAACTGTTGAGTGGTCCCCTCAGGGCGGATTATGTAGGTGGATTACAATAACCTGGTTTTGCTGAATTTCAGTGACTTACCACTGGTCGCTTTGCCTGAAAATCCCGTTTGACAAAATAAGATCGAGATATAAGTAAGGCGTGTACCAATTCAGCAAGCTTTTGATCACACTACAAGCATTGCACTACTTATCAGTGGTCCAAAAGCACTTTGTTTGTCTATTGATTGCAAGTTCGCAAGTTCGAATCTGCCTAGCGATTTGTGTGGTGCACACGACCGACTTTGTCTAACAAGGATAACACAACAGTACAATGTTTCTCTGTTGGTTATTAGAGAATAACTTTAGGGTGTGTTCTCATAAAGGGATGATCTGCAAAGTTTAAAAACGATAGTCTGCTCTTCACATATCTCGGAGCATTTTGTTTGAGTAGACTGCAAATGTGGTTTTGACTAACGTAACTATCGATTGCCCAGTAAGCAAGAGTAGATTCCGATATGCGTTAAGACGCTGAACCAATCATATTTAAGTCATAAAGACCTGTACCATCACCCTCCCTATTTGGGAAAGCTTCCCCCTGAAGATTGTCATTCGATGTTGTCATCCTCAGAGCACAGCTGTGTGAAAAACTTCGAGCCCCCAATCATTCGCTGTAACAAGAAGGAGTCCTGGCAATTGCCACAGTACACTATTTTCCACACAGCGAAACCGAGTTTTGGAAGATGTGTTTTGTACCTTCCTGAGGATGGCTTCTTTTCGGAGGACGAGATGTGTTTTATCTAACTGGTGTCTTCGTATCCAGAGCGTTCGTGTAAGCGAAAGACATGCCAAGAAAAACAAAGCAGCTCTATCGCCAACAAGCTAGTGAAACAGTTACAAGGGGCTTCGCACTATTTGAATAAAGCTTTTCAATGATCCAGGTTGTTGCTGGTCTGGTTGGCTGATTTACTGATTGTCTGGCCTGGATGCTTGCTGTCTCCCTTATTGAGATGTTGGTGGAGTTTTGGGGGTCTCAGGTTTCGGACATTCTGAGTTTTGTTCATATTCACACCACTTCTCGTTCGAACGGTCGTCCCCCCTGTTCTGGCGTGATTATTCCGGTGAGTCCAAACCAAAGGAAGGAAGCACTGGACTCGAGTTTCGCACTTATTAGAGCACATCAGCAGTGCAAATCCAGTGGCCGTGCCGGGATTCGAACCCCGGACATCTGACATGCGAGGCGAGCGTGTTACCACTACTCCACCAACGCACGTTGGATGCATTTGAATTTGCACGTCTGAACAGGCGAACGTGTTAACGCTTGAGTGATGGGTGTGTCCGACCCGTGGGACGATGACCTATTAACTGTCCTGGTTGTGACGATCGATTGACCCGCCAGTCAGGCATTCCCAGTGGGGTAGCGTGACACACGCTTGAAACCCACTGGGCGACTGTTTGGTTGCATTTGGGGTTTTGCGGGATAGGTATTTTGTTCATACTCACACATTCTGAGTTTGTTTTCTGGAATCTGACCTTCCTGCGAGTACTGCACCAAATCAATGTTGAACAAAAGACAACAAAGTTGACGCTCGCAGTGAAATATTCGCTCGTCTGACGGATCAATCTTAGGTGGATTTTTGTTAACTAGTTCATAATAGTTTTACTAAAACCATGATGATAGAAACCCTTATAAGATGAATATTATTTGCATGAAATCAGTATTGACAAGGCAGTATTATTTTCATTTCTTTTTGAACCATCTGACAGTTCGAAGCCCGTTTAATCATCAATCATCGGTGCGAACGTTTATTGTTTACGCCAGAATGGATGTAGATCATTTTCAGTGATGTTCTGAGCTTATTTAGACATCAGCCTTTTGGTATTTCCTGAACACATTCAAAAATAGCTTTGCGTTTCCATACAATTCTATTTCAAATGTTGGAAAGTGCTTGATAAGGAAAGTTCTTGTGCATTCTCCATGGGCAGCGGTACATTTGAAGTGGTATATCACGGGCATTGAATGGTAAACCATTTCATATCACTATAAAATATAATGTCTTGATTCAACCGCAGTATTGATTCAGCGATAGACAATGACGTCATGAGAGGCCCTTCGATACATCCAGAAGTCTAATCTTTTGTAAACCCCAATCAATAATCCTCATCAATAACTAGAAAAGTGCACAGCTACGGCTAAAGTTAAAAGCACTTCGTCGATAGAAATGTGGTCGGAACTGGAAAGGCTCAACCACTATAGACAGTTCGTCCACACTAGAAATTACCCTGGTGGCCAGAAACTAGATCACTCACGTGGCCACTATGCTAAGTCTTCGAGATAGTGATCTTAGAATTATGCTTCTGACGAGGACTGAGCTGGTGAATTTTGCGTGGTAACCCTCGCTGGTAACCCTTGTTGCTGACTTATGCGGTTAAGTTGATTACATTTGAGTGCTTACGCGCGTTTTTCTAAACGATCGGTGATTCTCAACCTGAAGTTGATATTTCTGGATGAAGACAATGGCTTTGAAAGGCTGATCTGTTCTTCACCCGATCCCATCGGCTTACTAAGACGTCAAATGGTCGCCATGATTTGAATATGTACATCCAAAAACCGGAATACAGGTTATCTGCTTTACCTTCTTGACGAAATGCTACACATAAGGTTGCTAAAAAACAGTTAAGCAGCCCACAATCGGAACACCTTCTCTCGGGGGTCGTCAGATAAGCGTGGTACCCGGATTTCCTTCATATTCCTGTTCTAGTTGAACCTAAATTGAACGAGATTCTCGGAATACAATCATTTCCTTTACAAAGCATGCACTACAAAGAGCTAAATGAATCCCAGCTGAATCTATTGTCTACGATATCGCTCAACTGAATATGTAACATAAAGGCTGATTCATGTTTTAGTTGATTCGGTATTAGAGATATCTGTGCATTCCTTCTTGACAGAATACTACTCATAAAGTAGCTAAAAAAACTCTTCGGCAGTTCACCATCGATTGTACCAGAACTGCTCTAAACTGTTCAGCTGTAATACCCTTTCGGTGCCCAGCTGCCATGCCACCCTAGGGAAGCACGAGGGCTGGGATACTGCCAGGTTGCCCAAGCCTAGGCAGAGGAAATCGGGTTCGAACCATGAACCTTCCGGTCAGTAAATTCGCGCTCTAACCACCTGAGCCATCTCACTTAGACTGGTTAGCGAACCAGTGTATTTCGCAAATTTCGTACGTTTCGAATTCAAGCGGAACGAAAAATTGAGGAAAATCTCGGCGACTGCGATTGGCTGATGTGTCTTAGGAAGGGCCGCCGGCTGCCCAGAAATCTGCAACGTTGTGAGTAGTTTCCTTCAAGATATCGCAAAGCAACTGAAATATAAGGCTGCCTTTTTGCGGCACATTCAGTTGAAAAATGCGAGAAACTAGAGTTTCAGCTGGAGTGCATTCGAATATACTCTTGAAAGCAAATAAGTTTATTTCCTTAGCTACTCACTACCGACAAACAGTGCTGAGAGGGACAACGCACTCAGTTGTAGACTATTCTGAGGTCTTTACATGTCAGCTGTACTATCTTGTGGATTCAAAATATGTACTATTATATGACAGCCCTCACGTATAATCCAGGTAATTCAGACTTGTGTTTGTATATGGGTTTTTGGGCGCAAGGGTTTTTGGGCAACGAACAAAACTAATCAAAAGATTTAATCAAACACGGAGGCAATTTTTGGTCCATCGGATTCTGACAGCTGACAGTTTCTGCTTGGTGTACTGCCCCGAGTAGAAAGTCCATGACCGACTGACGTCTTCACGCTACGAACGCATATCCAGTTTGGAATAACAGTCTTTCAATCAATCGCGTTTTCAATATAATGCTATAATGGTTCTGCATATCTATCAAACGAAAAATCCATTCCTGAACTATTATGTAAATATCATAAGTCAGTCGACTGTAAGCAGCCATATGTCAGACATTAGGGCGCACACGTCAACCACATACAGCAAATCTACCATTCTCGGAGAAATATATGCAAAACTTGGGTTTTTTTCTGAACAATTGGGACATTGTTTGTTGCGGAGTAAACTTACATCATACATATACCAGAAATATATGCATTAGAGAAAAAGCTGCTGCTTGAGTCAATTGGTAGAAATTTGGTTGATGATATCCTCTCGTTTTTTCGTATCATTTTTGTCCAGTTTAGCTATTGAGCGATGCTTTGATTAATTTATATTTGCTGGCGCAGCGCTATTTTTGTCTACGTCATTTCCCCCAATCGCAAAGAGACGGGTAATTAATCAGCTGGTTGTTGATCTGTTCGCCTAGCCTGGCAATTGATTTGCAAACGTTTCGTCATTATTCAAAGAGAGATCTTTAGTCAGCTGTTGTGTGTGTAGTTCATCCCTTTTTGCTTGCGTTTATATGGTTTACAAAGTGCAGCTTTGAGCTGTAACCTGATTGGCCGTTGATATTCAGCGCACTTGGATTCTGATTGGTCCCATCAGAATCTGTGTTGCGTTGTGGTTTGTATTTTTCGCTTTCTACGGCCACGCAACTGTTGAAATGTCGACCATTGTTCTCTGGTAGCGGTGCTTCTTACGTCGCAACGGTGTGTAGCCCGCTTACCGAAGAGACTATGGTGTAATCCCCACACACTCCGTCACGTCCATCAAACTGATCAGTGAATAAAGGTCTGTTCATCCACTCTGTTGTCCAGGGCTGGAAACAAGTCAGAAATACTGAAACATTCCTTGTAGTACGTATCTTGAGTGCACGTTGCTTATCTGCCTGCTGAAATGTATCAAGGCAGCATTGCAACCAGTATAAATATTTAAGCTTCGAAGCACCGTCCGCCAAAACCGATGTTTGATCCCGAACAATATGAAAACTACAACGGTGATGGTGATGAGAATGAGCATGAAAACCACATTTTATTAGCATTGTAAAAAGATGGATAAACTTTTTGGTAACTGCGGTTCGTGATATTCTCAAAACAAAGTTTGAGGACAAGACTCAGATAGTGAAGTTCTCGAAATTGTAGCTCACATGAGAATTTTGGTCACCGTGAGGTTACGAAAGTATGGTGTCCAGTCATCTGTTAAAAAACCGATACCCAAAGCTGTGCCTTGTATACTTGGATACAAAATAACGTAAAAATCACACATAAGGAGCTTTATCAAGTATGATTAGAACCAATTCCGTTCGTTAGTTGAATCCACATGGTCATACCGCTTCAATTCACTGTTTTACGTGGCACGCTTCGTTCTCGTTTCATGGCGCCATTCCAAAGTAGTATTTGTTCAGTTCGCCTAGCTCATTCGAATCACTGAACCTTTTTCTCACTGAGCGCTTCACTTGTCAAACCGGACCCGGTGCATCCTGCCTTAGCAGTATCGAATTCCAGATCAGTCACGTGATGTCCATTTCGACATATTCTAAACATCATAACTGAGACTGGACGGTTGTGGTGCACTGGTGACTGTTGCACCTGGGATAAACTGTCCATTTTGCAAGCATATTCGGCATTTTGTTGTGCGTTACGTACTGGATTCGTTGTACAGTTGCACGATGGGGCACCCCATGCAGTTTGTCTGAACAGATGTGCTTTTCAAACCTAGGCAAACTCGTCGGTCCGGACTGCTTAGGTTAGCGGATTTAGCGACCTGCTTCAGTTTATCGGAGTTGAAGGCTTGATGTGACCGAACACATAAACTCAGCTACCTTCGTTGATGTGAAATCAGTAGAATAATTGTACCAGAATAAGAGAGAGATGTTTGAAACAAACGCGACGTGGATGCAAAAGTTACATGTTTCGCGACAAACCAACAGCAAATAACTGACTTTCAAAAAGAGCAATTTAATTGATTCCGTCTCTTGACAGCCAATGATTAGTTGCCCCGGCAACAACACTTGTGCCGTTGACTTTCTCAATAGATGGACGTAACTAATGCGAAACACCGTTTTGTTTGTAGAGCGGAAACGTCCTAAAATCTGGATTATTGTTCAGAATCTTTCAAGCAAAATGTTGGCCTGTACCTCAACATGCAGTATGCGATTCAGTAAGGTTCAACAAAGCTCACTTGTACATGGAAACGTGTTCAGTAACAGGCCATAATGATTCTCTGATTGTAGAAATCTCTCGCTGGATTTGAAACCCTACGGTAGGTTTGTGGTTTTGCATATAACTTGGCAGAACATAATCTAATTTCTTTTTAACCACCTTTCAGTTAGATATGTCCAAAAATCCTGTTCGGCTCCACACAGAATAGGGTGCCGTTTCCTGCCTACCCACGCCGTATTCCGTCCATACTGTTACTGCCCATCAACCAAAATAAAAGGCATCCGGAAGTGAGACGATGTAGGTTCTCGGACCGCACGAGGTAGTTTCACAGTGCCAAGACGATGAATAATACAAGGGTGTAGACGTAACTGACAGCATTTACACTAGCTGTGACACTGCTTGAGGTAACCAGAAGCGGGCTGTCCAAAGGTAAGACTTCGCGTTACCATGGCGTCTAGTTCACTATGCCCAAAAAAGATTAAGCCGGCTTGTCTTTCTACAATGACGTTGTCAGTGTGTGAAACAAGTAAACATATAGGAAACATGTTTTATTTCATTGCACCTATCGTGAAACGGTTTATTGCCCAACAACTACGTCTACGTTCGGGTCGATAAAAAAATTCCCCCTGAGTGTACGTAATTTATGGCTAGAGAGATTCGGTCCAATAGTTAAGCTGGTTAATCATTCAGCTGCATAACTAACCCTGTTTTCCCCAGTTTTCACCGAGATCCAGCTAACATAATTCGAAAATTCATGTCTTATAGCAGCCAATAACATCTACGGAAGCGTTGAACGTTCGGTCGGGCTTACCTGCCTTTGCTTTCGCCAAGTTCCTATTCGACTACACTCTGTCAAATTCGCGCTTAATGTTGCTCTGTTTTTTGTCATTTAATTTTCGCCAGCGTCCTCACACCTTTACTAAGTCAGTCGGTGTCTTGTATCAGATTTCACGATTAAAATACAGTAAAATTTTGCATACGTAATACACTACTCACAAGGTTGCTGAAATCCCTTTACAACCCACGGACCGGCTTCACTCTTCTTGGGGCTGATCAGATAAGCGAAGTCCCCGGGTTTGCGCCAATATTATGTTCTACTTGAACCCAGCTTGCAAGAAATTTGAAATATGCCGTCATTTGCATTTCAGTTCCCTTTTCACGGGACATTTTTAGATGGAGCACACTACATATAAATTTGTTTTAAGCTTACCTGATAATCCCCAAGAAAAGCTAAACTGACCGTGGGCTGCCAAGGTTTTTTTCAGCAACCTTGCCAGTAGTGTATTACGTCTATACAGTGTGTTGTGACATCCAGAATATCTGATTAACTGAAACACGAGGTGGCCTGGTGTGGCACATTCAATTGCTGCGGAACATCATTAACGAGAGTTTCAACTGGGTTCCACGCAAATCTCTCGTCAAAATCAAATGATTACGCAGACAGGCGTGTACGAGCGAACATGTGTACGACGTGAAATCGAGTCGAACTAACCATTTCTAGCAGCCGATACAAACTTAATTTAGAGTGAACTTTATCAGTCCCGCGGTGGTTCGCTCAGAACTGGAGCGGTTTTTTCTGAAACCAACCACTTTGCAAGTCCTGCTTCAAAATCAACTTAAATCAACTTTCAACAATGAATTATACCACTGATGGCATGAGTTGCTTTGAATTCGCGCGTTTTCTCCTCAACAGCGTTCCATTTTAAAGATTTCGTTGGTATATTAGTTCGGAGATTTTACGTTCTAAAGAACCCTTAACCATCCATATTGCTTGTAGTTGCTTTCGGAATAGCCCCTTGAACCCGGATGCTAATGTGCCAAACTACTGTCCTGATGACTTTAGGTGTTGCTCACTCCATGATAGCTTGCAAAATGCGCATCGGGTCCTGTCCATACAGCTACATTCTAATCAGGAAGTACACACACTTGAAACTTCAGACCAGCCCCACCCTGAGAAAAAAGCTGTATCGGGCTGAAGAATATGTCGACCGAAAATACTCGGTTTGTCAACAGTGACTGCGATGCCAGACCTGTTTAAGAACGGACCTAATTACATTGTTCTTGGCTGAGTTATCACGTATACAACCTGTTGCAATAACTCTAATGTATTAGGAATAAAATCAACAACAAACTTTGAAGACTTCATTAGGACTGTCGCATTTTTTTCGAACAATAAAGCTATAGTTCCGATTTTGGTCAACTTTCAGTTGAATAATGGGACGGAAAATGATACACAAGGAGTTCGTCGCATGTCTGACCTGTGAAGTTTTTTGCGTTGTTGCCTGGAGGAGAATTTCCTATTTTTACTGAAATGTAATTAATGTGATGTGAAATACAGTTTCCAGACTTTTGAGGGCAACTACCATCGCGTTAAAATCATCCAGTCAACACCTTAGATAAAACACCGAATAAGTCGCATTCGGTTACCTGAACAACTTTCATGGCTAGTAAGACAACCATGGTTTTTATCAGTAATCTTTCATGGTAGGTTGCAGTCAACTTGACTTTGGATGATGGATTATTCCCGAGAAAATTTCTTTTCTGATAAGCGTTAAACGAACAAAGTTTGTCCTATATTGGCTTGTTGCACTCCCACAGAGTGGAGTCACTAGTGGAAAATTCCAGTTGATTGTAGCAGTGAACACTCGTCAGATTTAATCAAGTGGTCTCGGAGTTTCTGAGTGACCCAGCTGTAGGACCAATAATCAGGTGTAATTACATGACTAGAGCTATAAGGAATAAACAGTGGGGCCACACGAATTTAAATTGAATTACTGCCACATGTGTTATCCGTTCAGGAGCAATTTGTCAGGAAACGACGGCACGGCATGTAGCCAGAGTTTGTCAAACAAGCGAAAAGTGAATATCTTGCGTGAAAACACTGCACTGCGTAAATTGCTTGTACGGTCTGGTCTGAAGAACTGCAGAAACGAGACGTTGACCACTCTCCAGTGCAATTCAGCTGACATGATAACACTTACGTTTGAATGCTCGTGTGAAAATACGCCTTAATTAAACTGTTACAAGGTGTAGAACGATGTCACTTAGTTCGCACGAAAATAATTCTCTGAAAGATGAACTTGAAGCATCTAGAAGACATTTAAATCGGGTCATAAGTTTGTCTAAAATTTGTTATTAACAACTCTCTTGTTTATTTTTAGAGACCTTGATTATAAACAAAAAACGTGTGAGCGACAGAATGATGTGCAGAAAAACGCCAAAAAGAGCGTGGAGAAATACGTGTAGGGACCTGTAACCGAAGAAAGGGTAAACAATGTCGAGTACTCATCCAGACGAAGTAATCTCTAGCACAAGCTAGACTAGTAAAGCTGGCACAAGGTGTTCGTCAGATGTGAAAGGCGTTGGCGAGAATGCACACTTAACGCCACCGGTCACGCCGAAGTTGCCGCAGCAGCGTAGAAAACCCCAAATGGTGGGCTCGTTGACTGTGATCTTAGAAAATCCCAGTACAACAACAGCGTTGCCGCAGGCTGAGGAAAGCTGACTCCTCGATGTGAGCCGAGCAATCAGCATCACAATCAATGGCGTGTAATGCCAAAGGAAAAATCGTCACCACCATATGTCTGCTTCCGTTTATTCCGCACATATCTCGGCGCTGCGTGGAGAGCACCTGTTCTTCGAGGCTTCGAGATGGTCCGACACAGACTTGGGATGCCGTTTCATGCTGTTTGCAGACGCCAGCCTAGTCGACTGGGATGTTCTCAGGTCTATGAAACCAGCCTTGAACAGGCTGCCCGATATAGTTATTCCGAAGATATTACGGCAGATTTGGTCAAGCACGCGGGAATATTGTGGTTTCGGCATTAGGCAGTCCCTTGTGACAGTGGTCCAACGAGCATGCGCTATCTCATTGAGCAGTCACAAAGAATTTTGTCAGTGAATAAAGACTCTTCTCTCCTTAAAAGTAAAGAAGACGCCACTTCATGACTTCTATTGGATTTTTTATGGTGATGATTTTCCTGGAAAAGCAAGAGAGTTACACGGAAGCTGCCGCTTCGCGTCACCACAAATCACAGGTGCCTCCGTCTTCTCGGCGTTCATCGTCAAACTTGTAGTTCGCAACTCAGCTGGTTAGAGTTTCTCTTTAGGGCATGCCGAATTTCCTGCATACGTTGTCCGATAGTCGGTGAAGGCAAAGCCTTCTAATAAGGTATCACGAGACTGGTGCACTATTTGCGCAATCGATTATCAGTCGCCGAGATGGACACTAGTGGGAAGAACGGCTCCCGCTGACATCCGCTGAGACCGCGAGTCTCATCTTGGGAGAACGCTGCTAAAACTTTCACATTGGACTGCGTGATATATGGAACTATTGGTGGGTGGAACTATTGGTGGAGCACTTCGGCAAACCTGACAGTTGTGCAATGCGAAACCTAAACAAAAACCTTCGAAATCTTAGCAAGCACCAACCTGGGGTTAGAAGCAGCTGCCAACGAGTGACGAAGCAGTGTAGCAGTGGAGTAGCTGTTGAGCAACCGTATCGATGGAGAAAATCAAAACTAGGTGGAGATACACGCAGCCCACACCCCAAATGATCAGCGAAAACTACATGAAGAGGTGTCAGTTTGCCGGGCGAAGTTGGATTTCAGACCTCTGGAAATAGATTCCAGAGCATGACGAAATATAGTGGACACCCACCAGGTAATAACAGCAAAGTGAACTGCCAGACAAGGGCATTGGCAGAGTATTCTTGGCGTGAACATGTCCAAATCTGGAGACACTGCTTATCAAAGGGATCTTACGGTCAGCTGACTACCGTGAAACTTGGTCGATCAAAATCCACACGGATGACTGCAGTGCGCGATTTCACCAGCTTTCTACTTGTTTTGACTATTCAGCGCGGTTACTTCCATGCAGGCTGGCCGTGATTTTCTGTGTATAGTTCCTTTCATGACCCATCAATCACACCAGACGCTGCATCTGCCCGCCTCTAGATTTGGTTCAAAAGGTGGTGAGATTGGTTGGCACATGATAAACCCGCTGGTAAGAACTTTGAAAGACAGATTTCTAGGACCGACAAGACTTACTTCTCGTCATTGCAACAAACTGCAATCTTCGGTCAAAGCCGGAAGTTAAAAACTGTCGATCGAATTGTCTGAGCTTGATTTCAAGAGTGAAACCGGCAAACCAAGTTTTGTTCGAACTGGACGACATAGGCATCAGAGTCGGACGACTATGAAGCCGCTTCACCAGCGACCCGGATGGAGTTACCAGATAACGGCCGCGCTTGTCAGCTGAGCACACATAGCCTAATACTGATAGCCGACTGACGAGGAAACTATCATTCCAGTCCGCAAACAGCGTGGTTTGCGTACCACAAGAATGATATATCTTATCGACCAAGCAGAACAGTGACTGTGACACTTGCTAGGGCCAGTCAGCACCGGAAATCCTCCCGGCCAGATTTACTTGCATTATACTGGTTGGGGTGGGTGTGTCAGTGTTGCTGACTCAATCCAACCTCCACTGGAGCACTTATGACAGACCAAGTTGGCCTCTTTTGGCGCCAACATTTTCGTGGATGTGAATTCGACGGTGAGCTACCAAACTACCTTCCGAGTTGCAGCACTGATCAGCGTGCCCATATGTAAGCCCCACGAGTCCTTTTTGTATACTAGATGAAAATGATGCAGAGGCATTACCTAGGTCATATTGTCTAATGGTAAATATATCCTGAAATGAAACACGCTATTGCACCAGTCCATTGGCAAGCCCTCCCTAGTACGGGGTTGCAAAGGGTTTTACTGACGTTTTTATTCCCGCCCTCGCAGCTAGTTTGGAGTGTATGGCTGAGGCCCTGGCTGCTTGAGATTGAGATGCCTGGGACACACGCATTGTCCTGTTTGGTGTCGTTGACGCTGCTGCTGACTATGACGCTTGCATTTGCCGGTCTTACCAGGATTTTGGAATCATTTCATAACTGCTCCTGCAAGTATTTGCCTGGACAAGCTAAAGACGGTCACCCTACAGGGTTAACAATTGTAGGGGTGTGCACTTTGTGGAAAAACTATGCTGATCCATAGTTATGCCGCTTCGGTCCATGCTATAATTCAGCTTTGTGGCCCTCTTCCATATCGACGATACCTCGAGCGTAAACCGGGCCAATTTATCAGTCAAGTCTTGTCCTGGTAAGGTAAAAAAAGGCCCACTGAATGGGAAGCTATACTTCAGCAGTGGTATAACGTCAAAAGTTCCACGTGACAGCCGGGTCCTAAAACTCGGATGAAGGAACTCGCGCAGTAATCCTCTAAAAGAGTAAATTGCCCACTGTGTTGGTTGTAAGGAGCTGATAGCTAACAATGGAACCAAGGAGATATGTTTCGGGGTTGAATCGTACTCTTCGTTTGCAATTTGTAGATGCCGTCCTTAAATTATAAACACTCATCCGTGCATTCTGCGCAGCAAGAAATGCAGCAAATGTTGTAGTTATCAGAAAGAATCAACTGTGAAGTTCGGGCATGTCGCACAGTAGGCGCCCTAGGTAACCACTTCAGTGGAACACACACCACTGAGTACGACACCGCGTACCCTTTCCTAGGCTTGTCACCCCATTCGGTTTTCATCTACGGTGACTTAATTACGCAGTATTCGAGCGTGCATTGCAGTAGGTCCTTTGTCGTCAGCTGGCTTGCTTCTGCTATCTGCTCGTTCGAGATTTCATCCAGGTGAAAGTAAGGCAACGTTATCATAATTTCACCGAGCTTTTTTTTCTGCATGGGTCCAAATTTCTCCGAATGAGACAGAGAGGCGAAAAATCACGCACTACAACAATTTTCCGAGCGGAAACTGAAAAATACCAACAGTTTATGGGATTCTCATTTAGACTCTAGTAGCATACATTTCGTGCAGCATTTGTGGCTATCGAAGAGCTTTCAGCAACCTCGTGAGCAGTGCATTACGTATATATAAGCAGATAACCTTTCACCAAAGGCCTTCAAAATCATCCTTCATCAAAAGCTACTCATTGGACCACTTTTCAGCAGTTGTATGCACAAGCCTTACTCCCCGTTCGCTAACTTATCACTGGTCCGTACATTAGGAGTTAAGCACAAGTATTTCATATGGTAATGCCCGGTTCTATATACAAAAAAACGAGTAGTGTGATAGCTAACCTCTCTGTGATAATAACTTCAAGATTTCCGCCATTGGTGCACCAAACTGTACTTTACTCGATTGTGGCCTGTTCAGGGGGTTTTCAATACGCTTATAAGAAGTGTGATTTGCACATATGTAATGCACTACTCATAAGGTTGTCGAAAATTCTTCGACAGCCCAAGACCGGTTTCGCCCTTCCGCTTCGGGCTCATCAGGTAGGTGCAGTCCTCTAGTTTCGGTCAACGTTATGTTCTACTTGAACCCAAATGCCCTCTTGGTGACCACTTGTGATTTACCCCAACTGAAGGCAAATAACACTTAGCAAAATACACTCATTTGAGAACAAATTTGGTTTTGCGAGAGAATCACCTGGAACCCAGCTGAATCTCTCGTTTGTGAGGTCGAATTTTCAGCAACCTTATGAATAGTGCATTACGACTATTCATCTATCGCGATATCTCGAATATCGTACAAACTGAAACACGAGGCGGCCTGGTGCAGCATATTCATTTGCCTGGCACCAACATCACAAACGAGAGATTCAGCTGGGTTCCAGGTGATTCTCTCGCAAAACCAAATTTGTTCTCAAATGAGTGTATTTTGCTAAGTGTTATTTGCCTTCAGTTGGGGTAAATCATAAGTGGTCACCAAGAGGGCAAGGATGACTTGCCGAACAGTGAAACTACATGAAAAGCAAATGGATATTGTGTAACAAGGACGGTAGATTTTTAAAAAAAGAACGCCGATCCAAATATCGATTTGTGCAAATGATGCACGCAAATGTCTGCACCTGTCACAAACATTACAGGATCATTAACAGAATGTCGATTGAGGAACACCAGGGCAAGTGTACCGTCACATTAAGGGTATTAGACAAGACATTTACTGTTTCACACAATATCACCTACTGTGCTCAAAGAAATTCTATACATAACTTGGCCTCAACATATTTTCTTATAGTGAAGCAGATGATGTCAGCTGATGTCATGCAACCATCTTGTTCAGCCGAGACGAAAACCCGATAGAATGGAGCTAAGTGTCGCCCGGCAAACTCACTGTAACTAGAGGAGAGTTTCAAGTGAGACGGCAGCCGGTTGTTTCCGCGAATTTTGTCTTCGGCTACAGGAGGTTTACGAAGATTCAATAGAACATGCCAAAAAAGGATGGAAATTAGATACTGGTGAAGAAAATTGGCAGAAATTGTTTTTAACATGCTAAGATTTGGTGAATATAGTCCATATGTTATCGTGTAACTGAAGTCGGTTTATGTCAGAATGTCTAGCAGCATCGTACGTCCGCTTCTTCCCTATTCAGAATCATCGACTACGCTTACCTTACAAATATCCACGTAGATTTGAACCCATCTCCTTCTGGTCATTACTTTCACACTCCACAGTTCGGCGGCAAATATGTCTGGTCAGCAGTTTTTGACTCGCACTCAACTAGCAAAGCCAGTCACTTCGAGCAATCACGTGTTGATTGGTCCCCGGAGGACAAATTCTTGAAAGATTGCCGCAGGTTCAAACTCATACATTCTAGGTGACGAGAACTTTGAAGAAAATGAGTACATCTAGTAAATGACAGGCGCCAGGGTGAGTAAAACGAGTCGAGAGATAAGAACTAAACGCGGAAGTGCACACAGTAGGACCCAGCAAAATTAGAAGTCCCGAAGCAAAAACGCACTTACCTTCTACACTGCCCACACGCATCTTCGCTCGGTGGGGTAAACGTCGGATGATCTACGTCCTTCATTGTGAATTATCGGAGTATACTTGCTTCAGTCGTTTTACCTTATACGTCTTTGCCTCGTGTAGTTATTTCTGTTGTTTGTTTGAACCGGCTGTCCAGGATATTTTCATGGTGTAAACAGCGGGTGATGCAAGTCGTGCGACGATAAACAATAGTCATTTGCCCACCTCATTAACTCTACCGGTTTATCCCGATATAAGGGTCAATTTTAGTAAGGTCTTCAATCTGTAAGTCTACTGCACTCATCTAGAAAGGGGTAGTCTTTTTGGCTCCCGCTAATTTTCGGTGATCGTTAGGTTGTTGAATACAGTGACCCGTTTGCATTTATGCCTAGCGCTTTTCTAATGTACTTCTTTTACTGTGTTTGCGATTTCAAACTATCGTTTGGGTCTAAAGAAATGACTGTAGATGTCCAGATAAAATTGAAATCATTGCCGGAAATCTTTTGTCTAATATTCCCAGTGAGGATTCCTGTCCTTCCGAGATGCACAGCCACCATTTGTACCATGCCGAATGACATGTTCAGTTCTCTGGTTTTCCCTCCTACCGTGAATCACACCCGTCGGAGACATTGTTTTTACCCCTGAAAGCGAGTACAATCCGCACATTTGGAAGTATAATATAAATTTAAAAGTTGATTTTATTATATCGGTTGTTTTCGGCGCAAAACATGTGAAAACATCGTACACACCAAGGTGAGTTGGCTGGTGCCAAGAGTCTAGACCATGCCGATTTTGACGTTCCTTTTGAGTAGTCCATTAGCTTTTTAAAATTCCTTTTTCACAGAAAGGTCATAAAATAAACGAAATTCCGCGTCCTCAATTTGTCATGGTCCCACCAGACGTGAGATTTATTACGGAACATCCTCTCGGTCGGTTCACAGTTAGAAGCACTGCTGTGACTGCCAGTTTATTGCCTAATTGGCCCACTGGGGCGAGAAGAAAGAGTCTGTTAGGAGCTGGGTCTGCACATATACGAAAGCGCTTTTACAAACTACGAAGCGATGTATTATAGCGTATAGCAAGTCGCTGGCGTTCCTTGAAACGAATATCCATCGCCAAATGACATCGCTTGGCATGTATCAAAAGTTGTTCACCGAACAAACAAATTCATCCGCGTACGAGGCGCTTGCTTTCTGAGCGACCTTTTGATTACCAGACTTTTTACGGAAACTGAGGTTCAAATAAGAGTGAACAGAGACCAAGTGCACGTAATTTGGGAGATCAGGTATAAGCAGGTGTGAGAAGTACATTTTTGACTTGTTGCCGACTGGATGGATGCTCAAATAGCTGATTCATTTCAAGTGCTTTTCTGCGTCACACATGAGCACTCTGATCCCCTGTGGACTTGAGATATCTTCGCTTGGTACCTGAAGTTCCAGTAGGCCACATCTTTATATCGTTCAGGTTTCCAAAGCGCTAGAAGGAACAGAAATCCTGGTAACCGTTAACTTTTCGATGCTTACTTGTCTGCTTTCCTTTCCAAGAGTGTTTCGGCCTTTGTCTGCGTTTTATCATTCCAACTGGAAGATGTTGAGCATACTGATGTGTATGACTTATGGCACAAAGCACAAAAATGCTCACTCCTACCACCGACGAACTACACCAACAAACACAAATGAGATTGATTCAGAATTCGATCGATCAGAATTCATTTAAGGCTTCCGTGGTAACCAGCAGTTATGCGCCTTGAAGGATCAGACTAGGTAATATCAGTGTAGGTTGTTTGTAGTGTTTTTGATGTCACTAAATAATCTGGAAGACAGCAAATTGATAACGTTTGACTTGGTCAGGGAAACATGTTTTGCTTCAGTGCCATGTTGTGAAAATACCGTAACAAGTATTTGACAGCCGCACATTCCAACAACATTCACGTTTTGTGTTTTTCAAACACGCGCCTGTTTGATTCTGCCCACATTCAGTTCAAACCAGATTTGACTGTCAAACTTAACTTGTTCTCTTCTTACCTTCAATCAGACCGCGCCGCACCTGCTCACATCAAACGCCTACCCAATGCGTCCAAAAACTGTTTCAGCAATGCAGCTGGATTTCCTAACGGGTTGTGCTTCATGTCAGTGAATGTGCCGGCAGTTAACGAGGACCGCTTGAAATCATGGGCAAAGGTCAGTGATCATAACTGATGGAACATGACAGCCTAATTCACAACCGCCGAATTCATTTAGACAAGCAAGCGGCAAGCAACATTGACTGAAAAGCGTAGGACACGCTGTATCCTATCTAGGCAGTATGATAGTCCACATCGCTGAGAGCTCGAATCGTTTCAAAGACCGCTGTTGTTGTATTCATTCAAAAACAGTTTTCATGAAAGCCAGATAACAGAGGATGTTTTGGCACTCCCATCTTCGTTCGTTAGAGTTGACCGCATTAGGGAGTAGACAGTTCGTAGAATAGGTTACAAAAGTACGTCACCTGTCAACTAGTACTTGGTAGCTTCCTTACTCTCCTTGCCGCCTATTGTCTTGGAAATGTCACATGAGAAAGACAACGGCCTCTTTGTTTTGTCATAACTCTTTAGATACAGTCGCAAAAGCATCTTTTATTTATAGGCTTTACTTGAAAATTGTAGCGCTTGTCAGTGCTCGTCAATAAGCTGATTCGGGTGGAAGTTTTAAAGAACTTTCAACCAATGTTTACATTTGAAAAATTTTAATTACAAAGTTTTTGACAGTAGGCGCACTAAATATTCTACTGCGTATGCCAGCTTGTGGAATCGATTCACGTTTTTCTCCATTAGGCGTTGACGTTTCACTTTCGTGAACCAAATGATGAAAGAGTTTCTGTTTCCTTATCTTTTTTCAACTCACACAAAGGATTTTAAGTAGAACCCAGTTATCAAAACTGTTTCCCTAGTATGCGCCTATTCGATGAGTTCCAAGAAGTGCGAAACCGGTCGTGGGCTGTTGAAGAATTTTCAACAACCTTATGAGTAGTGCATTACGTCTATACACGTAGCGCGATATCTCGAATATCGTACCAACTGAAACATGAGGCGACCTGGTGAAACACATTCAATTGCTTGAAAACACCAAGAACGAGAGATTCAGCTGGGTTCCAGGTGAGTCTCTCGCAAAAACCAAATTTGTTTGCAACTCAGTGTATTTCGCTAATTTCGTGCAATTTGGGTTCAAGTAGGACATACGGTTGACGGACACTCGGGGACTGCGCCTACCTGATGAGCCCCAAGTAGGAGAGTATAGTTTTCTACAACTCACACGAAGATTCTTGAATGGAACCCAGTTATCAAAACTGCTTTCCCAGTGTGCTGTCAATTATTGTGGAGAAATACAGATACGGCTAAAATTCGTCACATAGTTTGCAAAATTGCAATCATGCCTCTCATGGCATAAGGAAAACAAATTATCGACAAATTTTAGGATCCTGAAAACATGCCCAGCTAGTCTTTGCCGTCCTCCACTAAAGTCTACCGATAGCACGCAGAATTGCTTCAATTTATATTTTTTTCAAAGTCGCTTTAACAAAATTTTCATCTTTTACATTCCATTCCCCCCTTCCCGTTTCACGAAATCAGTACGGAAAAAACAAAGCCCATCTGCCGCACAGTCCTCGTCCGGATACACTGTGTTGCACTAAAATTCAACTGAGCTGTTCCACTGAGCTTGTCGGAAGTACAGCCCCGAAAGATAACCGATACGCTGAACAATCGGACGATTTTCAGACAGGACCAATTTATTTTTGTACTTATCCTAAACATCTGAATGACTCCATCCACTTCTTCAGATACACTGATCGAGTCGCAAAAATCTTTTGCAACCCGTGTGCCATTCCACTTCGACCGGACCAACTACCTAGCCCAAAAATATGCATCAAACACCGGATACTGTATTGTTCTTATATGGATTTTGATCAGCAACAACAACAACCCACATTGTATTTTGTGAAAAACGTTGATGAGCAGTGGAATACTGAGACAGCAGAACACAGTTCCAAACCGATGCGTGCCATGCGAAGAACTGTAAGAAAATCTGCATTATTCAGGTGGGTTCTTAAAATAATCCTTCCTTGTCTGGTTGCATGTTTCCAATTACTCGTGGTCTCCTCAAAATTCCAAAGTTAATCTCATGTGCTGTGTGTGGTGTTCAGATGCTGGCCAGGGAGTCAGGAACCCAATTACCTCTTGTCAGACAACCTATTCTCTAAAAGGAACTGATGGCAACTTGTGTTTGCTCCCGCTATTGATCGATGTTCCGTTCCTATTGAAATCACTCTAATTTACGACACAAGCATCAGAAACATTTTAGGTTGATCCTGCCTGTGAAGAACACCTCACACAATAATACCGGCTTCTCGTCGACGTTATTCAATGTCTTTTCCAAAAGCTTACAGACTGAGCCCCAGTTTCTAGTAACACTATTAACCTAGCTTCAGTCCCGAAAATTCCAAAACTTTCCGTTAAAATATTGAACTTCCCTATATTACGGAACTCCAGAATGTCAGGTCACTTTTTACGATCGATTTTAGAAAAGCTAGGCGTAGTTGCTTCTGAGCAATCTCAGTGTAATTCTGGCCTGACAAAACAGTGAACAGCATTTACTCCATTCCAAATTTTGTGCAGTTCGCACCAAGTTTTCCAATGAAACTGCTGGGTAAACCCGAAATTGTTTTATTTCAAAAGATGGAACAACTACTTAATGCACTACTCATAAGGTTGCTGAAAATTTTTCGACAGCCCACGACTATTTCGCCCTTCCGCTTCGGGCTCATCAGGTAGGCGTATTTCCCGAGGTTCCGTCAACCTTATGTTCTCCGTGAACCCAAATTGGACTGATTTCGATAAATACACTCATTTGCAAATCAATTTGATTTTCGCGAGAGACTCACCTGGAACCCAGCTGAATCTCTCGTTCTTGGTGTTTTCAAGCAATTGAATGTGTTTCACCAGGTCGCCTCATGTTTCAGTTGGTACGATATTCGAGATATCGCGATACATGCATATACGTAATGCACTACTCATAAGGTTGCTGAAAATTTTTCGACAGCCCACGACTATTTCGCCCTTCCGCTTCGGGCTCATCAGGTAGGCGCAGTACCCGACTTTCCGTCAACCTTATGTTCTACTGGAACACTTTCATCTAAAATGTAATCCTTCGTATTTGAGTCAATCTTCTCAAAGTTGCAACGTAGGGAAACAGGCAGTTCAGAATACCTAACATGGGTTTATTCTATGACCAGTGAATGTTTCATTATCTACTACAGGCACAGCTTAAAGAATCACATCATTAGCGACCGGTAGATGAAAAGTGAAGGGATCGGTGATAAACGTCTCGATAATTGCCCAATCCATGGTGAATAACTAAACCCTCAACGCAGGAAATCCAGATTGCCTTCCAACTTTACAGTATCATGTGTGCCGGCCTGTAACAAGGAATTCAGAGCCGAAAAGCCCAGCCATCCTAAATTCTTCACCATCTGACGAGAGTAAATCTCGAAAAGAAACTTAATGCAATCAAGACAGGAACGCCAAACAGCTGTTGTCGCTTTATCGGGAGGCACCATCAGTACTCATCACATAGGACTCCAGAGAGTCTCAAACACGTGACCACGCAGCCACTAGTGCGAAACATTCGACTGTCGAACGGTAAAGTACTCAAACTGCTAGCCAGGAGGTCGCAGTTTCGGTTGCTTTGAAGTTTTGTCAGATGCGCACTGATCTCCAGTAAGGACGAAACACTCATACAGTGATTTCCGACATTTCAGCAAAGATTGGCTTCACTTGCTGGTCGAAATCTCCATTAAATCTCCCCACACTACACACCTCTTAACAGAATCCCACAAAAGCCTGTTACGAAAAGTTAAATGTACTTTTGATGTTTCCATTTCTATCGGTTTTAAAGCCATAGTGAATTCGAAGTCAAATAACCTCAGCCAAACCTCGTTTATTTTCTCAAGGAAAATGGACTGCCTGATTGCTTTATGCCACGTGTTACCAATATTCCTTTTGATATGTTTTTAATAGGAGAGAGCATAATGCATAAAACTGATTTGATCGACCTTATGTTTATATATATATATAACGCCTTTTTTATCGTGGCGCTGTTTGTTTTGCAGATTATACAGATGCGAATGTACTGTGCTATCAAACAACACGCAATTTGCTCCAGAAACTCAGGTGAACACCCGGATTGTCCCCGCTATTCTCAAAGGTCAGTGCAATACTTGACTGTGGGCGAATACGCGCTTTCCGAGTTTTAATGCAACATTGTACAGCTGTCTATCCGTCCACGGAAAGTGTTGGTACAAGCCAAAATTGAGTCATTCTTGGGGATTCGTCTCTTCAGGCGGTGGGATCTGGTTTGACTCGAAGTCATCTAAATGACCTTTTGTGTAGCTACAGTAAACCAAACAAAGGATTCAGCCCTTAAAAATGATTTTTTTTGTTTTCCGTTTGCGGATGAGTTTACATAAGAACCACTTGACGTCTGCAACCGAGTCACAGGTTCTGTCAGATGTTCTACGTGTTCCCGTGAGTTTTGATAAAACTCAGATTCTTCATTTGATCAGGAAAAATCACGATAAGTCGGGCAAGTAAGCCATGACAAATTAGCCCAAAGTTCTGACGCTCTCAATACCTTCTCTTATTGTATTTACTTTTCGATTTGCTTAGGTTCCTTGTTTTGATTTCATTTGCCCTATTGGTGAAGAGCATCCGCTCAAAAAAGGTCAACCAAATTCATACTTTTATTGGGGGTGCGCGCGCTTTCGGGGTGAGATCTAATCTATTTACGAGACATGAGCCGTTTCTCACTGCTAGCATAATACGTGTTAGAAAACCATTGTTGAGCTTTGTCTGGCCAGATATCCCTGGCCAGTTTCCAGCTGCAGTCATATGGTGACGGGTACCTCAATAACTAGCAAAAGGTTCTGTCGTCATGTAGTGTGTATTTTGTTTGTTCCTAGGCGGAACGATGCAGAACAAAGGTCAATAGTTAGAGACAATGTGTTGACTTACCACATTCTAATTACTTGAGCAAAAAAGACCAACATCCGCTTGGTTTGGAAGGGGAATTATTTGACAATTTCCGTACATTCTTCCATGTTTTTTTTCATACTGTTTTATCCTGATTATATCTCGGAGGGCAATTTTTCCTCTGTCACTGACGCAGGGAGAGATCTCACGAAAAACTTAACCTCGACCCCTGTAAATAACCAAAGAAGGTTATTCCCTATTGAACCGGCTCTTGGTCCAAACGTAATAGGAGCATCATGCCCGACCATGGAACCACGGTTCTTATAACCGCAGCAGGCGGTTACAATTTCTGAACACGAATATTAGCCTTACTGTTTATAATAGTCGAATAGTTACAAAAGCAACTTCGAAGACATCAGTGTGCGGAAAACCACCTGAAATGTTTAAACAATGACTGCTCTGTGCTAACCCATATGTCTGAATCTGAGCACTAAAGTCTGCACTGTGTATGATGTCCTAGGATTTGGAAACGACAATTAAAGCTGAAGAGGAAAGTGAGATAAAATTAGAATAAACTTGCCTTTTTTGTGACCCACTTCATAACCTTTGTTTGCACCTGCATAAAACAGCAAGCTTTTCAAACATACTGCTTTCTGAAACGAGTGGTGGTTAGAAGTATCTCTCATTATCTCAAAAAAACCAAACTGATTTGCAAATTAGTGTATTTCTCAAAAAACAGTCCAATTTGGGTTCAAGTAGAACATAAGGTTGACGGAAACTCGGGGACTGCGCCTACCTGATGAGCCCCAAGAAGGGCGAAACCGGTCGTGGGCTGTTGAAGAATTTTCAGCAACCTTATGAGTAGTGCATTATGGACATACAAGTATCTCATTGTTTTTTCAACCTTTCTCCTAATGGCACAATGTATAATGGTCGGTAATTGGTCGGTAATCTAAAAACCTCCTTGAAATTTGGTTCCTTCAGTAAATGATTATTCTCGACATTCGGTGCGTGTCTTGCCACAATACAGAAGACGAGATCTGAATGCTTATACTTAGCTTAGATTCAGTTTACAGATAAGCTGAACGTTTGTCTAGCGCGTAAAATCAAACACCGATTAACACGCTAAGTTCATATGCACCCGTTTCCTCTCCAAATGCAACTTAAGCCCCCACAATGTCTGAATGAGCAATTTTTGTCTAACTTAGACTTAAAAACTGACATTGCATTCCTTGGAAAAGTGTCCTTTACCAGAGATTCTTGATTCATTTGAAGTGGAGTGCATTCTCAGATCGGGGTCAGGTTCCGTAATGTCCAGATGACTTTCAAAACTGTTGGCAATAAACTTATGGTTCAAATGTTATCCTATTCAAAGCGAAGTTTATGTTAAACAGTCCTATTTTCATCAACATGCGATTGATGCAGAATTTCCAATGTCACAAACCAACCAACTTCATGGCCATTCCACTCCATCAGAGAAGAGATCAATACGGAAACCACGATCTCCTCTCTTCAAATCAGCTCAAGTGCATCAGTCCAAACTCGCACACCCGATGACCTTCAAAGATGCCATCGATTATCTAATGCTTCCCGGTCTTCGATTGTACGATCAGTTCAGTATCCGATTCGCTTTCCGTACAACATTCCGTGACTGTTTGATACTTTTCAATCCTGGTTCTCATGGCGTAGACTTTATTGCTTTCGAACTCATTGATGGACGCCTTCATGTGCTGTTTGATATGGGCAGTGGATGGCAAGATCACCGGTTGGCCGATATGGCAATGGACGACCTGAAGTGGCACACAGTGGAGCTTATTCGGTAAGCTGTGTAAAACGAAACAAGAAGAGAAATATTCTGTGCCTCCGGCGAACTTTTAAAATTGGCCTTTTTACTCAGGAAACTGGCGGCTTATACAGATACAGTAGTTTTGAATGTTTGCATCTAAACGACGCATCTGAGTTCTGCGAGCAATCGAGATAAGGAAAAACGGTGTGATCATATTCAAAGCTTCTTCCATCTAACCATATACCGATGCTGTTCTAGAGACATTCTTCGAACCGTTTATTTACATCTGCAAGTTGCTGGAAGAGAACAACTATCTGGGGGTCGTAAGACGATCCTTGCACGTAGTCAACTTTTTTAACCGAGATATCCACCCGAAAGCTATGCGCATAAAGTCAAATGCGTCATTAATCATGAGTTAATTTCTTATTCATTAAGCCGCTGAAATCGATGAACAGAAAACGCAAAGAAACCGGTGAGACAATGTGCAAGTGTAGAATATCCGATAACGGAATTATCACCATTTGCACAGAAAAGGCAATCGTATCGGACAACATATATCGTCCACGCAAATTCAGAAAAAAACCATAAAATCGGTATTCCTTTAACGGAACTAAATTCCTGAATAGTCCATCAAAGCGCTTGGGACAAGAGTAGGCTAATCACCCTCGAAAATTCCACAAAATCTTATTCGGCAGCTGTGCCGTATCTTGTGCCCATAATGTAAAACACTCACTATCAGCATCAACACGCTTGGTGTATTCAGTTGAGGTATATTTTTCCCCACGTCTCGAGAAAAACTGGTAGACCAACTCTTATCTGAGTTATTGCCGGCACGTTTTCAGAGAAGTTCTTCCGATTGATAAACCAGCTGTAGCAGAAGTCCGTCGGTTTGGTACCGAAAATTCTCTTCAGAGAGAATGTTCCATCTGTTTGGTCGAAGGCATCGTTTATGCCTCAGAGGGAGCTTTTTGATGCCGATTATCGGTTTTTGTCTCATCTCCAATGGAGCTAGGGTACAGGAAACAAGGATAATTGTTTTTGTGCGTCTTCAGGTGTACAGAGTTTTTGTGCAGGACGAATACTGTTGACCCAAATCTGCCGACAGTCCGTCAGAGTTTCGGGGTACTCCTAAAAATCTGACCTGGAAAACAGAAAAACTCAGAAGCAAAGCACTTGTATAACTTCTTTATCTTTTTGAGCAAATGTTCCTCAGTTTTACATACACCTAACTGAGAAACAAGTGCTTTCGGTGGATTATTTTGGTCTTGCAATAGCGTGCGTACGTCCGAGCAAACGGATTTACAGTCTTTTTGACAAAACTGTTGTGTTCACTTTGATCTGTGGTATTCGCTGATGAAATTTAGCCTCAACCTCTAACTTGGTACAGAATGGGACATATTTTAGTCTCTTCTTCCTCTTGCTTTGTTTATGCCTGTTTCAACTGTCGTAGTTTCTCTGACGTAGCTGAAGTCAGGACTTATGAACGGAGATTTCCCATAGATCTTACTAATGTGAACTTGATGGATACTAACAACTAAATGCTTGAATTTTGCAGCAAGACTGGATAGCTAAACAGACAGCTAGGTAGGTAGATAATTAGATAGATGGACAGATAGATAGATAGATAGATAGATAGATAGATAGATAGATAGATAGATAGATAGATAGATAGATAGATAGATAGATAGATAGATAGATAGATAGATAGATAGATAGATAGATAGATAGATAGATAGATAGATAGATAGATAGATAGATAGATAGATAGATAGATTTTACAGGTCTTGGCTGAGCAACATAATTCACGCTTTTAATCATGACAAATGCACTTGAAGGTCAACAATACTGCATGCTAGAAGACGTAAAATAGCAAGTGACTTGAGAAATTAGGTTGAAATTGGATCTCGCTGATTCCTGGGGCGACAAGCGTCAAAAGAAATAAACGAGTTTTTCTCAGAAACTACAAAACGCTCTATTGTTTGCGGGAACTTCCAGCACGGGCACGACGAGTTCCTGATGACTGAGCAGAATGGAGATGATGACAACAGAGGCATTGAATATAGCAAGAAAAACGCCTGGGTTCAAGAACAGACCACAAAGTCCGGAGTTGAAAAATAGACTGAGAAAAAAGGGGTTCTAGGACTCTGTTAAGCAGACGAAATTCCATCTTTAGTAATTCAGAAAGATGTGAAAATGGCAACATAGAATAGTACACAGGGGCACCCGTCAAATTTTGATAACGACTAGAGTGACCTAGCTTTCCAGTTGCATTCGCTTTGAAAAGCTTGCCTCCATGTAAGCAGCCAAGATTCACTTAGAAAGCTCATCTTCCACGTATTTAGAGGGATATAGGTTCTAGGTCCATTTGGATGCAGCCGAAAATTAGACCACACAAAGATACCTCAAAGCGATCAAGGTCGGGATGGTGAGAAGTAAGTTAACTACGAACAAAGTGGTTAACATCTTTGAACGGTTTGAAGAACATACGTTTTCCATGCCAAATGAAAAGGCGATTTACCACTACCCTAAAAAACCACGCCGTATCAGAAGAAAGCAGACAACATCTCTGTCATTCCACGGTGTATGTCTTTGAGTTGGCCGATTACAGCATTTCCGTAGTAATCGACGGTCATAGAGTTGGGTTAGAACACAAATCCGTGTCATTTACTTGCATCGTTAACTGGCTTTGCTGCTTCGGAGTATCCTTAAGCCCTCGGAATCCGGGTAGAAAGATTGCACTGTATAATAGGCGAACAGATTCTCAAGAACAGTAAAATCGGTAACCCTCACCACATGCCCAAGAACTGTCTAGTGATGTATTTTCCTGGTAACTCCACATTGTACTTTGGTAAAATATCGAATTCGCACTGGACGGGTTTGAGTAAAAACAAACTTACTCTGCCGGATGACAAAACAGCCTCTTGGGCGAAAAGTCATCAGAACCTGCCAGATTTCTAACTATCAGTCCAGTTTGGACTCAAGTAGAACATAAGGTTGACGGAAACTCGGGGACTGCGCCCAAGAAGGGTGAAACCGGTCGTGGGCTGTCGAAGAGTTTTCAGCAACCTTGTGAGTAGTTTTCTAACTATCCTGTTTTTTGTTTATTTTTTATGAATAATGAAACAAGGAGACACGCGGGGTTTTTTCAACGTCAAATTTGGAACACTTTCCTGGATGTTTACTTGCGGTGTAGATACTAACTACTGAAACGGATCTTGCGATATGGAGGGCCTTGAAAACCCACATAATAACCGGAGAGTTTATGTTCATCGAATTGAAATTACAAGTGATTCTCCAGTATGACCACTAAGAAGGTCTACTTACAGCATAACATCATCCCTAGTTTCCTTGCTAGGTACATGCAAATCTACAGGTCTAAACTAACGCTTCATAAGTAAAGTCGCTCATCTGAAATGCAGCGCTTTGATTAGGTTTCTTAGATTTACATCAAAGAGCCGCTCTCCCGTTAGAAAACTCAATAGGTCTTCAGTTCTTTCCGCGAGAGATGGCGGGTTGGGACGTATGGGTACTTTGCTTAGTTAAATGTCCGTTATAGGAGAGCAGGTTACAAACTTAGCCGTGTTTCTTTACGATTATACCTTGAAAGACTTTTGGAGGCTGTCAGTAGTGCCGTTCCAATTGGCAATAAATTAATCAGCAACGACTTGCAATTGTTGAGAACCACAGTTTGATAGTGTATGCGCGGACTTCCTGAAACTTTGTGGACGACAAATAATCTGAAAATCGATAAAACGAGAGTGGTGTGAATATGAACAAAATACCTATCCCGCAAAACCCCAAATGCAACCAAAAAGTCGCCCATTGGGCTTCAAGCGTGTCACGCTACCTGACTGGGAAGTCCTGAATGGCGGGTCAATCGATCGTCACAACCAGGACAGTTACTGGGTCGTCGTTCGATGGGTCGGGCACACCAATCACATCGTTCAAGTGTGATCACGTTCGCCTGTTCAGACGTGAAAATTCGGATGCGTCCAACGTGCGTTGGTGGAGTAGTGGTAACACGCTCGCCTCGCATGTCAGATGTCCGGGGTTCAAATCCCGGCACGGCCACTGGATATGCACTGCTGATGAGCTCTAATAAGAGTGAAACTCGAGTCCAGTGCTTTCCTTTGGTGTGGACTCACCAGAATAATTACGCCAGAACAGGAGGACGACCGTTCAAAACGAGAGTGCTGTGAATATGAACAAAATACCTATCCCGCAAAACCCCAAATGCAAATCGATAAAAGTAGGAGAGCAATGAGGTATCATCGATTTGAAAACGGAACTCATTCAAGAACGAAAGTATCTTTCCAGTTTACATCAGTTAATGAAGACTCGAGTTAACTGATTACCGCGTTCCGACGTTTACTCGGTTCCCCGTTTCCCGAACGCAACGAGCATAAAAGGAACTTAGATTGCTCTATAGAAGCGTCTAAAACAGGTCGATCTTAGCATGCATTTAACTGTTTTTTGTTTTGGTAACCTGCAATGTCGTATTTTTGTGGCAATAGCTGAAATGACGTTTACCATAAACCTCCGAATAAAAATTTCAGAAACGACGTAGAGGAGAACTATCTGTTGAGCACAATCGATAAGGGCACCTTCAAAGATACATTTCTGAAAATTCAAGTTTCGCATGGTGATCGATCAAAGAACTTCGACCTTGCCAATGTTCTCTACCTTGGTGGTCTACCAGAACCGGTGTTTTTTCAGTGGCGAGAGAAAATCCATAACCGTTATGGGTTCCAAGTGAGTTGGTTTCTAACACAAGCTTGTTTGTGAGCACTCTGCCGGTTGAACTTGGTAACCAACCTGACCACAGTCAAGATGATAATATGACGGGTTATGTGACAGCAACTCAGTGAAGATCGTCCCGTGAGGATAATTTAGAACAAATGAGAATAAAATCTTACACTTCGAACTGTGCAGGTCTACAGGCATGCTCTATCGCCTAGCCATGTCCGAATTATCATTGTTACTGTGGATTTGACGCATCACAGTCTTTTTACGTCACACTCTTTGCAGATGCATTCACAAACCAGATGGCTCCGCGGCTGGTTTCCACACATATTTTAATCGATAACCCGTAATGTTTGTTCGATTGTCTATCTCATGTCCGAGGATGGTTTTAAATTCACATTGAATAGAGCACACATGCTTGTTTAATAAAACAGGCATGCGACTGTTTTGGGGTCAGTTTAACAGAGACGTCAGATTCTTAGCAGAATTGAATTAAATGTCAGGTGGCGACTGGCGGGAAAAAATTCCTTGTCGCCTTCGACCAAAAGAAATCAATCCGTTCAGTGAACATAGCCACATATAGCGCCACAAGTGCGGCAACCTGTTTTCTTCAGAACGCAAGACCAGAAAACATGTGGATTACGCAAAATGCTTGCTCCGGAATCCCAGACATCAGCGCACTGTTTAACATTAGAAGTAACCAAATAACCAACACCTTATTTATTGTGTGATAGTTTTTTTTATTGCAAGAAATACGTTAAAACCAAATGCTGACTATATCTGAAAACGCATCATCGTCAGTGAGAGAACGACATAGTAATACAAGCTAATGTCCAACTGCCATACAGCCTTGTGGGAAAAAACAAGGATCAAGAGGACGGTGGAGACTTGGTGCAAAGAAGCTTTGTCCTTGAATAAAATGATCAATAATAATGTGCGTACACATAAAAAAATAAACATCTCGAAGCGTCCTGTTGAAGTAAGGCACTATCAGCGGGACCAAGCCAGCGTTGTTTGCGAACCCAACCAACGTAAGACTAGCGCATAACTGCGAGAGGACATTATCTACGAAGTCCGGCTGGGAAATGGGAGCTTGTGTGTCACTAGGATCGGCTGCGTGGCATGTCCTGGAGGATTCTTAACCATCTCGAGAAATACACTCATTTGCAAACAAATTTGGTTTTGCGAGAGACTCACCTGGAACCCAGCTGAATCTCTCGTTTGTGATGTTGGTGCCAGGCAACTGAATGTGCTGCACCAGGCCGCCTCAGGTTCCAGTTGCTACGATATTCGAGTTATCGCGATACATGTATATACGTAATGCATTTCTCATAAGATTGTCGAAGAATTTTCAGCAACCTTACGAGTAGTGCACTACGTATATAGATCCTTAACCCTCTTTGAGCAGGAGCAAATAGGCTCAAACCAGGAAAACGCGAAGATCTCAGACCACTCCGTTTGGGAGTGGCGGCTTTAATTTCACGCTGCTATGTCATAGCTCATGCTTTATGCCAAAAAAACGCTGAGAACAGAAAACATCGCTTTTTTGGTAGACAGCGGTTGGGCACACATAGCACCTTCCCCAGTTAGTTCAACCAGACAAGCTCAATCTGCTGCTTCAACGATTCGGATTCATAGCAAAGCATCCGCTTACGCACCATTTTACATCGCGGAATTGCAGCAGCAAGCTAAGGTCTGTTATGATACTGAGAATTTAATGGTCAAATACACGAACACATCCCGGGTCCCCCAATCGGGGAACCAAGTCCCACAACCATACAGTAAAAACTATGAATGAAGTTGCCTTATGTGCAAGGCTTATTAGCTTCGGCGATATTCGGTGATGGTGTTACAAATGACAATTCGGCAAACGCCGCGCGCACCGTGAGTAGCTGCGCACTAACTTGATCTTCTGCGGTAGCATCATGGCGTATGCGGTCATCAAGATGGGTGAACCGGTCAATAAGCTCCTGAAGACCAGACCTACAAGACATGTTTCTACTTTCGGAGTTGTTATCTCGTTCACACCTGAACGGGTGCATGGTTCTCTTTGGTGAACTCTCAGCAGGCCACGTGTAATTAAACACCTGGTTGCACACTGATTCCAAATTTTCACATCATCACCTGTTGCTTTTTACTACTGTCTCCGTTTATTCCGTCGAAATATTTTAAACTTTCTTCAAGTCCAACTGATTTAGCTGCGATATTTTGAGTAAAAAAACGCCAGTTACTGAATCCCGACTTTTTATTAACGTGATTTTTTACTGCCACGTGAAATTATTTATCTGCACTTTGAATCGCAAAATCAGACTGCATAGAAAACAACGATTACGGTATCTGAAAAATGTTTACGCAGTATCGCGACAAATACACTCATTTGCTAATCAATTTGGTTTTCACGGGAGACTCGAGTGAATCTCTGGTTTATGATATTCTTCAACTGAATGTGTTGCACAAAGGCCGCCTCATGTTTCAGCTGATATGATTTTTAAGATATCGCAGTATGTTTTCCTTAAACAAAACTACTCACAAGGTTGCTGAAAACGTTTCAACGGGAACTCGGGGACTGCGTGTTCCTGATGAGCCCCAAGAAGGGCAAAACCGGTCGTGGGCTGTCGGAGAGTTTTCAGCCACCATGTGAGTAGTTTCCCTCATATTTTTAGTCATACAATAGAGGTCACGATACACAATCTAGACAGCTTTTTACTTCCACATAGCCCCGCTAATCATTGTGGCAATTCTTCATAGTGTGAGGAGATGTGGGAATTTTTATTGGAGATTTCGTCCTGTAAGTGAAGGCGATCTGTGCTGAAGAGCCGAGAAGCACAGCTATACAGCTGTTTTATCCATACTAAGAATTTTTAGTAGTTCACATTTCAAGAAACTCCAGAGTCTCAAGCTCCCAACTTGTGACCGTTTGGTTACGAGCTGCTGAGCTATGTAATTAGATCTCACTTCGACAAGATATAGGGCCGCTAATCATTCAGTCACGTGATCCACACCACCTAGTCACAAGTAGCTGGCTTTTCTAGTGACGGCTTCTCCCCCCCCTGAGCTGCCTGTGAAAAGGAGGAAGGCCTTCGCCGCAGAGTTGTTCATTAGAGGAACACCAACTTAACAGTTACAGACTATTGGACAGGGAAGCAAAACTCTCATATGCATCTTGTTTACAAAACTGAATATCCATCTTCTCCTGGAACGCGTCTTCCTGAACTGTTCTGGATATTCATTGACTGTTACTCAAATGCAAGCAAATGCTACAAAGCGACTCCACAAGTTCCGTAATAGATCTCACTTTTCAAGAGACTCAAAGCGGATTTACGAACGAGAAGACCTACTACTCGCATGCCTCATCAGTAGTATCCACCATCACACCTGTAGACTTTCAGTGGTATGCATATATATTTGAGTATATGCAGTCAACAGGGGTCCCGTCGATCGATGCTGTATCCTAAATGAGAGTGAATCGCACTGATGGTTAGCCGCTTCTTGTCGATAGGTGTTCAGACTACTAGCCGGGAAGTCACAGGCTCGAGAATGTCTGAGTTTCTTGAGATGCGCGCCGTTGGTTATTCTCAGTAAGGTTCGGGCAGCCGTACAGTGCTTCACTACACTTCAGACACTTACAGTACAAATTGTGTACGCGGTATTTTTGTTTCAACGCGGCTAGCAAGATTGATTTACCCGACGACTTCTCCATCATTCGCAACAGAGTAGGAGTACATATGTCTTCTCCCTGAACGGTAGTCAGAAATTTTCCCTATTTCCTCTGGCTTTGGACTGGAACTGTGGGAAACGGTTCTATTGAGCGACAAACGGCTGCATAGTGTGTCTCACGTGCAACGTTTTGATGTTGCTCTTAAGAAGCCAAAATATTACTTGGTTGTAAATCTCGACGTCACTATGTCGTTTAACCGCCGAATGTCTGATAGGTGGGCTGTTTTATGACGTTTACCAAGTGGAAAATTCCGACTGAGGACTCGGTAAGCATTTCTGGTCCGTCGTACAGCTCAGATAGACTTAGTAAGAGATTCCTCAAAATTCGGTGTTTACTATGTGAGCCATACCAATATAACGACTTTGAACAACGAGATCAAATTAGGAAATTACTCCGGTTCAATCTCTGTTTGCGTGAACCTCTAGGTTGTGGGAATTCACACTGAGACTTTTCGAAGTTGTTTGAGGTTTGGATACTAAATGAACACAACTCACATCGGGGCTTTTGTCGAACTGACAAGGATGCTGTCTAGTCTCTCTAAATTCCTCGCTGTCTAGACGACTATTGATAACCACTGTTGATAGAGTATTCGGATTAAATATCTTTCAGCAGTGGATGAACAGTCACAAGAATATTTGGATTGGGTTCCTGGCAAGCACTTTTTACACATGTCAGATCTGTCCAGTGACAATAAAAAATCCTACACCTGTCAAAACATCCAGTACTGTATACCTTTAGAGTGGACTGGCACTCCGTCGGAATCAGTTCTACACTTCTTCAGTCCCTGTGTTAGTCTATCCGAATTTCACATGATCTGTACTAGTTTCTTCCCAGTTTTGACCACCAGCATGACGTCAATTTGGTTTATGAAAACACTGCAATATGTTCTGATGGCTATGGGTTCGTTTTTGCTTCATTTGAAAAAGATTATAGATATGTCTGTACGAATAGATAGGAGTGTTTCCTTGAGTTCACAACTCTCAAAGTCTGCCAACTTGAGCCTATGATGTCACTGACCGTTGTCAGAGAAGGTCCTTTTACCAAGGTCCCTTTACGAACCTTTCAAAATATCGGTAAAATTAGCAGGCCATCGCGCAAGCAATACAAACAAAACTAACCAAGTAGATTGATTGAGTTTCTTTACCGGCGGAAGACAGAATTTATAATCTCCAGGAACCTGATTTATGTGAAAGACCGTCAGATGTGGATAGCATTTCCGGCTGCTCTATGATTTCATCTGGAGATCCATAGAAGTGCGCGTGGAAACCAGTCCGCAATGCGGTTTAGTGTTTTCTTCTAGTTTATCTCAATGCAGGGTGGCGTGGAAATTGATCAATCACAACTAGGAGCATTTTTCCGGGCGATCAAACTTTGCTACTGGTGGGAAAATCTTATGCACAGTAGATGCTATGGTAAGGAGTGCTTCTAGTTCACCGTTTTGCTGAAAAAATGGACCTTTCCTAGCGAATATACAGCGAGACGGTAACACTTCTTTGAGGAAACAAAGTACATTCAATTACTTAACCGGTAAATTCTGGATCCTATTGGGAGCTATCTAATACCCAAGTAATCTCAAGTGGACTTGCACACAAAAACCAAGGAAATCATTGCTAGCATCCGTGGTCTCGTAGCCCTACGGTTTCTATCCCCAGTTTTGCCAGTCACTTTAACCCTTGGTCCTCCCGTTTTTACTGTTTCCATATCCGGAACTTGGAAGTTTATTTCCTATTTATGCTAGACGCAGGTGGTTGGTATTCACATTTTGGTGCCCGACAAAAATTCTATCCGTAATTAACCAAAGTGTGATATTTGTCATCTTCGAAGGAATTACTCTTGATGTACTCTAAGAAGCCCAGTTAAGTGACGCACAAAATCATAAGGCAAGAATTACGAAATCTTGAGACTTTTCCACAAAATACGTATAGAAAAAGGACACGATGCACGAATTAGTGCAAGTCTAATAAAAGCCCATCAAGAACGGCAGACCTATGAGAAGTGCTGACAAACGTGCGCGCACAGCACCTGGTAACGCAAGTTATCAAAAAGCGCGCGTGAAAACGTCGTCCGAGTTCACGAGGGATTGTGGGTGAATATCGAGTACAAGAGGTGGACGCAGAGAACAGTGGGTTAAAACAAAAGAAGGGTTTGACCGAGAGAAAGGAGGTATAACCCGTTTATTCGATATCTTCAGAGAACTCGCCAAGTTTACTATAAAAAGGGAGCACCTGGTATTCGACTGAAACATCAGTCCACCTTTTGGCAGATCGCTGCTCGGGTCGGTGGGATTTCCTCATAGTATACCGTGCACACTACCGCTTTCCTTTGTCCCCGCATTTCCCCGGGCTTCCAGCTGCATTCAGTTCAGTGCTGTCCCAACCCCAATTGCACCCTTACCATGATCATGTCATGCAGGATCGTAGTATTTATACACACGGATTTGGTGCCTCTTTGATACTTGAGCAGTTCAAGTGTTCTGGCAGATATTCGCATTGAGCAAAACCAATAACAGCGTTCGAATGTGGGTATTGTTTCTACTTGGGCGTGATTATTTGGATGCATTGCTGGGTTATCGATGACAAGCTTGTCTTGCATGTCAGATGTCCGGGTAGTTAATCCCGGAAGGCCTAATAGAATGCCTACCACTAGCCAAAACATAAACCGTGCAATGTGATCTTGTGGCAAAGGATTCTCCGTCAGGATTCAAATTTGTGATGCACTGAGCTATCGTGTATCCAGCTACCGGGCAGTTACCAATCCAACAGTCTGAGGGTGAAATTGTTTCTCCTAAATGAGTTTGAGATCTATAACGTTATTTCCGCTACTCTACCACACACCTACCACACTTCCCGCTCTAGAAAGACCATCCATCAAACAGCGCCACTTGTGTTAAGTTCTCTCGGCGTTCAAGTGTCCTTTAAAGAAATCACCGTTCAAGAAAATCCACATCTGTTTTGTGGCTTCCTGCAGCCCCCTTCAACAGACATTCTATTACACTTTCTTGCTCGAGTGAGACCAATGGCAATTTCTGGTGGGGAACGACCTTGTTCCAAATAGGATCTTTTCAGGTTGGCATAGTTGTCAAGAGACCACTTCATACAGCTGATTACTAGTGGGCTCTTCTGTAAGCTGAGCACTTCCGAGAGACATTTCAACATTGCAGTGTGTTCGGATGGGCCATTTGGAAGTCAAGCCTCATGCGTGGCCCCTTCTGTCAGTAATCGTCCCGTAAAACACAAAAATACTCGTGGCTTTTACATCTAAATGTTTATAATTAGAATTACGTTACATGGCATTAAATTATACAAATTATACACATTCAACACTTTACACGTGTCTTAACCGTGTTTCTTCCGCAGGGGTGCTTTGCCAACTTCTCCGTAAACGACCAGCCTCCATTTGATATACTTTCCATGGCGAAAAATCACAACATTTCAAGGCCAGTACCAGCAAGCGTCATTCCGGGATGTGTTGATCGTCCCGCAGGAGTGGCTCAATGCCCCGGGCCTGAAAAAAGTTTTGGTGGGACGCCAGATTCCAACAGAACAAACTACTGCTTGAATCAGGGGACATGCATCCAAATGTGGACAGGTGTGAGATGCGCCTGTGAACTGACTTCCTTCAAGGGCGCTCGATGTGATTTAGGTGAGTTTTTCGATCGATTCAGAGGGACAGTGCACGGTAAGACGTTCGGCATTTTTCAAGAAATACACTCATTTGCAAATCAATTTGGTTTTTGCGAGAGACTCACCTGGAACCCAGCTGAATCTCCCAGAATCTGCCTTCAAAATTCCAGACACAGACAAGTTTTGTTCAGCTGGGTTCCAGGTGAGTCTCTCGTAAAAACCAAATTGATTTGCAAATGAGTGTATTTCTTGAAAAACAGTCCAATTTGGGTTCAAGTAGAACATAAGGTTGACGGAAACTCGGGCACTGCGCCTACCTGATGAGCCCGAAGTGGAAGGGCTAAACCGGTCGTGGGCTGTCGACGAATGTTTGGCATTTTTGTTTTCCGTCTCAATGGCTTAGTCGCCGTCAACCTGGAATTTTAATGACTGTGTATTCTCCTAGTTATATTCAAGCATCGAGTTAGTTGATTCTGGTCTTTTCAGTGCTTGGTCTAACCAACGCACAAAACAACAGGTAACCGTTAAAACAGGATTTGATTTTCACTTTTTTTAAGTCTATCCTCGGTTGTTCCGAAATAAAAGCCCAAGAAACTTCAGTTAAACTAGGAAAGCCGCAGTACACCCATAGCTAATCCTGCATACATGGAACATTCCTCTATGTGTCAGAAGCCCAATCACGGTCCACCGGAAAAATCATCGTTTCCGTTCCAACCAGTTAGAATGGAGGGATTTAAAGTGAACTGACGGTGCTAGATTCAAAATGGGCGGGTTGAAATCTTCGTGGTTTGTTGGCTGATCTTCCTTGCTTATGGTCGGCAGTTCTGCAGGACGAGGCCAGAAATGCCCAGCTGAAGATCACCTATGCTAATTCTCTGGGATGAAACTAAGGTTTGCAAACCACACTGATGGCGCCCTGCTCGGATATGACGTCTTGGGGCTGAAAGTCTTCTTCAGAAAAGTATGATTCTTTGACACTAAGCCCCTATCTTTTCATCCAACTAGGACCTTCGTTTATCGTAGATGTGTGACAGTTAGTGCCCGTGGATATTACTGATGAGTTTCCATCAGTAATAATGGCGGTATTGATGACGATGACGATGCATTGCACGATGGACCACACGAACCCACAGAAAAAGAGCCCCAGAATTGTTCAATTTCATCTAATACCATCATTCCCGAGAAGTACAGTCTGATAGCTGCGTTAATATTCGGGTTGACGACTCCAGTCCAAATACCTGGAAATCCCCAATCCACTTTATAGCGTGGTGCACCAATCTCTGTGACTGAGCACGAGAAATTGATCAAATGTCATGCGTTCTATGATGTATACCCGGATCACAATTCACTGGATAAAACCGTTGAAAGTGATTACTATGACATGAGATCTCAACCTGCAATAAATAACCCTTTACCTGAACAGTATGTCAATCTGCCTAGCGAGTGAAACTCTAAGCATGGGCATCTCACTCAGCCATATCGACCAAAATATGGACAATGGCGATCGTGCAAAACATCGACAACAGTATGGCATCCAAAGCGGCCTTTTCTGAGCTGAAAGGCACTCAGACTGGGGACCTAAGCGTTTAGTAAAGACACTCGAAGCTAGCTTTTTTTAGTGAAAAATCCGCTTATTCTTTGTTACATAAGTGTTCCGTACTTTCACATAACAGCAACCAGGTTGGTTTGATCTACACGATCGATTATGTTAGACAAAACTTGAATACACACAAAACTTTGAGTGCTCCAGGATGCAGCCGAGAAGCGTCGCCGAAAATTCATGTCAGGAGTCATTCGACCTAAGGATATACGAGCAGTAGAGTTTCAGCTTGTCTGGTAAATTAATACACTGAACAGTGCGCTTCATTGTCTACCAGATGCACTCAAAATATCACAAAAACCTTTCTTTTAGAGCCTAATTTTTACTTGGAGGCAAATTAGTAGTCTGTGAACAATTTCTCGCTATAGCAGGTAGTTTTACTGAACAAATTAGTCAGAAGAAACTATCCTTCTCTGATCATTATTATGATCGTCTTTCCGAAGAAGCCTTCAAGCAATTTCCGATTTTCCAATTGCAAAGTAATTTGCGGCGGACTCAGCCGAAATTCACCCAAAACTTATATGTGAGAGGTTCAGATGAAGTTTAGCTGAGTCTTTCGTTCTTTTAGCTCTGCACAACTTAGTTTTGAAGCAGGGATTCGTTCCCTAAACCTACGTGGATCGCACCAAAAAAGGTGAAACTACTCGTGAACTCCCCGGGCGTTTTCGTCTACCATATGACTCTTATACTGAAAGGCACACTGATATCCTGAATATCGTTCCAATGGAAAGATGAGGTGACGTTGTACAGCATATTGAGGTAAAGAATTTTGTCAACGAGCGATTCAGCTGGGATCTAGGTGAGCTACCCGTTAATAAACAAATTTTTACTTAAATCAGTGTAGTTCTGGAAAATTCTGTATGATTTGGGTTCAAGTAAACCATATGCTTGGCAAAAACTCGAAGACTGCGCCTACCCAATGGGTTCCAACAAGGGTGAAACCAGCCGTGGGCTGTCGAAATGTTTTCAGCAACCATGTGAGTAGTTTCCATCATTAAAGTTCCTACTTGCTCACTTTACTCGTTACGCTTTTGAACCAGAGTATGTTACAAATGTGTGCATTTCGCCAACTGCGCTGAAGGATTAGGTATAGACGGTGAATCCCCAGCAAGACGAACAAAACTGTGGGCTCATCGTAGTTTTTGTCGACCTCAGAAGTAATGCTGAAACCTTTGATTGACGCCATTCATCATGACTGTTTAACCGACGTTGAGTTCCAGATTCGACACTCATAACTCTTTACGGGGAACGTCGGCTTCCGGAAAAAGAGTGTCAACAGACTGCCGATAATCCTGAAATCACGAAGTGATAAGCAAGTGGTACCAAACATGACATCCTGCAATCTCCCAGTGTACACCATCGAGGTCTGTATCCTTGAGACACTTTTTGGGTATTCATGTTGCCATAAAGTAACTATCAGATGACTCTTGAAGGCCGAGGACTAGCTCGACAACCAGCCCCATCGGCGAACACCCAGTTAGTGCAGAGGCAAAAAAATTACTTTTTGTGTCTATTTGGTGGACACGTGTTCCTGGGATGAGTCAAACGTACTCCTGATCCCAGTTTCTAGGCGCCCACTTGGTCTAAGTTTTTAGACGGTTCAACCTGACATATTCGGTCACAAAGTTTTCTCGAAGCTTCTTACTGATATCATGAGTTGAATTTTTCCAACTACTTCACATGAAAAGGCTCGTTTGTGATTGATGTACTGTGTTCACCCTTGTCTTTAGACTGCTAGTTTGTTTGTTAACTAAGTCTGGTATGAAATGCTCGTCTTACTGTGAGTATATGACATTTTTATGATTTTTCAGCTCTCTAATTGCTTGACTGAGCGTTGATTGTTTTATTTCAGTGTCTCTGAGGCTTTATCCATCTATAACCAGACTTTTATAGGGCGCTGGGGTCAAAACACAGATCTGCGTAATTCATGCCTTTAATAATCGATTTATCGATCGGCTGACTATCAGGCTCTGCCTGTACTCTTATCTTTTTAGCGGGCACAACGCTGAGTTTTGGAGCGGAAGAGTATGACATACAGCTACCGCATTTGCAGACCAGCCTCAAAAGCAACTTTTCATCCGACATTCATACACTCGGCTATCTCCGACTGTCCTATACTGACCGAAAGAGGAACACCGAAAATGACGAATTCGTGCTCGGAATCCAAACGACGGGTCAGAACACCATCCGAGGGCTATCGGACCCGATTCCAGCTGACCAAATTGCCACTCTACTTTTTGTCGCAAACGCTGATCAGAGTGGAGATTATCTGCACGTGTATTTGGTGAGTGTGGTTGGGCAGGCATGGTTGTTTACTTCGAGCTTGTCTTGGTGTGAATAAGGCCGAGGTGATATGTGCCAATCTGTCACCCAGGTACTTGTACGTCATGTACAGATCATGTGCATCGAATTGTCAGATTTCTAGCTACTGACAAGTGACGCGTGTTCAGATTTGGACCACAAACAGAGCAACTGCCACTAAACTGGTCGTTGGTCTTCTCCGGACTTTTACAACCTCAGGCAGTACGAGAGCTAAAACATAATCCAAAAATGTTTAACGCTGGTTGTCCTGCTGAACTGCGCTTATCAGGCATCGTTTAAATGTCATATACGCACCAATCGACCAACAACAAACCTCTTATGGTCTGAATTATGCGAACTTTTAGATCACTTGCGTCAATGAAGGACATGCTTAGTCCGTGTTTTTGTATCATCCGTTCTTTCTAATGACAAATGGGTTAGTTTGCACGTTTGCCGAGGCTCGTGAGATTTCACGATGGATCTCGTCGTTTGGGGCATGAACACTCGACATAATCGGCTCATCGATGTACCAAAAAAACTAGGTCTCCCTATTAATCATGCTTCACGCATTGTACCCTATTCCCGGTGGGATTCCTAGGCACGGCATTTTGCAAAGCCTAATTAGCATTGAGATTAGCCTATGTGGACTACTTGTTCCCGTCTCTGCAGTCCCTCAATTGTTGTCAGTTTCTCAGCCAACATTCTTTTCTCCGCTGACAAAGCTTTTACAGACACTTTCAGTCTAGATCGTGTGTAACTTTGTTGGAAAAGGGAACGGATGACTTCCGAGCAAAATGCGGTGCGTTCAGAGTGTGATTGGGCGAAGCAGATGGTTAGTGGAGGTGGGAAAAGGGGGGAAATCTGTCAACTCGCAAAAACGGCACGAGGCTCCATTTCACTGAATTGTTCCCACAGTCCAATCTAATCACCATAGTAACGATATCCCAATCGGACTGAGGCGTCTGAAGCTGGTGAAGACGTTGTGGTGTGATGTAGTGGATTTTCAGAAATTTCAGAAGATACAGACCGGAAGCAAAGTGGAAAAAAGGAGACATTAAGGTAAAAAAAAAGTAGTGGAAAAGTAGTATTGCTTGAGCAATTGGCCATCCTATATGTCCCATTTCTCGTAGCCGAGGGGGGATCTTGCTTCCTGGACGACAGACTTGTCGACTAATTGACCATTGCTGTCACGTTGTACGCCATTTTGAGGTTAGCAGACTGGGAACTATTTTTTGAGGTGGAGCCACAATCAGAAACACCTGGGGTGAAAAACACACCACTATGATACACCGTTAAGGAAAGTTCATTCCCTTTCATCTTTTTTCCGGTAGAAACAGCCTAGATTTTCAATGATCCTGTTTACTACTTGAACGCTAAATTGGACATCTAAACAGGCACCTGTTCAGCCGCACGTAATTCCTGCTGTTCACGAAAAACTCAACTAAATCATTGGCTTACGGTATTCTCAAAGTGAATTATGAGGAAGGAATCCCGCTGCTTTTTCCCTTAATACAAGCCTGGTTAAGTGATTCCCTCGGCACAAATAACTAACCTGATAACAGTATTACTAGTTCAGAATCTATGAAAGTTTTAGACGTAACGCACTACTCATAAGGTTGCTGAAAATTCTTCGACAGCCCACGACCGGTTTTCTCACTGCAGTGCCCGAGTTTCCGTCAACCTTATGTTCTACTTGAACGCAAATTGGACTGATTTCGAGAACTACACTCATTTGCAAATCAATTTGGTTTTTGCGAGAGACTCACCTGGAACATAGCTGAATCTCCCGTTTTTCATGTTTCCAGGCAAGTGAGTGTATTTCTCGAAATCAGTCCAATCTGGGTTCAAGTAGAACATAAGGTTGACGGAAACTCGGGGACTGCGCCCACCTGATGAGCCCCCCAAGAAGGGCGAAACCGGTCGTGGGCTGTGGAAGAATTTTCAGCAACCTTATGAGTAGTGCATTACGTATATACATGTATCGCGATATCTCGAATATCGTAGCAACTGGAACATGAGGCGGTCTGGTGCAGCACATTCAGTTGCCTGGCACGGACATCACAGACGAGAGATTCAGCTGGGTTCCAGATGAGTCTCTCGCAAAAACCAAATTGATTTGCAAATGAGTGTATTTTTATGAAATTTTTGTTCCAAGAAAAGGTAACCCAACAGTCCAAGTTGCTGTTCCCACGACTTCTGAGAAATTGCGGAGAACGAACGTGTAACGTGGTCGTCAAGGGCTAGGAGAAAACCGGGTATTTCAGTTGTCATAGTGTTTCAATCGATGCCAACTCAACGCCGGTGAGCTTGGAGCGGAAAAAGAATATATGCCATAGTGAGGGTTCCTTATACGAGAAAATACCATTGGAGAGATCGCTGGCTTGACCCGCAATAAGGTGCTTCCCCGAAATCGTGTACGTTTTTTTATTGTTATTAGCCCTCAGTGTCCAAAAATATCCTCACAGAACCGAGAGAATATTCAGTGTAGTCCTGTGTGTGTGTGTAGCAGCGGAAGGATTTCATTACATACCTCCGAGTGGGTAAATCAATGTACCTCATTCTCAGAAACTTGTCTATCTCTTGAAATTGCAAAATAAATGAACAGTACTTTTCCGTAATTTTTCATCCTTACACAACTTTGTCCTAATTTAAATTATGACACAAAAAGGCCGAAATGTTTGCATTCTTCATTTCGTTAGAAAATTTTTGATGGAACGACAAGAGTAAACCCCTTTTGGGACAATCACAATGCATCCTTGTGAAAGCCGGTCAATGTGCACACATTCTTGATAGCTTTTTGAGCATTTTTCCATCAGAAAGGTGCAAAAGAGCACTCTGGAACGTTTTCGTCGCATCTTTTAATCGCTGAGGCCGCATTTGTTTCCGGCTCGTCTTGTCTGAAGCATTTTGCTGATGCAGCCTTTTAAATGAACATCTCCCTACAACAAAGAGAGCTTTGGGACCACAGTCGATCCCTTCCCCATAATGACCACTCTCATGGCGAGTAACCCAATTACAGCAGAATTTCCTCTTGAGCCGACCTCCGTTAGGACAAATTATGGTGTCCGGTTGTGAACCAGTTTTCAAGTTGTTAAAACATCAATATCTGTTGACGCTGTAACGCATACGTACACAAGATAGTCAGAAGCCGATGCTCTGATACCCGTTATTGAATCAACCAATCACATACCGGGTTCAAAACCACTCAATCCGAGTTCACTAACCCAAATTGTCTTTTTTTCAATCTGCTACCCGTATCATTAGAAAGTACGTCGTATTGGTGAACAATCCTCATTTGCACAGCAATTTCGCTTTAGCGAGAGACTTAGCGGAATCCCAGTTGCATTCACCATTCATGGTGAGTAGTTTCCCTTCAAAGAGGTATGTCCCATCTGTTCAACATGCTTAAAACAACACCGCTAAGGCAGTTCTTTCTACTTCTGGATTGTGCTTTGCACCATAGTTTATAGATCCAGCTATATCACGCCGTAATTTCAGACTGCAATGTTGTGGAATATGGGTAGATCGGGTGCGCTGATTGGTTGTTGGTCTGTTCGCCAAGATTGGCAGTTGGATTGCAAACGTTTCATCACCAATCGAGGTGACATCGTCAGTGCGCGGTTGAGTGGGTGTTTACACACATGGGAATCCACAAACATGAACCCGTGCATGGTAGGTTAGTACTCGTTTTCGGAGTTGTCCATCCCAGAAGAATTCGCCCCCCGGGCTGGAATGGGTGAGCACACATACAAAAAGGCAACCACCCGTTATAAACTAAGGAAATAAGGCAGAAGAGTAAGGTAAAGGGGCCAGTTTCCAAATCATAGTCATGATGATCTGACTGTCACAAATCACGTGGAAACGACTAGGCGGTTAAAATTCACTGAGTAGAGCGAGGATGACCCAGTGACTTGTGATCTAAGTAGGCATTCGTGAGTGTTAATCCCGGGTGTTGGTGTAGTGGAAACATTCTGTCAAAAGACATATCGGGCTGACAGTGAATCCAATCCATGTTGAAAAGCCGAGAAGCACTCTGTAGTAGGCATTGAACGAATCTCAGAGAGATTCGAACTCACGACCTTCCGGTCATTGCTTAAATACTTGACCGTTTGGCCATGAGCGACTGGTCAACATGCCAAAACGCCGTTGACAGTTGAATTCAGTGGTATCAGACTTACTTAGACTGGGAAACTGCTTGGACGCAAAGTCAAAGTCATGCCCCTGGGGAAAATGAAAGGCCTGGGAAGGTATTTTTAGCACCTGCTAACAACAAACTACTACGTAAGGTTTGGTAAATTTATTTCTTCCCCCGATACTTCAACGGTGGACTGAAGGGCACATGTTGATTGCCACTCAGTACAAAACGGACGTTACCACAGTCCGCAGAAATGGAGCTTGTTTTTTTGCCGGGTACAACACCTTCGAGAAAACCGTTCCCTATTGCATACATCAAAATTTGGCTTTTGGGTTGTTCGCCTTTGAACACCGGGTTATACCGTCCCGTTGAACGCCACCGTTCATGGTGCTTCTGATTCGCTTTTTACAGTGTTGACGCTGTTACCGTTAACTTTGGAGTAAGTTGTCTAGTTACCTGTTCGTCAACATTGCGTCTCTTGGTAGTCAGTTCCTTTTCGCTGTTGTAAGACAAACCTGTCTATCGTATACAGTTGCATACGACTTTGAGCTCAATTCCGTCCAATATCCCTTCCGGAAAGTCCTTTTGACTGACAATATCGCAGTCCATGTGATACAAACATCCGCCCCAAGCTTTGCATCCAAAAGCTCTTCGACCAGCGGTTCTCGCACCTGACAGTTTTCTGCTATCCTACAATGAAACTGAAAAGGAGACTGATAGAGAATCATCGTTCAGCCGTAGCACCCTTTCGGTGCCTAACTGCGATGCCACCCGAAGGTTGCACGAAAACTGGGATACTGCCAGGTAGCTCAAGCCTAGACAGGGGAAGTCGAGAGGCAGAGGTCGGGTTCGAACCACGGACCCTGAGGTCAGTAAATCCGCGCTCTAACCACTTGGGCCAGTAGACACGCAGTAAGGCTCTCAACCACAGAATTCGGTTTTTCATATTTGCCCTCGAATTTACCACAAGACACACTGGCCTTGTGAACATGAAATTTTAGCTCAAGGTAAAAAGTGCTGATGTGCGGGGAGTGTTGTAATTTCCTCAGATGTTTGATGCCTATAGCGCTCGACCAAGCTTTATGGTCCATTAAGTGTATTCGCAAACAAAGCATAGTCTGTCTTGCAAATGACGTTTTGTTCTGTCCCGTATCACCACCCTGGAGTGTTTGAGTTGGCATGGTCTACAAGCTGCTTCCAGAGGACCAAACGGCAAATTCTTTGGTTTATTCATTCTGCTCTCACGTTTAGGGTGCACTGGCTTCTAAATCGCTTATTTACTTTGCTTCTTTGCCGCGCTACTCAGATGGATAACAAACAAACAATCACCTTATTTATTTCGCTTGAAAGCCGCATTGTTTGTCGACTTTCCCCAACAAGCTATTCACGGCATCTGAGGCCCAGTGTTCAACTTCCGCCCAACTCATTCCAATCAGAATTCACCGCCAAAATAGTTGTGCCGGAACTACACTAATGAACTCAATAATTTCACATCCATCGACATATTGGCCAGTTACTAATGATATGTCAGCCTGATTTTTCACAGTTTTAAATGTTCCATCTCTAGCCTTGGTACAGTGATGACGTAATAGACATGGTGAGGCTTAGTGATCGATGCTCACCGTAGCTTCTACAAGCCAGTGAATTGTGCTCCGCGTCACTCGATTGGTAAACGATAACCCAATCGAGTAAGTCGAAATAAATACTGTCTTTGTATCCATGGGATTCTTTGGGACCTAATCCATAGTTCTCTGTTTTGAAAAGGTAAGCACTAACCTGACCATACGGCTTCCGTCGGCCTTCTCTGTTCCGATTCCGCAAGGTCCTGTGGGCCTCACTGAATAATTCCGTCGATTAAATTTATCCAGCGGATGTCGATTTTCGAGTGTTTGATGCTGGGGGGTTGCATCGTTACGCTGAAAATTAAGCGAGCTGACGAATGATGACGTTGCCTCTATGATAACGAGGTAGCCAGTGCCGGTGTGTATCATTGTGCTATAGCGTTTAAGCAAACTGATGGTTTAAGACGGGCCTGCACACGTTTGACCGCCGTTGTTATTTCATCGAAGTTACAGTGAGGTCAAGGGTTTTCGCATAACATCACAACATTTAGCCCATTACAACTTGTTTGTGGCTTCCCAGGATGCTCAAGCCTCCAGCGCTTTGTCATTGTTGACCGGACAACCCGAATTCAGATGCCGGACGTTCATCTCATCCACGCAATGATGACATGGATTCAGCTGGCTAAATTGGGTAGGGATTAGTTTTCGGGGATCCAAAAACAGGCAGTTTTCCTGTTGTGGGTGAAACCAGAAGAACGAAAACCGTGATTTCGTCCCACGATATCAGTAGGCAGCTTATCGGGTCCGCTTCAGTCGGCAGATCGTCTTTCGCCAAGAACACTGACGAGTATTGTCATTTGAGTTACAAAGCAACAAAGGGATTTCGCCTCTCAGGGGGTGAATATGTTTCACACTCTAACTCAAAGTTCTGCAAACCAAGACTCTAACTTTTTGTTAAAAACAGGTACGGCTTCTACCTGCTGCTACTGTGGGGGAAAGCGAGTCTTTTACAGACTGAAACAAGGACTCCTGACAAAGCTTGTCTAACTCTCACGGAAGGTAGACTGTGTTGATTGACCATACTGGAAATAACTGGATCACAAAGATAGGTCATATGCATTGTTGGGGGCTGGTCTGCATTTGTTCATATCAAAGGTCTGAGTCACTCCGTTCCGTCCCACTGCCTTCACTCTAGAGACTCAACCAGTATTTGCGTCTCACCAGTGGCCAATACTCGTACGTAGCATATCCATAGCTGAAACAAAAAAGGTAAACAAACCAAGAGAAAAACAGCAGTTCAGTCCAAAGTCTTAGAGTGACAAACCATGCAGAGTTAGTTACTACTACTGTAACGGTGGATACTACTGATGAGGAATGCGAGTATAGTATGTCTTCTCGTAAATCTGCTTCGCGTCTCTTGAAAAGTGAGATCTATATCGGAATTTGTGGAGTCGTTTTGTAGCATTTGCTTGCATTTGAGTAACAGTCAATGAATATCCAGGAAAGTTCAGGAAGACGCGTTCCAGGAGAAGATGGATATTCAGTTTTGTAAACAAGATGCATATGAGAGTTGTGCGCCCCTGTTCGATAGTCTGTAACTGTTAAGTTGGTGTTTCTCTAATAAACAACTCCGCGGCGAAAGCCTTCTCCCTTTCACTACGGCATAATTCTTCTGTCCGTGAAGTCATTTTGGCCAGTGAACCTAGCTACTTGTGAGTATCGCGCCGTGAGGTTCAACCTGGTGATTGGACCTCCACTTAGCACCAGAAGCGACCAGAAAGAGAATATATTCGAAAGTTCCATATAGATGATCTATTTTCACTTGCTTTGGACTTCGTGAAAAGTGTTCCTCTTCTGTTTGAGTGGTTGCGCAAAACCAGGATGAGGTTATATAAACGAGACCTGCGAAAGACGGGTGCATGGCCACTTTTATGGCTACAGCATGTTCTTACTCTAGATGTAGCAACTTAGCATACATTTCTCACCACGTCACCAATCCCAGGGTGAAAAGATGACAATTGCAAGTTGAGCAAACTGCGCATTCCAGCAAGTGAAGTGTTTAACTGGGGTTGCCTGTGTAACAACAAGTTGACGACGACTAGATTCTCACAACACATTTTAGTTGCTATGGGGACCGCGAGTCAATTGAACCCATTGTGTAACCAATTTAGAATTACCGGTATTCTAAAGCGATCAGTGATTAATGACAGTAAACTATTCTTGGTGGAAGGGCAACTTTAAAGGTTTCGGTTTATCTGCGGTTATGAGGTTTTATCGCATCTCGGCTCGCTCACACATACTTCAAAAGATAAAATGAGCAGATTGCTCACTCAGTTCTTCTGCGTGACATTGTGTGGAATTGATCTCACTGTACAAACATACCTAATAAGATAATGCGATATCGCTCTTCTAGGCACTGAGTTTCAACCTCAGTCACACGATACGGGCTTGTGAAATAAACTGACGGAATCTTTTGAACACTGTTTAACTTGTTTGTTCTTTGGGGCGTTCCACAGTGCAAAAACCCACCCACAAAACATAAACTTTACCAGCCATCTCATCAAATGCGCAAGACTACTCATGTCAAATGCACTCACTTTAAAGACATCCCCTAGCTGATTCCGCTCAGCGTACAGACAAATGTTTTTTCATCCTCAGACACAGTCAGGATAGTTTCGTTAATTTTTCAAGATAAACATGTGACTGAAAGATAAACTGGATGTCTGGAATCATGGAGTTTATTGCACATCAACTCTTTCAAGGAAATATCCGTTCTGAATTTTTAAAAAAGCTTTTTTTCGGAACATGCTTCGGAAAACAATTACATTGAATAGTCATTAGGACAACAGGACATAGCGGTCGTTTGTTGAGCTGTGTTTCGCGAAATTTTCACGATCAATATTACGCCGCATCAGTTGAATTCAATGTGGTCAAGGGTTATCGAGCTGACTAATTTAACGCACGTTGTCCGCTCAAAATATCTGGAGTCTTTTGGACGGAGTCTAACACCCCCCCCCCAACGGAGACCATCCTTCGGAAGATTCACAGTGACGTACCATCAGTTGAGTTGTGAAAAAACATAGCAAACTCTATTGACCAGATGTTTTTTAAATGCCGTCTCAAAACCTTGTGTCAAAATAGCACTGTAGCTAAAAAAGTAAACAATAAATGCGGTCGGCATCTAAAAATAGCTATTTGTTTAACAACCCGCATAAGCCTGTCCATTTCTATTCCTGCGTTTTAAATTCGGATCGTTTTAGTTCCCTAACTGTAATAAGCAAACCTGAGAAGACTGTTTACTTAGCTTGTAAATGGATAGAACACAATTTCCTAATTCTGACAGTTCGGAATGAGCCTTACGCTTGCTTCCCAAACATACAGAATTCCGGCTATCTGACCCTTGATTATGACCTCGGTGGCGGGTTGATTCGGGTACTTGGTCCAAAAATCCAACTCAACGATGGCTACTACCATCGTGTTCGTGGATTTCGAACACGTTTCCGTCTTGTTTTGGAGGTCGATAATCACACCACAACGCACAACTTACAAGGTGAGTTTTTTGTGATCCTGAATACTTTCTAGGACACTGCAACTTAGTTCATCATGTAACTGTTCTGAGTAGTAGTAGGTAAAAACTCTTGAAACACGACCAAACGTGTTAAGAATTCCCGCGCGCAGTGCTTGTGTTAAACTTCCGCAAAAAGAGAGTAACTATGACAGGATTAAATAAGCAATAACTGCGTGTGTTTGTGTGCAAAGATTCTGCCCAAAAGGAACTTATTCATTTTCGTATAACTTTCTGCATCCTCGTTATTCGCTTGTGCATCCAACGATGTCGCAAAATAATACTGTTTATGGCGGGTCTTGGTGACACCTTTGAAATTTTCCGACTGAGCGGGATCATCAACAGATCACCACTTGCAGGCCAAACCGAATAAACCGTACATTTCAGGTCAATGATTTGGAAAACTTACTGAAGGTCATGTCTCTTTAATAAGTGTGGCCATCCAAAATGATCAGTAGTAGCAGGCAAACTTAACAAAACGGTCAGAGTGAAAAAACGGAGCACTGAGAGGCTGTTTCCCCCTTGTTGGGAACTATAAACAGTCCGAACCTCAGGAATCTACATGGACATCCGAAGACGCGAACTCCTGCCGATGGTAGACCGGCAATGTAACTCATTCACTCCCAGACAGGACAGCGCGCCACGCATTCTTCATTCACAAGATCCCCCTTGCATGTTCATACGTTGACCGGTTTCCCGGGTAAAGGCTTCTCGCTTGGAAGGCTCGGTTCGTGAGTGAACTGTTCCTCTCTCCGAGCTATTTGTGTTTTTTTCCATCTTATGAGATTGGGAGATTTTTCGAGTAAGTTCTCGTCTTGTAATTAAAGGCAGTATTTGTCAAGAAGCCAACGAGGATGATAAAGCTCTACAGCGATTTTCGACAGAATCGCCGCTAAAATCTCCAAATTCCTCGGGCGTCTTCAATAGGCTGAACGCAACTAATTAGTCGATAAAGGAAATCATATCGATCCTTTAACCCAGTATCGGTTTCCATTACACTGGCTTGCATCGTCAAAGTACTCCGCTTCTCAGGACGGAGTGATCATATGCACTGAAATTCCACTGCAAACTGTACGCTAAGACTAGCCTCATGCGCGTTAGTTTTTCAGTAAATACTATTATCAGTGTAACGGTGTATACTACTGATGAAGCATGCAAATAGCGTCTGGTCTGGTGTCCAAGTTCCACTCCGCTTCTGATGGAAAGTGAAGGTTACCAGGGGACTTATGGAACCGCTCTGCAACGTTCGTTCATTGTTGTTCACTATTCAAAGAACGTCCAGAAAAGTTCATGGGGACACTTTAGAATGTTCACTTTTTAGATAATCTGTGCAAATAAGAATTTTAATTTTGTGTCTACTAGCTTATAACCGGTTGGTTCACACTAAATCGCACAGGTCATAGTAGCCGTATTTTTTGAAATGCTGAATTCTGTGGTGACATAAGTATCTCATCTACCTTTTACACCCTTCTCGACGGCCTCTAGCTAAGCTCTTCCGAACAGCGTGTTCATTTGTGCACTTCAACCGAGCAAATGACTTCAGGCCCAATGAGACCAGAAGCCCAAATCCCACTGACCGTAGTTTGCGTCGGCTTAAGTTGTTTGCACAGGCATCTGCAGAGGTTTCAACATCAGGTTAGCAAGTTAGTGAACTGTGAAAAGTCTAGTAAACCAGAAAACGGCCGGAGACATTTGGATTTCATATAGAAACGTGATCAGGCGTAGCTTTTTTTTGTACCCCAATGTAAACTGTGACAAATACTGAAGTGAAGAGAAGAGGAACCACACGAAATGGTTCCAGGTGGCTCTACCCGAACAAAATATGATTTATAACGTTGCGATTCTGAAGCGCATGTGCCTAGTAACCACTCCGTTCGTCAAACACTTTTCAGTTCGTTTTGGGAGACAGTTCAACGACCAGGAGACCATTTGGCTTGGGCATGCGGCAACTTTGAACATGACAGACTTCTATCAAGGATATATAACAGGTATGTTACAAAGCTTTAATGTAAAACATTGTTTTGTTTCTCAGGGAGTAGCCTGACTGTGTGAATATGATACAGTGTACGCAGTATTTTTGAAGTTACCGACTACTTTTCCCGACTTTGGATATTCGGGCTTCCAAAAAGTAACCCGAAAATACTGGATACGTATGAAGGAAGTGTCACGTGACCAGGGTTCAAATCTCAGTACAGTCAATGATATGTATTCCTGGCAAACTCTAAGCTGAGCAAAAATCTAGCCCAATTTTCTATCGATTCCGTGCGTGCTACTTAGACTAGTCATGCTGGGCGGAATGAGGACTGCTCAGACGAGAGAATGTCAGTACGAACTTTACGGACCTCTAAATACTCAAGTAGTACTAAGTAGATGTGTTGTTTACACGAGAGCTGATCAACAGTTACATCGATTGATGACTTCTTCAGGTTCTTCTGTTATGAATTTGTTCCTCAATAGGGAATTATTCGAGAAAAATCCACTTGGTTGGATGTGAGTTCAAACTCAAGGTTTTCCTCATATAGTTAGATGTTTTGTGTGTCAAAACATTTTACGTTTTCTCTTGACTAACTAACAAGTATTGCATTCGACAATTTCGACCCACCAGCTACTCCTTCCGCTGTGTACGTATGCCCAGCCTGTATGGAGATTTCATCTCTTTAGTAAACCAAAGGCACTGCATAACTGTTCCACCCTTACTCAGCATCTCACGAAACTCCAGGGAGTCTTGTACCCGCGACCTCCAGGCCAACAGACTGGACGCAACCGTCTGGCCACAAGCGGCGCCACACACTAACATGGATTTCTCCGACTTCATGATATTTCTCATGTTGAATGGTGCTCATTCTGGCTAAACCAAATGCGGCCTGATCAAAGTGTTGAGAACCACTTTCGAACGGTTAGGAGTTCAAACTACTAGCTGGGAGGTCACGGTTTCGAGAATCCCTCAGGATGAAACGGCTTTTATGCATTGATTCGCTTCATTTACAGGACGAAATCCCAACTGAAAGTCCTTTGGAGATAGGTGCCTGTCGACTATACTAAAGCTTCATGGAGTGTGTGGATCATAGATATGAACGGATCAGCTTGACCATTCATTCGAGTGAAATAGAAAGTTACTTTTCATCCAGATGAAAGATATTCGGACAGAGAAAAAAATGTCACAGTTCAGTGCAGTAAAAAGGTAACACGGTTTTTGCGTCATCCTCCAATCAGTGGACGATCAAAACTCCCCAGAAATTGTCATCTCTTGGAAAAAGAGTACTGTAATTATCCGAGATCGAACTCAGAAGAAAAGCTGTAAGAACACCCAAATTAGCACCATAAAATAGTGGCCTCTCAATTGTAGTGGTATTTTTTACCCTGGCAATGGCTTTTTGAATGATTTAGTGGTTATCTTACTTGGTGAACGGAAGGTTCGGAAAGCAACTGACCGATTTCAGTGCCTTTTTGAAATAATGCAAGAATTGCGGTATGTTCGACGAACACATCTTTAAGGAGGCTTCTTGCAAAAGAAGCCGATTCAGGAAGAATTGTTTGGAATTGTTTGGAACTGTTTTACTTCTCCTTTCTGTTGTGATCAACAATGGATGCTACTCTCCGACATTTTTGTTGATATTTTTGTTGTTCCTGGGGATAAAAACACCGGCAAATCAAAGGCATTTCACCAAAGATCGAATGTAAAAAAACAGTTAAAATTTTTAAACTTTTAGGATGTTAAAGTTTCTCAAACTACCATGACGATGATTTTCAGCCAATCGGAATTTGGCATTGTAAATTCTCAACCATGCTTTGTATGTCGATGATTTCTACAGGATTGATCCGGAAAAGGGTAAAATCACAGACAACAAAACGGCCCAATGACAGTTAAGCACGGTCTCTAACGCTACTCAAGAAACTCACCAGATGGGAGCGTGAACGGTGAGGAGATACAAACGACCATGCTAGTGTATTCGATACATTCGGCAAACAGTTCCGTTGTTTTTTTGTTCAACCAAAAAGTTAATAACAACAGGAGACGGACAGCAATTAAATAACATAAGGGATGGGGGGAAAGTTGACATACCGCAATCACATGGGGGAGTGTTATGTCTGTGAGCAGCAATCCGGACAACAACTGCCACGAGACACTACTGCCAACTGTCAAGTATTCAAGAGACCTTACAAATGAAATAAAGGGCTTGAGAACTACAGTGTGGTTGAACTATCTTTCCAGGATATTGCTTGCTTTATGGTTGAAGCAGTGAAAATGTGGCCAAATGTTATGTACTAGCAGGTGAATAATTGTGTCATGTGTCAGAAAGCTCAGGAACCAACGTCGCAGCATGCACCATGGGTCACCCTCCAACGATAATATATTCACTCCCCTTAAACCTGATTCCAGAACCGACTTTAGAGGGTAGAACGTCTCGGGAAAACGTTTTGATTGCTAACCGAGAAAACCAGACTTTCGAATCGTAGATGGGAGATAGGTTGTCGCATCTCAGTGGAGATTCTTGAAGAAAGGCTACAGTGCAGCGGCTTAACAAAACGGAAAACCTCTATTCGCTGGGAAGAACAGTCAATCGATTAGTGAATACTGATCAAAAGCGGTCTAGAAAGTCACTTAGTTTTGTTTGGTTAACAATTATGGATGGCGAAAGCTTACAAAATTTGATGGACAAACTGTCTGGAAGCTCTCGAGAAATACACTCATTTGCAAATCAATTTGGTTTTTGCGAGAGACTCACCTGGAACCGAGCTGAATCTCCCGTTTGTGATGTTTCCAGGCAACTGAATGTGCTGCACCAGGCAGCCTCATGTTCCAGTTGCTACGATGTTCGAGATATCGCGATACATGTATATACGTAATGCACTACTCATAAGGTTGCTGGAAACACCACAAACAAGAGATTCGGCTGGATTGCAGGTGGGTCTCTCGCAAAATTAAATTGATTTGCAAATGAGTGTATTTCTCGAAAACAGTCCAATTTGGGTTCAAGTAGAACATAAGGTTGACGGAAACTCGGGGACTGCGCCTACCTGATGAGCCCGAAGCGGGAGGGCGAAACCGGTCGTGGGCTGTGGAAGAATTTCCAGCAACCTTATGAGTAGTGCATTACGTATGTCTGGAAGCTCGTTTACAGTTTCTCGTCGCGACTGACAGGACAGGTAGCTGACCTATTTCAATGGGATTAACGCCTGGTTGCATGGTCTGAAGTTTGCACCCTCTACGCCCGAAGGTATATTCAGTTCTTGTCATACAATTTGGCCGGGTGAATGAGCCCAGCATCAGCTGCTCTGTAGTTTTCCGATAGTGCATTTGGCCTCTGTTGTTCCGAAACCACTGCATTTATGAATATGTAAGTTAGAAGCCCCCGAGTACCGGGTATCCAGTTGGATGAAAATACATTCAGCCCCGGGAACCTAGATAAAAATTGTATTATCTTAAATGAAACTGGTCACAAAGTTGCTGAAAACTCTTCGACAGCAACCTTGTGAGTAGTTTTCTTCATGAACATATACTGCAATATATCGAAAAATGAGGAGGCGTTTGTGCAGCACATTCAGTTGAAGAACATCATAAACGAGAGATTCACCTGAGTCCATCGTGAAAACCAACTTGATTCACAAATGAGTGTATTTGTCGCAACCTGTTGACTGTTTCCGAAACACGTTAGACTGTTCACCTCGTGTCTGGATGTGTTTAACTCTCAGACTGTCGGTAGGCTGTTGGTTTCAACCACAGGAAGTTGTGACTTTCTTCTGCAGCTAGCAGTAAGCACCCCGGTACCAGATTGCTGCAACCTTTTGGTAGGTTTTCCAAACAGTGACGCGACATTCACGGTTCGGTCTGCATAATTTTGATCCACGGTAAAGAGGATCAAAACAATTCGAGTGGGAAGTGTTCCAGAGTAGTACTCTGTGATGAGGATGACTCTGGTTTCCAATGGAAAGGTGTACATGATTATTGGTAAGTAGGACCTACGTGAGAAGGACCACTTTAACATGGCAGCCTGAGCACGTTCAATTCATTTTCGCAGTGCGCCATTATACATGCCAGGCACAATGGCTTTCCGTGTTAAACGGCACGAATCTACCTTGAATTAGTAAACAGAGTGAATAGCTCTGACTTCGACCGGAAGGTAATTTTTTGCAGCGTTCTGTGTCAAGCCTACCGTCAACAGCAAATCGCTCTCATGAGATGGGTCTGGTTGCACACAGTACGTGAGGAGTTTGGATGAGTATTGTATGCATTGTTGAGTTTAAGCAAGACAGTTTAAGTTGAGACGGATATCCGGAATGCTAGTGGTCTTCAAGGGTATTTGCGTGGCCCAGGAAATCTTCTTTTTGTATTTCTAAAGACCGGTCCGGTTGGGCAAAAAGAAGACACTGTCGTTTTTTGTTTTATCAGAAAAATGTTACAGCTGGGTTTTAACAAAAGCAACAGATGGGAGTCGGAAGCATATGAACATTTATTCCAGTGGCTTTTTTTATCTCAGCAAACCTCCCGCATAATTGTCAGGGTATTGAGAATTCGGTTCATGAAAAGTGCAGCGCAATACAAACGCCACTTTAAAAGAAAACATAGGTTCGACAATGGCTCTAAAGGACAAGTGTATGGTATACATGGTATATATTTAGTATGTCTGGCATCTTACCGAAAGAGAATGCTTAACACGTTTGAGACTGGGACAGGCTATTTTAGACATCTATTTATAGAAACGTCCTTGTGGTATAGATTGTCCACAATGGGCAAGTTGCTATAGTGTACCTGAAGAGATTTACTTCCACAATAATGTCTTTTGTCCTTATCCGTAGGTTTATCTGTAGTTTTCGCTTGTCTGCTTCCAAGGTCAAACGGAACACAACAGGTAGATTGTGATCACTTGCATAAATTGGTGGTAAGTGGTTAGATCTCTCTCTTTTGAGCATTCGCCTTTCTGTCCTCGCCGGATCCTGGGACGTTTTGACAAGAGGACCACGCACCTTATCGGTGGTCGGACTAAACTAACATACAGATTCTGTATATTGTAGCCGGAATACCCACAAACAGTCGCTGTATGCTCTCTGTTATCGAGCACGAGTTGAAACCAACTCATCGTGGTTGACCGATACTGCCGTTGAATCTGCGCTGTCAGTAGATACAGCCATATTTTAACTGTGATCGGACAGTGGTCCAAACTGAAATAAAGAACAAACTTCGGGGTAGAGGACATCCAGCTAGTTTGATCAGGCGTCAGTTACGAAGGGTGTTGACACCGGTGACGAAACCCACCAGAAAATGGATTGGAACTGCTGTTATTCCATGTAGACCAGGGACAACGGAGGTCCTTCGAAGGATTCTAAACACGGCTCACATAAGGATAGCTTTCCACGAAGGGAACACTCCGTGGTCTGCAATGGTTCACCCGCAGGATTGCCTCCTGGTGAACAGAACTAGGGATTGCACTAAAGTCCCCATAGAACAGACGGCCAGGGAACTTCACACCAGAGTCGGAGAGCATGAGAAAAATAAACAGACCGGCGAGAAACGCAGATGAATACCGAGCGTTGCTAAGCAATGGCGGAACATGCATTTAACACTGGACACAAAATAGATTTAGAAAATGTTAAAGTTTTGAGGCGAGGACTACGCTTCACGCTCCAGAGGCTGATGGCCGAGGCGGTGGAAATCGCCAAGCATCCCAGTGTTAGCAGAATATAAGGCGTAGAACTGGCAAGCGTGTGGAGAATGGTTTTGGATCGGCTGAGCCAACACGTGTTGGTGTGCGTTTATCAAAGTGATAAGTCATCAACACAAGTAGCTTAGATTTCAATTGCACCTAATCACACCCACCTTCCAACCTCTCAACTAAATTGTCGTAGAGCTCACAAGCACACAAAGACCTACGATATCTGCTAAGGGGGATTATCAGTTGAAGCACCTTGAAGTGGAAGATTAAGAACCAAACTTGATCAAAACTAACTTGAAACCCCCACACAACACTCCCACAACCACACTAACCGACAAAACCCCTTAATTGACATCCAACATTGATCTAGTGTGATACTCTGAAGAGGTCTTACTGATTAGTTCTCCGTCTACCTTAAAATTTGGCCAAATTGGCGATCTGCTCACTTGGCCAGATGAAGCTCTGGTGTCAAGAGCGAAAAGTTGTCCAATTGAAAACTACCGATTGTTTACCAAGCCCTTCTGAAACTATGTCGATTTCCGAATTACACTCATTTGCAAAAAAACTTGGTTTTGCAAGAGACTCAACGGGAACCCAGCTGAATCTCTCGTTTACGATGTTTTTATGCAACTGAACGTGCTGCACCAGGACGACTCATGTTACAGTTGGTACGATATTCGGGATATCGCGATGCATGTATAAATCTCTCGTTTGTGATGTTTTGTCCCAAGAGATTCAGCTGGGTTCCAGGTGATTCTTTCGTTAAATTGATATGCAAATGAGTGTATTTCTCGAAATCAGTCTAATTCGGGTTCATGTAGAGCATAAGTTTGACGGAAACTCGTGGACTGTGCCTACCTGATGAGCCCCAAGAGGGTGAAACAGGTCGTGGGCTGTCGAAGAATTTTCAGCGGCCTTATGAGTAGTGCATTACGTTTATAGATGCCCTGATACCCGTGTCTTACCATTTGTGTGGTCATCAACGCAATTTCTGAACGTTACTCAAGCACCTCGAACCTTTGTTACTGGCATTCGATTCTGACTGTATTCGATCCTAGCTCTCTGAAACTGGAGCGACGAACTCCACAGTAAACATCTGTGGCCTTGCTCTTTGTTAAAAAAACTGTTCACGACATGTTGACAAATGCGCGCAAGCACCAAGACCTGATGCGCAGTTTTGTTTCATGTGTGTGTAAAATGCAGCCCCACGTAAGGTTTGAAAAATTGTTCATATTCTGTTCATATTCACACCACTCTCGTTTGAACGGCCGTCCTCCTGTTCCGGCGTAACTATCCGGTGAGTCCACACAAAAGGGAAGCACTGGACTCGAGTTTCGCTCTTATTAGAGCTCATCAGCAGTGCCGCCAACTAACACCGCATCAGCAACGGTACAGTTGTGCAATGAACTTTGGTGCCGGTAATACAGTTTGGAACACAGCGATGAAAACTCAGCACCGAAACATTTCCTTCCAAGCACGCTAGACTTTCATAATGAGAACCTAGGTATTCTCAGTGCTTTTAGGTGGGGTCATTTGGGCGTATGACCTTGGATGCAGACCAGCGACAAGCTTTTGCAGGAAACTGATGTCCTAGCCATTTTGAGTAATGACAAAGCCAAGACTAAGAGCGTTCGGTGAATCTGCCTCACCTGATTGTGGGAGTCCTGTGTATTGCCTTTCCTGGGGCTCATCCGTCAGGCGCAGCAACCGAGCTTCTGTCTCGTAAAATTCCTCTACACGGTGTTTGAATTCGAGTTCAGTCCATTCAAAATATCCACAACATGACCATTTATCAAAAATGTAAATCGACATCATCCGAAGCATCTTTTAGTGTTCATGCTTTACGGCTAGTGTTTTGGTGAAATGCATGCTACGATATGGGTCGATGCTTGCGAAAATGAGGGGGCTAACACTGTGTTTTAATGGAGATTTCGCTCTGTGAATAAAACCAGCGTGTTCAAAAGCCGGGACTTACTATACCGCAGTTTCACTCTTATTGAAAATTACCAGCAGCGCGCAAATTACGAAACCTCATGGAGTATCCAGTTGACGACTGGACGCTTCGACCAAAAACTGCTGGTCGGCAGATCCGACTCGATTCTCAAATCGATTTCCAAGCCTCTTCAGACGTAAACAATGCTTTTAAACTAACGCATTTGCAGTTGCTTAACTTGACCAAATAACCGCGTAATTTTCGCGAAAGATTTTCCATAACTTACCTAATCATTTTTCGGACTTTATCTTCACTTGCCGCGGGAGTACATTTATTGCTCCTCGCGCAGGTGTCGATCCGTCACCCCCATCACTGCTTTAAGTAAAACGAGTCTTCGTTGGTTTTATACCAAAAACGAACCTCTAACGCTTCAAACAAATAACATCACGCATTTTAATTATGTCGAAATTTAGTCGAAGTTTGGCAGGATTCTGGTCAGATTGAATAGATTTTTATCTCCATCCAAAAAGTTTTCCCGACGTCCGTTGGGTAAGGGGGGCTAAAAACAGGGTGCAAAGAAAGTGTACCAGATGACGGCAAAAATGTCCGGAAAAACTGTGAGAACTTCCAGATGTGGCTTTTTTAGAGAAACATTTTGTTTCCCCAAATAAATATTGTAGGCATCAAGCGGCGTGTCCCGCATCTCGACAAACCTTCCTGGCTGAGCTTCCACGCAACCGTTTGAGTCATTCAGTTGCCTGCACAACGTTTGTAATACCTCGTACGTTCTTAACTCGTGTTCAATATCGACCAGTAAGAACAGGTCGTAGTATGCTGTACGGTCATTCAAACCTTAAAAGTACTTTTTATTCGAAATCAATTTGCCTCCTCAGGATTGATTAGCTACAGGGTCACTTTACACAACCTTCGCTAAACTCCCTCAAAACTCTCAGTGAAATGGCAACAAAAGACAGCTGAAGTCTGCTCATACGAAACAACGATGTTTTTGGTGTTTCATCTTGAACTGTTTCAACACTGGCGCACTCAAAGCAGAGCAAACGTTGAATAGCTTTTGAGTATTTGTTCTTTACTAGTGCGTAAGCAACCGGCTAATAAATCTAGTCATGTTGAAGTGGCCTAGATGTCAAACGCGCAGATCTGCTCACCATCTCAAAGGCTTTTTGCTGTAAGTTTCAGTGCGACCTTGCAGTAGCACGTGAGTTTGAAGTAAACTAGGCTACTGCAAGACTAAATGCCATGGAATCGTTGCGAATCCCGTCTTGAAATCCACGTGTTTTTCCTTCTATGTGGCTTAAGGATTGAATGATGATTATGATTCTGTTAGACTAACAAACTACAGTTTGCCTGTCGCTTTGCGCTGAGTTTTTGTTGGATTAAGTTCTCAAAGCATGCTGACGACGTCCCGTTTTGAAATGTGTACGTCGTTGATGCCAATAGACGCAGACATCTTTTTGTGGTGTTTTCTGGAAAGAATGTGATCAATGATCGCTCAGCCCTCGTCCATCGGTTCCTTCTTCGTTCACCGTCGTTGGTCACCTAGAAGCCAGCTTCCCCACAGATGTATTGCTGATACGGTCTTCACTAGAATACTCTACGTCGGTAGGCAGCGGATACGTAGGCCACAGTAACCAACGACATTGTAATTATTCAGATCTGAATCGCAGAGAAACTCGAGTAACATGTCCCTCATATTTAACAACTCTTAAATCCGAGCTTGTTTAGGCAGTTCACTTTTTTCCTGAGCAGATCAGAAATCTCTGACGCTATGGAATGTCCCCATACCTTACGTCATCCAGAACGGTCCTGCGTCCCACCCCCTTAACTTGCGTTAGTTTGCTTGAGTTTCTGTGTATCACGTGTCTTCGTACGTTAACTGGTCCCTAAGAAGACGTACCACTGACTGTCTAGGAGGTGAAACTCCGAGAAGAAGTGCTCAATTTGTACTCTGTTGGAGAGCAGCCTCCCTCCAAATTGCTTTGTGTGGAGTTCATGCAGTTTAGGCCCACACAGCCTCCACTGGAAGAATACCATTGGAACATTGGCCGCTTACGTGCAATTTTCGGACTCTCAACTCGTGAAACAGAAGACTATAGGAACTACTGATAGGCCAGTGTGATTGGAGCGAGCCCAGTTCTCAAATGACTCTCGGACTTGTTGTGAACTAACCGGAAGAACTGGGTCGAGACACAAGGAAGAACAAACACTTTATCAAGAGTTAAAAAGCGTTTTTACAATCACTGTCGGTATTTTACACCTGCCCTGTAGACCGTACTACCTGATGGCGCAAACGAACGCCTGTAAACCGTTGCATCACGACGTCAGTACACCTCGATTGCTGACGAAAAGTTGGCAACGAAATTGTTAATTGCAGCGAATAATCCGAAGGTCAACGTTACTAATTTCTCACTGTTTTCCTCCCCAGGTGCATATTACAATGGCCTTTTACTAAATGATCTGGCGGCCGGCTTGACATATCGACCATTTGTTCACGTGACTCGATATGCAAACATCCAATATGTGCCAAAATTTAAAGGTCACTTCGCGCCCGATAGTTATTTTAAACAGTGAGTCCACCCTCTGACTTGTTGTTTTTACATAAAATTCACGCATTCAAAGCTGTGAGTTAGTTCACATTTCTGTCTGAATGTCACATGTGACTTTACTAGGTGCATGCGTTTATTATAGTTTTTGTATCCCAGAAGGTTGTGACAGTCATCACCAAAATTCCCGCAGATACTATGTAGGACAATTGCATTAACCGAGACACAGCACTACAAAAATGTCGACCAATACCAACTAAGAGATGGTTGCGGACCTAGTCTTGATTCTGCGTCTTGGATGATTTTTTTCCAGTGGAGAAGCTCTTGTCAAACTAATCGGGATGACTGAAGGCCGCTCAGACATTGTTTACCAAAACCACTGATTCTGACAAAAACTGCAATATTTACATAGTTATTAATGAGACAGTTCGTCAACTGCCAATGATGCCCCCCCGCCTAAACTATCGCATTTGTTTGACGATGGACTTGACGTGCATTCGACTTTTTTTATTGTTACTAGTTCTCTGTAAACTGGACTAAGGGAACAGGTAATTTTCCAATTAGAATGTTTATTTTCTTGTCGTCAGCTGTGCGATTTGGCCTGGTTTATCCGGTGTGGAGTGAACAGATGGATAGACAGATGGATTTTATTTCGGTTTACCGCTTGTGATATTGATTTTTTTTCTGAGTTACTGAAACCGGTGGTGGTGGATGGATCCGCGTAATGAAAGCGTCAAACCCACGGTATTAAATGGAATGTTGAATGTATAGCATATTCGACCGCAAAGTATTTGGAACTCGAACGTCTTTACTGGTTTTGCATTTTATGGCCGTCAGACGGTTCGCCGAACTGCCTAGAAAACTAGACGAGGAGATGGCATCTTTGCTCACTTTCGTTTGCACGCTTGTGATGCAGCCCCGATGGATGAGGGGCAGTTTGTGAACCGCCCGCAAATTTCGATGAGCTAGTCAAAGGCCGCCTGGCTGAAAAGCAATAACCCCCAAATTGCCAAGTCTGTCTGTCTTACGTGATAATTGTTCCCTGTAGCATCTGACACTGTACAGGGTACCAACCACGTATAGGTTGTACTTGACGATCGATTGCAAGCTATCGCAGATCGGTCCATCGGGAATTCATAACCATACGTTTTCTATTTGATTTTTAACCCATTAGTTACGCCCAAGCTAATAATGGAACACAATCGAACCAATCAAGACCTGTCGGTGACAGTGCCGAACACAGCGTGGTGGATGAACGCAGTCGACCGATTACAGAATCCGATGCAGTCAAACGGGCCGCTAGTCATTTTGTAAACAATACCTTTGCGAGAATCTCAAGCGGAATTTCGGCAGAATCGGGCAAGCCCCAGTCGAAAATCGATTCAGCTGCCATCCATTCGCAAGTCAATATCTGGCTCCTAATCTCTTTATCCGCCGCTGGTTGCATTGTGCTTTGTTCACTCATCTTCCTGGCCTATCGGCTGAACTTTAAGAGACTTAGTTGCACCCGACGCAAATCCGACAAAGCCAATCCAAACACAGTTGAGAAGACTATCGTTATGCCGCAGTTTGTGCAAAGACAGAGCCCTTCTCTGCTAACCAATGTGCAATACAAATCGGGCGTCAATTCAACTGCTACAAGAATGGAGTTACACAGAGCAAACCCGAATTCAGCAGCCCGATCGGTCACACCACTTCTCATAACCACAAGTGATGTCGGACTGCTTGGTGCGACGTCCATCACCCTCACACTCAACCCCTTGACAGTTTCACAGTCACACTGTCCACCGCTCATACCTCAACCAAAGATTCGACGGTGTCCTATACATTCTGATACGTTCGTCTACGTAGATCCGAAATTTGTGCCGGATGACGTAGGACCCTGGTCACCACAATCTTCCTCTTTCGAATCAGGCAATCAATACTTCTGCAGTGAGTCTCCGGCCATCTCCGCCTCACTGATAAACACATCCTCGTTCCAGGCAATAGTTGAACCGATATCGAAAGGATCTCTGTTAGATTCGACCGAGATTTACAAATTGTCAGATTCCAAAACCACTACGCCAGCATTTACTGAGAGTGTAGACCAACACTTTGTAGATATCTAGCATAGATTTTATTGTAAACCAAATGCCAATGTCTTTCATTGTTTACATGTACAAGATATTTATTCGAACTGACACACACAGTTTTGGAAATTCCCTGTTCAATGAGGGTTTTTTGTGTCCTAGGTGGGTGGGTGTCCTAGGATCAGCTATATGGACTAATGTGTTGAGCCAGTGGTTCTGGAAAGGGAGACTAAACACAACCCCCTGCCCCCCCCACCGCAAAAAAGAAGGGATAAGCAAGTTGATTGATCCATTGAAGCATAGAGACCATATGTCTAAAAACACCACCTGCCTGGAAATTGTATTTTTGGTCCTGATGATCTAAAGTCCAAAAACCACCCAGTAACCATCAATTCTGATTGTTGTTCACCGGCTAGCTGATAGGTTTGGTTCTGTCATGGAAGCCAGTCTACGAAGAAGAAAATTGGTCTCTCGACCGCTTTTCAGCAACCTTATGGGTAGTGCATTACAAATATACATGTATGACGATATCACAAATATCGTAGCAACTGAAACATGAGGCGGCTTGGTGCAGCACATTCAGTTGCCTGGCACCAACAGCACAAACGAGAGATTCAGCTGGGTTTCAGGTGATTGTCTCTCAAGAACAAATTTATTTGCAAATTAATGTATTTCGGTAACATTTCTTGTTTACCTACACATCCGCACAATACAGAAGTGTATACGTCCCTAACAGGGCAGAAACTCGATTACTGGCCCCTGTCTTCGTACGTAAACTTGGTATCATTGTTTGACTCGGAGGTGATAAACCAGTCACACTGCAAGAAAACGATGTGAGACTGTATAACCCGGTCAATTTGGCTGTCCGATTGACCTGTTCTGAGCGATGTCAAACTCGTTTCACTCAGTGTCGGTGCAGGCCAGTCTGCAATCCACTCGTTAATCCCCCGAGTGTTTTCAGGCTAATCACTTTGCCTCTCATGGATTCGTTATGAGGACACTTGAAGCCCTTGCCCTTGTTAGGAGCTGTGCTAACGAGTTACACACATCAGAGAGGATTTGGCGCGGCAACCATAATCGGAATTGCGCAAGAACTCCAACTTCCTTCAACACCCTACCTGACCCTTTAACAAACTGAGCAACATGGAAATTTCATCAGTTGAATGTGGCCTAGTTGCCATGACATTTTCATGCACTTTGGAATAAATTTGTCTCTAGTAACTCGCGTGTCTGGATTGGTAATTTCCGTTGTTACTGGGTCCTTCTTATGATATGGAATGATATGAAATGATGTGAAACGAATGTACCAGTGCGAGTCAATGTTTTAGAATTTAACACAAAGCATGACGAAAAAGCGAAGCAAACCAAAGGCACGTCGGGTCCTTCAGAATATTGCATTGCGTTTCCTGAAACCAGCAAAGGAAAACCTCTTTTCCATTACGCTCGAGCGAAACAGCCTTTTAAAAGAGCACATCATTGTGGTATAGTCTCCCGTTTGATACATCAACAAGACTCCAATAAGTTACTAACAACAGTAACCCAATTAATTTCCATTTACTAATTGTGTTTGGTGAGTAGTGCTGGTTCAGTTAATCGAATTTTTTTCCACAGAAAATACCGGCCTCCATTAAGTGATCGAACATTCATGGCGTCACGCAGCAAAAGGTAAATGACGTTAAACACAAAGATAATTGAAATCCCCTGTAAGAACAAAACCAGAAGTCTTAGCGATTGAGGACTTCAACTCCTGAGAGATTTGTGATGATTCTGAACAACCGGCTCTGGATCAGGGTGAAGAATCTAAAACTCCTAATCAATAAGTTGGATCCAATGAGAATACAGGTGTAGATCCGAAGGTTTCCTGTCTGTGGCTGGAAAGAACCAAGTAGGCGTCTTTAAGTCAGAACCTTGGATTAACGCCATTACGCGTGAGGATAGGAGATATATTAGTGGTCATTTGAATTAAGCTGAATAGTCGACAAGGTCGTTCACTGGCAGTTGTCGGAATGGGAAGATGGGTTGGTCAGATTTCCTTCCTGACGTCCGTTAAGTCGCAGACATACATTGCCATAGGTACAAATATCTGGGAATGTAGGCCTCCAAGGAGGAAAAGGGTCCAAGGCGATTGCGATAATAGGGATAGTCAGGTTGTGCAGAGTTCTTGCACCGAAAGAATTTCATAACAACCAGAAGTAAAAGAGGAAGGCTGTTGTCCCAGAATAAGTCCGCCAATTTACCTGTTTCACTTACGGACGCGTTGAGAAACTTTGAGCCTCAACTTGTACAAGCAAACCAACATGCCTTGAGTAAAATTCCCAAATTCAATGCTAGAACTATTTTCCACAAATGTGTGATCTTATACCGATGAACCTGTCACCCTATTTGTGTCGCACAGCGGCAAGCACTTTTTCAGTCCCTGTACTGAATCCAACTTGACATCATAGCAATTCCCCTTCGCCCATGTCCTTTTGATTTTCACTTGTGTTGCTCATTCACCTTGTCGCAAAGGTCACCCCGTCTGGCACCGACACAGTAGCACATATGTGCGTCTCGCCTGCTGAGCCTGTGTTGACCTGTTCTAATGTGATTTCCATGCGGTCGCACCGCCAATCAGAATCAGGAGACTGGCCTCGGAACGGACGAGCACAACCCACACTGCCGAGCCGAAATTCCGTTCGCTGTTGTCCATTTTGCAGACGTTGACACTGCCGGTCTGACCGACCGACTTGCGCAAGTGTCGACGCCACGAACTCGGACAGTTGGGTGCTGTTGACTTTCGAACGCAGTTCTTCCTTTTGATGTTGGGGATTGTCAGACCTACGCGTGACTCAAAGTTCCGTATCGGAAACCCCAACACATCAGTTCGTCTCTTGCTCACACTGCCTCAGCAACCGTGCAACGAGTGTGGCTGATTATGCCCAGGGTCAGAATGGCTTCCCATCTCATATTGACCGTTGTAGCTAGATACAGCAAAATGATCATGTATCCTCAAGCTGAAAAACTATCCTTGGACTGTAATAATTGTGACAGCAGGGAGATAACACTGCGATTTCCAACGTAAACTTGTTTGTCGCCTGGTAGCTTGGTTATTCGATAAACGAGGACTGTGTATCACTCCACAGGTTTTAATGACAACCGAGAGTCAGTCAGTAGATAAGGATACTGTCTCATTCATAGGCTTTTGGTGGAAATTGCAAACATTCGGGGAGAAAGAAGAATGAATCGAAAGGTATCAGAAACAGCTGACTCTGGATTCACCCCACCCTTGAGCCAGTTCTAAAATTAATGGGTTTGTCGTTGTTTTACGGGAGCTAATTCACATCTAGATTCATTAACTAAGGACACAGCTTTCCAGTCAACCTGAAACCACGCGCTCATGCTCAAATGCTAACTAGTTCCCAATCCCGTCTGATATTTTGCCCTTCTCTCACTTGAATTGTTTATTCTCAGTTAAAAGGATTATTGACATGATCCAATCGTCGTACGGTCGGGGTGTTTAACATGATTGACTGATTTAAGCAGAGCGGCAGAACAGCTGGTGGCTACAGTCGCTGTTGGGCTACTCACTTCTTGGTTATTATCGTACTGTGTAAAGCGCATAGCGAGGATAAAGTGATTTTTGGGTGATCTGAGTATGTGTGAAACTTTGCAACATTACTGGAAATCTGAACCTTTCCAATGCACTTACTAGGTAGCAACAAGTAATTAACTCACTTGTCATAAATCCGCTTGATGTTGCTGGCTCTCTGACAGCTATTACCCGATCTCTCGGTCAGTTATTTGCGCACATTGAATTTGTGAACTCAACTATCACGCGTCCGGGACACTTCTGCACAAAGGTGTACTCAGCACTCCAAAGATGCTGTGCATACTATCGTCCATTGAAATCGTACCGCGGCAGGTTACACTTAACGTAGATCGCAAAGTTGTGTTAGAGGTAGCTCAAGAGATATCAGCCTGCTTCGGGATCCACGACCATTTCATGCTAAGCTGAACGAAATGAAATCTACAGAACTCTAGTTCGGCGATCGTCGTAAAATATTTCCTACCGAACTACAGCTTGCCACGCCACGAAGTGGTGTGCGTGAGGTTTCAGCTCGCGATAATCCAACTATTCAAATTTTCACATAAAACTCGGTCCTTCTAATTAGAGGTTTTCCACGATCACAGTTTTTGTGGACATGAAACGACAACGTGCAAATCAGAAATGAACATAATATATGTGTGAGTGATTTTCCAGTTGCCTGGAACATATTATGACAACCACAACCCGATTCTTGTCCATTAACCCGTGCACGTAACTGGCAGGGGATCTCCTGTCTACGATAAAGTAACCAACTCTCTAGTCCACCCCATTTTGTCTCACAGCCTTCTGAAACATCACGTCTAAACAGGATTTCTGTGCAATTTCTAGCGGCATTCCAGTGTTAGTCAGCCACGCTCGCACATCTCCTCAGAGGAGTACACACTACCCAGATTCGGCCACAAAGATTGACAGTTTACCGTAGAATCAAACACTTTTAAGACCCTGTTTGAGCAAACTCGTGCAAACGCTTACTTACGAGCAGTACGAACAGTACAAATACTAGTCGTGCCAAAGGACAAGGCATACGCGTGCACAACTTTGTGCTGCGTGCACACATCTTAGTGCCCAGGAGTCCTCACGATTCGCACAAACGGACCACATGGTAACTTGCCTGCAACACATGGGGCAAGTTTTGAACTGTTGGCCTCTCAGGAATGTTGGATGCGTGCGCATACGCTCGAAATTTTGTCACAAGCTGTGCCAAGTGGTTTGCGCGTCAAAGTTATTCATGAATTGTCTCTCGGTTAATTGTGAACTGATTCATCATCTCCACCCTCTAGTAATCCGTGTCAGTCTATGCGTTTGTATGTTCATGATAACTGTTCTCAGTTAAAGTCCCTGTTTGCAGTTTTTTGACACGCAACGGTTTCACAAATGTTCCTCTGACTATTTATCTCGCAGCAGAACATTAGTTTGACGGAACCTCGGGGACTGCGCCTGCCATATGAGCCCGAAGCGGAAGGGCGAAGCCGGTCGTGGTCTGTCGACGAATTTTCAGCAACCTTATGAATAGTGCATTACGAATATACACGTTTCGCGATATCTCGAATATCGTAGCAACTGTAACACGAGGCGGCCTGGTGCAGCTCATTCACCTGATTGGCACCAACATCACAAACGACAGGTTCAGCTGGGTTCCAGATGAGTCTCTCGCAAAACCAAATTCGTTTGCAAATGAGTGTATTTCGCTAATTTCGTGCAAGTTGTTTTATGTTGAACATAAGTTTGACGGAAACTCGGGGACTGCGCCAACCTGATGAGCTCCAAGAAGAGCGAAACCGGTCGTGGGCTGTCGACGAATTTTCAGCAACCTTATGAGTAGTGCATTAGGTCTATTTATGTAAGAATATTCCATTACCCGTCTAAGCATCCTGATTTGCTCCTTTTATTTTACCAAGTCTCTTCTCAATTTATCTAGTAATTTTTCATTTATTAGGACATGAATATGAATCAAATTGATGGGGACTATGTTGACACTCCGACGAAATGCAAGTGGATGAACTGAAGAACTGACGAATCAAGTTTGGTAAATTAGCTGTAAACCATTTACTGCATGAACTAAAGAGCAGTACTGAAATACGCACCATCCATCAACTTGCGTTGCAGCAGATCCAAGCCATCATCTGCGGTGGACGTGAAGCCAATTTTAAGCTCCTGTCGTAGGCCATCAACTCGCGCCATATGAGGTCAACGTAACCATTCTCTATTGAGGCAGATGTAAACGCACAAGCTACAATCCAAGATGAAGAGTTGACTGGTGGCTTCTCGCTGTGAAACTGATCCAACGACAAGCTTGGAAGGCTTTTGTAAGCCTTAAACTGTGAATTGATCACACGCAAACCGCCAGCTTTTAGCTCGTCCGTTGGATGCCCTACCATTCGAGGTACCGTAGACATCCATCTTCACCTAAGCCTAACTAATCGTAACTGGTACACCAAAGCACTTATCTATTCAGCCGGAGATCCCGACTTATAACCCATGTCTTGTTTAGTCAAACAAAATGCAACAATAATTTGAAGGAAAAACTGGTCTGGCTATGCTTGTGCAGCAAGTTAGCTTCGGGAAGCAAACACTGGTTATTATTTGCTGCCAGTGTCCCTGCAAATTTTCACACACCGATGGGATACTTCGGGCGATACGTCGCAGGCGGGGTACACTTGTCGCATGGCGATAACCACATGAACAAACCTGTATACAAAGAAAACTGACCTCGTCATTTACCTGAAAACTTTTTGACAGACCACAAAAGTCTTTAATCTTCTAGAGGTTTATCGAGACACGTAGTCTCTGAGTTTTCATCAAAATTACGTTCTGCTTTAACCCAAATTATGCGATATTTGTTAAATACACTCATTCGCAAAATGATTTGGTTTTAAAAAGCAACTCCGCCGAATCACAGTTGAACTCCTCGTTTACGGGGGGCGAGATGGCTCAAGTGTTTAAGGTGCGAATTTACCGACGGGAAGGTGGTCGGCGGTTCGAACTCGAAATCTGCATCTCGACTTCCTCTGTCCAGGCTTGGGCAACCTGGCAGTATCCCAGCCCTCGTGCTTCCTTCGGGAGGCATGGCAGCTAGGCACCTCAGGGGACTTACAGCTGAACAGTTTTTTGCTCGTCCAAGATATTCTTCCAATAAAACCAGATTTGTTTGTGGATGAGTGCACTTCATAAACTGCAAATAGTTTGGGTTCATGCAGAACTCAAAGTTCACAGTAATTTTGGGACTTGATGTACCCAGTGACCACCAAGAGGGAGAAAATTGCTTGTGGGTTACTGGAGAGTTTCAAGCCACCTTGATAGTAATGTGTTCCTTCAAGACAGTGTACTCCGATATCATGAACACCAACCTAATTGAAGTGTGGGATGGGATTCATGCATGATATTCATCTACAACATATCACATATAAGAGATTTAATTGGGAGACGTGTATAGACGTAATGCACTACTCATAAGGTTGCTGAAACTTCTTCGACAGCCCACGACCGGTTTCGCCCTTCCGCTTCAGGCTCATCAAGTAGGGCGCAGTCCCTGAGTTTCCGTCAACCGTATGTTCTAAATGAACCCGAATTGCACGAAAGTAGCGAAATACACTCCTTTGCACAATTTGGTTTTGCGGGGGACTCACCTGGAACCCAGCTGAATCTCTCCTTCATGCTGTTGGTGCCAGGCAACTGAATGTGCAGCACCAGGCCGCCTCATGTTTCAGTTGTTACGAAATTCGAGATATCAATTGGGATTCAACCGGGATTCAGCAGAGTTTCATTAAAACTAAGCTGGTTTATAAATACGTGTATTTCGCCACGAGTGCAAACTTATTGTGGATTTTCCAAATATGATACCGAAATGTGATAGAAAGTGAAAAATGGCATGAACTCACGGATGAACTCTAAATGCTTGTGACGACTATTCACCAAGTATGATATTTTCAACGACTGTAATCAATAAATTGTGACATCTCCTTGACTGTGCTTTGATCAGCTGATTGTGGACCGCCCCAGTCCTCTTTCCAGTTAGTTGCTGATAATGGGATTCAAGCTACCAATTTCGTGTCTTTACAGGTATAACATTTATCGTATCAAGTTTGTGCTAGCCTGTGTAAAGCATGTCTGACATGTTTTACGTCCGAATAGCTCAGCACCGTCATCAGAATCCTTTCAGTATGCAGCAGATTGCAACTTCGCTTATGATGGCTTGTTTAAATTGATAAGTGCTTTCCGGTGTGAGTGTATTCAGTAGTTGACTTTATTCTTAATTTTTTAGCCTGAAAATATCATATTGGGAACCTAGTCCTTAGTGTGACTGGGAAGAACGCTCCGCTGTCACCCAACATAAATTCACGTCTAAATAATCTATTTTCACACACTTGGAGATGCTTAACGTGCTTCAGATGACAGGTGGAATAAACTCACTCGTTGTCTGTCCTACCCTGTCCAGACATCCTGCCTGTTTCTAAGCTGTTTTCTCGGTTAGACAGGCCGCCCACTACCAGATGCACTAGGAGATCTGTTGACATTGCTCAACTGCGGCTGTCATCTGGTTTGCTGACTCTGTCATAGTTGACTCTAAAGACACGCTGACACAAAAAATCCCAGGTGGAAGCAAACGTCTCCGCTTTTTTGAGTGCTATTCAAACATCGGCATTTTGTACTCCATCTAGACAAGGATACTCTACAGGTTGTCCACACACCCAACAACCAACGAGTAAGTGTCAAGACTATGTCATCTTCATCTTGAAGGAGTCAAATGGTCGGGTAACCTCTAGTGTGCTAGCCAAGACCAAAAAGCTCACGTTGAAGGTGATAAGCTATCCGGTTTCCTACTCCCGCATTTCTGCTTTTCGTAAAACTTGCTTTAGCAAGTTCGTGGGTTGAATTTTGTTTGGCCGAACTTGAAAACAAAATGCTGATTGGATTGGAAAAGCCAGTAAGCTCGATTTCACGTCCACACAATTGCCATTGGTTTGTGGATATAAAACACTTCACTGGTTGGCCACGAGCGGCTGATCAGAACTCTGATTAACTTGCACTTAGATAGGATGTAGCACCACCGATCTTTCAATCACGTGGTCCCGTCACGTGGTCACGTACCCACTGACTAATAGGCTGCTCGTATCCTAAAGCTTCCCCGTGTATCTTGCGGGTTTCATTAGAAGGATTAGAACAGTTAGATGGGTCCGTGGATAAGATTAAAAGACGGAAAAAACTGCCGATGATTTAGGCCCATCTGTTAAACCAATGAGTGATCAAACTTGTGTAAAATGTATCAAAGTGCCCCGCTGAACAACACAACTTTTACGGAGTTCTGGCTTAAGGCTAAGTGGAAATGAAATTGGGTCGATACCACCATCCGCATGAAAAGTCATCACTCAAGGAGTCAGTTAACACGTGACCACCACGTGACATGGTTTCTGTGATTGGACGATGATTGGTCTTCATCATCGTCATCATCATTATCATCGACATCAGTGTTCAAAAATGATGCTTCGCTGCAGTAATAAAAGCAATCAAAAAGACTGGGAAGCTTGAAAAAATGATTTGAACTGCATGATGATGTCAGCGCTGCATGACACGTAAGTGTTGCTATCGAAATCGAATCAAGATGAACGGATTCATCAGTCTTCACAAATGGGGCTAAAACGAAGGTGTTTCTAACGGGTTGGGAGGAGGGGGAGAAAAATATGTGAAAGAGAAAAAAGAGAGGCGTCACTGTATGCGGCAAATGAGGTGATCCGGCCGATTTCACCACGCGAAGGTTTGTGTGGCATGAGAGTATATGTGATTGTGTGACTCGTGGTTGTACGCAACCTGGGATGCTGTCATGGCGTCCAGACTTAAATACAATGAAGATTAGTGTCCCTGGTCAAAGCCTTCGGCCCAAAAGCCTGAGGGCGAGGCAGTGGGATTTGGCCGTAAATGATTCGAATCCTGACCAGGAGGGCCAGGAGATTATATTGGTCAAAACTCTAACCACTGAACAACCTGGTATGAGAGACTGTCTGGGTGTCGCAAGGGCACCCCCAGTATAGCTCGATGGGTCACGAAGAGACGCAAACCGTCACTCCACGGTAAGGTCCAGTGTCTTTGTGACGGTATACCTTTTCTCAGCGTGCCGCTAATCAACGCAGGTGGTCGAACGTTCAAGTGTTGAAACTACTGCCCGCGTGGTCGCGGGCTTGAACCTGCCAACTGGATTTTCGTCAGATGAGATGCGCACTGCTGATGATTCCTAATGGGGATGGGTTAGCTGTGCGGTGCTTCTAGACGTTTCTAATTAGACTGTCTTCACCTGCAATACAAAATTCCAACCGTTATCAAATTTTTTATGTTTAGGACTGACTGAGGTCACGACCTTCCAGAAGTTATAATCGAACTTCGATTTACCATGATTTAAGGCAATTTGGTTTTCCACCATCCCAACCATCAGGGGTAACCAACATGAGTTTGGTCAGTGAGTACTTTTTTGCACAGATGAAGAATTGTTTATTTCGCACACCTTTGCCGTGAGCACCTTTTGTCAGTACAAGTGATCGATACATCCAAACCCGGTTTCAAAACGCAGGGAAACACAAGAACGCGATTTCACTCGGTTCTGCCGGCACGTAGTTCATAAAAAGTCGCTAGAATGATCCTGAAAATGGTGAAACCAAACAGGGAAACACAGTATGTCTTAACTTTCCCATGGGAAATGCGGGATAGATAATTGGTCGCCACTTTTTGGGACTATAGCCGTGATTCTCTATACATAACTGCGATTGGATAATGCATGTTACCGCGTCTATTTTCGATGCAAATAAATAGCAGTGTTCTGCCAGAATAAACATTGCCACCGCTTCGCCGGTTTTTCCATATTCGATGGATTTCCGATTTTCTTTTCGGTTACCTGATGCTTCTTACAAAGATTTATGGATTTCAATGTCAGACAGACAACAAGAGTCCGCTATCGACACAGTCGGACGGAACGCTAGTGATTAAACAATGGCCTTCAGGATCGTTGAGCAAATGAAAGACGGTGTTTTCTTGATAGAAATTTTGTAGTTTGTTCACTACACGTTTGCACTGTCCAAGAATACGATGCGACGCCGAATAGGTTCAAAAATGATTTAGCGTCACTTGACCGTAGTCGACTTTCGAGAAGACGAATTTATTAGTGAAAAGGAGCCAAGACCGTAGAGGTATCAGTCATACGATACAATGAAACGAACAGGACGAGGAGTTGCAGACAAAAATTGCCAGAGACGGAAATAGAGCAATGCAGGAAAGCAGAATTCGTAAATGAAGACGTCATGCCTCATGCAGTCGGTAGATGTCTTAAGGGACTAACTACACTTGGCGGATAGTCAGCCGTTGCTGGCAAGTCAAAGTAAATAAAACTAATCAATAGTGTGCTGTGTGACCTAAAACTGAAGTTGCGCGAAAGTGACAAAACGGATGAAACGTATGTTCAACCGGAAGAAGAATTTTGCAACCGACCCTATCAACATTGTCCACGGGCTGTTTATATCTGCACAGTAGTAGTCAGTCCCAGTAGTGTAAATAGTGCATTCTCTCTGAAACGTGAAAATGCGGGTTATCTGGTAATGACTGTATGTGGTACATCCTTTTTCGAATTCTCGGTCTTAGAAACCGTTTAAAGGTAGTTTTGTTTACGATCATCCAACATGCCTGATTTATTATGTGGATTTCGTCCTGCGAGTTAACCTGTGCAGAAAGTCCAAAAAGCTTCTCACCTTGGACTTGCTTCACTTGTAGGTCAAAGTTCCGCTGAAATTCCAAAATCTTCTCACACCACCAATGTCTCACTTTCCTGGTGTGCTAACGCAGTCGTGTGTGACGTAAAACCGACCTTCCCAGAGCGGAATTGAAAGGCGCACAGTTCCTCGGGTAAAACCATACGGTCCTTCCTGCAAGTCCCTTCAACTTTCGAACTCAAACGAGGCCAAGCAGGATTTAAACTCAGTCACCTCCAAGAGAAAGATAATATTAGACCGCCATCTTTGAAGGATTAAAATTGAGTTACGTTTCTGGCGAAATACACTCATTTGCAAACAAATTTGGTCATCCGAAGGACTCATCTGGAACCCAGCTGAATCTCTCGTTTGTGATGTTTTCATTTTATTTCGCTAACTTCGTGCAATTTGGTTTCAAGTGGAACATAAGGTTGACGGGGACTGAGCCCCAAGAAGGGAGAAACCGGTCGTGGGCTGTCAAAGAATTTTCAGCAATCTTATGAGTAGTGCATCATGAGTTACGTTTCGCTTTCCTGCAAACCTCACAAGATCTGCAATGTTTTCACCGCAGGTCTTGAGGAGTGTTCTTTTTCATTCTATTGTTAAGATGTTCGGGTTTTTCATGGACATCGTTAATTAACCGGTGAAAACGTCTCGTCTGTCCGCGGTTAAACATATGACGCAAGCGTCATCCAGAGAGTGTTTGTACTATTTCTGGATGACTGCGAACGGTTTGTGTTCGAAATGGATCCCCGATAGTGGCCTAGTAATACCATACCTCATAAAGTGGTCCATTTTATTTGCAATAGCTCAAAACTATGTGTTTTATGCAATTAGTCATACAATTAAATAACCCAAAAAAAAGCTTTTACCAAAGGCGTGTCTTCTGTAGAAACGTTTCAAAAGCTGATAAGGATTTCGATAAATACACTCATTTCCAAATCAATTTGGTTTTGCGAAAGACTCACCTGGAACCCAGCTGAATCTCCCCTTTGTGATGTTTTCAGGCAACCGAATGTGCTGCACCAGGCCGCCTCATGCTCCAGTTGCTACGATATTCGAGATATCGCGACACATGTATATACATAATGCACTACTCATAAGGTTGCTGAGAATTCTTCGACAGCCCACCAGCGGTTTCACCCTTCTACTTCGGGTTCATGAGGCAGGCGCAGTCCCCGAGTTTCCGTCAGTCACTTGCCTGGAAACATCACAAACGGGGGATTCAGCTGGGTTCCAGGTGAATCTCTCGTAAAACCAAACTGATTTGCAAATGAGTGTATTTCTCGAAAACAGTCCAATTTGGGTTCAAGTAGAACATGGGGTTGATGGAAACACGGGGACTGCGCCTACCTGATGAGCCCGAAACGGAAGGGCGAAACCGGTCGTGGGCTGTCGAAGAATCTTCAGCAACCTTATGAGTAGTGCATTACTGATAAGGATTTCTCCAACTGTAGCACTGCTACAAAGAAACTCATTAAAACGAGTCATTATCCAGTCATGAGGTTCAGTTGTCCGAGTATACCTACAGATGTAAAGCTACTCTCATAGTTGAAAGCACATAGAATGGGTTTTGAAGGTCACTGATCTAAAGTGTGACCCCTGGGGTAAGATGTTGTGGGTATGCGGCGTTGTGGAGCCCCAGACCAGACATGGGTGCGCTGTAAGAGAAAGAATTCGCTTTTTGTAGATCCTCCATCCACTAAGCTACGAACTTACCTAACTTGGCTAACATTGGAGCCAAGAGAAAGGGGCTGTTCGACTCAATCACCATCTCTCTATTTCCACTGTGTAGGCTTTGGCAACCTGACCGAATCTCAGCACTGGTGCTTTCTTCGAGTGACTCGGCAGATATGGACCGAGTATGGATTGTTTCCAGCAATCTGTTGGACCACGTTGAGTCATGCGCAAAACCCCAAAAGCCAAATCGTTCAAATGGAGGTTTATCTACAAATACGGTACTATACAATAATAAAATAATAAAACTATACAAACCTAAAATCGTGGGACTACGCCGACTCCCATAAACCGTTTAGGAACTGCTAATTCCTAACGGATCCCAAAGTCCAAACCGATTCAAAGCCACGTGTTTACAAGGTAGCGAAACCATGTGCTGACTTAAACAACAAGTTCGATGACTAGGTCAAAGAACGGTTCGTGTTCAGGTCAAAAACAAGAAAGATGGTATAGGCGCAAAGGCGGAATAACAAAAGCGGGGAATGCCATTGTGCAAAAGAAGGATAGAAGAAAAGAATCAACACAAATCTTCTCAAATTACCATCAGGATCTCATCTGTTATCCCCGTACTATATAAGCTACTCATAAGTGTACCTACCTGGTAAAGTTCTAACCAAAAGCATAGTTTTAGGCGGATGTGCATCAGTCAGACTGTCTTGAAATTCAAAACAGTGTTTCTCAAACTTGTGGTGAATATGAGATTTTCAAGACTTTCGCGCGATCTTGTTAGCCCCTTGTCTTCAAAAAAACCACAAGAATAAGAAACCCAGGCACATTAACTCTTTCCTGGACAGCTGTCATTTCCAAGAAGAAAAGAATCAACGCCGGATGAGTGTTGTGGCTGAAAGCTTAAAATTGTTCTGATGACCTCATTAGCTGGCTGTTATGTCGGGGTTAGCTCAGTTAGATGCTATGCAAAATTTCCTCGGTTACAGTATGGGTTCCACTGTGATCATCCATGCTGTGAACTTCAGTTGATAAAACTGAGAACGAATCAATTCAAGTGATAGGACACGACAGGACTGTGAGACCTTTAACAGCAGGAGTTTTTGCGCAGAACCCAAACGGGACAATGCTAGTCTGGAGAAAGCGGAGTACGTACTATGTCGAGTAGCGTTTTGTAATAAAATAGTCACACCACTTTATAAGTAGTATAGAGATTCGCAGAAAACGAATGACTAAAAACTGACATTTGATAGACAGTACCATTTTGATAGAGTGCACTACATCACAGTATTCGGATTATCAAAGATGCCAATACAATGTACGCACGTTTTGTTAATTTGGAAAGTTTCTTTGGCTTCCGTTTGAGACTACAGTAAGGGCTGTATTCTTGTGCGGTTGCAAGACATAGCTTATGTCTTCAGGGTTTTGACAACCAGCGTTTTAGAATACGCGCTGGCAGTTGATGGAAGCAAGGCATTTATAACGAGGTAATTAGAAAACGGGACTTTGGTTGGGCAGAAGGTGCCTCAGTCGCGGAAAACATTCAAAACCATCAAGTGGGTGGATCAACGCATGCCAAATCATCGTCTATCGAGGCGAGTTCTATCAACCGTGTATTCTTCGACTTGGTGCTTAGTGAAAAGTGGGCAGCACGCAACGTGAACTGATGACGTAATACAGATTACGAAGCGTTTAGGTGTTATTAGCGTGGCCCGAACTCCAGGAAGGGGTCACCGCCGCACTTGGCTAGGAACTTTTCAAGAAATGGCGGCCAGGCGATCCCGGCGGCCTTCGTACTGTGATCTTCTTCCGACTTGTCTGATTAGCACCAGTAGTTGTAAGCACTCCAGAATGACTGCAAGTAGCAGATGTTTCCCTTAGCCACTCTCTTCTGTTGTTTGTATTTTAATTTATTTATTTAGATGAATTTTACGGTTGAATGGTAGTAAAGCATTAGTGTACAGACTGATGATGATGTGATGAGTGCTCAAGTTCTTGCACCTATTTCAAGAACCCATAACCCCTACGTCTACCAAGGAGAAAATTTACCGCAAGATCATCCAGTCTTTTCTGTGGTGGCAGTTTCCTACTTGAAACATGCGTAATAGTTCTTTCTCCTATCTTTGTTTACTCCTTCCGGCAGCGTCTTGCATCAAAAGGCAAATCATCCGAAAATTCCGTGTCGTTTCCATATTCCTAACCAAATTTACCTGTTATTCCGCGGGTGCTGAAATCCTCACAAAACTCTCATTCCTACCTATAAAATGATTTATTATGAACTGAGAAGACGAAACTGGAGAAAGTATTTTTGTTCATGAAGTATGCAAAGCTTAAGTGCTTGGTCGTGGTGCATATTTCCTATGCGCTAAGTTATAGAACCCCCCTTCCCCCCCGAATGTTTACTCTTGACGATATTTGAGTTATTTTCCGCAATTTCTGCAGTATAAAAGCAGGACGGAACTAAAGTACAATCCAGCAAAATACTCCAATAGTTAGCTTTAAGGAAATTCTGGTTTCTGAGGTCAGGGCTAAAATTGTAGCATTCGTCTATTTATTATGTGGTTCAAGGTCATTTCCGGTGACAAGACGCCCCACAATAGCTGCCTACAAGAAACGCCTGAGGCAGCTTCCGGCTTCTGTCTGGATTCCACTGGTCAAGGATACCTGACTCATTTGGGGACATTTACTTTCCAGATTATTCTGCAGTCACTTGCGGGATTACTGAAGGTAGAGCTTTTCTTTAGCAGGTGTTTTACATTTTTCCTGGAATCTCTGACGCAGAACGGAAAAATCATTCCGCAAACGGCTTCTTCATACAGTGAAATCATTACTTGGTATAGCGAGATACGCGCACAGCGTTGTGCTCAAATGCATACAGCGAAAGGTTGGTTGCGTCACTGTCAAAAGTAACGGTAATGACAACGATTCACTTGACATGGACGTGTTTGAAAGTTTCACGTTCGGAAACCAGACCGATAGCGCGTCTGATGAACCTGAAGAGTCTGCAAAATGTTTCTTTAATATTTGATTATCATGATTAGAAAAGCAGCGAATTTTTTTTAAATTTTAAACTGATGGCAAGATAAAGACTGACCCCATTTCATTTTATGATAAAATTGAAAATAAATCGTAACCGAGAACGTTCCCAAGCATCATAAGACAATGGGTCCTAGCAAGGAGGTGCGCTCAACAAGGAAGTTCTGTTTTAATCAAATTGCTGTCACGAAATCTGGAAAAAACATAACCAGCAAGGACAGGTCTTCTTTCTCACTATTCCGTTTTCGTCCGGATGATATAGATTCTTTCTTTCCCTGATACCTCATTTCTCAAAAAGTCTATGTTATTCATAGTTCAACTAGGTCTTGCGCGCACCGGTAACAAATGCTAACCTGTTGTTTACAGTTATCTTCTCACGTTCCTCTTACACGTTCTCGAAAAGTACTTCATCGCATTCTGTTGATATTTTACGGTCTGTTTGAAACGTGACGATGACTTAGCGGGTTTTGTTCCGCTCGCGTGTATTTCGTGCTTGACTCTAAGGATTAGGACAGTTAGATGGTTTCATGGATAAAATTTGCAGACAGAAGAAAATCGCTGATGGTTGGACGGCGGTCGGTTATGCAAATAAATGAGCGAATATACACGGGTTATGAGAACAAACCTTATGGATCAATATCACTCGTATAGAGCTGTGGCTTAAGGTTAAGTGGCCGGAAAAAAAAGGGCCAATTACACCGTGCGCATGAGTAGTCGTCAATCGAGGAGTCAGTCAAAATGGGGCCATGTGATTTGGCCCCTGTGACTGAATGACGAGTGGCGCTTTATCCTGTGAAAGCCAACCACAGTGTTGTCCAGCCGCTCGAAGGGTTAAATATTCAAACTGCTAGCCGCGAGGCCACTCGTTGGACCCTTCTACTGGGGCTTCGTTATATGTGCACCGCTGATGAATCCTAATATGGACAAGATAGCTTCTCACCTTTTCAGCAAGCAAGCTCCATTAAAAATTCCCTAATATTCTCACACTACCAGCATGCCGTCTTTGGCTGGCGGGGCAGTCGATCGACACGACCAATGTTTGTTACCGGGTCGTCTTTCGAGGCGTCAGGCGTTCTGCTCATATCACTCAAGCACGAACATGTGCACTTGTTTAGACGTAGCATTCGGATGAGTCCAGCGTGCGTTGGTGGAGCAGTGGTAACACGCTCGCCTCGCATGTCAGATGTGCGGAGTTCAACCCCCGAATGGCCATTGGATATTCACTGCTGATGAGCTCTAATAAGAGCGAAACTCAAGTTCAGTGCTTCCCCTCCCCTTTGGTGTGGACCCACCGGGATGAGTGCGCGAGGACAGGAGGACGTTTGCTTAAACGATAGTCGTGTGAGTATGTATCATATTGTATAAGACATAAGTTAGAGAAGCTAGAGATTATACGCCTCCCAAACAATCCTCCCTTCAATAGGTTCAACAAATCGGGTGAAATTCTGCTGGATGAACTGATTTCCTGGTTTATATCACTCTGGGATGTATACAATCAAGGCACATCTGTATCATACCATATTGAAAACGGCACTGTAGGTATCCACCTCTGAATGCTGCACACAAGTAGCTGAGATGGGAGGATACCACTTAGAGTTGGGTGCAGCTTTTCACCGATGCGTCAGCATGTGGGCACTGAGTAGTGCGGTGATCCGGTCTACACAAATTCTACCAGCTTGCGACTAGCAGTCGGTTTTGAACAATCATTCAGGCAAGCCGGTTGGCTACCTCATGTTCTGATCGGTCGATGTTCAGGTGATTTTTGAGTCCCACCTCACTAAACTGCACCCATATTCGTTTGGTTCTCCAATCAATCATCCCACCTAATCGGTTCACCCTCTAACCATTGCCTTCTTCGGGCTAACCGATTGAATTCCTGATACTGTTTCCCTCAGAGAAGATTGAGTGCACTTCAGAATGTCTCCAGACCTGCCAGCCGCAGAAAAAACCGTTTGAAAAACATCCTGATTCCTTGATCTAGCAACCCCATCCAAACTTTAACGGTGTTGGGTTCCTTTTGGGGGACACTTCAAGGGGTCAGTGACCCATAGTATGAGCTGCCTAGTCCGAGAGCACACAGAGTAAACCTTGGATGTTTTAAGTCACATGGAGATCTTGTTTTCTACTTTTTGCAGTTTCAGCTAGCATTTTTTAACTCGGACTCTGGAGATGCCGGAGATATGTCGCCTACCACGCACGCAGTAGCATGCAGATGACACTACTGAGTGACCCTCTTATGGGTTTTCATGAAAAGTTCGCATTTACTTCAATTACCACGGGTTATTCTGTTCGGCGTAACAACTGCCACTTTTGAAGACAGCAAGAAGGCCGTGTTTGTTATAATTCTATCAACTAGCGAATTCGGTAAGACAGTTTCCGTCAGTATCATAGCTACATTTTGTAGTAAACCTCATCACGAGGCCTCGGCAATTCCCAACCTCTTCGTTAAGGTCAGCCATAGTATAAGCAAAGGCGAAGACAAAACGCAACAACCCATCTACATGGTCAATGATATGGTACCCTCGCACGACCTCATAAGACATTACAAAATCAGTTGGCTTACAACCAAATTTTAAACCAGGAGGACTGAAACTGAAACGCCTTCTTCCCTCTCCATGGAACAATGTTTGGTTAGGCCAACCTTTTTACCTTCCAAACTCAAAGCCAAATGGATTGGACTTCAACGATTATTGTGACCACCTTCTCAGGTGCGCACTCAGACTCTTGCCTTACTAAGGCGGTTTGAACCAGCCGACTAGATTACAAAGTCGTTGAATGACGTGAATGCTAAAGATTCGTTACGACTGCTGACTTATGGAATTACCAGCCCAGATGGACCAATGCTCTGAGAAACCGGTTCCAAAAGGCCCAAAGATTCGGAAGATCCTTTAATTAGCGGACCTATGTGATCTTGTTATCAGCAAACTGACAAATGTAGTCCGGCCTCATTCATTTAACCGCACTCGAATTACACCCATTTTATTTGTGTCGCACTCTTCCAAATAGGTTTAAATGGTTGGGTTTTTTTGGACAATTCAAAAGTCTCGTTTCCCCGAAATATCTCCTCCAAGGGACCGTTGAAAAAATCCAATGGCACAGGAATTATGCGCAAACGTTGCATTGGTTAAACGGTCGTCTGGATAGAGAAAAGTTGCATTTCCAAAGTCCACTTTTCAGTAGTCGTGCATGTCCTCGGTCATGGTTGGATTTTACCTCTGGACATCTGATAGACGAGGTAATCCTAGTACCAGTGTTCCACCAAAGCAAGGTAGACAAGCAAGTGACTTATCAACGGTAAGCAGATGAAAGTGGTTATGCTGGGGCCATGAAAACCAATTGTCCGACACCTTGAACGACCTAGCTGCTCCCTCAGATGTCTGCCAACTGACTCACCAATCAGAACACCGCTGTAGTGACGCCACAGAAGCTTGGGAACCACGGGGTTACTCGCAGACATTTGCAAGGCATGTAGAATTCAGTAATCGAAATTCGGATAATTACTGCCAAAAAAAGAATCACTGGAATAGTCCCGTAGATCCTAATCAAGGATCACCGTGCTTCAGTGGACCAAGGAATATTTGTCCAACCGACGAAATGTGGTACTTTGAGTTTTACAAAACAAGGCGAAAGTCCACTTTAAATGGACGTTGGTGTACCTAAAAGTGTGAAATTTAGAACCCATGCAGTATCACCAGATGAGATAAACAGAGCGACGGTTTGCTGCATCTATCATAACCTTCAAAATTTTTTTGAGATTTCAGCGTTTTGACGTTTTGTTCTTGCGTCACTCATTTTCAGTCACACATGTTTAACATAACTAAACCGTTCGTTGGAAACCGTATGCCGGATGGAAGAATCCTTTCGTCAAAACCACTACGACCAAGAAGAACCTTTGTTTTTAAATGACGCGGAAGGTAAAAAATAACGAAAATACATGTTTATGGGGAATAGGATTGCCGCATTGTTGTTGAAGTTCTTCGAAAATTTCACATGAATAGATGAGATTTCAAGGAAAGTTCAACCTATCAGCTTTCTGCAGTAAAGTAATATTTCAGTTTTTGTGTCGTGGAAAACAACGTTGGAAGCATCGTTTCATTATTCAGCTTTCCGATCAATGTCAGTAACATTTGACAGGAACAAAGTGATCGAAATCACAAAATAAAAACAGAATGGAGCCAATGAGCACCTACCCATGAGAGGTTGTTTGCTGATCAGTGTGAGGAAGGGATCAAGGCAGGTCGCAGCTGAGGGATTAAAAATTTTCACGCTATTAAATTGTGTCTACAAGACATAATTGTGGCTAATAGGCTTTCGGGAAGAGACAACGAAGCGGTTCAACCGCCGTCCGTTAATCGCTTATTTCGCCACACCCCAGCACTGGCTGGATGCAGGGTTCAGTCAATCTTCGTTGCACAAAGATGATTCCTTCGATTCCTTCGATGAGAAAGCTGATCATCTGTGAAACGGAACAAACGGACTGAACGTAATTGGTGAAAAGACGAGCCCAAAAGTGCCGGTAACAATGTATCTATTATGAATACTAATATGATAACCAGAGAGGAAATCAGTCCATATAATTACCGTCAGACGACTCACCTAACAATTCCCCTCAATCACACGCTACATTTGGTCATCAAAGGACACAATCACTGGCAAGCATCATTTTGAAGCTTCCAGTTTTCTTCGCAAATGTTGATTTTTTACTTGCGTTTCCACTACTTAACTTGTTTTCTACCTGATGTTGTGGTGTAAGGTTCACTTGACGGTAACTCGTTCCCTAGTTTGGTCTGATGAGTCCATATAAGGGCAAAGCCGATAGTGAGCTACACGAAATTTACTTGGACCTTACAAACAGTGTCCTATGGGGGACAACAGTCGTCTCTAATCATTGTGAAAAATAGAATAAGTGAGACCCGGCTTTTTAAAAGTTCATCTTGCATTTTCAAACGCATTTCACTTAGCCGAGTTTAACACTCAGTCGTTCTTATTGCGCACCACGTTCGTTGCCAGATGGCCAGTGGATACGGATTCACCATCGTTCGTAATAACAGAGGCTGGTCGAAGCAGTATTCTGCCTGCCCTTCAAATTGGCTTAGCCTGGTCAAGGTGTATCGTCAAAGTCACAGACGGGTTGTTTTCCGGCTTTCGTCATTGCAAAAGAGGTTTGGGGGTGGAATGTGTGCTCTGCCATGCAGCCTTCCGTTTGTTTTCTCAACTATCCTACGTGGTTCGTGATGAATTCCACACGATCGGATTCATACACACAGCTAGGCTGATTACCTGTAATGCATCAGGGGTTTGTCAGTGATGTTGATAAGTTCGAAAACTGCATATTTGTGAAATTTCGACAGCACCACACAAATCCTGTCAATATTTGACTAAACTACTTATACAACATTTCCATAGTTTAATATACTACTTATAAGGTTGCTGAAAACTCGTCGACAGTTCACGACCGGTTTCACTCTTCCGCTTCGGGCTAATCAGGTAGGCGCAGTCCCTGAGTTTCCGTCAATTTTATGTTCTACTTGAAACCAAATTGAACAAGGTTAGCAAAAACACTGATTTGCAAACAAGTTTGGTCTTTCGAGACACTCACCTGGAACCCAGCTGAATCTCTCGTTTATGATGTTTTTTTAAATTTCATTCGCACCAGGAATGGTGCGAATGTTTTCGAGCTAATCATATTAGCTTATAAATGGTTTTGAACGTTTCAAGCATAAAAGATTGATGCGCTTGATGTTGGCTGTTTCAAAATGAAAAACCAATTGACATTCAGCGATGATACTCAGCTTTGCGGCATCCACATGTCATAAAATGTCAAGAAGTCAAAATGACCCGCAAATTCAAGCTTAATTCAATATAGGTGTACAGGAACAATGAAACAATGGAAATGCTCTCGAGCTGTCTAACTCATTCCTCAAGTGTTATTAAGCTTGTCGGGAAAACAGTATGATGCCCATCCCACTGGAGGGTCGGTGGACTGGATAGTGCAGACATAGTCTGCTACACGTGACCTGATTGGCTAGGTAAGAAAGCCATCAATTCAGCGCTAATTTTTTTCTGATTGCGTGAACATTTTAGCACTTTCGGGACACCGTTTTCACAGGGCAGTGCCATGTAATGAGGAAAAATTTGATATGCTTGCACCAGTGATAGGCTCTCGGAAAGCAACATTCTGAATGATGTCGCCTGTGTCCCGAGTCTGTTCATTGGTGTTTCTTTTGGGGGCAGTTGTTCGGTTCTGAGCCTGATCAACAGGAACCGATAGCAGGATAACTCATGGTCAACAAGTACCGGATAGATGGAAATATGTGTGAAGGTGGTTTTGCGAGTACCTCTGGATTCGATCCATTGATGAAATTTTCGTGACAGGCTCTGGGTTGCAGTAAACTGAAGTCCAGCAATACGTGCGGGCACCACAACTATACAACTATACTTATAAATGCATATATCTATGTACAATGCAGCTATAAAACGCAACTTTACGTGCAGAGTTTTTTCACCAATGATCAACTCAAACACTTGTTAAAAATGTTCGACCTCCTTCACACTAAATACGCTAAGGATATAACAAAACCGTGAGAATTTACTGTTGAAGAAGCAACAACCAACGAGATTTGCAAACCGCTTTAAAGTCATTAATGTTTTTTAGAATCCCACTGATGGCGTCTTTTCGACTGGTGACAAATGGCTAATTCTCAAGCTCTGCGAACAGCTCAGCGGGCACCTGATTCAACTGTCAGGCCATGAATATGAAGGGCAATATCAAACAGGGTGTGGCAGACGTATTTCAAAGACGTATTCCAAATTGCACTGTACAAGATCTCACTGATTTCTCGCTGGAACACCACAGTGAGGTCTGGAAGTGTAAACTACGAAGATGAAGTCAAAGGGTAGTCACAGAACGAATAAACGGGTGGTTTCATTTGTACAATCGGTATTGATGGCACAGCACTTTTAGAGGCCATTCAAAGCAAAAACTGAACTGCTAAGTTTTGAGGAAACCTGCTACACCACAGAACAAATGCGGTCGATTGTGTAGGTACCCCATGCATCGGTAGATATGTGCCCACCACACCATAAGACGTATATAAATTCGCAAAGCCCAAGGAAAAACAACAAAGGCCTGACGTGTTTCGCCAACGAGTGGTTAGGTATAAAGCTGCGGAAGGTAAACTGAAAATAACCAGCGTAAAAAATTGAGGTTCACAGTCCACAGTGCATAAAATAAAACCATGCGTTCCTAAATGTTTGGCATTTGGTTCAAGATTCGTCGAACATCAAATGGAACGAGGCCGGCGTCGACCGTGAGTGCAGCAGATTTTGGGAGTGCTGACGTGACGTAGGAAATCATAAAGATTTCCACTGAGGACCTCCAATCAGTTAGAGGAAATGCGCCTACACTCCGCTAACACTCTGCATAACCCCTGTATTAAAGAAGTGGTCCTGAATAAATGCCAAACCGTCAGAGCCGACCAGGAAAAGTGCAAACTAAAATTGATGTTCATGATTCGTCATTCGTGCACAATGATCTCTTAGCTGTTGAGCGAATTTCCTGACAGGTAAAATGCCAACTCAGTGGGTTTGCCACTGTACTGAAATGAGTGTTTTAAAAAAAAGACCAGAAGGAAGAATATACTGCCAGGCCTGTCATTTTTGAGGTCGAATTTCGTCGTACTCATATGAAGGGCTATTGCCCTTAGCGCATTTAGACATCCTCGGTTAAATCTGGTAATCCGTCCAAGTGTGTGGGAACACTCGCGTTTGGTTTCACGCAAATATCCTAGAGGAGATTTCCGCGCAATTCAATCCCATTTGGCGTAGTGAATGCTGCGTTCCGGATTATCGTTAAACGCAGCTCTGACACAGTGTTCATCTCTAGTGGAATTTTTAGTTGCAATCCTGGAATAAGTCCTCTTTAAAAACAAGCATACATTCTATAGAGGAAAATGTTGGTAGCTGAGGTAGCATAGATGGTCGTTGGTTTGTTCGCTGAGCTGGGCAGTTTGATTGCAAACGTTCCATCACCAGTCGAGGTGACATCATCGGTGCGTTATTGGGGAGCGTAGTGGTGCGTAGCGATGGGTTGGTGGTTATTGCACAACGCTCCCCAATAACGCACTCATGATGTCACCTCGACTGGTGATGAAAGGTATGCAAGCAAATTGCTCAGCTCAGGTGGGCATTATCGTCAGTCCCGCAAATTAGCATTTTTGAAATGCTTTGCGTCTAGCACCTCCGTCACAAAGAGACTGGACCCGCCACGAAGAGACTGGACCTTACCGTGGTGTGGCGGTTTGTGTACCTCGGTGACCCATTGAGCTATACTGGGGGTGCCCGCGTGACACTCACAGAGTCTCTCATACCAGGTTGATCCATGGGTAGAGGTCTGACAAACACAGTCTCCTGGCCCCCCAGGTTGGGGGTTGGAACATATGTGACGACGTGTTCCGTAAAAATGGTAATGTACTTGCATTTCTAGCCCAACACCGCTGCCTTGCGGCTAGGCTTTTGAGCCAAAGGCTTTGGTTGCGGACCCTAATCGTCCTCCTGTCTAGGTGTGGGCGCCCTGGCAGTATCCCAGCCCTCGTACAACCATGACATTCACAAATAACAGAACTTTCATGCCACATCGGCCGTCGCGTGGTGCCATAGCCGGGTCGCCTTACTTGCTGCATACAGCAGGGCGGGTAAGCGAAAACATGCTACTGCTGACGCCTCCCTTCTTACACTTTCACGTTTTCCGTCTTCCACCGTCCTCCGCATGCCGAAACACCGTCTACCGAGACGAGTGTTGTTCTCTGTGCCTCTTTCAGCATGGCGCAAACCGCGAGGTGGCCAGTGCATGACTTGGTAGAAAGGCGTGAAAGAGATCACGAAGAGTTTGGGTGTTGTTGGTGTTGTACGCCTTCCAGGATGGGGTCCCCGTGACCCCGCCTGTGCTTGGCTGGAGACGTTGCAAGAAATGGCGGCTAATCGATGTCAGTGGCGTTCATGCTGTCAGTTTCTTTCCGGATTGTCTGATTGAGCGGTTGGAGGTGTAGGCACCTCAGAATGCTTGACATAGGCCAGCACTAGGTCCCCTCCCTCATCCACTCTTTTTCTCTTCTTTTCACTCTAGGGCTTTTAATATATATATATATATAAAGTAGACGAACTTGTGGTTGTACGGCAGTGAAGCATCAGTGCAACACTGATGTTGCTGTCTTTGATGATGATGATGATGATGATGATGATGATGATGATGATGTGATGATGATGATGATGATGATGATGATGATGATGATGATGATGATGATGATGATGAGCACCTCCGTCGGCATTCATCTATCTGATGTTGATAGCAATCTTGGCTGTCGAAATCCCCACCGACTTCCAACAAGCACCACGTTTTTTTCCAGCTGGTATGTAAGAACCAAGTTCAGTAGGTGTAATATTCCATCCTGAGGGAGGAAACCGAATTTTTTCTAATTCTCATGTGCTCCACATAATAGTATAAAAACGGTCTGTTTCGTGGAAGACGGCAGAACCTGTTCGCCTTGATGAGTGTTGAGCAAGGAAGGACGTAAGGCAGTAATTTTAGAGGTCAAAAAGGGAAGTTAACTAGGCTTCAGTTTCCCTTTGGGAAAGGGTCGTTAAATTTTATTCATGGTGCTCTGTCTACACCTATCAACCGCCTTCATGTCGGTTCACAAGTCTTCATAAACAAGTTACGCTAGACCGGTCCATAAGCGACAATCTTTGTGTTACAAAAAAGTACAACTTCAAGTCACAGACGCCGGAGAACCATTCAATAGTTCAAAAAAGTGAACCAGTAGAAGCCATCTTTCTCTAACTGAGACATGTTAGCCACGAATTCCCCAGTGCCTAACCAGAGCATCTCATAAATAACAAAAGACCAGACACACAATCTGGTTTGGCGCCTTACTGACTGTTACCATAAATTTCCTTTTATATTTCATACGAAATAGGTTGAAAATCGGTTTATTTCAGTAGTGATTCCGATTTGATTCATTGACAGTTCTCGGAACGCGAGCCAAAACTGGTTCCCCAAAAGACTATCAACTGCTTTTTTGCCAAAACAATAAGCGTAACAACGAGAGAGAGGTTTTCTAGCACCGCTTTCATACACATCCATCAGCGAGGTTGTTTTGCTAGGAGGACTTTCATCTAGTATCCGTCTGCGATCCTGTTTCGAAAAGAAAGATAGGAGTGAAAAATTTTGCAAGTTGCCCAGACTGTACACGACCTACTGTTGACTGGTTTCGCTAAGGTCACATCGATTACTTCTACGTAGAGCAATATATGAGCTGGCACAATTTAGCGACAATTGTTCCACAACCTGCCATCACCGTCCCAGTAATAATTGGACATCTCAGCATATGTTGTAGCCGGATAACAGAATAACAGATACTGGGAAATTGGCAAAACGGAAGTTACCAATTTTTCTGGGTTTGAGAGGGAACCAAAAATGCGGGAGCATGTCAAAAAAAGTAAAGTTACGTGAGATGACGTGCAGCCGTTCCTTTGTGAGAAACCTCTAAATATGGAAGGAAAAACGCAGCTGTCTACTCACCGGTAGGACCGTTTGCCAAAATGCCAAGTAAATGGAAAACAAAGCGGTATACAAAACTGTACTGGATTGTTGGATACGTTTCGGATCGTTAGCACCCAGCACAGACATTGTGTCCTTCCATGAGTAGACAGTATGACCATGAGACGACTCAAACAGGAGAGATTTAACACCATGTTAAGTCACAAGAACTCGGACGCTTTTCGAGAGATATCGCGCTACATGCATATACGTTATGCACTGCTCATAAGGTTGCTGAAAAGTCTTCGACAGCCCACGACCGGTTTCGCCCTCCCGCTTCGGGCTCATCAGGTAGGCGCAGTCCCCGAGTTTCCGTCAACCGTATGTTCTACTTGAACCCAAATTGGACTGATTTCGACAAATTCACTCATTTGCAAATGTTTTTGATATCTCGAATATCGTAGCAACTGGAACATGAGGCGGCCTGGTGCAGCACATTCAGTTGCCTGGCACCAACATCGCAAACGAGAGATTCAGCTGGGTTCCAGGTGAGTCTCTAGCAAAGCCAAATTGCTTTGCAGATGAGAGTACTTCTCGAAAAACAGTCCAATTTGGGTTCAAGTAGAACATAAGGTTGACGGAAACTCGGGGACTGCGCCTACCTGATGAGCCCCAAGAAGGGCGAAACCGGTCGTGGGCTGTCGAAGAATTTTCAACAATCTTATGTTTCAGCAATCTTATGAGTAGTGCATTACGAATAAACTCGGACGTTGTTTCCTAATTTTTATGTTTTGTGTTCGAATTCCTTTAAACTCGATCATTGTCAGTTCTTATCCGTTCCTGAATAACAAACCGCGGCTGTTCTGAGTGACTAATTTATTGACCCAGTGATTTCTTATCAGGGGCTCATGCCTACCCACAAGAAATGTGTTTTCTAAAACAGCTAAGCTATCGACTGATTCTCAAATATCAACCAACTGCCACATGGGATGGTTTTTATACAACACATTCAACTGAATAAAAGTAGTATAAATGGGCTGTTTTGCGGAGTGCTACGCTGACTTTGAACTGCGTGCTCTTTCTGTTTTGTTCATAGTCACACCACTCTCGTTTGAACGGCCGTCCTCCTGTTCTGGCGTAATTATTCCGGCGAGTCCACACCAAAGGTGGGAAGCACTGGACTCGAGTTTTGCTCTTAGTAAAGCTCATCAGCAGTGCTTATCCAGTGACCGTGCCGGGATTCGAACCCCGGACATCTGACATGCGAGGCGAGCGTGTTACCACTACTCCACCAACGCACGTTGGATGCATCTGAATTTTCGTGGCTGAACAGGTGGAAATATGAGTAATGTTCGAAGGGCTAGTCAATATAGATGAGGTTATTTTACACAAGTCCAAGTGTTGTTTGACGACGAAGCGAAAGAATGTTGATGTCTACTTGTTCTCGGCAAGGCACTACAAATCAAGAACTTACTCCATTACTCTGGCCTTCCAGCCGATTTCTTCCAACAGAAACTGAAAATTCACTGAGTAGATCTGTCCACGAGTAGGAAAAATGAGAAACGACTAACGAATCACGTTTGAGTTTTTAATTGTGACTTTCTTCTCTATGTACAATCAAGCAGCGGCTGATTTGAACCTCCCGAAAGATTCGTAATGGACTACTCATAAGGTTGCTGAAAACTCTTCGACAGCCCACGACCGTGTTTTGATGTCCAAATATGAAAAACAACTGATGGAAGTCAGAAAAAACAGTTGATAGACGAGTCCCGAAAATAGCCATACCGGTAGTAAGCTCTCCAAGATATTTCATCAAACCTGTAAGCAATACCATACCGAAGAATAGTTGCGCAGAATCTCCGTAACGAGGGACGGCAGTGAATTTCAGGATACACAAAGCATCGAATCACATTCACCCAGATGTAGGTTGACTGTGCCATCCCAGGTCGATTCCATTTGCTTATGTGGGTACGTGGATATCGAATTAATTGTGGCAAGCACACTCAGCTATTGGGCAAGCTAAGCGAGAAAGCGGACTACAGTCACGTGATATTGGATGACTGGCCTCCATAGATCGTAAATTCAACTTTTGGTTCCTACTAACTATTCCTTTACAATCTATCCACATTGAGTTATTTATGGCAGCTACAAACCAATAAAATCTCACAAAAACCAGGACTTTTATTGTCTAATGCTACATTTAGGGATGGAACAGCACCAGGCTTACTGTAAAATGAATAGTGAACACCAATTATTGGTGCCTCGTTCACTCCAAAATTCCGTCGGTTTCGGAATAATCGTAGACTGACTTAGCAAGCACCGCAACTCAATTGGTTGTACCACAAGTGAGCAATCAGTACCCGGTAACCCTGCTCACTGTTTCGACATTTGTCCTCTCCATAACTGGTAACCAGATATAAGCAATATGCTTGTGTGACCATGGAAGATCCCATTCGATAGATCTTCGCAGACATCGTTCTGACCAAACTACAGAGGAGTATGAAGGTAACCAAAGTCTTTTAGGCGATATTGCTCCGATACAGCCTGAAACCTACTCAGTATCCACAGCAAGCGCCATCAAAAGTAGCATTCTACTTTTGACTTCAAACAGGACAGTAACTCCTGAGAAATTTCGGTAAACTAGTGTAGCATCTTGTTTGTCGTAAACCCAACTGAACAATACAGTTTGTGACTCGTGTGGGGCAACTTGTTTCTTATATTACCGCGGTACTTGCATTCGAAATGATTCGAGCTCTCAGGTACCCTGTGGAGCTCAGTATTCGCACAATGAAATCGAATTTTCGAGATCTGCGACGTGTCTCTGATGGACTAAAACAGACAGCCAATTGAGTTCAGAATACCGGTCCAAACGTTTGAGCCCCGTCTAGGCATCCCGGGTTCCCAGTGATGCTAGTAAATTATTTCACCAGAATTTTTTCCGCCAGAGGTATGATTGCTTCAGTGGACAATGAAATTCTCAATTCTCAATTCTCATTTCCTACGAAACCTACTTTTATCTGAGGGGTGTTTTTTTCTGTCGGTGCGTCCGCAGTCCTGGCTAAACTTGAATCGGCAGAACTGATAGAAGGCTTGAGACGCGAACCAAACATACTTTTGCATCAGTTTATTACCAGAATGCTAACTTAATAAAAGAAAAGTTCAAGTCATCGATCATAATGTGATTGATTTTTGGCAGGAAGTTCTGACATCCACTCCGTATTCAGACCTGCTGCAAGAGAAGAACTGAATTTCCTCTAGGTATTATCGATTGGTCAACCGAAGCCAGCTCGACGTGCTGAGGATGACCTGTGCGTTACCAAGGCTTTGTGGATCCCGGAGCATCACACGGGGCACTCACTTTTGGGAGTACTTTAACATTTTGTTACTCTCTGTCCCTCATACACAATGCGCGGTGATGGCCAGGCCTATTAAATATAGAAAACGGAAGGAATTATCGCGTAATCAAACGCCTGTGAGCGGCCTTGCTCAAAGTGTCTGGACTAGGTAGCGCCAGATCTCCGTACCAGTTCAGGTAAGTTTGCTCTGCACGTATACGAAAATTACCCTGAATAACGTCAAAATTAAAACCCTCAAGGTTCGTTGGGCAAGTGAACGCCAGATGGATGTCAGTCAACTTATTGGCCACCTAAAATAAGGTGACAAGTAAGGGAGGCGCTCTTTGGACTGAGGCCTTCCGAGTAGAAATTTCTTGATAGTTCACATGACCCACAGAAAAGGAAACTCTGTAAGCTTACGGAGGTTCTGGAGAACTACACCCATTTGCAAACAAATTTGGTTTTACCAGAGACTCACCTTAAACCCAGTTCAATCGCTTGTTTGTGATATTTTTAGGCGACTGAATTTGCTGCAGCAGGCCACCTCACGTCTCATTTGGTACGATATTCAAGATATTGTGATACATGTAATGCACTAGTCATGAGGTTGCTGAAAATTCTTCGACAGTCCACGACCGGATTCGCCCTTCCAATTCGGGCTCATCAGGTAGGCGCAGTCCCCGAGTTTCCGTCAACCTTATGTTCTACTTGAACCCAAATTGGACTGTTTTCGAGAAATACACTCATTTGCAGATCAAAAGGACACAGCTTTCCAGTCAACCTGAAACCACGCGCTCATGCTCAAATGCTAACTAGTTCCCAATCCCGTCTGATATTTTGCCCTTCTCTCACTTGAATTGTTTATTCTCAGTTAAAAGGATTATTGACATGATCCAATCGTCGTACGGTCGGGGTGTTTAACATGATTGACTGATTTAAGCAGAGCGGCAGAACAGCTGGTGGCTACAGTCGCTGTTGGGCTACTCACTTCTTGGTTATTATCGTACTGTGTAAAGCGCATAGCGAGGATAAAGTGATTTTTGGGTGATCTGAGTATGTGTGAAACTTTGCAACATTACTGGAAATCTGAACCTTTCCAATGCACTTACTAGGTAGCAACAAGTAATTAACTCACTTGTCATAAATCCGCTTGATGTTGCTGGCTCTCTGACAGCTATTACCCGATCTCTCGGTCAGCTATTTGCGCACATTGAATTTGTGAACTCAACTATCACGCGTCCGGGACACTTCTGCACAAAGGTGTACTCAGCACTCCAAAGATGCTGTGCATACTATCGTCCATTGAAATCGTACCGCGGCAGGTTACACTTAACGTAGATCGCAAAGTTGTGTTAGAGGTAGCTCAAGAGATATCAGCCTGCTTCGGGATCCACGACCATTTCATGCTAAGCTGAACGAAATGAAATCTACAGAACTCTAGTTCGGCGATCGTCGTAAAATATTTCCTACTGAAGTACAGCTTGCAACGCCACGAAGTGGTAGGCGTGAGGTTTCAGCTCGCGATAATCCGACTATTCGAATTTTCACACAAAACTCGGTCCTTCTAATTAGAGGTTTTCCACGATCAAAGTTTTTTTAACATGAAACCACAATGTACAAATCAGAAATGACCATAATATATGTATGTGTGATTTTCCAGTTGCCCGGAACATGTTATGACAACCACAACCCGATTCTTGTCCATTAACCCGCGCACGTAACTGACAGGGGATCTCCTGTCTCCAATAAACTAATCACCTCTCTGGTCCACCCCATTTTGTCTCACTGCCTTCTGATACATCACGTCTAAACAGGATTTCTGTGCACTGTTTGGCGGTATTCCACTGTTAGTCAGCAACGCTCGAACATCTCCTCAGAGGAGTACACACTATCCAGATTCGGCCACAAAGACCAACAGTTTACCGTAGAAGCAAACACTTTTAAGAACCTGTTTGAGCAAACTCTCGTGCAAACACTTACTTACGGGCTGGAACAGTACACATACCAGTCGTGCCAAAGGACAAAGCACACCCTTGCACAACTTTGCGCTGCGTGGACAGAGCTTAGTGCCCAGGAGTCCTAACGATCCGCACAAACAAACTACATGGTAACTTACCTGCAACACATGGGGCAAGTTTTGAATGTTGGATGCGTGCGCATACGCTCGAAATTTTGTCGCAAGCTGTGCCAAGTGGTTTGCGCTTCGAAGTATATCATGAAGTGTCTCTCGGTTAATTGTGAACTGATTCATGACGGTAATTTGGGGACTTGATATACCCAGTGAACATCAAGAGGGGGAAAACTGTTTGTGGGTTATTAGTAACCCGCGCACGTAACTGGCAGAGGATCTCCTGTCTCCGATAAAGTAACCATCTCTTTGGTCCACCCCATTTTGTCTCACCGCCTTCTGATACATCACGTCTAAACAGGATTTCTGTGCAATTTCTGGCGGCATTCCAGTGTTAGTCAGCCATGCTCGGACACCATCTCAGAGGAGTACACACTACCCAGATTCGGCCACAAACACTGTCAGGTTACCGTAGAATCAACCACCTACAAGAACCTGGTTGAGCAAACTCTCGTGCAAACACTTACTTACGGGCTGGAACAGTACACATACCAGTCGTGCCAAAGGACAAAGCACACCCTTGCACAACTTTGCGCTGCGTGGACAGAGCTTAGTGCCCAGGAGTCCTAACGATCCGCACAAACAAACTACATGGTAACTTACCTGCAACACATGGGGCAAGTTTTGAATGTTGGATGCGTGCGCATACGCTCGAAATTTTGTCGCAAGCTGTGCCAAGTGGTTTGCGCTTCGAAGTATATCATGAAGTGTCTCTCGGTTAATTGTGAACTGATTCATCATCTCCACCCTCTCATAATCCATGACAGTCTAAACGTTTGTATGTTCAGTTAAAGTCCCCGTTGGCAGAGTTTCTTGATTCTCAAGCGGTTTCACAAATGTTTCTCTGAATATTTGTGTCTCAAGTAGAACATAAGGTTGACGGAAACTCGGGGCTGTGCCTGCCTGATGAGCCCGAAGTGGAATGGCGAAACCGTTTGTCGGCTGTTGAATAGTTTTCAGCAAACTTATGAGTAGTGTATTACGTCTCTGCTTGGAATTTCTTTGTGAGATGTCATCAGTAGATCACTCAGTCAAAACATGACCACACTTTAAATTTATTTCTGCGATTGGTTCAGCAGAAACCTGCCGCGAAGAAAAAACAGCTGATAATACAGGGGGACAGATGCACAACCGTCAGCACGTTTGACAATCTTCTCTGAAAACTTCTGAAGCGTGCTAAGTGTGTCAAGTCCCGTCAGCAAAACTGGAGAATGTCGCTCCAAAATATGCAGTAGCCCAGAATTTGAGTACCGTTCGCAACATGGAGACTGCTTTCCACATCGCCATGAACCAATGGGCAGCTCATAGGAGGGGTAATTTCACTGCATCTGTGAAACTTTGTTCTGAGAAGTCCTCACTCGAGCAGCCAGTCAATAACTGATCACATGATGTGGCGTCCATGATTGAACGATGATCAGCGCTTTATTCTGTCTACGTTAAGAGCTATTAACACTTTTGTTCAGCCGTTCTTAACCCAAGGTCAAGTGTTCGAACATTCACCGGAAGGTCGCGAGTTCCAAACTCCCTGGGTTTCGTGAGATACACACTAGTGATTTGTCCTAACAACGATAAAGCGGCTGTACAGGGTTTCTCGACTTTTCGCTGAAGAGTGACTTCACTGGCGAGAAGAAATCTCTGTTGTCACTTTTCAATTGGGGACAAATTGCCCTTACACAACAGCCTAGAATGCATAGATATATCTTCCAGCTGTAGTGTTAACGGGAAAGCATCGGTCGGCATCCTGATTGGCTGCACCTGCGACCCCATCTCGACAGCACAGAAGACTTCTCATACTAAAACTTGTCAAGGCAGAGTACCGCTCACAGTCAGTTAACCTGAGATTTTTGTCGGACGCGTTGCTCGTAATACGCCTTTATTTTTGTAATTCAAGTTTAACTAATATTCAACTCATGGTTTAAAACTGGAGAACTCGGGGCTACTCTGAAATGTAGCTAAATGCCTACGTTCTATTTCCTTTCGGTGATGACTTATTTTTGCATGTTGCAACTTTTGTCCTCTTTGGGAAAGAAAATATTGTAGATAAACAATGGATTTTTGATGATGTCTCCACCTAGGAGGCATGTTTTTTCCGCGTCTGACAATGTTTCCCCACCTTATTTTTTTAATAAACCTCAATTTGTGGGGGGTTGATCTACAAGTGAACCGTTTCCGTACCGAGGCGAGAGTGCGGATGTTATTTCGCGTGTTCAAACACGATAGGGATGTTTTTCCATGTATTCATTTGCCATGTAAACCGATAGATAAATACTTAGCCTGCGGTCCGTGGTCCATCATCATTACGTGTTTCTCGTGGAACATTTGGAAATGTGGTGGACTCGATGAGCATAATTTCCTCCCCTTACCCAACAAATGGATCCGGATAAGAGCCAACAGAATCTTTGGATAACTTGTCAGTTATAGTACGCCAACCGATGGTCTTGTCCGCAAGCACAATGCCCCCCTTTGTAGGAAACCTTCTAAGCAAGAAACACCTCTATTGGTTTGAGGATAGCTGCGTCATTGGCGTAAATGGACCACAAGACCGCAAGAAATTGGAACAATGTTAACTGTAATAATCAGACAAGAAATTGTGCAGAGAGTTGATCATTGAACACCCCAAGTATTGAAATAAACTAATGAGCAGATGACAACTTTTGGGATCAATGATTTAACTTGCGTTGCACGTACTACGTGAATTTATTCTGCGTCATAAAACTTACAGTTTGTTCAGAACATGCGCGTTAAAGTACAAACGTGAATAAACCATTCAGCAGTCGAATTGGAAAAGAATAGATGTTTTGTCCTTTAATGAATTCGTGAAAGGACTACGTACTATCTACTCAGAACAATCGCAGTCTAAAATAACACGTCAACCTTCTAAAGGACCACATGAGTAGTTACAGGAAACGCACTCAAGAAGACTCAAGCTTGGTTGTATCCGCTATTACAGAATACCACATGTCTGAAATACTTTTCCAAGAGACGGTGGATTACAACACTTTCAACCAGTAGCAATAGAAACAGCAAGGCCAAAAGAAACCCATCAGAAATTTTGCAGTGCCACTAAGCACGAACAGGATCTTGTCAATAGAGTCTTTGTCTTGTCAGTGAAGCCAACCTGTGCTGACAAGCTGAGAAGCACTGTACAACTAATTTGTCCTTACTGGGAAACTGGTCACCCTCAAAATAAAGGACCAACTCTGTCCACCCTACGACTGCCCTATAAGTGACTCAAAGGAAAAATACTTCCACACGATAAGTGTCCTCGCACGAGGGGCAGTCAATACTTGACCACGTGATGTGGCTTATGTGATTGTATCCAGTCCAAATGGAGATCTAATCACATTGCCGGTCAACGGGTCGTGGTTAGCTGACTAAGTGTTTAGCTGATGGCCAAAGCTCGCAGGTTCCAGACTTCCTGCGTTTTCGTGAGATGAGCACTGATCATGATTCCCAATAAGGACTGAACAGCTCTACAGAGCTTCCCGGCTTTCAGCATAGCTTGGCTTCGCTGACTGGACGGAATCTCCTTTCAATAATTATCGAAATTCCTCACATCGCCACGAATCCTGTCAGTCCAAATCTCAACTGACACATTAATAAAATTGCTTTTCAAATCGAAAAACGCGACTTACACGAACGTACATCAGACAATGCAAGAACTGTAACAAGTGCTACACTGGAGAGGCCAGAGACGACTCCATACGACGAACTGAAGTATATGATCCCACTATTAAGAGATATATTCCGGTATCTGCTGTTTCTATGAAGTGAGATCAAGACTGGCGAAATTGCAACTCAGAAAACGTGGGAATTCGCGGTGCGTAGAAATAAGACACAAGAAATGGAAACCTACAGAGGTACGGCGTTTTGCAAGTTTCCAAACGTGGTCTAACCGAATCGACGGATATGCTTACGTCGATATGCCCTCTCGGACCGCTGAGTTCAAGTGACCAAGTGTCAGGCTAGGTAACATCGGTCTTAATTTCCAAGAACAGTGAGCCATCAGCGTCAATCAGTTGACGAAAATTAATACTGCTTGCGACTGATTTGCCCCTCTCAGCCACTCCTCTCTACTGCGGAGAGTTCACATCAAATAAATAATCCCTGCACGCCATGAACTAACAAGAACCAAATCGCAGTTGATTTCGTATAGATGAATGACAGACTAGACCGCTGTCATTCTTTCGAGACAGCGAGTGGTTGAGAGCATCAGCTTGTTGCGCTGAACATAGAACTGATCTATGACTGCGAGGCTTCAAATTATCTGACCTATAAAAGCCTTCCCATGCGTATTAAATAACAGCAGAATCAGGACTACGGGAACTAAACCTGAATGTTTGTGTTTTATTGTCTGCTGTGTAGAACAGGTGATTTTCGAGACCAAACGAATACAATATTAGCCATCTCCACTTATCTCTAAGACGAGCAAGCACTTGAAATCTTCCTTGAAGTAGGATGCTGTCTAAAGTTATTTCATCTCCTCAGTGGAATGTGGCTGGACTGATATATATTTTCTGTACTACACACCAACCGATGATGATGTCACTTACTCACGAGAAAAAAATGGACCAGGATAGTGGTTACTCGTATCCATGCCCCTGGAACTCGGCGATGGAACTCGGAAATCTTAAAGTCTAAAGTTCAAGATCATAGAATTGCTGTAAATGTCACTCGCAACTTCAGTAAAGGTTCCACGAAGATGACTGCACAAACAGGAAGGAGGTGGTGGTCAGCTAAAAAAGGCAACACTCCTATCCGTCCTCCTCAGATAGGTTACAGGAGAATCACTAGATGGGGAATCTGGTAAACAAAGGAATCGTTTACGTTTCTTGCTAACAGATGAACGTTCTCCATCAGTTACGCAGGTACTCAGAAAGACAACAGGCATATGGAAACTCGGAAACTGGCGAGCACCAAGAAGAACATAGCCGGCCTAACGACGTACACAGCTGATGAGGCGCGAGAGCACTGCTGGTCAAAGAGCAATCCGCACACACTCACTCACGGAAACTATGGAAACGCCTTGCAGTGTTTGTCCACGAAGGTTCAAGAGGACGTTCAGGAATGTTTACTTTCCAAATGCTTTGTGCAAATGAGATTTTTACTTGTAACCTCTTAATTTGTGCTGGTGGACAAACAACGTGCATTGAATGGCGTTCCTCCCTACATCGGTAGTGGTGTGTCCAAGAGTTTTCAGCCATGTGTAAGTGTTGCATTCTGCTGAAATAAAAACCACCCACCTTCTTGACTGACTACTGTAATTTTGGCATGTATTTCCTTGAGTTTAGAAAATTTCAGTTTCTAAAGTTGCAGTAAACTATAAAATCGCGTCATTTTGTTGTCAGATTTGAGCACGAAATTACTGCGTTAAACTCAGGTAAGCACATAGTTAGCTCCGAGTCATCTACTCGGATACTTTCTGCCGCCGCATTGTCAACCACGAACCTGATTGTGACGTCACGTAAGTTGCCCTTACAGTGCACAGAACGGACTAAAATCTGGGAAGCAAATCGCACGCAAACGACTGGGCAAGTAAGAAATATGCTGGGACAGAGAGTACCTCATAAGTGGGCTTCTGTCAGTATATATACTTAGAACGAAGCCTCGTTAATTTACTTAACGAGGCGATTTTGTGAAAACTTAAATATATCATTGGTTCCTTCTAGTCTGAACTCTTCCCGTTGAATTCAACCTTTCGACGAGTCGCTGACAGCGTTGAGTGCTTCAAGGTTGTGAATAAAGATGACCGCTGTCAGCAAAGAACTCCTTGCTGGCTATCCAAGGTTGGGAGAGTGTGCTTTTTTGATGTAGTACGTTGAGTGTTTCGACTGATGCGAACATGCGCACTGCCAGTCGGCTTGACCGACGTAGTCATTGGCGACCATTGTTGGTGTGACTTACAAAGACGCGTTTAAATCGCTGTGTCTCATTGGTTTTTGTGTAAAACAATCCGCACTGGTAGGATAATGAACAGGTCCAGATATCTTGGCCTTAGGTCCCGGTGAGATCTCAGGCTGCTAATGTGTGGCGTTTTTGGCCGAATTGTACGACGAACGAGTGACTCTCGTAGCCACAACATTCAGGTGTGAAACTGAACGTGACCTAATGGTGGCTGTCGTTTTCTAAACATCCTAAGCTGGCTGATATGAACAGCTTGATGACAGTGAGGAGCTCACAGTTTCACCGTTCCTTAATTGGACTTTGCTCAGCCTATTTTTCCACACGACACTTTTCAGCACCCTCACTCACAACCGTTACAATTGCAAGCCTCTGGGCATGTCCGTGGGCAAGTACTTTGCACCTGACAGGAAACGTAAGAATAAGGGCGAGATACTCCAGTAGGGTTGTCAGTTATGTCACTTAAGTGCGTGTATCCGTTCAGAGACCACGACCAACCGTACAGCCAACTGCTTAATATACCTTTGTGAAACAAACGGTCATCACGTAACAGTGCACAAATTTTTTAGACGGAGTAATCTGACATGCTTGCCTACCTAACTAATAAGACAATATGCCGTGTAGTTCACAGTATAAATGCCACTGAGCAAGCAAAACACCTGTGTGGAAACTGTTTTCTTGTCTCTGAACCAAGCCAGTCGTGTCTGATCGAAAGTGTATCCGGGCTGGCATTCGGTTACCTCTTCAGGTAACTCTGTTTGATGCCCTTTTCCTGTCCTGGCGTTAGTTGACAACTGACACACTTTAAGGAATTTACCGAAATGATATATTAAAGCAGTAGACGATAGTGAGTATGATTCAACTAACTATGCCAGGGTCGAAGTGGTGCACAAGCACACTTATGTGAGCGAAAATATGTCTGGATATACATCGACAATGGTCCGAAACATGTCCCGTGTCTAAGTAGTCTTGTACCAGCCGTCAGCAAAGATTTCCGAAGCCTTATACTGTTGATTTACAAATCTGACGTTGGGACCTTGGAATCCCTTTTTGTTGCCACCCAACCAGTCACACAATGTTTATTCAGCCGAAAAACATCTGCCTTTTCAGTACTTTTTAGTTCCAGAACAAGAATACCACCGAAAGAATAATCGTAGTGCGTCCTTTTTTCACAGCGGATGGGATTTCTGTACGGTAATTACGAAGGCGCGAATTTTGAAATTGTATGAAAAACAGAAAACGTACCTCACATTAGATAGACATCAAAACTTGATCAACTTAACAGTCACGTTCTTGCAACAACAGACTCCGTTTCATCAAAACAGGCCCAACTCTCATTTCCGGTGTTTTGCCCAAACCTACAGTCCGTGTGTCAATCACACTAATTGGTATGCTTTAACCTGTTGAGTGATGTCCAACATTATGCGCCAAACACAAGATGAGGAATGGGGCAACTATCCATCCTGAAAGTCGTGTAGTAGGAAACGATAAGTGGCACCGACTCTTGTTCCAGACACCATCACGTACGCGTTTAAACGGTCACTCACTCACTCATGCACTCTGGCTAACCCAGTCAGACACCTTACGCTTGAAACAACATAATCCAGAGTAGTTTGGAATGGATTTCATTTAAATCTGGCCACTAGATTATACAAAGCAAGCATGGGGAAAACTGATTAGTTTCACCCATGTTTATTACGGGGTTCTGTGTCAAGTACCTTAAAGTCAGTCTACAATGGCCGGGAGTTACCACGCACAGGTTCCAGAAGGGTGGAAATTGTTGGAATTGCTTTAACCTACACTTTATCGGTTGTTGTTACAACTTTGACCGAAAACGGTTGACCTAATCATCGCAGGTAAACATTCCCCCATTTGGTTCAACGCTATCTGTTAAAGGCGTTTTTGAAACAGCTGGAACGCCAAACACGAAATGGGACATTTGCAAAATAGAGCACTGTAATCAAAAACCTTGAAAGGAGTCAATTTCCTTTATTTCGCTTTTGAATTGCCCTTAAGTTATGAATGCAGGAACCTGTGTATTCTTTCGTCTGAGGTTTCCTTGATGTAAAAAAAACCTTTCCAAGACTGTCAATAAAGTTTGTGTCAACAAAAAACTACTTTGTGGGAATCCAATTAACCATTCTTCAAGGACTCACGTTGGATCACACAGAGTTGTTCAGGCCACAGGACCCCTCAAAGCCTCGGAAATAGATTATACCCTTGATTACTCAAAACATATGAGTATACCAGGCAGGAATAAACAAGGATATGTGAGCACCTGGTACATGCAGGTGTGATTCAGTCCGATTTTGTATCTCGTGGGTGAATCACAATTTAAAAACCACTGAATGAAGAATAACGATTTACTGAATTCTAACGAGCAAAATCTGTGTGTTTAGTGCAAAATAACAGAAGGTAGAACGTTAGGCATGGAACAACTATATGCCATCGCAACTAGTTCATTGAGATCGTCTTTGTGTGCAATCTAGTCGGTTGTGTAAAAATGCTGGTCTAGAACCTGAGGCAACCTAATCTCTTCCTTCGGCTTCGGAACAGATCAGCAGGGAGCAATTCAGTGATGTCGATCTTTCGTTCAGGATTATCACACATCCAGAGGTTGGATGAACTGAACAGTCAAATATCTCATGGCCACTGATGGGACACCAAAGGACAGTTATTTTCAAATCAGATCAAAAATGCTGAAACCCATCAAGTGATATTTATTCCAGGGTAGGTGTTTTGGTCACAGCCCAACATTAACTTGTTTGAAATGATCAACATCAATAATTGAGATAAAGGCGGACACACAATAATACCAAATTTGAAGAACTGTTAGTCGGTCGCGTTAAAATGTATAATTTAAAATCTATCATGATTTGGTGCATAGCGAAGGCATTGTGAGCACATGCATAAATCACAGTCCGTGGCACTGGTTCGGTAAACCCGCTGTTTGAGTCCAGTGCATGGATGCTGACTTTACGGTTCTACTATGTTTTCCCGGGTCCACATTTTAGTTGACTAGCTTTGACCCCGATCTTCATCATCATCATCATCGACAGTATGACTTCAGTATTCAACATCGATGCTTCGCTGCCGTACAATCATAATTTATTTGAGAGCCTTAGTGTGAAAAAAAGAATAAAGATAGACGTGAAGGGGACTTAGTGCTGCCTTACTACAATCAATCCGAGGTGCCTATACCTCCAAACAATCATTCAGGCAATCTGGATAGAAACTGACAGCAAGATCGCCACCCACATCGGTTGGCAACCATATCTTGCGGTGTCTCCAACCGGGTGCACTGGGGATCATGCGGCCCCCATCCTGGAAGGCGAGTAGCACCGACAGAACCCAAACGTTTAGTGATTTCTTTCATACCCTTCTGCCAGGTCAAGGGTTGGCCACCTCTCTGCTTCCACCACTCTGACTTAGGCACGGAAAACAGCACTCTCTTCGGCAAACGATGGTTAGGCATACGCAACACATGTCCCGACCAACGCAGCTTCTGGTGCTGGACACATTCTTCAACGGAATTCCCCGTTGCACCACCCAAAACTCGCTTTCTAACTGCCTCGTTACGAGCTATAGTTCTGAGATAACGATTGTCTCAGTTCCGCTGCTCGAACAGGCCAAGTCTCACAACCATACAACAAAACAGCCCGCACTGTAGCTTGATACACACGTCCCTTGAGATTCAGGGACACACCACGTTGACGCCATAGGTGTCTCAAATTAGTAAACGCGAATCGAGCCTTGCAGATTCGTGCGTTGACCTCATTTGTCACACCACAATCAGAACTAATACAGCTTCAAAGATACGTAAAACGCTCTAAAACTTCCAGTGTTTCTCCATGGATTATAAGTGGTGTGTTCAGTGACTACATGTCCAGTATGACCTTATCCTTTATGGGTTCAAAGTGCATTCCAAAGGACGGGATGACTTTGGTTAGTTCATCTAAAACACCTGCGAGTTCTCCTCCTCGCAGATGAGAACTATGTCGTCCGCATACTCCAGATCGACAAGGTTTTCGTCACAGGCTGTTTAAACACCGGGGTTTTGGAGACCTTCCAGCGTTTTCTCATGACCCCGAAGTATCTCTCTGTATCTAACGTAACACAGATCACTAGCTGCTAGACGGAATTCCACACAGATCCCGCTTCACCGTCCACAGTCGCGTGCTGCTACGGCCGAAAAGCCTATCCCACGCAAAATTGGCCAGAAATTCGGGACGCCGGTTCGGCATCAAACCCAGATCTGATTGGTCGAAAATCCGGACCCAGCAGCCAATCATGACCCAGTATTGGCCGAATGCCGGTTGCCAATGGTGCACCCAGAATGCGTCAGAATTTCCAGAATGTTATTGCCGCTTACGCTATATATATATATATATATATATATATGAAGCGCTGTACAAATGCTCTCGACTTCGGTGCATCTTTGGTGGTTGTTTTGACGTGCACGCTAGCTTGGAAGGCTCAGACCGAGAATAAGCTGAGAAAATAACGTTACTACATTAGCTAAGGCCAGTGCAATGCCAAGCAAAAGTTACAATTGGCCAAGCTTGAGAACCGAAATGGTTTTTCACGTTCCATACGATATAGTAGTTGTGTTGAGCTCAGGCAGCAAAAAGTTCAAACCTTAATAATGCGTTACTTCAAGGATTTCTTGTGCAGGATCTGAGAGTTTTTTTTCAATATTGGACACGAAAACGTCTGATAAGTATTCAGATGCAACTTCGTGAATACCGATTTAATGACAAAACTTCGGCACGAGTGAGTTCCTGTTGCGTCCAAATCTTCCTATACAACTCTAATAAATTATCGCTTATTATGGATTTTCTGCCCACTTAATGAAGGTAAAGATTCAAGGTTATCCGTCCAGTAACTGATGAATAAGCGGACTGGTCGAGGGAGATTTTCTTCTTCATAGAAAAGAATTGTGATATGATCATTGGGGATTTTGAAGTAAAGTTTCAAAGCGCCCGGTTATTCTCTAATGTTCGCTCCCCGATTTTCAATTTTGCGTGAGTAACTGAAGTTTTTCTTGTAAAATGGTGGAGCGTGACCAATATCTTACCATCAAGATGATGAGTCCACGGTTTTTGGAGTGGATGTTTCATGAAGTATTGAAATGTGCACCAACAAGACGTGATATACACCCTTCGGAAAAAAGTCATGACCAGTGGAACGCTACCGAAGATCAAGACCACTTCGGGACTTTGAATCTATATAGCTTAACATGTGTTGAACATGCTCACACTGTTAAGAAGCAACACTTGCGGTAAACAGGTTTCTGGTCAAAGCTTAACTGGTGATTTAAGACTAAAACACAACTTGAAATATAAAAAACGACTATACGGTATGCGCTACTCATAAGGTTACTGAAAATTCCTCGACAGTTCACGACCGGTTTCGCCCTTCAGCTTCGGGCTCATCAGGTAGGCCCAGTCCCCGAGTTTCCGTCAACCTTATGTTCCACTTGAACCCAAATTGGACTGATTTCGAGAAATACACTCATTTGCAAATCAACTCGGTTGTGCCTGGAAACGTCACAAACGGGAGATTCAGCTGGGTTCCCGGTGAGTCTCTCGCAAAATCAAATTGATTTGCAAATGAGTGTATTTCTCGACTGGTATTGTCCCCCAAAAAGTGACTGAAACCACAAATCGGACCTTTGAAACAGTCGTCGACAGAGCATCAATTTATTGTCAATCTTCTTAGCTGTCGCTAGCGCATGCTGACAGGCAGAGGAAAGAGAATCGCCTCAAACGAATCAGCTGTCCACGGAGAAAGAGTCGTGACCGCACTACCGGATGGTTAGATCGCCAAGCTCCAAAGTTGCTCGAAGTTCAATTCGATTAAGCGAAGATCACAGTAGACTGCTTTACATCAATAGCAAAGGCAAACAAGCAATCAACGATTTTCGCACGTTAATCAATCCATTTGTTTGTGATTATAACACAAACTACGTGGGGTTTTTTTCGGGCAGATGATGGCTGGTGAGCACAAACCGGAATGAGTCGAAACTCGGACAAGCAAACAGCGCAATCACGGTCCACTGAGCAATGGGCAAACACAAAGCGTGAAAAATTCATTTTATCACCAACCAGCTCAAATCAACAATTTTATGGCTGTGCGTTAATTCAAGGCAAGTAAACCAATTTCTTAAATCCTGCTGGAGAAATCAGGATAGAATCAGCAGGGTAGAATCAGCAGGAATCGCTTAGTGTGTCGAGTTGATTGGTTTTACGTTGTCCTTTCCCAGGAATATTGAAAAACTTTTACCGGTGAGATAAACTGTTCAAAACATGTATTTTGTGACCAGCTGTCTTTGATAAGTTACAAGTACGGTTGGAATTGATCGGAGCGAAGTGACTTTTTAGACGAGACGGCATCAATACTCTCCAATGGGGTCATTGATGGCGTAAGGATGGTTAATGTGATTACGTAAGGACTGTTCTGGCCGTTGCGAATGCCTTTTGGCAGCCGACCTCAGGGCAGTTAGGTGACGCACAACAAATCCTGCTGAACGATTCACCTAGGTTAACGCGCTGATTTATATCGATTAGGTTAGCCGGCATCGCGTCCTTCACGTGACGGATTTTGCGGGATCCCCGTGAAGCGAGGTGCTCAGCCATTCCCGGAGACCTCATCACGTATTCCCTCTCGCCAGTTCCAAATGAATCTCTGTTTCGACAGGCAACAATCCAGTTTATCATCTTTTTTGCTCAAATTTGTAACTGTAGTCTTCAGTTGAAGTTTGATCGAAGCTAGCTGTCTGCAAAACATGTTTTGAAACCACATCGGCATACTTAAAGGGAAAATTCAGACGTGAAAATTCAGATGCGTCCAACGTGCGTTGGTGGAGTAGTGATAACACGCTCGCCTCGCATGTCAGATGTCCGGGGTTCAAATCCCGGCACGGCCACTGGATATGCACTGCTGATGAGCTCTAATAAGAGCGAAACTCGAGTCCAGTGCTTCCCACCTATGGTGTGGACTCACCGGAATAATTACGCCAGAACAGGAGGACGACCGTTCAAACGAGAGTGGTGTGAATATGAACAAAATACCTATCCCGCAAAACCCCAAATGCAATTTAAGGGAGCTGTTCTCTTTATTTCAACTGGCCGCAACAAGGTCGACAATTAATGACGATTTTAGACTTTATCCACAATACAGGTCTCAATCTCGACTACCCACTCTGATGTCCACTTATTTAGAAGATGTCTCAACTCTCTTTCTTGTAAAACCTTAGCCTCAGATGACCGCAGCAAGATGGTCACAATGTTAGACTAATGTTTCTTACGTCACCAGCTTGGCAAAACAAAACCCTTCGAAAAACCGAAAGAATATGGAGAACTTTTCACATTCCGCCTCTACGGAATCGACCAAATTAACCGAGTAAAACAAATAGGACCTTCTTTCATGGTGAGTAGAAGGTTGTACCACGTTCCACAACACCCTATCCCCTCTTCCAAAGTTTGAATACAGACTCTGCCAGTGTTTGCTACCACGAGTTTTGTAAATTTAGGTGCCTACATACTGACTGATTAAAAAATGTTGATGGTTCTTCGGCCACAACTGCGGTACCGGTAAAGTAATTAATCAAAATTATCCTATTCAGGTAGAACATAAATCCCCCATTTCGATTATTACTTCAGGCATGGGGTTGAACAAATTTCTGCCTCACTAATTCACATTTTATAACCTTTGTGCTAGATCTGAAGGGAGAAAACGATAGATTGATTGATTGAGGCGAGAAGATTTAGTCAGCGAAAATTGTGAGGACCCGTTTTGATCCAGCCTGGTTTGTGACGGTAAATCTCTCTCCCTATTGCAAAAAAACAACACAAATGTTAACTACGTTTCAGCCGTCGAGCGTAGGGCAAATAACAGTCAATACAAAATGAAGTTTACTGAAAGAACAACTTTGTAAAACTGTCTGATCGAAGGATTTGTCAAGGTTAGTTCGTTGTACAAAATAGTGTTGTCTACAAGTGAAGCGAACACTGGCCATGCTTTTTTGGTCATTTTGACGTTCACCATTCACTATCAATCCAAGTGAGATTGCCAACAAAACCCAGGTGCTTATTTCAAGCTTCCCCGTCGCTGCACGCTTTGGTCACCACTGCAATGATTGCGAACACTCCATATTTCTACCTGCCCCACTTCTGGCCGGTATCGAGTGTTAATTGACTGAAGTCAACTTTATCCGCAAGTTAATAAATAGCCTGACGGCCAGATATGTTCTAATATTCCTTAACTCTTTGCTTTTACCGCCGTCTATAGTCAGCAACTCCAGAAACAATCTTTGTTCTCAGAATAGAGTGAAACTGTCCGTGAGAAATATTTAGCATACCTTCATCTCACGTTAACATTGTTCGGATCACCGTGAAAACCGATATATTCGGACAGACTGCACCTTCCACAATGTGATCAAACTGCGAAAATCATTCGCTTTGTGGCACAAAAGATTACGATGTTCCCCGTAAAAGTGTCAAATAGCAAGCTACTTAGAGTGCATGGAGCATGAGGCATGCTCTTTGAAGTTGCAAAGTCGAATACCAGTCGAACGGCACTGGCAAGTTCTGGCAAAATTCCACATCAGTAACTTTGTTCAGTTTTGCGTAGAAATGACAGTGCATTTCATCCCAGTTAAGTACTAATGTTGTACGATCTCTGTGATTGGTGCAATTTTCGACCTCCATTCCCACCCTGGCGACCGAGTTGGCAACTTCCTCTTGAGTTCATTTTGTGAACAAACCCATCTTGTAGCACCACTTAATGCAAATTTGGTTAGACAGTTTGCCTCCGAGATAAGAGCATGTATGAACTAACATGTTTTTAAAGGTGCTTTTTGCCGCCGAGGCCCACTTTCTTGCACGGTAACCAGTTCTCTGTGGGGTATAGCAAACTGTGCTGGGGAATGTTCATATGGCGAGATGCCCAAAAATCTCTTAGTATGCAATTTTCAAAGATGACACACATGTTTGTTGCATGAATGCGCTAACGATCAACCATGGTAGGGCTGTAAATGCTCAATCATCCGAATGAGGATGGCTAAAGCACAACTTCGCACGATGTTGGTTTGAATGGCAGTTGCATAGCGATGTGTTGCTAACACGTAAAAACGATCAATATCAATAGTGTTTACAACACTAGTTCTATGGCTGCTGATTCGCCAACCTGTTGTATCTGACTTCTGACCCGCTCCAGTGCCTAATGCCGAAAAAAAGACTCACAGAAGGGAACACAACAGCTATATCCCGAACAAGCAAGTGCGAGAGCGTGAGTGCGTGCGAGTGCGAACGTACAACGGCCTCAAGCCATTTATTGAGGGGACACTGTCTAACTTGGTCCAATGCTGACGCACGCGGTCTGGCCTTGGTACAAGGTTGCGACGCGCTGCATATTGCGGGGGTGTTGTCTGCTTGGTCAGAATCTAGCGGAGTTGAGGGTCTCAGTAGATTTCGGGCATTCAGTGGTTGCTTTCAGGAATCTGACCTTCCTGATAACTAATGATTGCAATGCGTAGATTCCGATTCTTTAACCCCTTTACACACAAAACGAACGAGTCTGTCACGCATGTGTTAAATCAGAAAAAGTTGTCGATATATCTGGGAAACAAATCATAATAGGGAAATCCTCCCGCGAGATGGCTCAAGTGGTTAGAGCGCAAATTTGCTGACCGGAAGTTCCGTGGTTCGACCCGACTCTCGACTTCCCCTGACTAGGCTTGGGCAACCCGACAGTATCCCAGCCTTCCTGCTTCCTTTGGGTGGCATGGCAGCTGAACCAGGTTTATCTTAATCCTCACGCGATTTCCGCTAAACACATGAAGTAGTTGGCGTTTGCCATTCCCACGCATCCTCGTTACCATAGTGCATCAAAAAAACATAAATATTATAACGTTAAACTGGGTGTCGGGCTAACCAGTTTAGAAATGGAACACTTGTAAACCAAATGTACTGGCCAGATGATTCGATATCAAACTGCAAACAGAGGCTTCGTTACGATGCCGTCAATGAATCAAAGTCTTACCAATGATTGTTTAATGAGGTTGGTCGATTTCGGGTCCCCACCTGCAAGAAAAAGAACCTAAACCTCGTTGTGAAAAAGAGCTTAAGTACCCTTGAGTTGCATCTTCTGTGGTTGTGCTAGCTGGATTAAACACCTCTTAATATCGTGAGTTTTGCAAGGCACACGTTGAAAAGATTAGGGATTACAGAGAGGATTATGATTACTCGCAAACGGATAACCAATTTGGTTTCACTTACCTAAATGACTTGAAATGCTTCGGAAGTTACGTGAGTATTTTTCCTGATCGAATTCTCACTTAGGTGGTCAATTTGAGAACGAGGGACTGTAATCGCGGGCTAAACTGGTGCTGTTATACTTGGACCCGCCATAAATTCTCTTTAGAAAGACCGATAAGGTAGCGGCTAAAAGTGACAACAATGTATCCTGGTTTGTGTAGAAGCATCCAAACTTTCTAGTTGCAAGTTACGTGGATGTTTGAACACAAGTCCGTTGTTCAGACGAAATCCACCGGAAATCCATGGCTCCTGCCTCTTCCCTAGCTACGTTGCTCTTCCGAACTCTCATTTCCTTCACCCCGGGATCGTGGAAAAAGAAAGTCCCAAACGGGGTACACTGAAGACAACAAAAGAAAAAGTTGAAATTATATGCTTGAGGTAATAGAGAACGATTCGACTGGCGCAGAATCAACTACAATACCTTATTTTTTTGGGCGACCGCGTTGCGGGTCAGGTTGGAAGCGGTTAAGTTTGCCAAAACATTGTGCGTTTAATTAGGCAATTTGAGTATTCACCAATACAAACATTGTTCAATTGAGATTCTATCCTATAAGTGAAGCCAGTCTACTCCGGAAAGATGAAAAGCACTGTGCAGCTGATTTGTCATTTTTGAAGGTCATCAGCAGTGCACAAATCACGAATGTCCAGGGAGATTAGGACCCGCGACCACCTGATTGGCACACGACCGTTCGGCCGCAGTCGGCTTAGCAAGACCGATTTTAACTTACCCTCAGACAGGATATCCCCCAATCAAGGAAGCCAAATCACGTTTGCCGACTCCTCGATTGACGACTTCTCAGCGGGGAGTTTCATTCCCCCTGTGGAATACTTCTTCCTCTGAGTTACCAATACTTTCCTCTATCGAATTGGTTCATGAGTTTGATGAGCGATTTTCTTGGTTTGTGGCAAGACTGAGCTGATCTGTAAAACGAAGGCACTTTCAGACCGAACGAGGGGAAGTGGAGCCAGTGTCATCGACCAATGTGGTGATGAAACAAAGAGGAATTGGCAAAACTTCCAGTGAATACTTCTGACTCTGTACATTCAGGTACACTCAGAAAAAATTTCTCATGAAATTTCCCCTGAACCGCCTTGAACTCAGGGTGCGGTCTGGTGCGGCCAGAAATGAGGGGATGAGGAGATGCCAAATAGCAATTGATCTGTTCTTTCCCCCAGACCACACTTGTTCCTAAACCTATCCACACATTACAGTTTGTTCAAATGGTGGAATTTCTTGTAAATCCTGGAAGATTTTTTTCCCGCTACCTGTGTGCTACGGTCCGATGATGAATGTACCTGAGTTATTATTTTACAGTTGTTAGGCATTCATACTACCGAGGAGTATCATTTGTTTTCGGAATATTTTCTGCCTGCCAACTACTTTTGTGACAAAGAGTTTCCGTTAGGTCTTGCTTCCTGTCAAATCTTGCCGATTCAAAAAAAGTATCACTTTAAGGTGGGACTTGATTGTGTCTGGGTCAGTGACTGGTTTTATGCGCTTTGTCGGAAGGCATGCTATTTAACAACAAATTGTGTTTATTGCCCCCAAATTCGTCGGGTTTTCACGTCTTAAAGTACAACAATAGATTATTAGATGCGGCAAAGATGAACTGACTCATCGACAGGCAAGATTCTACTCGGAGACTCTTGATTTATGAAATTAACTTCCGTCCGTCAGTGCCTGAGGGACCATGGAGTAGAACTAAGGTAGAAACCAAGATGACATCAGGTGATCTACGAGGAACGAGGAAGTTATTCACACCAAGTACCTGCGGTTAGCAACCAAGCAGAATCACGTTAAAGAAGGTTCCGCCTGTTAAGCTAAGAGCAACTCTAACCACATTTTTATGAAACGGGTTGTATTTTTATCTAGTCGCCGTTAGACTGTCGCTAAATCGCCCAATGAACGATGCTTCCGGGGGATCCAGTTGTGGGCTGCACCAGAAAGAACACCAATCGTCAGTCGACTGCATCCTTGCGGTCTACTTACAAAATTTAAACAGCGAGTGAAATCAAAAGACGTTGTAATCAAAGTTTTGTTTTGAATAATTTTTTTTTCAAAATGGCCTTGAGGATGCATCCTCGAATCTGAAATCATGATGCTTCTTTTTTCCCGACTTACGTAAATAATCCCTTCGGTCAACCATACTGGCACTGCACTTGACCAGCCATTTTTCAGCATGTTTTTAATTCACTCCCTGCGAGTGTCTCAAGTTTCCAGATGGTGCTTTTGTCCTTGCCAGTACACGACACAAACAAGACACAACATACTACTTGTACGTTTGCCGAAAACTCTTCGGCAGCCCAGGACCGGTTTCGCCCTACATGGGCTTCATTGGGTAGGCTCAATCCTGACAAACTTACGTTCTACTTGAGCTCACATTGGGCGGATTTTGACAAATACTGTTATTTGCATACAAATTTGGTTTTTGAAAGAAGACTCAACCACAATCCATTTGAATTTGTCGTTTGTGATGATCCGCTTCAGCAACCTTGTGAGTAGTGTGTTGTGTCTAGACAGCAACGTATTGCGATAACTCTAAGATTGTACCAACCGAAACATGAAGCGACCTGATACGGCACATACATATCAAATAGACCATCCTAAATGATTCATTTGGATCCAGTTGAGTCTTTTATCAAAATCAAATTCGTGTGTCAATATGAGTATGATACAGTCTTCCTGATTTTGGCGGATTTTACTTTCCACGTGTGAGTTAGTCCTATTTTCTGTGTCCAGCCTTGAGTGTTCAAGTTACGTTGTGCACGGCGCTGCGCACAACTCTAACCTGGCTGTCTTGTTCCACTTCTGAAGGTCTCACCTCCTAAGAGCATTTGTGCGCATCGATTATTCATGAATCCGTTGCAAATGTATTCGCAGTTTGTGCAAACTTTTTCACTCTAATTGTCCTTCTTGTTTAGTTTTCTTTCCGATCAATCTTTTTCGCGGCCCAGTTGTGGCTTGTGTTGACTCAGAGGCTTTCTGGGTTTCTTACGGAAACATACTACTTGACGTCCATTTTACCGTGGTTGCAATCACAATGAGTGTTGCAACTGACTGCAAACCTCGGCTCCGGAGCATTGCTTGGACAAAAGATTCATCCAACGAGAATACAATGGCTTTATTGCAAAATCACATGGATTCTGCGGTATTTAGAGAACGTTTCGACCTTGGTTCAAGACTGTCTGGTCTGTGTTGAATGACTGATTAAAACATTGCTTCTGGGTCACGCCTGATCACCTGAGCATCGACAGTCGTTGCTGATTGGCTGCTTAAACACATACTCAACAGCTATCTATTCAGGCCAGTACACTTGCCTGCATTCCTGAAGTAATTTTCGTGAACCTGGTGGTCCCCGGAACATTTCCAAGGGTCTGAAGTTAGTCTACCTTCCTGAGGATAGGCATACGTAGTCAGCTGCCCAGTGATTCCCTTGTTATCTTATCTCCAGTCAAATTCTGTCTCAGCTGTGGATTAAAATGTCAATATTTGTCGACCAATTCTTTCTGGAAGCTTAGACTATTTGCCTATCAGCCCCAGGGCAAAGCCCTCATGACCGTGAAAAGTGACCCCTTCAGAAGAGTACTTTTATTCCAGAGAAATAAACTGGTGGACAACTGCCGAAAATTATTTTTGTTTACCTAGAAAACGATCACTCTCAACCCCGTGTTTTCATTGCTGGTGCTGGACGAGCTAGGTATTTCCCAATGGATGTTTCGTCCTGTAAATGAAGCTAATCTGTGCCGAAAAGCCGACAGGCATTGTACTGTTGCTCCACCCTTATTGGAAATCATCAGCATTGCGCATCTCATGAACTCACCACTAGTTTAAGCCTGATCCGTTCAGCTACATGTGACCGATCAGCAGCTGGCACTTAAAATATAGTGCCACGTAGCCTTCCTTTGGTAGACGCGTACCTGTTAGAAACGCAGTTAAAACTGGGAGGCGTGCAACCTCTAGCTTCAACAAATGTCTCCGATGCTAATTCTAATACCCTGTTCAGACTAGTGCCTTTCCAACGGGATTGTCCTATACTCTACCATCATAGACGTCTTGGGCGCGGATGGTCTTCAAAGCATATGTAGCTATCCCTTCACCCACATTCTTGACTGTTCAGCTCACAGTCGCTCACTGGATCACGAGACTCGTCTTTTTTTGTACACTCACAAACGTCACACAAACGTGACTCATCTGACATTGACTGTCTGTACCGTCCAGTAAGCGTAGCAACAAGTCATGTGCTGACACACCCACGTACACGCAAGCGTACCTATATGTATAGGGAAGTCGAACACAATCAAAACACACGGACTCGCGCGCGCGCAGGGAGCAGGAAGTCAACCGCTCTCGACAAGTCCACGGGCAAGTATGGAACACGTGTAGCAGCTATACTGCGGAGAAAACACGTTCCCGCCGTCCGGGCTTTCACCAAGGGACTCTCACAAACGATAAGTTCCCCTTTTGTCTTGCTCCACATTTCGCATTGTATTTATTTTTATACGTGTTGCAACTCACCACTGTCAACCATATTAAAGACTGTTATTAGTGCATATATATATATTATATATATATATATATATTATACATATTATGGCTATCATCACCTGTGCGCTAACAGGTGTACAACTGTAAGTTTAGCGAAACCTAAGTTGACCAACCGGAAGCAGTCAATTCTTTTATGGGAATAACGGAAAGTAACCTTACCTGATATAGAGGAGATGAATTATGCAACAGGAGAACTATACTCCCCGTGAAAACAACTAAATAGACCGCTAAAGAACAAACACAATATGCTCATCTCTGAAACTGTTATATTCTATTCTCGGGAAAAAACAATCTTGACGGTAGTTTGGGAGGTTAGTACTCTTGGACTACTATAAGACGTCTTTTTTCCAAATAAGCAGACCACAATGCACTAGCAGAAGGTTGAAAGTGGGGAAAAACGAGGAAACGTTGAAGCCTAGTGACATCATTTGGCGTACTTACAGCCTTCTTTCTCAGGAAGGGCCACCTTAAGAGACTAACCGATAACGGTCTCTTTGCGAATAGGTTTCCTACTAAAAACACAAGCGGATCAAAAGTGAGTCATTTTGACTTGTGGTCAATTCTCGATGGAGATACATCAGAGTGGGGCACTTGAGGTGACTAACTCACGACTGCAACACTGGAGGTTATCACAGGAAGAGGACCTGAACTAAAATACTGCTGCTGGTAGTGTGAGGAGACTCGGGTATTTTGTGGAGATTTCGTCCTGCAAGTGAAGTCAATCTACGCTGAAAGGTCGAGAAGCACTGTACAGCTGTTTCATCCTTATTGGGAATCCCCAGCAGTGCGCATCTCGTGAAACCCCGAAGAGTCTCGAACCCGCGACCTCCCGGCTAGTAGTTTGAACACAACCGTTCGGCCACGAGCGGTTGATCAGCAGTGTGATTAACTCTCGATACAATCATATGTAGAATTATTAAGCTTTGTTTTCATGGGATATACGAAGGCCATCGGTGGACTAGCGCGTCTCATTCACTAAAGCTCTATGAATGGACGAGAAGGATTGCGTACCCACCTACAATCACATGTGGTCGTGTGTTTTGGTGTTCTAGGTCCGTTTGTCAATGCGCCGGGATTATAATCTGCCATCTGAAATAACCGATCATAACCAACAGTTGTTCTGTGAATACCATGTTGAAAGGGTAGACACCCTCTATTGAACATTTCCCGACCTTTGGCGTTTCGGAAAGTGAAACTCTACGATGGAGTGATGCGTGGGCTGTCGGAGAATTTTCACCAACCTTGTGAGTAGTGCACTACGAATATGCATGTATCGCGATATCTCGAATATCCTAGCAACTGAAAATGAGGCGGCTTGATGCAGCACATTCAGTTGCCTGGCACCAACATCACAAACGAGAGATTCAGCTGGGTTCCAGGTGAATCTGTCGCAAAACCAGATTTGTTTGCAAATGCGTGTATTGTGCTAAGTTCGCATAGAATTTTTAATGGGATGTTTTGACGTCACTTGCATCATAATTCACTACTACTACTAAAGGAAGTCCCTTTCACAAACAGATCGACACTCGCTCTTCGTTCAGAGGACCACCATGTTTAGCAAACACCCTCGTGATTTCTCCCAGTTTACACCAAGAATGCTTGCAGGAATCTGACATTCTGACATATGTAGACGTCACGAGTGCGCAAACAGTCTTCTACTGTTGCCTAAATACAAGTCGAATCAAGCGTGGCGAGATCATTGAGCCTTAGTAACTTCGTACTGTTGCTTACACAGATGTTTATGTGTTTCTTTCGATTTCCAACGTATTGAGATATTGAATTGCAATATTGTCCCACTGGATGTCTCGCCACGTTTCGCTTATCTAAACTTCAGCAACTTATTCAGATCACTAAGAACTGAAAGAATCTTGAATGTAATTTACAAAATCCTGTCCTTCAAATTTATCGGATTTAGAGTAAAACTACCCCTTATTTTGGCGACCTCCTGCTACACATCTGGAAAACACATGTTTTCTTCCGACCGGGTGAAAGTTTTGAACTAAAAGTCAATCCATTCAGGTAAACAAAGATGGAATTCAATTAAGTATGACTTCTGGAAAATTTGAGGCAGAAACATCTTACTGAACTATCATTTTCTTGCTTTGCATCGTTTCTGGCTCGTCAGGATGCTTATTCCACAAATGTTTGGAGATAACGCAAGTCGAATTTGTAATTCTGTAAATGCCTTCTTGGAAAAACAATCGGCGTGTCGTTCACACAGCTAGATGAAGAAGAAAGTGTAGGCGCTAGCGGAGAACTGGATAGACAATAAAGCTACACAGCGCAACTTGAGTTTTGCATCTGCTTTCCAACATGTTGGCTGAATTTAGTACGACAGTCGCCAAGAATTTAGCATCTGTACATTGTTTTCGGAGTGGCTTCATGCGCGCCCATAAATGATCCAAACGAAGGAGGATGCTGGATCATTTTGACTATAGAATTTGTCTACTTAGATTGCGGGGAAGTGTGTTGGAACGCAGTATTCTATTTTGACTCCGTCATAGCGAGACCGTGTATCCTTTGTGTCTAACAAAAACATGATGCGATTCATTTCATCAAGTGCACATCAAGTATGAGACAGCGGAATGTGTACTCAGTTACGAGTCACTTAACTCCGTCGTATGATATAGGTGGACGAAGTCTCCGGAAGCTGAGGCAATAAGTCCTTGAACTGAACAATGATTCATGAGCGTGATCATCTTCCCGGAACTGAAGACTCGATGAGTGATCCTGACCACGTTAAAGAGGTGTCAGACCAAACATACGCATGATTCTGGCAGTTCGCCAGGTATTCAATTCCGTATTCCCATAACGCGCATAAGGGAAAGAGAATTCTGTTGAAGGGGAGACAGTGCAAAATAAACTTACCTGAAGTGTGCCAGTTAAATCAATAGATGGGGTAAAAGAGTATTCCACACAGTTTAGACAATTCGGCTGAATCACTAAATGAGTTTGACTGAATTTTTGACTAGTCAGGAAAAGAGCAAAAATCATCTAAACTGTACAGTTTTAGCCCATCAATTTTATTTGGCCATTCTTGTCCGCTCATTAAAGTCTAAACAATTTTATGCGATAAAATCATTACAAAATCCGAAACAAATTTAAAAAAATTGTGTTCATGTGATTTGTTCTTCTGGCCAATATAGATCGATGGACCACAAAGCTAAAAGCGAGTGCTCATGATCGATTGGCCTGAGTTGCGAGCGGTCACGTGATCAGGTCAAGCAGGGCTCAACGGTCGTACGAATGCTTTCTCAGTACGCAGACTAGGGTTGCGCGAGCGAATCACGGATACCTCAGCTGTGGTCAGAAACCGATATTGAACGGATCTTGATAAGGAAATGGTCTCTGTGTGTAAATGCTACACTACGCAATTCACAAAAGTAGTCTAGTTGTTTTGGCTCACGAAGTGTGTTTGTTTGTCTGCTTGCGTTGACATATGACTATGGTAATTGACTTGTGATATATGCTAAACATTACAAAGTTGATGGCTAATCTAAAACTCAACGTCCGTCCTCTTATTCACTAATGTGATCAATAAATTAGCGCCAATTTACTAAGCATCGTATGGCCACTAGTGTCTTGAGAAACCTGTGATTGTTTTCGGATATAACGACCTGAAAACTCTCGCCATAACTGATTAGAGTTAATAACTGAAACAAAAGGCTAAAATTATCGAAATACACTCATTTGCAAAGAAATTTGGTTTTGCGAGAGACTCACCTGGAACTCAGCTGAATCTCTCGTTTGTGCTGTTCGTACCAGCCAACTAAATGTGCTGCACCAGGCCGCCTCATGTTCCAGTTGCTACGATATTCGAGATATCGCAATGGACTACTCATAAGGTTGCTGAAAATTCTCCGACAGCCCACGACTGGTTTCGTCTTTCTTGATTCTCCTTAGCTAGGCGCAATTTGGTTTCAAGTAGAACATAAAACTGACGAAAACTCGGGGATTGCGCCTACCTGATGAGCCCCAAGAAGGACGAAACCGGTCGTGTGCTGTCGAATAAAGGCTAAAATGTTACCATTAATCGTTCAGGACAGGTTGTGAACCTTTTATCTGGTTGTCAGAACCGCCAAAAACTATACTTGATCTCAAGTGGGATTGGAAATTCTAGGGAAACAGTTGGTCGTTCTCGTGACATTGTGGTTAAACTGTCTGTCATCTGTGCACCACTGGTTGATGCACTCCGTGTCAAACTATTCCATTTCTTCATAAACGCTAAGTCCCTTGATTGTCCGGTGTTTGATGTTTTTGGGCTTCGATTGTCCTAAACACAGAGGCATTGCAAACAATACTCAAAATAATTGCATCGGAGATATACAGACACTTTTGCGTGAAAGACGCCCGCAGAAATGACCGATATTTCTGTTCCCGTTGGACAAATGTGTTATTTATGCAAAAACCGGGAATATCCTTCTACGGGGGGTCTACCTGTTATCATAATACAAGCATACTGTTACTCAAGCTTACTAAAAGATGCTCTCAATTTCGCCCATTGAAAACCAGTGTCCTTCCTAGCCGACGCTAAGCATAACTTCCGCACACCCAACACTCACGAATTTACAAGGACCAAAACAAATTTTTCAACTTTCGCAACCTATGTGAGACCCAAATGAGAGACTGTGGCCATATTGACGGGCTATAATTAATAAACCTTGAGATTCAAGTAGATTATAGCAGAAAACACCACAGGCGCTTTTAAAATCGTGTGCTTTTATTCTGTTTTGCACTTTTTTTCCATTAACATGCCCTGAAAATTATCGTTTGTCTTTTTTTGAAGATGGACGGCAGGCTTTTCGAACCAGATGGTCAGTGTGTTCCACTACCTTACCTAGTAAAGATTCTTGCTGACAATAGTAATTATTTCATTGCACACTCAACTGCGTTGACTATCACTCAGTGCCCCTAGTTTGTGCATTACAACCCAAAATAGAAGTATGTGAGAGAAATTGATTTTTTTGGTGGAGTGGCTCGTCTGATCAGTAAATGCTTTCGGTCGTGTTGTCATTGAACCAAATAAGTTCCATGGTGTTTTCAAATCTCAACCCGATAAAGAGCGGAAAAGTCAACCCAAGCGTAGCTTTATACATAACAGTTTCTCCCGTAATCGGGCCACTCAAAGAAAACGATCATTATTTGGCAGTCTAATGTGGATTTGAGCAGATCACCACCCAAGTTACTTTGCTTTATTTATTTTTGGTTTGGTATGCTTTTCTTTAGGTCCACTGGCTGTCACAACAGGATAGGTTGGCTCCACAAATGCTCCGTGTTGTGCGTTCCAAAAAGAACGGTTACAGTCTACACAGGGTATTATTCAACTCCGCATTCCAAGCTACCACCTAGCCCCTCCAAACCTAGCTTGGTGGTGTCGATGTGCGTTCTCTGCTGCCTATCAAGATGGTAAGGGAAACGGTTCAAGTTCTCGACGCATACTTTCGGAATTTTGGACAACGTGACTGAAATACTGATGCTGCCTGAAATGTGGGCTGCTTAGGGGAAATTCTCAAATGTGTTGTCAGGTCGCGACTGCTCGGAATGTGCCCCAGATGCCAATGGTCAAAAGTGTTCTGGTTGCAGGTGACGCCACCGAGTTCCAAAATGCAAGGCTAGAATTCGTTTGTCTGCCGCTTTGCACGCAAACTGTTTTCAATTTTCAGCCGCACGATCTTCACAATTTGCGTATCTGCCCTGTCGGTAGAAGGATCATTCTTTTGTTCATATTCACACTGCTCTCGTTTGAACCGTCGTTCTCCTGTTCTAGCGTAATTATTCCGGCGATTCCACACCACAAAGGGAAGCACTGGACTCGAGTTTCGCTCTTATTAGAGCTCATCAGCAGTGCATGTCCAGTGGCCGTGCCGGATTTGAACCTCGGACGTCTGACATGCGAGGCGAGCGTGTTACCACTACTCCACCAACGAACGTTGGACGCATCCGAATGGTAAAACCATGTATCAAAGTGCACCGACTCGTTTGATTTTACGATTTCTCATGTAAATGGCTATCCGTTGGACACTTACATGCGAAAAACCGAATTTGTTTGCAAATGAGTGTACTTCGCAGATTTTTCTTCATTTTATTTCTCAAAAGACCGATGGGACCTGCACGATAACCGACTGGACAGGGAACCGTCCTCTAATCTCCAGTGTTCTCGCCGACTTAGTGAATTTCAGCGGCATTGTCCTAATCCAAGTATGTGAAATTACTGGATCGCTAGAGTGTCTCTACATCGTTTGTTGCAAATTGTGTCACTTGCAAAGTTTAATAACATATTGCTGAAGTTAGAGGTAAGCTGAAAATCTTCACCGTGGAGCCAGACTCCAAGATTCACCGACAAGTAGTCAGTTAGGTTTCCTGGCAGCAATGAGCGTGCTCGGTACACCACCAGCACCATCGTGACATGCTGGGAATAGACTCAAACGTGGCGCAACATATCAAGGAAACAGGGCACCTCTTGAATGTAGACGTTTTTTTAAATTACCCTTTCAACGACTTTTATGATCGTGCGTTTTATTGAAGTTTGAGGTTTACGACTCATTTTACAATACAAAACCTTGCGGATTTGCTCTTAAACTCGGTTTTTTTAAACCCTATCTCCTTATGCGTAGGAGACATGATACTCCGATGTTTAAACCATAAATAAACCTTAGAACTACATTTCTGCGCGGCTTTTGATAATTCATGTCATATTTTTTGATCGAGTCAAAAGCTAATCCAGTAAAAACGATCAAGCTGACACAGCTGCGCGAACCCATCACGAAATTTACACAAAAACAAACAAGTCAACCGGATATTTCAGTGGAATTCAGGCATGTCTTTCTAATTCTTCCCGCGTAGAAACCAGAAACAGACTGAAAAATTGCGTTTACTCCTTTTCATTTGTTTTCTGCTACACGGCACGATAAGAAGCGATTTGTCTCTTTGTGACTGTCAAACCGACACATAATTGGTTTTCTATTCAGACAAGATAAGTCAGCAGCTTAGACAAGCTGCTGATTAACTCGATAGCAGAACTGAGCGCAATTCACCATATCAAATGTTATTGGTTATGAACTTTTGGCAGAGAGTCTCGCATCTAATTGGAAGAGACGACACAGGAGCACAACTCATTTTGATTGAAAACACAACAGATTTTGTTTCGCGCACTCTCCGAAATGCACATTTGCTATTTAGAACCAATGGAAAAGTGCTTTCCAGGGACCTTTGCTTCGGATTAGGATTCTTATGGCCTTGACGATTTGCGCTTTTAGTCAGATAGAATTACTCGAAAATACTAGATTAAACCAACTAAAACTCCCACATATTCTGTGTGCACTTTTGATGGAGACAAAAGACCAGGCTGGTTCAAATCATTAGGTAAAATAACAACTAAAAAAGTTCACCTGTATGATTGGAGCTTATTGCGAAACAAAACCTACGCATGTATGGATATTTTGTCTTATTTCGGTGGATAGTATATTTATCCAAGACTCACAGAAAACAGTTTTGAACTCGAGCGATACAACGTATACTGTTGACCCACCGTGGGATAATTTTTTATCTGTCAGAACAAAATTGATGAACACCTTATGTAATGTACTACTCATAAGGTTGCTGAAAATTCTTCGACAGCCCACGACCGGTTTCGCCCTTTCGCTTCGGGCTCATCAGGTAGGCGCAGTCCCTGAGTTTCCGTCAACCTTATGTTCTACTTGAAACCAAATTGGACTGAGTTCGATAAATACACTTGTTTGCAAATCCATTTGGGTTTTTTGCGGGAGACTCACCTTGAACCCAGCTGAATTTCTCGTTTGTGATGTTTCCAGTCAACTGAATGTGCTGTACCAGGCCCACCCGATGGCACCACAGCGAGAGTTGGATACGAATACCAGTTGATGAATAAAACCACTGCCAAATAGTTGAGTAGTACGTAGCAATTTCCACCTAACTATCTTGAAGGCAATTGTAAAACGGTCCCAAAATTGAATATTTTTGGAGGTGGATTATTTGCGGGAAAAACTGCAAATAGATTAACGTTTACGATTCTGGATTTTACATCCTTATCACCGTCATCGGCCACGTATGCCGGCATTTGAACCTCAGACTTCTGACATGCGAGACGGTCAAAGGTATGCATTTCATATGTACTCTAGTAAGGACAAAGATCGAGTTTAGTGAAGCATCAGGACAGGAGAAGGACTGTCCAACGGGGAGTGATATGAACGTGAATCTTGTAAATCCCGCAAACATCTAGAGCTAATTCGTGATGTCTTTAAGTAGCCAAGTTTGTCTATTATCCCATCACGTGTTCACACACAAGTTGTTTGGATTTTTTCAAAATTCAGCATAAAAATTGCGTTGACAGTAAAGTGAGGGTGAGTAAACTTAAATGGATCTCTTCTTCATGGTATTATGCAGTTGAATGTGCCGCACATCTGTCACCTAATAGTTGGATTGGATCGATACGCACTATCGCAAATTCATAATCTGTTTCAGCTTTATTTTAACAACTGGACCATAAGACATGAAGTAAGATTCATGTAGCTTTGAAGATTCTATCCAGATGCTTCGTTTTGAAATAGGCTTTGGAAGGTCATACGTCAGACCATCAGTATCGCTAACGTCATCACCAGAGGGGGAAAACCAAGTCATATCACACGTGGTACACTATGCAGCACACCTCACCTTATAAGTAAAAACTGGTCTCGCTCCTGATTAAGAACTCATTTTGAACTGTGGCTTGTTTACTTGCAGTTCAGTAGGATGTGGGCATGAATTCCCGATCTAATCCTGAGAAGTATGCAAAAACCAGAAGGCTCCGGAGTGTCTTACAAACACCTGATATAGTTTGATTTGTTAGCAGTTTCATCTCACAGGTAAGCTCAAACAATTTAAAAAAGCCGGAAGGTACTGTGCACCTGTGCGTATCTCAAACAAATCACCAATGGGATTTGAATCAACAACTCTGTGGCCGGTAGTTGAAGAATGTAATACTTTAACACAAATGGCTGGTTGCCTCGTACTTGGACAGCATCTAACGCCATTCACTACCCAATCATGCAACACCTGTGGCCAAATTTCGCCTGGGTTATCAACTGGCAACTTTGGGCTTTTAATGTCTACCCACTGATATATTTTTGCTCAAGAAATTTGCAAGTCTCCAGTGTACTTATCTCAAAATGAAATGTCACAAGATGGCAATATACATCTTCCGTCTACTCTAGTGAACTTGTCCAGGTTTCACAGTAAGCCGTAAGCTGAATGAAAATACGCACATAGGGGGTAGTCCCCAGAATTGGGGGTTCATGTCTGCCCAGTCGTGTGGGGAAAACATCTAAGGTTCACAGTGTATGCAATGGTCCAAACAGTTCATAAGACGCAACTTGGGCAGACCCACGTGACTAGCTAGAGACAGTCTGACTGATTTGGTTGATGATCACAAAGTATCACGTCCAGTTCAAATCTGAATTTTTTGGTGTTCTGATGAATCGTCCTCAGATTTATTAAGTGAAACGCACAGGAAATGCAACAAGATCATATCCGCTTATAACACAACCCATTTCAGTAGTATGGGGCGCAAATTTAACATGCCAACGAATAAAAAGTGATAAGCCGACAATCCAAACTAAATGATTTCATTGGAGAAACACATGAAGCATTTTTGGTAACTGGCGACGGTGCATCCTCGAACGGCAGCGAGGACTATCTACCACACAATATGCACTCAGAAGGGCCGTGAATGTGACCAAGCTGCAAGGGAGACCATGAAAGACAAATGGGGATGCAGAGTGGAAGAAAATTCAACTACTTGAGTGCCCTGAGTGACGGGGCTTGACAGTTCACCCGCAGCCGGTGAACCAGTATTCGTCTAGCAGGGCATTCAGGGCAAGGTTCCCTGTTTGCCTTCTCAGGTGTGAAGCACGTACCGAACCGTGAGGCAGAAGTATTTAGACTATTTAATTTTGCCTGCATTATATTGGCGTCAGATTCCAGAGGAGCCGTGTCGTCCGCATACTCGATATCTGGCTGATAGTGTGTCCTCCGTTATCTTATTAGTGATGAAGTTGAAGAGGAATGGTGAAAGAGGACAGCTTTGCCCGTCATCACGCTTCTTAGTGAACTCGGGCGAGAGCTTCAAGCAGACAGCACCTTAACGAGGGTCAAGAATTCACGTGGGACAACTTTGCTCCATAGACACTGTCATAGTGGACGACGGTTCACAGAGTCAAAGGCAGATTTCAGGACGAGAATGACCACCATTGTTGGTTACTGACAGCAGTTTCGCTGTTCCAGAATCCGTGTTCAGGACGAGAATGACCACCATTGACAGCAGTTTCGCTGTTCCAGAATCCGTCGGATGGTGCACCTGGAAGGAGGGAACTAAGCTTGGACTGAACAGCTCTACTTCTCCCTGTGTTTGGTCAAACTTCAAAAGATAAGATTAGGGAACACCATAGATGCCGCAGCTATCAGAATCCTCATACAACGGTGCTCAGACATCGATAAGCGCATATTTCCAATTATTTTGCTCAGGTGAATACTGTGAAAAAAGTATAGTCCCAGTGGAAGTTTTGGACAATTATTTTGCTCTGTTTTGTAACAGGAGTAGATGTCGAAATCCTCTGCATCGAAGTTCTATCAGCCTCAAAATACACCACAAGTTTGTGTTAATACATTCGAGCGCTACAAGTCCCCAATCGTGGTGAATATTGTGTTTCACAACAGCCTTTGGGCCCAGGTAGCTGCATACAGGTGTGATCACCTCAAATGGGATATTACATAAGGAAAATCAGGTGAAGAATTTCCCAGCGGAAATCACTCTGTCTTATACAAAATTATACTGAAATTCATTCGCTTCGCACCACTTGAGTAAAACGCATGATGTCATATGAACATGCCCTGAGGACGCGCTAGGTTCTAGTAAGAAATCAAAACACAAAACAGCAGTTTATTCCCGCACACAGTCCTTGACACACAATCGTCCATCTGTCGCTCGGATTCTGAACCGCCACGCAATCCAAAATCGCCCGTTCGCAGCGCGCGTTTCCTTGACGAACCGACGCCTTCAGTATGGGAGCTACATAGATGTGATGAACACATATCCTGTTCGTCGGGGCCGATCGTTCTCGTCTGTACTTTGTTGCAATAATCTGTCGCGGCCAGTCTCTGCATACCATCATTGTTTGGACTTTTCAGGCGCCTGTGAAATACTTTGCTCTTTGTTGTTACTTTACCTGTCCGAAGTCTTTCCTATCACAGCAACTGTCGGTCGTCAATCGGAAATAGTGGTCTGTTGGTGTTTTCTATCCGGAGTTTCTTTTTCAAGTTTTTACCATACAGTACAATAGTTGGGTACCCTCGACAGCCAGCGAACCAATGACTACATCCCTGTTTGACGTGTTTGCTGAAGCTATTTACAGTTTGCGCGTGAAAAAAAGCCCGTCCTGCTCAGTCACTGTTTTACAATGAATTAGACGTTGTGCTTTAAAGCAGCCGATAGCAAGGCTTTGTTGTGCCAAACTCAGACCAATGATTTGTCTACTGTATTCATTTACCATTAAGTGTCTGGCGGCGAAAAGGTGAAAAATCTCACACAATGACCCCATCCGTCTACGGAGACGCGGAAACAATACTGCGCTCATTCGCTTGATTAAACCGTTCAACTGATTCAACCGTGAACTTCCCCGTGAGAAGCAACAAGAAATGTCATAAAATTTATCACCGATGGCTTTCTTTCTCTTACTTAGCAGTGAGCAGTGATCACACACACACACACACACACTGCAACGGCTTTTGTGTTAACCTAGACCGGTTGTGCTCACCCATCAAACTTGGCCCTGTTCAAAGCGTGAAGGTATGATACGGCTACAAATGATATTTTGCAAGGCAAAAATACGCGGTATAGTAAAAACACAGTTGAATAAAAGCAACATATCCCTGCAATAGTTAGCAACTAGTTTTTACCATTCTACGCGTTTGTTCGCATGAAAAAGACGTCGTTTTTTTGTTCAAAACAGTAGGAAAAACGTGTAAAAATCGTGACATGATATGCTTCGATCATGTTTGCCTCATGGTCTGAGAGATGGCCTGCTTGAAAACGAAAGTGGGAACAATAAGGCATAACACATACAGCCAATAACATCCCGCTAAATTAGTGCTGATTGTGCGTATCACCGACTGTACGCAGGCAGCACGAGCATGTGAGCCGAAACGTTTCACGCAAAGAGATTAAATATGTTAATTTTAGGTGGCCGTTTATCAAAACATTAGCTGTCTACCGCAATTCCCCCTTCTTTCAAAGACACACTTGAGAACTACTAATCGTTTCGTGGTGCATGTTGCGTGCAGAGATATTTATGGCAACAGTAAACAAGATCTGTAACAGCGAAACGTTGATATGAGCTATGATTTTTCTAAATCTTTTGGTTTGTCTATCGATTAACTATTGATTAGACACAAAAACGGCTGTGAAAACTGATCACATGCGCAGGCTTCGGACGTTTCGCGGCCCCACTGTGGGTGAGCTTTCAGTGTTCTGAGAAATCGTGCAAATTTTACGTGTATGTGCTTCTATGTAATTTAGGAGCCTTTTTGGATTGATGTTAACGAAAATTCAAAACTAGTCTTCCGAAATATATTCCAAATAAGGTGTACTTTACTGAACTAGATGGATTAGAATCTGCTTCAGTTTAAAACTGCCCGATAGAACGGATGTGTGCTCCGAAGAACAGTTGCGCGTTTGCCGGACAATTTACAACACTTCCAGTCAACACGACAATTACTTGTTTATCAAGAAAATGACGCGGTGGGAGTTCTTCTAAATAGAAAGGCACTTCATTTGCATATCAGTTTTGTTTTTCATGGAAGACTCAGCTGAATCTGTTGTTTGTGATATTTTTCAACTGAATGTGCCGCACAAAGGTCCATCACGTTTCAGTTGGTGCATTATTCGAGAGCTACTCACAAGGTCGCTGAAGACTCTTCGACAGTCTATGACCGGAACTTGGCCGTTAAGGTTTAAGAAGTAAACTTTGTAATTCAAAGTGGAGATCCCACAAAAAACACTGTTGTATTGGTCGGCCGTACTGAACAGGGCCTTCACCTCAGAAGTGAATGCTAGGACCTGTCCTTGAGGAAAAATACAATTGTCTATGAGAAAAGCCTTGTCCGGGCCCTGTTCACTTTATTACCGGACCGACTAACTGCTTGAAAACATGGTCATTTTTGCTCTGCCACACTCAGTGTGTGCACTTTTTTCGGATATCGCCAAGCTCTAAATCCTGAATTCATGCGAATTTGCGTTTGACTATGCTCAGCCGGATTAGGTTCCTCTGTCGAACACGCTTGGTTTTATTTGACGGAAGAGGAACTTCTAGTAGAATGTATTAGCTCTGCGAATCGTGAATATCACAGCAAATTATGGGATTATCCTCGGGACTTGAACTAAGCAATGGATGATCAAGTTTCCTGTGGCTAGCTCCTAGAAAAATCAAGTTTTTTTGAGCTGAATCATTCATTGGAAACTCATGTGTTTGACTAGCATTCCCAATAGAAGACTCAGTGGACCTCCAAGTCAAGATGGCTGAACATGGAACAGGTTTTCCATGGCTTTCCAAAATGAAATGTGGTGATTGCTAGCTCAGTCAAAGACGCCTCACGTGACACTGTCATACCAGTGCCTCACAGTCCAATCAAAGCGGTGCAGCATCTGGACTTGTCGTTTGATGCTTCTTGAAATTGCACCCGCATTCGGGTCATCCTGGAATCGTACTAAATAAAGCCAACTAGATTACTCTTTCTCAGGAAAAGTTTGAACCCCCGTAATACTATGTGAATTTTGATCCGAAACCGAGTAAGTTCATATGGGACTGCAAGCAAATTTTATCAATTAATAACTGTACACTTGGACCTGGTTTTTCGGTAGGCTTTGATCTTTGAAAAAGACGGAAAATTGTATACTCTACTGGGCTGATCGTGTAAATCTACCGAAGCATTTAAATCCTTCCGGAATCTAAACCATGCATTCATGGGCATGTATGGACATGCGCTGAAGACTGATCTCATTATAGGTGGATCATTTAAGCCAAAGGTTTATACCAGTATATCGCAGCTAAAGGCGAGTCCTACTTTCAGCTCAGAGGACGAATAATTCCACGGGATGACCGAAACTTATATACGAAAAGCCATCAGTCAGCGGCCAGTTAACACATGCTCAGAGGATGTAGACTCCGTAACTGGAAGAGGATTGAGGCTATATACTGCTGATCAGCCGTCTGTGGCCCAACAGTTATGTGTTCAGGTGCTCACATGTTCGAAACTCCCTGCTGAGGATTCCCCGTAAAGATAAAACAAGTGTACAGTGCTCCCTGGTTTTCCACCACAAACAGACTTCAATTACAGGACGAAATCTTAACCGAAGAGTTCTAGACAAGTAAAAATAATCCAAAACAATGACTGATAAGAGTAGGATGAATTTAAGACCACGGAAAGAGCACCTACTTCAATCAATAAAATTTCACATATGAAGATGGACGTTTAAATCCCTGACAACATCCGATATTGATCACGTAATTTGCAAGGATTGCGTTTCAAACATGTTCAAATAAATGGAGAATAGTAAGAAACAGACATAGACATGAGACGTTTTCATAGAAGTAAGAGGTCTTTGGTTGTTACATAAAAACGGAGTTGGATGGACTTTTCCATTCCGAGACATCTTCCCGCCACCTATTATGTTGACGGAATACCACAGATGAGCCTTACTGCGACATACCACCAAGAAATTTACTTGTTCTAACAAGCGTGTTTCATTTAGGCTCATTCTGACATGTTAGTCCAATTTAGAAAACCAAAATCAAGCATACTTGTGTAGTAAAGCCCACTGTGGAGGATAGTAAGCCGCAAATTGACGTGCGACAGTCTCACCTGTTCCTTTTAATTGTTAACTTTCTTGTTCTTTGTTTTTTACTTGCCACCCATCGTTTTTTGATGACCACTCACACATCCCCACATGCACATCTATGTGGGCGTCCGGTCTGTCACTTCACTCGTTTTGATGATCGCTCATTTTCGAATTCCGCAATCAATCGATCGCATCATATTATTGATCGTGGCCCGTTGAGCTGACGCTCAGCGGCTTTCCGCGAAGACAGATAATGCAAGTCATACTTTTTGGGAAGCAAGCTATACGTGGAACAAATTTTCAAGTGTATTAGACTCAAATTTTGGCCAGTTATTACTGGAGAGTACATTACACCCTCCGTCTTTCACGTGCCTCTTGCTGAACTTACTACATAGGATAGGTAGGTTACTTCTAGGTAGTCAGACTTTCGTCCAAAAAGCGCGTGTGAAATTAGACAGAGGTGCTCACAATCCAAATGTTGTATATTGTTGAGTGAACAAAATGAAGTGGACCAAACCGGGAAAAAGTTGACAACAAACGATGTAGAGAATCCCTAGCACGTAGAGAATGAGATTATAGAAACATCGCAAAAAAGGTTTGTTCTTAGCCGAAATCGCAAAGGCATTACATAATGAAGGCTTACAGATTGTGAGGAAAACAGAACGTCTATTGTCCGATTTCCAGTCCACCGGAACAATCAGCAAACGAGAGGCGCGGTTTCATCTAGAACATGTAAGTCTAGGTAAGACAAAAATCTAATCTGATAAATTGGCCGCAGGTAGAGCAGCCAGCTGCCAATGTTTGCATTTGACTGCGTAAGACAGTGTTTTCTGATCATTTTGTTCTCCATACAGATTCCTGTGTCTATCGATCGACCGCAAGCATCAAACAGCTTTCCACTTGTTTATTTCTGCATCAAAGTAGAACCTACGAAGTTAAAATAATCAGCATTTTTTCTGGAAACCTCATTGGTTGTTGCTTAGCTGGTGGCTGATCTGTTTGCCAGCTTGCAAACGTTCCTGGACCATTCGAAGCGACGTCACCAATGCACGGCTGAACAGATGTCTGTTCATTCCTGCCCCGGTATTTATGCGGTTTCCAAGGCGTATTTGCTTACTCTAGATAAAATTAGCTACTTTTACTGATGTCTTGTTGGAACGTTTGTCAACTGTATTTCTCGCATTCGACCGGTTGATTTCGGGGGGCTTTGATCCCCTTCTGATTGTTCCTCATAAAGCAGGACAAATCACAATGTAACACAAATCAGAAACAGAGGTTAGAATCATTCAGTTCGCTAACCACATTACTAGACTTCAGATTCAATTTGAGAACACACGCCGGTAAGGAGAAATCATCCATCCAACCAGACACTGACAATGTGACGCCAACTGCCAAGATCTGGAATTTGTCAACAGCTACTTGGTCGACCATCAAAAAGCTTACCTCAGCTACCACTAGTTCCAAACCTTCAAAACAGTGTTTCAGGAGTAAAATTGATGAACTAATCGTTCTTTCTAATAAACTGGAGACGGTTCTATTCCCAAAACTTGGGAAAGATTCGAAAACCATGTGAAGGTACGGTAGCCTGAAAGGAATAAACCGTAGCCGTTCAGGCTTATTTGGATAGCTCTTACAGGATCTGCCTTTCAGACTGATAAAACATGAACCATGATATAATTTTATACCCACGTTTTGAGTCAGCTGACCTCGCAGAATGATCGCATTGGCGAACACCCTGGTGGGAAACACTGACCTTATGCTAGAAAGGCCAGACTGCTATCATCGCAAAAAATATGGCCGCACGGTAGACATGCCAAACGTTTTGTGTCCATCACCCCAGAAAATCAAATTAGGCAGCATAAAAGGAAAATGTCTTTTCTACTTGACACTGTCCTGACTTTAAAAAATAAGCATTTTAACTATAAATCAAGAGTACCACTTAGATTTCTGTTGCTTGACGAAGCAGAATACTAAAACTATCTGGGAACTTTCAAACCCTTGCCAAAAATACCCTGATTCACTTGATTTGTACAAGTTTTTCATTCATTCAAAACGACGGTTAATCGTGTGCATTTGTGCAACTGTGGTAGAATAGTTTAGAATTACTTCAACCAAAGGGGGGGTGGCAAGAATGGATCAGGATAGGTGAATAGCGACTGAGATGCGGACGAACAACACAGTGGGCGTTCATTATGTCCACAGCTGGTGGAGTGTGTTGAACGAATGTACGTAGACGTTCATGTAGAAGTTTAATTCTGTAAGTGTGAACTCCTGAAAACGTTTTACAGCACACCCGAGCATTTACAGCAGCAAAATCCCGACAGATCAGCTTCATGCTGGATAACGGGCTCTGCGTTCCCTTGGAATGCATAAAAAAGTTGCACGAAATTGTGGCTCAACTCAGAAAATAATAACCAACCAAGTTGGATTTACTTGAACTATTTTAAGTGGCCCTTGTGATTTGTGGCGGAGCATGAACAATTTAGTCTATTCATCTTGTTTGCCTAGAATTGGTCGACGCTGTCAACCTGTAGGTCAAGGCGACACCGAATAATGTTCGTTCGATCACAACTGTAACCGCCATGCTCGTTATCGGAGTCAGAATAAATCTTGCAGAAACTCAGTGGGCAGATATTTTCACTGAAATTGCAGCGGGCCTTTGTAAGCAGTTTGTTGAGAACGCAAAGCTTTGGCCATCGTAAAAAAGCTTGAGTGATACTCGGTTATCAAGCCATTCAGTCTAAAACTGTTGAAGATTACTTAAAAAGAACATTCCTGATATCAGTGAGTTGGTCCGCTGAGATGAGTTGTTTATGAGTTGTTGTCGGTGCGTAACGTTTAGTCCCGCCAGCTACACCCGCGTTCACGACATCAAATGCCGAACAAGGTGGCCAAACTCGACCAAAGTTTCTTAGTAGGACCAATGTTTTGCAAACCACTGCCGAGGCTCTGTGGTGTTGTGCATGTATACGAAGAGGCGTTAGTTACAGAAAGCCAAATCAAGAAGATATTTCAAGGTTTATAAATGGTTGTGGCTTACGGCTTTTGAACTGTTGATTTTGACCAAGTGTTGACATGTCATCACTCTGCTCGACATACTAGGTCTCGCGTAAAAAGTCGTCAGCCCAGGATTTGCTGAGTTACTCATACTCCTGCGTCACTGGTGGTAATAAATTTTCCATTCGGATTTAAAATCCTCCTAAAAGTGGAGTTCTTGATTTATGGTGCGCTTTGACATCTGAGACCTCTCTACTTGTCTTTTTTCGAGGATGGTTATCTTTAAAACATTATAGAGTTCCTGTTTCTAGCCAACCTCTCCTAATCGCCTAAGTGTGTACATTCCTGAAGGAAATCTTTTGTAAAAACAAATCGGCCACTGGAAAGCTCAGCAGACTCCAATAAGTTATAAACTTAACGTTTATTTCGATAAATACACTTATTTGCAAATCAATTTGGTTTTGCGAGAGACTCACCTGGAACCCAGTTGAATCTCCTGTTTGTGATGTTTTCAGGCAACTGAATGTGCTGCACCAGGCCACCTGGAAACATCACAAACGGGAGATTCAGCTGGGTTCCAGGTAAGTCTCTCGCAAAACCAAATTGATTTGCAACTGAGTGTATTTATCGAAATCAGTTCACTTTGGGTTCAAGTAGAACATAAGGTTGACGAAAACTCGGGGACTGCGCCTACCTGATGAGCCCGAAGCGGAAGGCCGAAACAGGTCGTGGGCTGTCGAAGAATTTTCAGCAACCTCATGAGTAGTAAATTACGTATATTAACGTTTATTGTTTGTGCAATCGTAATGAAATTTGCGGGCAGGGAGAACCATCCAACCGAGAACTCTTGCTGACAGATTGTCTGTTGATATCACGCGAATGGCATTGATTGATAAACAGCGCCAAGCAATGATCAAGTGGTGACTTAAAACAACAGAGGAGTCCTTCAGAGATGAGAAGACATTTTGTTATGTGCAGGTTTTCAACTAACCTATAGATAACTACCTCTGAGGACATGAATTTCACCCGGTAACTAACGCTGAACTGCAAGGCTTTCTTGACGATGTCACGATCAAAGCCCAACGTCAAAAATTGACCCAGAGGACATCTAAACCTATCGCAGGATATATGCCCATCCCGATTTGAAAACCAAAATAGTGGATCCACGGGGCATATTCATTAAATTAGGTGACCATATACGTCGATGGATGCATACTCTGTCTGACTAGGTTTTACATCGAGTTGCAAACCAAATGTACCCTCATACCAGCCGAGAATGATCCCATTAAAAGCTCAAAGATGGAAGTTCTAGTATGCTTCTGGTTCACAAATCCGCGTCGGGTCTTGTTTACTTCCTCACATGGGCTCTCGACCCTAACTAGGCCACGATGAGCACGTTGAGTAACTGTGACTTTTTGTCGGTGGTTGTCTGGGAGGCGGCGGAACATTGTGCAGAATCGTCGGTAGCTCGAGTGAGTATTACTGGCCCATGACCAGATGGTTGATGATCTGTCTTCCAGGCTTGGAAAGTTTCCTGCAAACTTCAAACCGAAAAAATTGCTGGTGGGATGTCTGTTAGTTTGTATGCCTAACTCAGCTAACAGATGAGCAATCACCTGATCAGCAGCCAGTGAGAAGGTTATACTTTACCACGAATTTATTGGACGTGCTTGGATAGAAATATGGTGCCTGCTATCATAATCGAGCTTGTAATCAATGAATTTTTTGAATCATTAAATGAGGCTAGTACGGTCTAAGTGGATTTTTGCCGCACACAAGTTTTATACTGTTAGCCTAGAAATCGGATGCGATCTGAATGGACCGCTCGCACCGCTCAAGCGTGAACATCATTGCCTGTTCAAACACGATTAATCAGATGCGTCCAGATGCGCTGATCTCCCATGCCGGATGTCCGAATTTCAAAATCCTGCAGGGCCAAGGATAGGCACTGCTGATGAGCTCTAGTAAGAGCGAAACTCGAGTCCAGTGCTTCCGCACAATGGCGTAGATTCACCAGGGCAGAAGAAAAACATGTCAAACGACAGTAAGTAACCGATTCAAGAATCTTCTCGTTAAAAAAAGTTACATGAAGAGTAACGGTCAGTTATTGGTGTTTCATTTGGCACAGGTAAGACAAATCAGTAGTGAAATTTATCTAGTTTGTACCAATCTTCACGACAGCGCTCTAAAAATCAGACTGTCTGGAAGATCAAATTCCTGAAAGTAACCCCAGAATGCCCTTCAAACACTTTCAAGCCACAACAAAGTTGCAGTGGAAAAGCCGTCCAGCATTTGAGCCAGAAAGACCCGCTGCTAACTGCACACTAAGGCAGTCAGTCAATTCAACCGACGAAGGTGAGTGTTCAGGCATGCCACAGAGGCAAGGCCAACGATGATGGGTGTTCAACCAACGCCGATCGGACTAACTGGATCGAGGCCCAAAGCGCCAGGCTTCTTGTAACTTGTCCTGTTCCTTAGTGGCGATCTTCTTCTGACACTAAGGTACTGGATGGGGGACAGGAGTTAGTTACAACACAAACCAACATGACTCACCGACCCACTATTAAAATTAAACAATGAGTTCACCAGTGATACCGACAGATGTCAATCGTTATTCAAATTCATAAAGGTGTGACCAATGAGTTGTGAAGTTCACGTGAATCACCATGACATAAACCAAAAGTCATCGGTGGCTCAATCGGTAGATCGTCCGTCCAGGATGCGGAGGTTGGCAGTACAACTTCGTCGTCAGTCACACAGTTTCATTAATTGATTTAACACTGAGTAATAGTCAGTGCTCAGCGGACTTTTTCTGTTTGAATAATCCTATACAGGTAATGAACCTGTGAAACGGGTTGGTGTTGTACCTGAAAACCCAAAATTAATGACAGTATCTACGTAATGCACTACTCATAAGGTTGCTGAAAACTCTTCGACAGGTTTCATTTCAAATAAACATCACTAGGATTTTATTATGGGAGCTTTGGGAGAACATTGATTGAAACAGTGCTGTTGTGGAATACTAAGAGATACACGACGTACACAGAATTAAATTTCTTCAAATACATTCATTTGCATATCAATTTGGTGTTGGCGGAGGACTCACCTGGGACCCAGGTGACTCTCCCGTTTTTGATGTTCCCAGGCAACGGGAGATTCAGCTTGGTTCCAGGTGAGTCTCTCGCAAAACCAAATTGATTTGCAAATTAGTGTATTTCTCGAATAATGACAGTATCCTTCAAAAAACCTCTGGATACATGAACAGTTATTGTGTACCCATGGCAACGGAATTGAATTTGACTCACCCGCAGTGCACATCTTCAAGGTTGACAGAAGAAGGATTCAGGTGTATCACACGACCTAGAGTGGAACAGTTCCAAATCTTATCAAATCGGGAACTAGGGCACCTTATTACTGTGGTTTATTAGTACGATGGCCTTCCGGTACTTTTACTCAGAAACGTCTCGAGAAAGACAATGGAAGTCTTGTCTTACAACGAGTGGGGGAGACCTCTCATAATAGCAACCATCTATAAGTAGCTCAGAGGAAGGAGAAACTTGCAGGATGAGCGCAACTTCAATCTGAGAATTCCTCCCTCAAGGAGCCAGTTAGTGACGTATTTGTTCCGGGGTCGAGGGATAAGTCGCGGTATACCTTTTCCAGGTGCGAGTTAATCACACTACTGATCAGCAGCTCGTGGCAGGACGGTTAAATGTTCAAATTACCAACCGGGATTTCGCGGGTTCGAGACTCTGTGGAGTTTCCATAGATGCACATTGTTGATTAGCCTTAATAAGTAGGACACAGCTTTACAGGAATTCTCGGCCTTTCGACTCCTCTGACAGGACGATATCTCAATCGAAAATTACCTGATCCCCCAACATTATCATCGAACTCAAATACGTTATGGGTTATTTTTCATTTGGCACTCACCTCCGATATTGATGTTCTCAAAAACGCCAGTGAGACCACAACTGAAAAAGAGCCCTGACGACAGCGCAACTCTAAATTTATCCGAGTCCAGCTGACCCGAAATACCGCCCAGATTCTCAGCATCACAGTGCTTTAATCGTTTCGCTTGTGGTTATAGTGAACGAATTCATTTTGGACGGACCGATAGACACATATTAGCTGTCAGAAAATATCCTGTTCCTCCACGTCTGGACACCAAACTAGACCGTCAGATGGACAGCTGTTCGAACTCCGCCGCTGAATTAGTCCAATTAGCACCTTTCGAGGAATTTTCGGCTTTCATTATTACAGTTTATTACAATTTTTACGGCTCTGATATGAAAAAAATACAAGTCAAGGAAAGTGATTAAACTGTGCCCTGCTGCTTAGAAGCTTGAAATCTCCCTCCAGAACAATGCCTGGCTTGTCACACGTCACACATCTCCTGCTAACGGTAAACCAAAAAGCAGAACAAAAGTCTTCAACAATTATCTCACCGGGAACACCTGTTGGTGGTGCTAGCTTTTTGTCAACTATGACGTCCGGTGTTGCCCAAACTGTCCGTGCTTGCATTCTCCAAACTGTAGCAATTTGTTAATCATACAAATCTGTATGGATTGACAAATCCGCACACCAGTGGACCTCTACCTGGTTTGACTGATCAAACATCCTTTGTCAGTCTGTCGAAATCCAGACAGAGAAACGCTTTGCCAAATTGGTTTTGAGTGAATTGAATCTGAGTGACTGATCAAGAAAGAGGGAGAGGGAAGTGCGCGCGATGAACTCCCAGCGAATAAATTTGTTTACTTTGGGTCTTAGATCAAACTGTTCTGACCGCCGTATTCCATCGGTTTCCATTTGGGGACGAAAATCCATGTAATTTTTTGTATTCCGGCGGCCAAATTGCCGACATTTCACAACATTTATCATTCTGCAGTTTTTATCACAGGAATACATGCTTTTATAAGTAGTCTTGCTACTGTTTGAAACATACACTTGAATCGGTGGAAAATAGCAAACAACTCAAGAAACCCCGGGGCCACGAGTAACATCTGCGAATAACAGCGTTACCAAAAGTTGGACTTGAAATTTCTATTGAAACAAACCTAAATCGGCCAAGACTTTTACTGATTAGCCATCGGTTTGGTTCGTTTTTTCCACTCTAGTGGAGCGCGCAACTGTAGATTCAATTTCTGTCGACCATTAACGCACAACTGTAGATTCAATTTCTGTCGACCACTGTTCTTTTTCGGTTTTCAACTTTCAAACGTGTTGTCTTCCTATCATGAACTTGGACTGGTTTCTTGGTTGTCCATCTCAAAACCAATGCCCGTTTATGAAAACCGAACATTAGCATGACCTGAACTAATAAATATGAAGTGATTTCCAAGCAAAATTTAATCCAGAAAATGCCATTCTTTCATCCTAATCATTGTTGTGGATGCTTTTTCAACTCTGTTGAGTTTGCATCTCTATATGAGAAAAATGAGGCGATGACTGAGTTTCTTACATCATGGTGGTCCCATCCAAGTGCTAGTGACAACATTCGGTAAGGTATTTGTTTTATCCTCTTAAGGAAGAAGAAATCATGTCCTGAGATCTCATCATTGATTGTCTCCATCGATCATCCTGTGATTTGAGGTATTCTATTCAATGCCGGTTTCACCTAGAACGTGTGGGCTACAAGCGCATGATACAAGTTAGTTATGTTAATTTACGGATCAATATTTCCAGTTTTTCTCTCCCAGGACACAGAATTTATCTTTTGGATTACATCACCAGAGTCTGGTTCATGCATTCAGCCGATTAATCGATCGATTGAGTTGACTCAAATCGATCGATTGGACCGTGCCTCTGAACACCCTCGGTTACATATGATTGGTACAAAAGACACAATGCTGCCGAAAGGGGCTACAATTGACCAAATGCAATCAATTGCAAACAAATTTTGTTTTGCGGAAGACTCACCTGATAGGCGAGAGATTCAGCTGAGTTTTAGGTGAGTCTCTCGCAAAAACAAAATTGATTTGCAAATGAGTGTATTTATCGATATCAGTCCAATTTGGGTTAAAGTAGAACATAAGGTTGAGGAAACTCGGGGAATGCGCCCAACCTGATGAGGCCCAGGAAGGGTGAAACCGGTCGCTGGCTGTCGAAGAATTTTCAGCAACCTTGTAAGTAGTATATTTCGTTTAAGGCTACAATTGAGTTTAACAGTGCGCTAAATGTTTCATATATGGAAGCAGACTCCCAGAATAATAAATGGATTTTTACAAACACTTTCAGCACACTTGCATCACAACGTAGGAACTTTTCGTTCCCACTGAGGACTACCTGGATTTTCCTATGAGGCGGGGGGTGCTAGATGAGTCCCTCCAAGTTTCATTATCTCTAAATACCTATTCAAGTTTCATTGTCCCAGTGTGACATTAAACGTAGTAAGGTATTATTCAGCTAGCCAAATACCGTTGGTTTTCAAAGAATTGTTCCACGATATTTTCGTCCACCGGACAAACAGCTGAAATGGAGCTGAACACAGAAGGTCTGGTTTCATTTACTCCATCTTTCCGGTCGTCATTTGTTTCCGGGCAACCAGTGTTCCTCCTTGTGATACAAGTGACCTGTCTTCCGACAAAAAATTTCAAATTCCACCTCGTAGGGTTGATGCATGCAACCATAAAGAGTACTTTTTTCACACAAATAACATATTGATCGAGAAAGATCAAAGGTTTTCCGTCTGTACTCATCGAAAAACTCAATGGAAATTAAAGGAGACTCAAAGTTTATATCGCTACTTCCGGATTAAACGTACTAAAATTGGGGCTGTGTTTACTTTATCCCATTCGACAGTTTCGATATAATTCACGTTCCGTTTGGTTTTTGCCCTGCATCTGTCATTCTGTGCTCATATATACTGTCAGAAACTTCGCTCGTGGGAATGGTAACTTACAGCTGAGTACAGTTCCAGCTCTAGTCAACATAGTAGGGAGTTGCATTGCTTAAGGCCGTGTCCCGGCGAATTTGGTGGTTCTCGTGTACATTCCCCAGTAGTCTGCGCCTAGAACCTTTGTATCTTTGCACCTTATCAGCCAGTATTGACTGTCCATCAGAAATCCACTCCGACCAGCTCACTGGCATCGGCTAAGCCAGCGTGTTACTGAATGATCCCTGGGTCTTTTGGCAAACAGTTTCATTGGAGACCAGGACAGAAAGTTCACAAGTAGTCCCTGTCAAAAAGCTCACCAGATGTTTATGAGTAATCTACAGTGTCGAGAGGATAATAAGTGAAATCTTATTGCTTACAACTTATTCTCAAATGAGTCTTTAATTTTCTTTCGGGGAGACTGATTGATTCACCAAGTTAAAGTCAGTGTCCCCCCCACTCCTTTTTTAATGACAGAGTGGTGGCTGACGAAAGCTGTTTATACTCTACCTCAGTTGTTCAGTGTGACCTTTGGGTGCCGCCTACTCATTCGCGGGTTACCCGCCGCGACAACTCCAGTCACTGACTTTAGCTTGATCAACCAATCACAATTCTTTGAAAGGGACTCAAAGACTTATTTGAGAGCCAGCCACTTCTGAAGTTGGACCGTAAAGGTTACTTCCGGCCAGGGAAAACAAACGCTATTTAAAATTGCTAAGTCAGAAATCACCATCGATCAATAAGTACTCCAGAGGAAGAATAATTTCACAGAATTACTTTAACTTCCTTCTGAAAGGTCGTCAGCCGAGGAGCCAGTCAATGCGTGATCACGTGATATGTTCTCCCTGCGCTGAAGCACGAGTGACAACTTGTCCTGTCCAAGTGAAAGATAATCACAGTGCGGATCAGCCGGTCGTAGCCAAACGGTTCAGTTTGCAACCAATGACCGGAAGGTTGGTGGTTCGAAGTCTCCTGAGTTTAGTGGGTTGAGAACTGCTGATTTTTTCCAATGACGAAACGGCTGTAAAGTACTCCCTGGCTTTTCAGCATAGACTGACATCAATGGCAGGACAAAATCCCTGCTGATCACCAGCAACTTATAGATTGTTTCCAGCAATCTTTTGGACCACGTTGAGTTACGCGCAAAACCCCAAAAGCCAAATCGTTCAAATAGAGGTTTATCTACAAATGCGTACTGTAAATACAATAATAAAATAATAAAACTATACAAACCTTCAAATCGTGGGACTACGCCGGCTTCCATAAACCGGTTTAGGAACTGCTACTTCCTAACGGATCCCAAAGTCCACACCGACTCAAAGCCACGTGTCAACAAGATAACAAAACCACGTGCTGACTTAAACAACACGTTCGATGACAAGGTCAAAGAACGGTTTCCGTTCAGGTCAAAAACAAGAAAGTTGGTATAGGCGCAAAACCGAAATAACAAAAACTGGGAATAACGTTGCACGAATGAGGATAGAAGGAAAGAACCAACACAGATCACCTCAAATTATCATCAGGATCTCATCTGTTATCCCCGTACTATATAAGCTACTCATAAGTGTACCTATCTGGTAAAGTTCTAACCAAAAGCATTGTTTTAGGCGGATGCGCATCAGTCAAACTGTCTTGAAATTGCAACAGTGTTTCTCAAACTTGTGGTGAAATTTTCAAGACTTTCGCGTGATATTATTAGCTCCTTGTCTTCCAAAACCACAAGAATAATAAACGAGGAGCTGAAACCCAGGTACATTAACTCTTTCCTGGACAATTATCATTTCCAAGGTGCGCATACACCTGAACTAAAGACGTGTATCTTGGTTGGTGACGAAACTTTAACAACCCAGTTGCCCGGTTCAAGGAGCAGACCAATAACCACAAGTCACAGGAAATCGAGAAACTTTACGAATATTGTCATAAGGGAAATTCTAGGCTGATGAACTGCTCACTCTCGACCATCAAGGACGCATTTACAATGGTGATTACCCTGTTCAACACAGGCTTGTTGCGAGAGAAACATCCAGCTGTGTAACAGCGGTAAAACGTTATGGTTATTGCAAAATGCACACCTCACTTTATGTTATCTTCTTGCAGTATGGTACAAAACGCCAAAACTTACAGCTTCGTTGCTTTCTGTCCCAAGTTTTTGAGGCCCTGCTTCAAATGCTCACCGGCTGTTTGCCCTGTTTAAATGAGTATCAGTTTATCCTTAAATGATGTTCGGGTCGTTTGACCCTTTCTTTGGAGTGTAACACGCGGGAATGTAGTCCAGTAATTTCGGACTGAATGGCAACATCAGATATCACGATTTGCATGAGCTTTCAATCTGAGGAGCCACTCAGCACGTGACCACGTAGAACGACTTCCGGCAGTGAGTGATGAACGGCGCGGTATCTTGTCTAGTACAAGTCAACTACTGATGAGCGCTCGGTCATGGTCAAGCCGTCAGAGCCTTCAACTGCCAACAGCAATATCGCGAGTTTGAGTGGCTATGAAAATCCGTGAGATGCGCACTGCTGCACATGGCCTCGATATCGATCGACTTCATTTGAGAGGTGAAATCTCCACCAAAATTTCTGACTTGTAGGTGCATTTGCCAGACTTCATGCTTGCTAATTGGTAAGAACGTTGGAACAAGAAGTACGTTTTGTGTTGTTTCGGGTCATATGGGTCCAGAGTGGAAAATTCATTCATCCAGCTCTTATTTTGTATTTGCACGTCACGCTTATCCACCTGTTTGCCATCAGAAACATAAGTTGCACAGAGTGGTAAAGTGTAACCCTAACCAAACAGATTGAATCAGGTTGAATGGAATTCAACGCCACAAGAATCAAACTACTGGCTTTTTATCAAAAGCAGCAACTTCAAACGTGTCAGAGTCATGGAATTATCCAATCTCCCAGCATTTCTGTAGGGAACAAGGTTGTGCTTTGCACGAAACTGAGACGTTTCCGGAGAATAAAAGTTACCGCTGGTTTCGGTTTAGAATGGCCCGAAGCTCCACTTGATCGTGAATGAAATGAATAAAGCTATTCTGCATCCTAATTCCGTGGCAACTACAAACGTTGCGAATGACATGAATAAAGTTATTCTGTATCCTAATTCCGTGGCAACTACAAACGTTTTTCAAACAATTAAAGGCAGTGAGATGAACTTATGTCGTTGTTCACAAGTCGGTGGAGATGATGATCCATGGTTAAGTCGCCTTCCCCAAACTTCTCAAAATTGCATCAACAATTACGTTCATTTTTTATTTGAATTCTGTTGTGGACTCGAGGGGCACATTTTCAATTCATACTGGTTAGGTGGTAATGCCGGGCGGAATGTTTGTCCTCTAAAACAAACAACTGGGGAGGAAAAACAGCTATACCAATAGACAGAGCTTGAAGCGAAAAAAAACACGAAATGCACGCTGGAATGTTCGCATTTCTCCCCCAGGGTCGAATCGATCTTGGACAACACATAAGGTAGCAATTACTGAACGTTGCCTTGGGACAAACTAAAAATATAAATATGGATTGCTTCCAGCAATCTGTTGGACCACGTTGAATTATGCGCAAAACCCCAAAAGCCAAATCGTTCAAATGGAGGTTTATCTACAAACGCGACACTATACATACAATAACAAACTTTACAAACCTCAAATCGTGGGACTACGCCGGCTTCTCTACACCGGCTTAGGAACTGCTAATTCCTAACGGATCCAGCCACGTGTTGACTTAACAACACGTTCGATGACAAGGTCAAAGGACGGTTTATGTTCAGGTCAAAAACAAGAAAGGTGGTATAAGCGTCGAACCAAAATAACAGAATGGAGAAGCGCGTTGTACAATATAAAAAATGGAAGAAAGGAATCAACAACAAAAAACTGACAGGTAAAACATTTAACCGAATGTGTGTAGTTATGCCAACGGCTGACAACGGCTAAAATGAACAGTCAATAGACTGAGGACGCACTGGTGTACGAGCCATGCCGATCGATTGGGAACATGGACTTGTATGTCAACATTCATAAATAAATTATAGGTACTGTGTCCTGTCTAGGTGAGTGCTAATCACAGTGCTGATCAGCCGCTCGTGGCCAAACGGTTAAGTATTCTGTCATTGGCCGGAAATTCGCAGGTTCGAAACTCTCTCACTTTCAGATACGCACTGCTGATGAGTCTCAGCAAGGACGAGACAGCTGTACAGTGCTTCTCGGCCTTCATCATAGATTGGCTTCTGTGACAGACAGGAAGCCCTACTGAAAATTCCCGCAGTTCCACGTTTTCCGAGGGACAATAAGTAACAATATGATTTCAGAAACAACGGAGGATAGTGAAGGCATATCTAAGTGCTGGTGGTTTTCTTAACTTGTTGTCAAGCTGTATTCCTGAAGTTTTTTTTCGTAGTATTCTTTCTACCCAAGTAGGCATAAGAGTTGTTGATAGTACTCATCATAATCTTTGCTGCATATTTCACAGACAAGTACTCCCCATTAATCATAAATTTGAGCCACGTTTCTGTACTAACTGGTACTGGTGTAATTGTGGATACTACTGATGAAGCAAGCGAGTAGTATGTAGCTTTCTCGTAACTCCGCCGCGCGTCTAATGGAAGGTGGGGTATATTACGGAACCTGTGGAACTGTTCTAGTGCAGGTTACTATTAACAAGCAGGAATCTGTACAAACCGGTCCTTCGTTCACCTGTTCCGGTGTCTGGTAAGATAAGTCGTGGGGTTCATCATTCATGTCTCCCATGGACAATGGAACTCACGAAACATTTTCGTCGCCTGGTATACAGCGTCTTCGGGAGCGCTGAGCAACTGTGATATACGTCAGCATAGTCTCAAATGACGTGGAGTGACTGTGTGGAAAGAGAAAAAGCAGAATTATGGTGCTGATGAATTTTCCATCGCCATAATCTCAGCCCTACGTGCAGTTGGTTCTGATGTCAACTTTTTGGTCCACCAACCGATGATCATCTCTTATCGAGGGATCTGCTTTCCTCAGTCCGCCAAGGCTATTATTGGGCTGGGACTTCATAAGGTCACAGTCAGTGAGTTGTGTTTGCTTGTCATTGGGGGCTCTCTCTTAGGACTTACACTACTTTTACGTGTGATACATGGGGTTGAGTGTACATTCTTGCCATTGATGCTCACACCAGACCCAGTATGACGGACACTTTGTGCCTGATGTGCGAGTCTTGACTGTGCTAGCGCTTACCGCTCATTGAAGAGCATTCAGCATTGTTTGTCCTTTCTTCGGTTTCTGGTCTTTACAAGCGTGCTTCCACACCAAACTTTCTCACATGCGTTAGGATTCATCTTGTCTGACTGGGACCGTTGGTGGCACGACTTCGAGTTGGACGCTTCTCTCTTTTTGTCTAGTATTCCCCTGAAACCCTCCACTTCGCTTGCTCACATTTACTTTGTACGTTTGTGAACATGCTCCTCAAAAATAAACAAACGTAAGCCAGTAGCCATGGTTTGCACCATCCATGCCTTCTATGGATAGTGGGTCAGTGACCGAGAACATGTTCCAGCGAACAAGTAATCACGAAAACAAAACCCAACACACAAGACCAATAAAAGAAGTAAAACAACACCAGAGTTTCATCCATTCAACGGGCCATTAGAGCTAGGTGTTGTAACTAGACTAAAAGGCTGGAACTTCGTTGACTTTGGAAGGTCATCGAATACGTTACGTTATCCCTGCTTCTACTTGTTGGAAAATGAGCGGCCGCGGAAAAGGTGGTAAGGCTCCTGTCAAGGCTAAGACCAGGTCGTCGCGCGCCGGTCTACAATTCCCAGTTGGTAGCGTGCATCGTCTGCTGCGTAAGGGCAATTATGCTGAGACTGTTGGCGCTGGTACCCCCGTGTACTTAGCCGCAACCCTGAAGTATCTGGCTGATGAGGTGTTGGAACTGGCCGGAAATGTGACAACAAGAAGACCCGCATTATCCACAACGACAAGGAGCTTAACTGGCTTTTGGGAGATGTGACGACTGCTCAAGATGATGTGTTGCCGAACATTCAGTCGGTGCTTCTGCCGAAGAAGACCGACAGGGTGGAGGCCTAAACCTCCATTTGTTGTTGGAAGATAGAGAACTTGTGACTAAATACAAACTAATACAATACAAACCAATATACCAAATACACTACTAACGAAGTTGATGAAAACTCTTCGGAACCGCGCAACCGGTTTTGCTCTTCTTGAGGCTGATCAATAAGCGCGGTTCCCCAGTTTCCGTAAACCTTAGGTTCTGCTTGAACCAAAAATGGACACAATTTACCAACCACATCCATTTACACACTGATTTGGTTTGAGTGAAAGACTCAGATGAATCCAGATGGATCCAGGTGAATCCCTCGTTTTTGGTATTGCTACTCACCTGAATGTGCAAAACACTGAGTGGTCTGAACTGGTAGAATGAAGGGCGTCTGGGGGTTTTTAAAGTGGCGCCTCCTGTATTTTCTGGTATTTGAAATGTCACTTGTCTCACTTGACAAAGTCAAGAAGAGACTTTGTTGAATTGACCGAAGATTCTAGATGACCAGGCTGGTCATATGCCCTACTAAGCAGCTACAATGAACGCCTTTCGTGACCTGACCATGTAAAGCAACCGATACCTCTTGCTTCCAGTCCACCGTATTAAAATCCTCCCGACCGTGTATAGTACTGTTTCCCACTGTTTGCCTAGCCGCACCAATTGCGGTAAGTACACGATCACAGAAGGCTTTCGGTTGAAATATAAAGCTTGGTCCAGAACCAGAAATCGTTTCGTATATTCATCCAGCCTGAAAAACACTTACGCCCCCTCAGATGCATTTTTTCGCAGGTAGCGTACGCATGCTTCCATCAGCCACTGGCTTCGAAATGTATCCCTGTACAAATTGGTTTGAGGTCAAATTTTGCTGCGTTGAGCACAAAAGGGTACTACAAGGATTAGTCCGCCTCGTTCAACTATTTCGGTGAAATTTTATTCGATGCCACACCTTTCAAATGCCGAGAAGCACTGCACAGGTGTTTCATTCCTATTCGGAATCATCAGCACTGCACGCAAACGCACGAAAATTCAGTAGAGATTTTCCGGCTCGAACGCCAGCAGTCGTTCGATAGTGCGATTAACTCTTACTCGTCTTTAGTCGTAGAACGCACATCACGAGAGCACGTTTTGACTGGCTCCTTGAATGAGGACTTCTCCGTGGGACGATTCGCACAACTTGAGAAATGTTAGGCTTTCCGAGCAGATTACTTCAAGTTTGGTGGCACTGTAAAGAGATTTTGCGATTCTGGTAAACTTCGCTCTGCAACTGACGTGAGTCCATGCTAGGAAGTCGAACGGCACCGTACAGTTGTTTCCTCCTTGTAGAAAGTCATCATCAGCGCATAGCTCACGAGCCTCCAGGGGGGAAGAGGGTGCACGTGAGACAATTTTGACATGCTCCTGAGCACAAATCTTGTACGCTCAACTTGACCAATCATCCACCAGCTTGGATGTTTCTGAATTCATAATGTTGATATGCTTGTAACTGATGAACCCAAGGAGTTGTCGGAAATGAAGCTAGCCTCAAGTTTTCTGACTACTATATTTTACCTCTTCTTCGGTGGATTGTCAAACACATGGTTTGCAAGCTTTGAAATCTGTCCCCGGTCTTGCGTTTTTTTGGAAGCACGCGCAACAGAGAGAAGATGTAACGGGACGAAAATCGTATAGACCCTGTCAGTAAGGTCAGATGCCTGAAAATAACTCCAGAATGCCCGGAACCTACTGAGACCCTAAAACTCCACCAACATCTCAATAGAGAAGCCAACATGCATCCAGGCCAGTCAGTCACTCAATCAACTCAGCAAAAGCCGATGAGTGTCCAGGCACGCCACAGAAGCATGACCGACCATGATAAGTGTTCATAGAATCACGGTCGATTTTTGTGAGTGTTCATTAAATGCCGATCAGACAGCCCGGATCAATGTCAAAAAGTGCTCTTTACATAGCGCGGGGGCTCTCGCTTGTTGCAATAAAGCTGTTCTTGTGTTCTTTGTTGGCGAATTCTTTTTCCGGCACAAAAACACTGGAGCGGGTACAGTAGTTAGAAGTGTTCATTAAATGCCGATCAGACAGCCCGGATCAATGTCAAAAAGTGCTCTTTACATAGCGCGGGGGCTCTCGCTTGTTGCAATAAAGCTGTTCTTGTGTTCTTTGTTGGCGAATTCTTTTTCCGGCACAAAAACACTGGAGCGGGTACAGTAGTTAGATATAACTGGACAGTTGCAGTCACACAGGCAAACAGAAAGGAACTCTTTTTGCCGTTTGCTTAGAGTGTGCGACAGACGAAAATCGATGAAAATCAAATCGACTCCATCCAAAAATACGCTCATTTTTTGAAATCCGCATTTCCTACTGTCTTGACATTTTGGATACAGACTCCGTGGCGGCAAAAGGTTCTGTACATCACTTACAGTCCTAAAGAAGTTCCTCTATTGGCATTGTTGAGGAATATAGGTAGCTCGGGTGCGCTGACTGATTGTCGGTCTGTTCGCCGAGCTTGGAAGTTCCTCAATCCTGAGCAACAGGCGTACCATGCAGACGCGCCCCACTCTTATGAAGTAACAACTTATTTAAGAACAAAATGCATCAGGGTACCAAAAAGTCTAATATGTAGATGTCTTCTTCTGGATTCCTCACAGGTGTCAAACTTTTCTAGAAATCTTTTAGACGAGTGAACTACCGAAACTTTCTCAAGGTGGTTCTGCGATTTGGGCTGTTCCAGATGTCAGCTGTAGGGCTTCCGATTGATGAGTCCAAATTAGAACACCTCGAATAGTGGTTTGTATAGCCATGACTAATCACTTCCGGTTTGTGAAAGCCGCTCACGGAAAGTCCAAGCCCTCTAACTCTCAGATCAGTAATGAGGAGTTACGGGGAGCCACCTGACTGCTCACTGTTGGTAGGCAAACTACCAACTAAGTTCCATGCATGTGCAAAGTAAAACCAATCCGCCATGGATTTACGTACACCATGGTAATAACTGGGGTTTGTGGGTTTATCAGATTGCAAAGAACTTAAGGAGGGAACAGCATTGTACAGCCTGGCATCAATAATAACGGCCAATAGTCGTACGGATGAGAGAAACCGCCCTGCAGCCAGTCACCAGAGCTTTTATAACCTAAGATGGGCTTGGACTTTGAATATGCAGTTAACCGTGACCCGTTGTTTCAAACAAACGCGGATAGAACAATTTCAAGTGCCGCAGAACCAATCGAATAATGTGTCAATACCCAGCGAACATGCACCAATTGGCTAACCTTTCCGAATTAAACAGAAGGCTTTTTGATCAATTGGCGTTTTTCTGTTGGCTGCAGGAATTCGCCGCAAGTAGAATATCGGGAGATTGAATCCTGATGTATTTGATGAGTTCAGGTGAAAAAGAAGGCCTTCGCTGCGGAGTTGTTTATTAGAAAACACCAACTTTACAGTTACAGACTATTGGACAGGGGAGCAAAACTCTCATATGCATCTCGTTTACAAAACTGAATATCCATCTTCTCCTTGAACGCGTCTTCCTGAACTTTCCTGGATATTCATTGACTGTTACTCAAATGCAAGCAAATGCTACCAAGCGACTCCACAAATTCCGTAATAGATCTCACTTTTCAAGAGACACGAAGCGGATTTACGAGAAGACCTACTACTCGCACGCCTCATCAGTAGTTTCCACCGTTACACAGGTAGATAGAATAGCAGTAGCAGGTGAAGGTTTCGCGACTCACTACAGCTGCTCTTTAAGGTATGGTAGATAACACGAGATGCTTTGTAGTTATTTTTGTCACTTCGCTTCATCGATCGAGCAGGCAGTGTTATTAGTCGGTCGTGTGGGTCCTCAACCTTTTGATAAATGTATTTTTTTGCCTCATCAATAATGTGATAATTGGATGGCAGTTACCTTGTTTGAAAGTTGTGTCGTCCGGCAGTACTTTGTGTTGAGTTGCGGTCTGGTTTAACGCGTTCGCATTCCGTACTCTTGGCAGATTGTAAACACTCGCTAGAGAAGTTTGTCAAAACGTGGTGACGTGGTGTGTTTTCTGAGACTGAAGGATGATTGGGGTTATATCCTCTCAAAGCGAGAGCTAATCACATTGCTGTTCAACTGCCGGAGGACGAACGCTTAAGTTTTCAACCCCCAGACGGAAGGTCGCGGATTGGTAATCCTCCGAATTTCGTGATGATTCCAAGTAAGGACTTTACAGTGCTTCTTGAACGTCCAGTATAGAGTGGCCTGACTTGCAGAACCACGTTCCAACTGGACGTTGTGCAAAACCCGGAGGGTCAGAGTTATCGGCAAATATCTTCTGTGCTATGCACCATGCAGAATTTGAAGCAAAAGAGGCGGCAACTAACGAGGCATAAAAAATGCTAAACGAATAATAGCTGCGACCTTTGAAAACTCAGTCCCTTCTCGAAGAAAAAATGATATATCACCTCTTTCTCTTTCTTTCAATAGCGAGAAGCTACGGTTGCGGAATCGACCGAACAAAGAGTATAAGAAACACAAGACGCCGTTAATTGAAGCTTACATCCAGTGCAACATGTCCGTGCTACATGCAAGGAAGGGATCCATCAGTCTCTCTATAATGGAGAGACTCTCACAAGTACTCTTGAACGATTCATGGGCTTATGTGACGTTCGCGCAACCTCTGGGGACATTTTGTAGAATATCCATGCGGCAGTTGAAAAAAAAACAAATGCACACACCCATTTGCGTTCGCTATTCACATTTCAACAATACCGTTTATCGAGAAAACCAAAAATGTAAAGGGAAAACCGATTTTACGCCCATGTCACGCGTAGTTTGAGCGAAACAAGGTAGTTCATTCTTCCACATCGGAATTTCGGATTGAGGGAAACTGAACTGAAACTGAGAGAACGTTTGACGCAACGTAATGAAAAATGAATTTCAACTGTTGCCAATCGCCCAGAGTAAATCTGAATGATTTTTTGGACTCTTTTCCCGTGGTTCATCAATCACCATCTGTTCATTTGTTTGCCAGTTCCCGGCCATCTATGTGGGTCGCTCAACTGGACGTCTGTCTGAGAAAACGAATGGACATAAGCCAAGCCGATTGAGAAGTGGACTGGCGTTGACGTCAACTACGTGATGAACACAGACTCCATTGATACTACTCATTGAGTGAACCCAGTAGCATAGTTCCGAGTGGTTCGTAGCGTGTCGCCAATCACACCCTCTTAACAGACTGAGCAGAGAGTGCCTGTGTTAAAAATCAGGCGTAAAACATTCTGCATCTGTCGAACTTTAATTGTTGTTTATCAGCCCCATTTGCTCGATGATCCATTTGCTCAGATCCATATAATGTGGTTTGCACCGAAACCCTCCCACTTCCTATCGACGACATTTGGCTGCTAATGGCTAGGTTTCTTCTACAAGGACCAGTTATGCGAAGTGAACAGCTTCAGTGAGTCCCTACGGGTGTAACGGTGGATACTACTCATGAGGGCATGTGAGTAGTACGTCTTCTCGTACATCCGCTTTGCGCCTCTTGAAAAGTGAGATCTGTTATGGAATTGGCGGAGTCGCTTTGTAGCATTTGCCTGAATTTGAGTAACAGTCAATGAATATCCAGAAAAGTTCAAGAAGACGCGTTCAAGGAGAAGGTGGATATTCAGTTTTTTAAACGAGATGCATATGAGAGTTTTGCTTCCCTGTCTGTAACTGTTAAGTTAATGTTCTCAAATAGACAACTCCGCAGCGAAGGCCTTCTTCCTTCCAAGGGTAGAGCGGTCCCTGTGTCTGGAACAACTTGGCTATGCTTTCTTTTTCACGGAAGATATCGATCAGAACTGACATTTTTCGAACATCTGTCTGTTTGAAACGGCACAATACTCCATTGGAAACCAACTAATTTAAATAAACAAATGAAAGCTACTTAATCGCAAGGGTAATCTACTGTAAAAATACTCCTCATGAGCAAAACCGCAGTGGTTTTGCGACGTTTGATCTGTGGTCAATAAGGTCGGTCCGGAGGTCAGCAGATAAAATTTTAAAACCAGGACTTCAGGTTGCTGTGGTAGCAAGTCCTGAAACAAACTCTCGTTTACTGTCATACCTCTCACATTTGTGTAGTCTTCCCTCAAACACAAAGTAGTCACGTAGAAGTTGCACCTCTCAGGAGAGCGTAGAAGATGGCTTCCATCCAACCGGGCAGAACGCCCACAACCAAATCGAGACATTTGCAATGAAATCTTGTAGATATTTAGAGCCAAATGAGAGTTTATGACTCACGTTCACTGGATGTTTTCTGAGTTTAACTGCTTTTTACCAGGTGAAAAACTTGGTATTTTTAGCGGATACTTGTTGTATTACAGCTATTATAAAAGGTAGCTAGAATTTGGGTCCAGTGGCGTGAGGTACATCATATTATTATATACTTATATTATATGCTTATATACTATTATTATTACCATTATTATTATTACTTATATTATTGCCGGTCATCGTGGTTATTGGCTGGTACGGTTGATAGATGGTTTCCTCTCCTAAAGAAGACCCCCTTCTCTCGAATGGGACCATTTGAGTTGGTCTCCATTCACCTTCAAAATACTTAAAAAAAGAATTGAGTCAGAGAGATTTGGAGCCGAATAGCTTCATTTCGCTCTGTAGTGTACCCATTTTGTGTCGAACGGTGATTTGATATCGGAAGGGCAGGTACAGCGATGCGGCAAAACAAAACATCCTACAGTAAGGATACAGCGAAATGTATCAGTAACGTGCCCCAGGATCCTCAAGTCGAAAGTGTCTTTCTTCATGAGGCTACGGAAATCTTGGACTAAAGTGATCAGTTGACGTGCATCCCCACTAAATTTCGTAGCTTGGTATGCCATCCCGTACATCTACGCTCCATCCGCACGTTTGCCAATTCCCGCATATCCAGTTCTTTACAGCGTAGGAACCTGAAACCAAAGAACTAGTAGTCTTTACGGTCCGCTCGTTCACAATCTTTCTCTCAAGTGTTGAAATTCTACAGCATGGTAGGCCCTGTTTCCAGCTGACAGGTTTGTATTAATACTGATCATTTTCGAACAAGTTATCGGGAACGTCCTCCTCAACTCTCTAGGCCACGCCTTGCCTTCCCAGTAGTAAGTCAGATTTTTCACAATTTCTTACGACCAGAATGATGCCCAGCTTGCGGAATTCGGTTTACGTCCTTGAAAGAGCTTCACAATTGTTAATTTCGACTATCGGTTAGTCATGGTGCTCAGATTGGTTCGCTAGGTGATGAACTTTTGTACCCGCCATTGACCCTGATACATGGCAACACTGGTATGCATGCGTACGTGTGTGGTATTTCACCTGCTTTCATGCTAACTTGCCCTGAAATGGCACCCTCGTAGTTATGCAATCAACCTGAATCGTAAGGCTGATCTCCCACGGGAAGGCCGAAAGTCCTCATTCCCGAGATTGCGTTCCAGACACCAGTATCAGAACGCCGAAACGATCGTTAATCCCCGAGTTCATTTTACTTCAATCAATCAATCAGTCAATCAATCAATCAATCAATCAATCAATCAATCAGTCGGGTGTCTACCCTCCAGGAGAAGCTTCCCCATGAGAAGACGTGATCCCGAGTCTAATTGCCAGAAATCCAGGAACAGACAAATGATACTTCTATTCAAATAACAAGAAATCCGTCAACCACTTATGCAGAGTTAACTGTGTAGGAAACAGGGAGTCTTCAAACGGTGTTTGGATGGTACTCTGCCCCAAAGCCTGCTCATAACTGGGTATTATAAGCTATATTTGTTTTCGGTTAATGTTCCTAGGGTACTACAAGGTCTCTGAGAAGGCTCGATCGATCAAATCAACCAAGATAACTTTGCAGGTTTCTTGTTGTTTTGCCTTATTGTGGATCTCTAGCAAATATACTGAAACGACACCGATAATTTAAGGTTTTGACCGATTGAATGGTGGTCTCAGTACTGCGGACAAGGAAACTTTGGTGAGCTCCACAGACGAAAAAAGGCTCACTTTTGGAATATCAAAGTGAGTGGTCATCATCTCTAAAGTTACCTGGTCCACAAAGGTTTATGACTCGTGCCTGCGCGCCTTTTAAAAAACAAAGGAGCCACTGGCTTACGCCCTGTCTGAAAATTTTCTAAAAGAGGGTTTTTCTTCAAGAGACTCCTCCTCCCCTAGAGTGATAGGAAGGTGCATCGGACGTATATTGTATTCCCCGGCAGTATAAATAGGCCTAGAAACGCGTGAATCACGATCATCGTGTAAGCGAAGACATTCTGTACCAAGAAGCCCAGAATTACTGTACACTTGTTTTGTCCTTGTAGGGGAATATTAGCAGTCCGCATCTCACGAAGCTCCAGGGGGATTCGAACCCACAACCCTTTGGCTAGTAGATGAAGATCGAACCCTTCATCCACGAGTGGCGGAGCAGCCGTGTGATTAGCTCTCAATCAGACGAGATATAGCGCCACTCATTCTTTAGTCACGATAGTATGCGCTATTCGAAAGGGCAGTTTCCGTAGATTTTCTCCCGCTTTACTGTACACTGCGTTGTTCGTTAAACCGCCGCTGCCTCTGTGCCTGTGTCAGTGCATTGGAATCGTAATACAATCACCGAGTTCGTACGGACACACAGTAGACTCATACTTTCGTGTCATGTGATCCCCGGAAGAGGCGTTCACTCTTCCTGGAGTTGACAGTACATTCTAAATTAGATGTCAAGTGAAATCAACCTTTGAGCACTATCCATCATCAAAACAATTGAATGCAAACGTCTAGCCCACCCGTTTGAGGGCAAAACGGCGATGCATGGTGAATGCCTTGCGTGGCAAATAAAGAGACCAGGCTTTCCAATGAATTTTTTTCACTAGTTTCACTTTTAGAGAATCACTATTATTTTGTACCGATCAAATAAAACAAGCAAGGTTCATTCATTCCAGCCCCAGGTATTTTTTAGAAAAGCCACCTGGAACCGTTGGTGATTAGTTCCTATTTCTCAACTATCCAGGTGCTCAGTTACAAATTGCTTGCTACACAAAAGATTTTTGAGCAAAATAGAGAATTGTAGAGAGTCTTATAAACTTTGTATGAATAAACAGAGAGGAGGGTAAGACCATTCCAGTTAGAGTAACGATGAAGTTGAACCCTCATATATTAGATCCAACCGGAACTACCGAACAACTGTCGCACTAAACAGAAAGATGCACTTTGTTAGTACATATAAGGACGATCAAAATCATGTAGACAGCTCACCAGGGATTCCATCCTTCTTAAAACTCATTAGGTAGGTTTAGAATGATTATAAATAAACTTTTTCGGCAACTGGGTACAATGTGGAAGTCTCTAAATTTACCAAACGTGAACTGGGTTGCCCAGCGTTTTCATCGACCTTTTGAGCAGTATTAAATCGTAATTTGATATTTTGAATGTCGTTCTAACTGAAACATGACGCGGTCTTTACGGAGCATATTTACTTAAACGATAATCTGAAATGACGAATTCCCCTTTGAATTGTATCGGAGTTTTCCGTCAACGTTAAATTAGGTTGCAAATGACTGTTCATTACAGCACGCATTTAGTTACTAGTTACCATGTAGTGACGATCGAAATGTGATACGCTTAGCAAAAAGTGCTTAGCTATTAAGGAATTCTAAAAAGTACTTTAAGAACTTGATAATACTGCAGGATCACGTGATCTGAATTTCAAATCGGGAAGGTGAACGAACAGTAGATTATTGCTGCTAAACACCAAAATCAACCAAAATAGACAACTATCAAACAACGGCCTCAAAGGAAATACGGACGGGTCGGTAGAGTTTTTGCGAAAACACGGGGGCTACTTTCGTAAGTACAGAGCCAACTGTTCTGAGGTGGCTAAGAAAAACAAAGCAATGAAAAAGATTGACAAATTAAAGCGAAGATTATACAACCCACATTCACCGTCTACTTCCCAGGTTGGCGACCAAGCAGGAAGTCGTTGGCGAACAAAGTGCGATTACAAGTTAACAGCATGAAACTCCCGAGGGAATCCAGGGGAGATTTGTGTCTCCACTGTAAAATACCTGTGCCTACCAGGTTAACAAATGAGGTGGACAAAAAGCAGGCTTTGGAAATAACTGCACGAGAGATTTTGCAAGATTCCACCTTGCGCCACTGCTTACACAAACTTCAGGTGCCTAATGTTGGCCTTTTTTTATTCGGGTGCTTGGTGTTGCTAGAAATTTATCAGTGCAACAAAGTCCAGCAGCCACTTACCGATTCATGTTTCTTTTTTCAGGCCCTTGGTCTTTTTTAAGGTATTCCTGCATATTTGTTGTCATAATATCGGCAGATCATATCCCTCCATCAGAGGTGAAGTAAACGTCTGTATCGTCCCAAACATCTTGGATAAATCTAACATGTCCAGGAGTATTTTCTACATACTTCCTAAAGCAAATTGTTAACCAGTCCTGGAAATCTTAACCTTTGATTGCCGAATGGTCACTACCAACTACGCGGAGGCAGTCACGTGATTTGCGATCTATTCATTCGGACCAGCCAGTATAAAACTCTAATACGTCAAGGGTTGACATTTTAGTGTATTAAATCGTAGCGTCTGTAAAAACAGCTTTGACGAAAGCAGCTGCAAGGAAATCAGCCTCGTGAATAACCGTGATAAACGTGAATACAGTCGCCCATCTTGAGTACTGGCAAGCTGCTTTTGACGAAAGCAGCTGCAAGGAACTCAGCCTCGTGAATAACCGTGATGAAAGTGAGCACTGTCGCCCATCTTGAGTACTGACAAGCTGCTATTAACGACTGTCTGAAATCAAGGGTGAAAAGATGTACTGAGATACTGAAACAATACGATAAAAGGGATTTCTCGAGACCTTCGAACAAGTTTGGTGAATTCGGTTGTTATTTTTTTAGTAATTCTGAGTTACGATAGTCACAACCAATCAGAATGTCATCAAATCACTTGACCCGGTGGGTCTAGACAGGAAAACCACATGAAAACAACCACATTTTTCAGAGCGCTCCTGTGGTTTGCAGCTATTAATCACTCGAGTGCCTATGGGTGTAAAGTGACTCTTTTTGACAAAGGTAAAAACCCCGGCGATCGTTGGCTTCTTCTGTAAGCGAGAAGTTGTACAATGAAATCAACTTTGCAGTGTTTCTGTCAGATGCCGAAAAAAACAAACGCGGAACACATGCGACGCTGTTCATGCTATGGTCCTATACTTGCTACGAATGCAGGTACGTAGTTTCCGTTTTCTAACTGGCAATAACCGTCGAGAAAATTACAGCCTTACAAGCATACATTCGCAGGCAGTCAGTGGATGATTTATGACTTCTTTCTTACGCGCCAAAGGTACATCTACTGAAAAACAAAAAAAGTGGAATCTTGCTTGGAAGAGACTTTTGGTCAGAAGAAACGCTCTGTCCGGTTCGGTTGAATGGTTCTGACCTTAGTCAAACGTGACGTCACGTGGGATGTGACCGTTTAATTACTGTCCTATTGGATGTTGATCAGTCCAGTAACGAGTCAACGTACAAAGGATCCTAGGTTAAACCAGGAAAACTTTGTTATTTATGACAAATCACGAGACAAGATTGAAAATGTTGCCGTCAATGTTCTGAAGGTCAGAGGCTGAGTATGCATGAAAAAACCTGTAAATTGGATTATCTTTCGAAGAAAAGTTATGCGCTTTTTCTCCCGAAAATCATACCTGGTAAGGTGATGTGACGAACGCTGAGGCCGATAAAGACAATTGTCCGGTTAACGGTCCCTCTCTTCATTAGCATCGGTGTGTTCTTCAGGTTATTCGCTTGATCCGAACCCCGAATTGATTATCATACGTTATTTTTTATCTTCTTTGGCAAAAGCAAAATAGTTTCTCGGGTTTCCTGCTCACTGTATTCACAAAAATTACCACAACACTCTCAGTCCATGTGTAGTGGCCAAACGAAGCAAAACTTGGCCGTGTGTTTATTCCTCAATCAGCCGATCAATATTCGTGTCGACATTGAATAACCAACCAAATCTCACGTGACTGTCTCAGTGACGTGATTCTTCACAATGGTTTCACAATGGACGCTGAACACTCATTGTCTGAGTAAAATTCAGTGAGCTTGGTATTTTTTTATCTATAGTGTACCAAGCAATGGTTCCAAGCAGTAAAATGTTTCTTGTTTTGTTCATTGAATTTGTTCAATTTTTAGCTCTTGAGTATTGCTCAGGTAGGCGAGGTCTGTCAGCAGGGAATACAGTGAGTTGCTCACTTTCTCGAGGTGAGACGGCTCAGTGGTTAGAGCGCGAATCTGCTGACCGAAAGGTTCGTGGTTCGAACCCGACCTCTGCCTCTCGACTTTCCTTGTTTAGGCATGGGTAACCTGGCTGTATCCCAGCTCTCGTGCTTACTTCGGGTGGCATGGCAGTTAGGCACCAAAAGGGTGCTAAAACTGAATGTTTTTAATGGTTTCACTTCTTTGTCTGCATACATAAATCGGCATTCAGTATTTCAGCCACCTTCCAAGGCGTTCTCATCATTTTTCTAGTGAGGCACACTTCTCATAAGGTTACCAAGAGCTCTTTGGCAACTCCTGACCGGTTTTCCCTTCTTTGTACTCATGAGCCAAAATCAGTCTCCGGCTTTCCGTCATCTTTGTGTTCTCGTCACGATCACTCATGTTTGCGACCGAGCACTCAGAGCAACTCCTCGGAAGATCACCGACATACCCGACATAGATTTATCGCCTGACTTGTATGTCTACTTATACAGTGAGCGGTTTTCTGGCGACATTTCAAACTAGAGTTCTTCACATAAGAATGGCGTTTACTCCGCAAGTAAGAACCAGGTCGAATTCGGATTAAACAACATGTTGCAACCACTGTGACTGGAAAAAAATCTCGATGGAATATCAAATGCCGAGTGTATGAATGATATCAGATCGGGTGGCAGAAATTGTCACTGAGGTTAGAAAAATATGTGAACAGTGTTCATTACGTAGGTATATCTTGAAACAGCCAGTTCAGGGACTGATATGATTCAGTTAAATACTGGCACGTGATCCATTATGGGCCATTGAGGATGTCAGTTTGACTGCGCTGACGAATTCACGAAAGACGACCCACTGTTTTGAGATGTTGGGAAACCAACGAAGGTTGCTAGGTGCTGCATCCAGCCGAATGACGGATTTGCTCCTGTTATAATAGACAGTTTCCATTGCACAAAGGCACTTTATCCATGTATGCATTGAAACGTGTCTCGACCTTACTGATCAACCAGCCACAAAGGTCTGAGATGAACAAAACAGCATAACACCTGACACCACAGGCCAGGAGGTAGGATATCCCTGACTAATGAGTTGCCAACTGGACTTTCGGAAATCCCACCAAGTACAAGTGTCGCAGTTGAGTTTTAGTTCTGGGATGGTTTTGGCGAAAAATCAGCTGATAACACTGAGGGACAGACATACGGATGCAACAAGCTTCTCCGAAGCCTTCGGGAACTGTCAGCTATAGGAGGGTAGATCATTCGGATGGACAACTGAGCCTTCAGGAAATATTCTTAGAGAACTGTCGCCGGAAAACTGGTTGAACACCTCGGAAAGCATTTAAACCATTGTCGATGGCTTGCTTCTAATCGTTAGGTAACAAAACTTGCATATATATAGAACTCTCGTGCCTCTTAGCGCTGAATCACCGCATCTGTAGTAACAGATCCCACTGCCTTAGAAGGCGGTGATGCTCGTGGTTTGTAGTCATTCGTTAGCCAAAACAAAACGAGTTATTCACATCTTCTTTGGTTGTGATTTTATCAGGTTCCCCCCCTTTCATACATTTCTTCCCGGTGAAACGAATCCCTGATCCATACGCTTCTAGTTACTACCCCTAATTTGTGTTTCGGAATCAACGTAGATGATCTATTTTGGTTAATTAATTGACCGTTTGCTGTTGGAATCTAACCAGTGAACGGTGTAGTAATTTCCAATAGGCCCTCGAAAACAAACGATAGCGTGGTGCTTCATATTGGCGTGCAGGTAAGAGGCTTTCGCCTAACGTTCACGTGACTTTTAGTGCACATGTCAGATCTCACCTGACAAAAAATGCCTCCAATTGTAGAACATTTCCGGTGCCTAGCTGCCATGCTGACGGAAGGAATCACGGAGGCTGAGGTACTGCCAGGTTGCCCAAGTCTATACAGGAGCAGTCGAGATACTGAGGCTGGTTGTGAGCTGTCGAACAGTCTTCAACAACCTTGTGAGCTGTATGTTACGTTTAGCAATAATTCTAGTCACGTGATCCAGGAGTGTGCTAGAAGGGTGTTGCGACGAGCATGTTCTCCACCCGCCGCCGCGACATACCAGAACCACATTTGTGTCTGAACGCAGACGTTTCAGTTAGTTGATAAGCTATTCGGAGTTGGATCAGTGGAGCGGATGAACGACGGTAAACTTAACACAACTATTCAAAGAGCAGCCTAACTATTCTCTTGGGAACTTCCCTTGCCAACATGCGCCGGCACAGCTCGACAGTGAGAAAACAACTGGGTCTGTAGCAACCTACACTTTGTTGATTTTTGTGGTTCACTGCACAACTCAGTCGATGATGACCCCACCAATAAACCTAATTTCATTTGTGTGTTGGTAAGCATCTCGGCTGGTTGAACCAGAGGTTTTTCAGAGTACTTCAAGGTTGTATGGTGCAGCACATTCAGTTGCCTCGATACATCACAAACGAGAGATTCAGCTGGGTTCCAGGTGAGTCTCTCGCAAAACGAAATTTGTTTGCAAATGAGTGAGAGCAAATGAGTAAGTTGGTGCAATTTGGGCTCAAGTAGAACATAAGGTTGACGGAACCTCGGGGACTGCGCCTGACTGATGAGCCCCAAGAAGGGCGAAACCGGTCGTGGGCTGTCGAAGACTTTTCAGCAACCTTATGAGTAGTGCAAACCCAGAGGTTCTTGGAATGACAAGCATTATCCCGGATTTCGCAATCACACAATAACTCACTTTATGGATGCACGTCTTCATCAGGACAGGAATTACAAATCCACCAGCGGAAGCCTCTGCTGTACAGCTCACATTCTTTGAAATCCAAAAAGTTGTACTTTTGAAATTCTAAAAACCAGCACTCAATAAAAAAATACTCAACAAACTGTATTCACTGGGATTTGGTCAAGCTCATATTTGTTCCATTTTGTGAAGAACTATTTTTAGCATCCAAGAAAAATTGCACATTTTTTCTAACTCTGTGATTGTTCATTAGTTCACCGATGGATACACACAGTCAATTCGACCCTCGTCCAACAAAAAAAAACTTGATGCTGCAACGTACGCTCACGGCAGTGTACCGGAAAAGGGTGAACAATACGGTATCCCACCTTGCAGTTGGGATGATGAGTGGAACACACTGGAACACACTTCACCTGTGCACCGGAAACAAGCCACCAGTGAGTAGGCAGTTGACAAACATTTGCTTTTAATGTCACCTTGCAAAACATAGTGGTGTGAGTAGAGTAGCAGTACAGGTTTTACTGAGAACTGGTGGGATTTTTTTCATCCTAATCGACCCTCGAATGGTTTAAGTGGGTCTTTTGAAATTTTTGGTGACCTCTAGTGTATCTCCAATCTTTGGTCGTCTGGAACACATTCTCTCCGTTTTCTTACAGAATTAATTTCCTAACAGATGGAACAAACTCTGCTGAAAAATTGCGCGCATGGTAGTCGAACTGAAGTTTGATCAGACGCTTTTTTATTGGCACTCTTCAGTTGTTCTCTACATGATATAATAGGACGAAGACAATACTAAATAAAAAAACGGACTTTCTGGTGTGTGTCACGATCGGTCGGGTCACACTTGCATTTCCATGGATGCAACCGGTGTCCGATTTCAACTGAATTGCGGTCAAATCCGACAAACTCCAGTATTTCATGACAGGTACGGCCTCCAAGAAAGGTAAGAGAACGTGCGAGATCAAAGCTGTAGCTAGGCAAGGGTTTGTTTAGTAAACCGGTAGATCTTGTTCCTCCAAAGAGAAATGACCGTAGGACGAGTAACAAGTCAACCTACGTCTGTCCTGGAAAAAAACATTTTTAGATTATCTCCACATCCTGTCCGACTGAGTTAGTATGTATTTTACAAAGTCGTATCAGGAAGGAGGATACTCGTGAGTTTCGTAGTTTTGTTAATGTCTGTCCAGATGTCATGGACTTGCAATTTTTTTAGATGAACGCATAAAGTTCATTCTACGTTTCACCGCGTTTCACAACTGTGGAAAGAAATTCCATTTGGTTTAAATTTTAAATCAAATTGCGACGATAACACAAATCTACCCTTTTCATTCCCAATGTTTCTATTGATACGGTTAATCTCTCTCAGAAATGGGACACGATACGCAAACTGTCCCTTTGATTAGCCGTCATGGTTTCCTATTGGTCAGTTCAAAGTTGACACTTTAGTGTGACCTGAAACCAGGTCATGGTATTCAAATTCCTGTAAAGTTGACCCAACTCTGATGCATGTAGCGCGACGGCGGTGTGGCCTATGAACCTATATGAGTTATCTGGTTTCGCCGATATTTTCAAATGGAGACTGTTCAACGAACTACGATGCCGCCGTCGGCTGAATGTTAGTGCGACGAACGATAGGAATTTGCGGTGACCGTTCCAATTAACGATTTACTTACCTTTGCTCTCTTTTGATCTATTAACGATTAAAAAACCTATTTGTGTTCACCGTTGGACACAAAATACTGTGTACTTTTATTTGGATGTTGAACCCAGTGCATTTCGCATGATGGCGAAACTTTTTCAAGATATCTGGACCAGTTGCGGTCAAGTTCGTTCACAGGTCCGATTAACTAAGAAAGGTAGTCACATACCAAAGGTCAAATGACAGAAGACAACCGTAGCAGAAAGCACAAAAATTGCATTTTCAGAGACGAAAACAGCAGTTCTATCCCAGAAGAAAGATATTGTTCGGAGGAATTTTGAATTCCTTTTTCTAGACAATTTGATTCGCAGGGTTTTATCCTGCGTGGGCATAAAATAGAGTGAGATTTGGAAATCCGTGAAATGAAGCCTCCAGGTGCACAAAGCATGAAGAAAGAGGATTCGACTAACCGGGCTTTCACTGAATGGAAGGGGGATTTTAGACCATTTTTGGTCTGATTTTTGTAGAATTCTCTAACACGGATTCGTACTTATTAACGCACGTCACCTGTTACTACCTTGGACAGACGTATGACTTGTTGAATTGACGGAGGGAAAGCTTCTGCGACAGTTCACTTTATAGACACCGTATGAACTCACGATTAAAAAGTTCACTTCTACGCCAGTACAGCATCCCTTAATACTACTCTGGTATCCAGATAACATCAACTACTGGCACATCGGTGGATTTACTGACACCAAATGTTAATCCATCAGGTGGAGATTTGACAAATCACGTGTCGAATTCAGATGATGGAAACTACTGACATTTCTCGACTACCTAAGTCAAAACGGACGTTGAACAACCGGTCTGGCGGGGGGGGGTCAGCAAACGTTCAGCACGCAATATACACATTTAAAGTGAACTGGACAATTGGACTGATTGTGTAGGATACGTACTCTGTCAGTGATGACGTAGAGGAATCGGAGTGGCAGTTTTCGTAAGAATACCATCTTGTTTGAGACTTTCCTCTTGGGGGAACTGGACTCATCAGATGGTTGACACAACAACAACGACTGCAGAATTGAAATATGTGATAGCTCTGATTGGTGGTGCGCGACAGCGTCACCATCCTGTGAGAGTTTTTTTTCAAAGCCAAGAAAGAGGGAGAGTATGAAAAATGTAGAAAGACCAGTCTGAACGAGAAAGGGAGAAAAGATTTGGGGAGTAAAACAGGCAGACGGAACCTGACTGGAAAATGGGTCTTGCTTCGACCTGCTGAATAGGGGTCAGCAGGTTTCTCCGAAGTTTTTTGGAGGGGGACTGCTTTGTCAGCACTGTGAGGCACAGAAACCGCACGTTATTGGTTTTTCTACTTGCAGGTAGAATAGCGATATGAGGCAAATACTTTACCGCCTGTCTGGTAGGTAGCCGGTGCGTTGTGGATCGGTGCCAATTAGAGTAATCGTTCTCCGATGTGGCAACAGCACCGACAGTCGGTCTGAACGTGGATTAGTATTTCTTTGACACCGACGTTAGTTTGTTATCCACAAAAAATTAGGTATTCCTCTGAGGAAGACGTGCTGGTTGTAACTACTGGTTACAAATACACTCATTTGCAAATCAATTTTTTTGTTTTTCATGGGAGACTCAACTGAATCTCAACTGAATGTGCTGCACACAGACCGCCTCATGTTTCAGTTTGTATGATATACGAGACAACGCAGTATATTTTCATCACGAAGACTACTCACAAGGTTGCTGAAATCTCTTCAAAGAATTTTCAGCAACCTTGTGAGTGTGAAAATACAAAGACTGGTTCATGCATCATATGACCCTTGCGTCTGACAAGTCATCATCACTCGAGAGGCCGGTCAACACGTGACCATGTGTGTTAATTTCCTGATCGAAGAACGGGTGATTCTTTATCCCGTCCGGGTGCTAATCAATCACACTTATGGTCAGTCGCTCGTTGCTGAGTTGTCTTCAGCTACTATCTGGAATATTGCGATAATGGAGAAAGAGCATTTTGGCTTTTCAGAACTTCATTTACTGGACGAATAATGCATTGCACAACTAACAAAAGCCAAGAAAGGTTTCTCAGTGTGTGGGTGTATAGTTGGGGAAAACCTACCCAGTATCGTGTTCCGCTTGAATGGAAGAGCACGAAGATAACGGAAACAGTAAGCAATCGAACTCACTCAATACTTCTTTGGTAAGTTAAGATCAAAAGCGCTGCCATGATTCCGTCACTTGTTATTTTTTCTCCAGTTCCCGTGCTTTCATCCTGCTGCTCAAAGGGGTACAAAGACGATGGCATTCGAGCACTAACACGTTTCGTCTGAACACCGCACGACATGGCAAACGTGTTAAGAAGTTTATAACCTAAACTTTACCACAAACATCCGAGTCGAATATGACCTATCCAGAAAATGGGGTAAACCGGAGATTTGTGCTTCGTGTTCCCAATAACGAGTAGCTGCTCCGTGCAGTAAAACGTTATATCGTTCACTCACAATAATAATGTATGGTAATGATATAACATATTATATATATTATATATTATATCATTACTTTACAATATTACGGTGAGCGAACGATATATGTATTACTATATATTATTTATAATGTATGATACACGTATAATATAACATATATAATTTTTATATGTATACATATATGTATGCATATATGTATATAATTGTATATCAATGATAACCGGTCACAGTCAAATGATTGAATATGTTGTTGCCTTTAAAAAAACGGTCGTTCCAACCTCGAAAGTAATTTTTTTGGGCTGTTTGCACTTCATACTTATTTTAACACCTGTTTTGTCCGATCAGCATCCCCTGATCGACAACCAAGACACTTGAGTCTCCCCTGAAAACCAAATTGATTTGCAAATGAGTGTATTTGTCGCCATCAGTCCAACTTGGGTTCAATTGGAACATAAGGTTGATGGAAACTCGGGGACTGTGTCTACCTGATGAGCCCCAAGAAGGGCAAAACTGGTTGTGGGCTGTCAGAGTTTTCAGCAACGTTTATGAAGATATACTGCGATACCCCGAATACCGTACCAACTGAAACATGAGGAGGCCTTCGTGCAGCATTTTCAGTTGAAGAACATCATAAACGAGAGATTCACTTGATTCTCCCGTGAAAACCAAATTGGTTTGCAAATGAGTGTATTTGTCGCACTGAATCTCCACATGTTTATCCAACTATGTGTTTACGAGGTAGGTCTGCTGGCTGCCGGTCTGGTGGCATAAAAACAGCACTGAATTTCTAACCGGTCCAGGCAGCTGGTAGACCAGCTAAGAAGTATTATGTGAACAAATGCTGAGCTGCGCGTGTTCACGATAAAGCAGGTGCGATGCTTCCTCGTTGGTCTATCCTGTTTGTATGCAATTTACAGTGGAAAACTTGAATGTATGCAGTTCTTCCTCTGCAAATCCAAAAACCAGAGGCCACGATTTCAGGTCCCCAAGTACTTTGCTTTTTACACAGACGAGACATCGTGATGGAAGTGTTCCTTGAGGTTGAACCAGACGTACTATTGGAGCATCACTCCAAAAGTCCTCGTTGTAGGCCACAATAGTGAAAGTGATACGAGCTTAAAATAAAATCAACATGCTTAAGCCGCTCTTCTGGCCTTTTGGAACCGTTTTCAGGTTGATTAAGCGCTGAAACCGATTCAGCTCATGTTTGAGATGGAAGGGAGTTCTATAACTCAAAACTTTCATAATCCCCAATCACTGGTTGTTATTCTACATGAATAAGTAGTATTGAGTAGTGTATTACGTCTATGCGCATAGCGCGATATCTCGAATATCGTGCCAATTGAAACATGAGGCAGTCTGGTGCAGCATATTCAGTTGCTTAAAAACATCATGGACGAGAGATTCAGCTGAGTTCCGGGTGTGTCTCCTGTTCACACCAAATTGGTATGCAAATGGGTGTATTTTTCTATACTGTTTATTGTTTTCTATTTTTTAGTGACAGTGAGATGGTGAACAGTAAACAGGGTCGGTGTATTTGGGAACTTGCAAAATGGATGAAAGGTTAGGGTTTTTCCACCTCTCCAGAACAGATGAACGGTGGTCCCAAGAAGGCATTTGAATGACACTCAGATACGGTTGACGGGGAAAGACTCCCATTGGAGACACATCCTGGGTTCCGCCAAAAGGAAAGTAATGAAAGGTATCGATTGGTTTCACAAATGTCTCTACTTCGTATCACGTCATGATCCCTGCTTCCTGGAGACCAATAATGCTCCTGGCCTACTTACCGGAGGTTATAATGAGGGGCGACTTGCAGCATACTCTACTTTAGCCTTCTTGCTATATTTGTGACAGGTAGAACCCATCATACGTTGGCCTCGAGCAAGTTGTTTGATGATGTACATCTTCGGGTGAATGGAGCAAGTCGCAGCTAACTTCAACAGCGAAAAGAAGAACAACAGCCCTGTAAAACGTAGACAAACGAGAGTCATGTGACTATTCATTCTACAAAATTCCGCAGCTACCAACACCTGAAACAAAATGTGTCCGGCATGTTTCAAGCGTCTGTGGCGCTACCTGAGTGGGAAGTCCTGACCGGTGGGCCACCAAGGTATGTTACTGGACCATCGTCCGAGCCATCGGGAGTTCCGCTCACATCACTCAAACGCGAACACGTTCACCTGTTTAGACGTATAAATTCGGATGAGTCCAGCGTGCGCTGGTGGAGTAGTGCTAGCACGCTCGCATCGCATGTCAGATGTGCGGAGTTCAAACCCTGGCACGACCACTGGACATGCATTGCTGATAAGCGCTATTAAGAGAAAAACTCGAGTCCATGGTTCTCGCCCTTTGGGTGCGAATTCACCAGAATGATTGCGCGAGGACAGGAGAACGACTTTTCCAACGAGAGACACTTGACTATGCATTCTACAGAGTCCCGCAACCACCTACACTTGAAATATTTATCGTTTGCCAAACATGTATTCCGCTGAAACTCGTTGTCGAGTTTTTGTTTTTCTGTGTTATGTGCGTATTCACTGCCGGTATGTCATTGGCACACTATTCAGTTGAACAAAAGGGTCCTTCGTTTTTGTAGGTGGTCTACCAGAGAAAGGCATCCGTGGGATACACTTCTCTCCCACATGACTGCACACATGATAGTGAGGTATTTCCGAACCTCTTAGGGAATCTGATGCAAACGCAGGTGTAAGTCACGACAGCTAGTTCGTTTCCAGCTGAATCGTTTGTTGACGCTTAGCTGCGCAACCAAACGCTGTTAGCTTATCGGGGTCAAGGGTTGGATGGGGACCAGTGGCCACACGGCCCAAAGGACGGAGACTCCAAAATGCAACCGTCCATTAGGTGAGCTTCACTCACAGCGGAGTCCAGACAAGATAATTCAACACTTTTTAGTGATCGCTCTCCAAACGCCACGGTGTACTCAGCCTTTTCATGCTTGGCCCTATCTCATTTCGTTGAGAATTCTGGCGCCATCAGTTTCTCCACTTTTATTCTATTGGCCGCTTACGGGGGTAGGTGTTAGTTCCAGTATTCATCATCTCTGCTCACAAACTGAACTGGTCTTACCCAATAGCAAACAGACATTTTAATGTCCTCATCAGAGCGGTTTAGACTTTGAAGCTATCGTGATTCTTATGTCTGTTTCCAAGCTGGTATTTCTCTCTAACATTCAGGAGTATTTCATGTTTTATAGTGAATTTCGGTCAAAACACACGTGACATGAAAACAATGTAACCACGTCTTTTTTCCTTAGTAAGGCGTGTACTTCTATCTGTCCTGGTGATTCGCCCGTCTAACGGAAATCGTAACCGGATGCGATGCAATAAAGTCGGGGTAAAATGCTGAATTTCAAGTGATTAACGATTGTGCGCTACTCAACCAGCCAATAGGAAATTGTACCACCAACTTCCGCAGTCGGTTCCTCGAAAGCCCAAGAATCGGCACCAGTAACGATTTGGTAGACATACGATGTGTAATATTTGAAAAATGAAATAAGGTTTGTCGTCGTTCTATTCGGGATTTTGAAGCAATTTCTAAACACATTTGTTCACCTGCAGAGCAGGTGTTGCTACGGACTGGTTAGTCGTATTCACATAGTTGCTGACTTAGCTAAACTACACCCGAGGAGCTCACGAAGTCACATCTGGGTATCGTTTTTAAAGAACAAATGTAACTATAAATTTTTAACACAATAAAATGCTTGTCCTCCAAGAAAAGTTAAGTTAGGTTATGTGAGGTCGAAAATTCCAGGAGCTAGGTATAGTTGATTCACCCTCGCTGAGAAGTGTTCATACAGACAGAATATAATGCGATCCATCCTTCATTTACAGGTTTCACATCACGTGTCCATATGTGAAAGCTTCTCAAAGAGAAGGCCTACACAATTAGCGAGATACACGCATTCGCAAACAAATTTGGTTTCGCGAGAGACTCATCTGGAACCCAGATGAATGTCTCGTTTGTGATGTTTCAGCAACCTTATGAGTAGTGCATTACGAATATACAAGGTCCACACAACTTGTAGATTATTCTTCCTCATGCACTACTTTCAATTTGCTAGTAGTTATTCTCACTGTTAAGCAACCGCTTGTGACGAACTCTATAGCCGCCAGCCACTAGTCGGAGGGTCGCGGGATCGATCGTTACATTGATCAGTGTTCCAAAATTAGCCTTGTAAAGGCTTGTGGATCATTTTGTCAGCATGTCCTGGGTCCTTGAATGTCCACTCTGTACTGCAAACTTGGTCTGGGCCAAATTATAACAAAGCAAGTTTGGTTTTCCACAGGTGACTTTTTATAGTTTCATAGCTAAAGAGAGGAGTAGGTACTTGTAGGACGGTGCCACGGGAGTACTTTTACAGAGTTGTATCGTGGACAGTAACAAAGTTGGAGAATTAACAGCGTAACCTATTCACTCTTTCCCACAGGCGGATGATAACCGTCTTGTGTAGCTCATAATTGGGCAGGACCCAGAGCACTCTGATGTCCAATTTAAAACGAACCATACTGTGTGTACAAGACTTCACCGTCAAATGTGGGTGGCGGTCAACACGACATGACGCAAGTTCACTTGCTCATCAGTTCACATTTTAGCCTGTCCGGGTTTCTGGTCCGTCAGGTTATAAAATTGAATTGCATCCCGAAAGTGGAACAATATTCCTATACCGCAAAACTTTCATTGTTCCGTTTTTTCACAAATGGTCTAATCCAGATTGCCCACAATCGCGCTCAGACGTGTTAGTCTAACTCGTAGGGTTTCAGAGCTGTAGACACGCGTAAGCTAACCGGAACATCTAGGATATCCTCGTCATCATCATCATCATCATCATCGGAGAACGAACCGTCTTCACTGCCGCAAAACACAAAGTGTGTTTTATTATATTTAAAGCTATAAAGTGAAAACAAGGGCAAGATGGGTGGGATATGGGCCTGTTTCTGGTCTGTAGCAAGCATTCTGAAGTGTCTACCACCTCCAAACACTCAGTTAGCGAATCTGCACGAATACCTCTAATATCGACAAGCCGCCATTTCTTGCAATGTCTCCAGCCAAGCGCAAGGAGGGTTATCAGGGACTACCTCCTGGAAGGTGGCCTGCATACCAAACCCAAACTCTTTGTGATCTCCTTCACACCTTTCTGCCAATCACAAGTTACCCAAATCTCGATTGGCGCCATTCTAAATGTGTGGTACGGATAACAACACCCGTTCTGGCAGATGACGTTTCGTCATGTGCAGCACACACCTGAAGCACCAGTCGTACAATCAAACATTATCTTGTAGGCGCAGTCCCCGAGTTTCCATCAACCATATGTTCTAACTCAACCCAAATTGGACTGATTTCGATAAATACACCCATTTGCAAGTCAAGTTGGTTTTCAAGGATAATTCAGTGAAAAGCTGGCAGGTCTGAGAACTAGCATCTTGGGGCTACCCACGATTTCTTCAGAAATCAATCTTAATTCGTACTGTTTAGTCTTTCGATGGAAGACTATCTGTTTCAAAATCGCGCACAGTCTTTCTCAGCATTCTGTAAAAAATATACCACCTTCTTTAAATATACTAAAGATGTGAGGAGATCGTAAGGTTCCTGTAGATGTGTGCCAACTGGCACGATACTTCTATCCACGTGAGAACTCGTTATAGGACTAGGGTCAAGTCGGTTTTTTGCGAGAGACTCACCTGGAACCCAGCTGAATCTCTCGTTTGTGATGTTTCCAGGCGCTGCTCTTTTCACCTTTTGTACCCTCTGGTTACGAAATTCGGGATTTACACTGGCTACAACAAATGAATCTCTGTCCGACTCAGTCACTTCTCAGTTTACGACACCTTACGGCTCATAAGACATCACTTGTTTGCGCTTATTGATGTATTCAACAATCACCCTTTTTGCCAACCGTCCAGACGTAATAATATATCTCCCCTACTTAGATTTCTAACCAGCTTGACATCACCACGGACACGAAACTATAGCGACGCAGCTCTGGGGCCGAAGCACTGGTGCGAAACAAGAGCATCATCGGCTTTATTTGTGATATTTTTGGGAACCAAACGCACACTCTTGTACTCGGATCCTTGCCAGCTTCCAGCTAATAAGATCTTTCATCAAACACCCAATAAGAACTAGCATCGTCTACTCCCTATAACAATTATTTGAGTGCGGAAATCTTGTGGCAGACATATTCAAATATGAACAAAATACCTATCCCGCAAAACCCCATAACTGCAACCAAAACGTCGCCCAGTGGGTTTCAAGCGTGTGTGACGCTACCTGACTGGGAAGTCCTGACTGGCGGGTCAATCGATCATCACAACCAGGACAGTTACTGGGTCGTCGTTCGATGAGTCGGGCAGACCAATCACGTCGCTCAAGCGTGAACACGTTCGCCTGTTCAGACGTGAAAATTCAGATGCGTCCGCCGTGCGTTGGTGGAGTAGTGGTAACACGCTTGCCTCGCATGTCATCTGTCCAGGGTTCAAATCCCGGCACGGCCACTGGATATGCACTGCTGATGAGCTGTAATAAGAGCGAAGCTCGAGTCCAATGCTTCCCACCTTTGGTGTGGACTCACCGGAATAATTACGCCAGAACAGGAGGACGACCGTTCAAACGAGAGTGGTGTGAAGATGAACAAAATATTCAAATCGTTTGATAAAAAACTCATTTAGAGCCTCCTACTTGAGCTGATCAGTCAGTTCACCCGAAAGGCGTAAACGCTTACAAAGACCTGCGCATCGATGTTGATCTGATGTCATCAGGTGATTTTCAAACATTGGGTTGCCCAAATGAGAGATCTATCGGTCTTCGGCTGTTCCGGATCGCGAACCGGCTGGAAGTGCCACACATCTCAGCAGGCTTTCGTCCTACACATGATGAGTATGTGTGGCGACATTGTCAGCAACTTGACACGTACTGAATAAGGCCTATCTGGACTGATTGATCTGTTATGGTTACTCATTTCAAGAACCCGAGTTGAACCCGAGTTCTTCGCTAATATGTTGATACTTGGGTGCATGTACCTAGTTCGGGGACACATGAGGACAGCTTAACAAGGTAGCAAAGAGCAATGGGAGCGGTATTTGGTTTTAGTGCAGAAAGGTTGAAAAAGAGGAGGCCTAAGGTCATCGGAACAGATTTTATGGTCATCCGCATTGGCGAACACTAGTTAATAAAACGAGAAATAGCAGGAATCGGATAATCAAAAGACGCCACAAAGAAACTGGTCAGGGAAGGAGACTTCCTAGAAACATCAGTGATAATGATTCCATGAGAGGAAAGTGTGGTTTTTAAGGAAAAGACAGTCCATTCTAAAAGAAGAGTCTGACGCTAAGAGGGATGTACAAGATTGTTGGACGCAACGGTAGCACGCATGAGGCTACTGCTGAACCCCTGAACACCATCTGCACTCAATAAAGCTTTAAGTACTTGGGACACTGTAGTCGGTACTTTTGAAAGGTGGATTAATCACATCGTGTTTTCAAGCGGGGAGAGAAACATCAGTAAAGAATGAACAGTCAGACAGGAGAGATGCATGGATGTCAACAGATTCTTTTAGTCTTCCAGAGTAAAAGCCTGTGGTGCCAAGATCGCAACAGGGTATGGGATGCGTTAGCTGACTGTGCGGAGCACTCATCTGAAAGTTATCATAAACGAGAGATTCAGTCTTTATTCGAGAAAATCGCCCGTTATTGTCAATCCGATTTGCAACTCAAACAAAGTCATCCATGATTAGGGAGAGTGAACTAAACTTAGACAATGCCCTTTCATTGCTCTTTAAAATTATGTTTTTTTCAGCGCAATCTCGGAAAAATCCATCAACTTCAAACAAACCAGAATTATGCTGTTTTCGTGGTCCATAAGTGAGTTTTTGGAGCACTATATCAATCAACTGGAAAATAAATGCGCCAGCCTAAAAATTTTCAATGGTTAGGCCTTCGTTTTTACTTAGTTAATCAACCGTTTTATTGACATCGGCAAACTGCACGCGAATCTTAATGAGTCTGTCCAAGAAGAGGGTTTGTTAACATGGAAAATGCTTATTGCATGCTAAGCAGGCCGTACAGACCCAGACAGTTTGGTCACTTGATTTTTTTCAGCACACTATCCAGTGATCCACATCACAAAGATTTTCCCAAAAGGGCCTCCAGATGGAAAACGAATTCGGATAGTTTGCAGGGGGTTGACATTGAACGAGTTACATTTTCCCTGAAAGTAATACTTCCAAAGAAGGCGTGGTCTGCTGATTCTTCTGAAAAAACACTTTGCAAAACCGGCAACAAATAGCCGGAAAGGGACGGAGTACTGATGGGTCTAGGTAATGGACGCGGGATCCAACCGAGTAGCTGATCAGTTATCTGTGGCAGATAACTAGTATCTTTGAACTTATCTACCACAACAAATGGGTTCGCTGAACTGATTCTGTTCCAGACAGAATGTCCTAGCTACCCCGTATCAGTTCACCCAGTATAGTCGATTCTGTGTGACTCTCTATATGGGCCCAAAGATGGCTGTGACGTAAACAAGCCTTGTGAATGAGTGTTAAAGTGATCGCATGAAATAAACAGTTTGCTTTTTGACCGGGCAGCGAAATACACGAGTTACAGCAATCGAACTGGAGATTTCCTAGCACCAGGTAGAAATTCAACCGAAACGCGAGGACAAATCAGCAACAGAAATACTAGTTGACCAGTGGCAGCTTTTGTATGACTTGTACGTTATTTTCAAGATGGGTCTCAAATCGCCTTGCCTTAACCTACTTGCCGTCAAAAAAAAACAAAACTTTGTACTACTCGTAGCGCTATTAGTAGCGAAAACAAACACCAAACAATCGCTCATATTGCTGTGGCTCGTGCAGCTGATTTTGGCAACGGTGTCTTCAGTACAACCAGAACAAATGTGCTGGACATCTGGTCTCACAGTAATGGTAGATATGGGTTCAGAAAAGTGAGGAGATTTATCTGGCTCGCCTTGATTGAATTATTCAGAGGATTATTTTTATGTGCCTAATTTCAATATAAAACCATGGTACAACCATAAAGTCTCTTGCAAAGGTACGTGACGCAGGAGTCGTGTGAATTAACGCCCCGTCCAGGATGGTTCAGGAAGCAAAAGGAAACTTTATCCGCATTCGAAATAAATAGTTATAGGAACGTGATTCAATATTTAAGTAGGAAGCGCAAATTTGTCCACTGAATCTATCCTCCGACTGTTACAAAATTAGAATAGGTGATAACCCCAAACCCGTTTGCGTTTGTGGAACAGAGTATAGGAGGACAGAATAATAGTTGTTGTTTTATTCTTTATACCGTTGGAAAATATTTTATTAGAAGCTTCCATGACGTAAAGTGCCGTCTAATCCTGGAGTTCGAGGAACTAACACTCGGATAGGAGGAACGGCTCATTGCTCCCCTCTATTGCGTGGTTTAGCCATAGTTTTCAAGGGAGCCGCTCACTAGAAGCACACCCAAGTTACTTTCGCCGAAACTATAGGGTTTTCGAAATTGAGACTTTTACGGGGATTCAGTCTAATCCATTTGCGCTTTTGAGTGATAGGTTGCTCATAGCATTTTGTTTAAGTGAGCGAAATTTCAAGGTCACAAACCATCACCGATTTGCATTTTGTCACCGGTTTACGAGAGAAGAACCACGAAATCGCACTCTGGTATATTTTGACGTTCGTTAAAAATGAAACTAATATCTACAGAACATCCAATGTAAATTCCACCCAGAAAACTTGGTCATTGACGTTTGTTTGCTTTATACTCCCCAGATTTAACAAACCAAATAATTTTGTTCAGCGAACTTCTTCACAACATATATTTTCTTATGGAGATCAGCTTTCATTAAGTACAACATTGTCAGAAAACAGTATGAATCGTGCAGCGGAGATGCGAGGGTCATTTCTATGGATGATTGCCTTTCCCAGCTATGCATAATCAGCCTGTGGACAATACAGCGTCAGGTGGTAACCTTAGGTAAAGTACCAACACAGTGTCACCATTTCTATTAGGAATATGACTCATCATATGTGGAATACTTCATCAGGCGGTCATCATGATAACGGTAGCCATTGTCACTCACCTCGACTACTTATCGTAACCGCTAGGCCCGTGGTTTTGTGCGACGCTGCTTATGAGGCCTCACCTATACACGGCAACTTAATTCAATAGCCAATGACGGCCCTTCCTACTCATAACTGTACGCGTTTTCAACCATCTCGAATGCTTATTGTAACCGCTAGGCGCGCGGTTATGTGCGACGCTGCATATGAAGCCTCATCTGTGCGCAGTAACCTATTTCAACGAGCAACGGCTACCTCTCATAAACACCAGGCCACTATCTATGCGGGCCGGTGAAAATAAGGCCTGAACTATGCGCGGTAGCCTGATCTAACGGCCTGGAATAAGAGTTCAACAATAGCACCCTTTTAGTACCTAGTTGCCATGCAACAAGAAGGAAGCACGAGGACTAGGATATTGGCAGGTTGCCCAAGTTTAGACAGGGGAAGTCGAGAGGCAGAGGCCGGGTTCGAACCACGGACCTTCCGACCAGTAAATTCGCACTCTGAACACTGATCCATTTCGCCTGGCATACTCATAACTGTACTCGAGGTCGCCTTACTTGGCTGCTTACCGTATCTGCTAGGCCCGTGTCCGTGTGCGTCGTTGATTATGAAGCATTGATTATGCACGATAACTTAATTCGCCATACTCATAACTGTACGCGTTGGCGCTTAGCTCTGCTACTTAAAATAAACGACAGGCCAGTATTTATGCGACTGAAAGGATACGAGGCCTCAACTACGCACACAAACCCAATCTAACGACAAACGACGGACGTCATACTAATAACTGTACGCAATATCGCCCATCTTCGCTTCCTTTTGTAACCGCTAATCCAGTACTTATATGCGACGCTGATTATTCGACCTCAATTATGCCACCTTAATCTAACGGCCCATCATACGCGTAACTGTATGCGCTGTCGCTTGCTTCTGACACCTGTGGTAAAAGCCAGGCCAGTATTTATGTGGGCCGATAAAAATGAGGCTTCAGCTATGCGTGGTATCCTAATCTAACGCCCAACGTGGGTCCGTCACAATCACAAGTGTATACACTGCCGCCTACCTTGGCTACTTATGGTAATTGCTAGGTCTGTGTTTGTGTGCAACGCCGAATATGAGACCTCAATAAGCTCAGCAGCCTAACTCGATGGCCAACGACGGCCCGTCACGCTTATAACCGTACTCGATGTCGCCCACCGTGGCCACTTCTAGTAACTGAAGTGACCGTTCACATGCTGGTAACTGACTAATGCCCCAACTATGCATAATAGACTAATCCAACGATCAACGGCGGTCCTCCATATCCATACGCGTCATGCGTCTTCCAACCCCATGCCTAAAAAATAGACAACCACCTTTTACAAACCATGTTTCTATTTATTGGTTGCATCGGTACAAACGTTATGTGTGGTCAATCCAGTTTTCAGTTTCAGGAAGCCGGTTTTACTCGACAGGGTCTCTGGAAGGAATAATGTATAAGTAATTATGACTCGTACGTATCTTCTGCGATATCATTCAAAACACGTAATTAAACAACGTTGTAGTGGCTAACCAACCAAGTGCTTAATAAAGCCCTTTGTCCACAATTCCAACTCGGTTTCCACGCCCAAGCTGGATTCTTAATGTTATAAATTTAGACTCGCTACTTGCTCAATTTGGCCCATTGGCGATAACCTGGGATCCGTGTGTACATCGATTATTCAATAGCGGGATTCGGCAACCATATGCATTATTGGGCGCAGCAAAGTAAAAGCTAAAGAGCGATGTGTATTTGTCAGTCGTGAGAACCAGTGGTATAGACTTGAGTCCTAGGGTCCAAGGGCCACGTGCGTCATCATACGTGCACCCATGGATGCAGCGGTAACGAAGGCCTAGTGAGTGGGTGGGTGCTTGGTGTCAAGTGGGCTCAGTTAGAGCACCAAACACCAACTTCACCCCACTTCTGCTTCCCGAGACAAAAACCATGTAGCTACGTAGAGTCGACTGGCAGCTATCCTATACTCAGCCGCGGTAGCAGTCTTGTCAGCTAGATGTTACTTTCTAACGTCCGCATACTCCATATCGACAAGGTTTTCGTCAGATATTTGAAAACGGGGGCCCAGAAGACATTAGTTAGTTGGGAATTGTGACCACTTTTGGCTGCTTGTTATTTCAGGCCGCAGTCTAACTCACATCATAGTGCTTTCTAGCAGTCTATCTGAGACTTTTCCTATTTTGAGTCCCCAATGTAGACACGGCTGTTTTATTTCCTCGTTTGAGTGTCAGCAGTATAACATAATGCACTTTCAACGGACCCAAGAATATCCTTGATCCAGGCTAGTCTTAATTTGTGACTATTCCTTGGTGAATCCTAACTACAATGACAACCCTAAACGACTCATCTAAGATGTTCATGCAGAGCGTCGCGATGACCGTACCGCGACTACCATACCAAGTCTGGTGGTTTGCCCGTGGTTCACCATATCCATAATATATACCGGATCAGGGTCTTACGTGCACCCACAAGACCCCCTCAATCCGTTTAATTTGCGCCAGGACTTGAAAGCACTGGACACTTTATTATGCTGTCTGCTTGTCCTGCCGACGAACATACTAATTCTCCCAACGTCACTGTTGCTGGTTCGGTATAGCCTTGCGCCTGATATAGCGTGTACTGACCATCATAAAAAACAAACAATTTACTAGCTATGACGAATTCCTTGGGTTGGTGTGGCAGGACACCCGCCACAACGACAGGGGACTTTTTCATATACAAATTGTGGAAGGCCGAGTTTGCATCGACATAGAGGACGCAATTATTATTCTTGTGGTTTCCAGATTATTTCCCAATGCGATACAAAGGAAAACACATGAAGAGACCGGCTCTTCCACAAATTTCTCACCACTATCAGGGAGGCATCACGTGTGGCCTTTGGCAGCCAGTAAAATATGAGTTCCGCGCCCAGGGTGGACCTCGAGTACGTTTAGCAGCTTTTAACAAAACTGAGGCCGCATCGGGAGATCTTAAGGGACCGAATAAATACCATCAAATGCTGAAACTTCATGCTAAAGTTTTCCTCCTCCGAACTATGGTTTAAGAGAAATTTTGGGGGTGCGTCTAAGGCTCGGCGTGGCAAACCAGGGCTCCTGGGCCACATAATGTTCTTTGCTGCAAAACCTTTGCGGATGGAATAAAAAAATTTACGCCAAAATATTGCATTTTGTTGTGTATTTGAGCGAACCGGAAATGACTCAACTCGACGTTCATATTTTTGCAATTCACTAAATTTCGTTGCGACTGAAGCAACCATACCTCTGGCGGAAAAACGCTGCATGAATAATCTCTTAGCATCACGGGATATCTAGATAGGGTTCAAAAGTTTAGATTAATATTCTGAACCCAATTGCCTGTCTGTTTTAATTTTTCAGGGACAAGTCGTAACTTTCTAGAATTCATTTCCATTGTGCGAATACTGAGAGCCCGGCAAATTTGTAATCAAAGGCTGAAACCGGGAAACCAGTCCTGCGTTGGCACAGTTAAGTTCAGCCACCATTCCGTAGCTCGCGTGACTTGCAACTTTGAGTTTGCTTCCGTTTAAACTTAGCTCCTATGTGTACTTTCATTTCGATTAAAAAAGTAACCAGAGGCAACTAGGCTTAAGTGAAGTTCACCGGGTCTATGCGACAGATGGTGAGCTCTTTTGCAATAAGAACATTTGCCTGGCTCGTCTACCTCCATCATCTTCATCCCAAAGATTTCTGGTGCCTTAGGTTTAAAGTCGTGAAGGATGCAACTTCCTCCCTTTTTAGCTTACGTCATGTATGTGTCCGTGGAGTGTTTTGCCCGTCCAGCCCGAAGCTTCTCCTGGATACCTCATTCTTATCCTTTGGCTGCAAGGTCATATCCACAAAGAAGCGAGGGTTGTTGTAGCCTGAGTGGCAGGTATTAAGTATGGAACTTTGGCTCCTAATAACATTATGGACTGTAGGCTCCATCTGAATAGCTCCAGTCCGAGTAGTTCCGCTGTAGTTATGGTGTGGTCGTGGTGTCAGTTGTGTTCAATCTCTGAGGAATCAGGATGTGCGGATTTTATCGTGGGGATCTTCTAATCCATTCCTCTTTGGGGGAAGGCAACGTCGGTGTTTCCGTACTTATAGACTTATCTTACTGTTCTTTCACTCCTGCCTTAGCAAACTGTATCATATACTGCAAGACATCCGGGTCCTACAATTTTTCGTGGTACGAGGACTCGTTGCTTTTCATTCGGCTGGTCCTTTCTAACCATTATGGCGCGGTTACACCTAGGGGAACTTAGTTCACGGTTGTAGGCTCCTGATCACACTGAAGCCCGACGCCATGACAGGATGTCAGCTTTGGGTTGAGATATATACATATAAAAAACTCAGCTACTTCATTCGTATGAAATTGGTTTCTGGTTTCCCTTCATATACCTGTTTGTGTGTAGCAGTCAAACGAATCGACCAAGGATCCGGTGAGATGGCCACTCGAGCTGAAGCAACTACTTCCAAGCCCGTCGGCTCAGGTCACTCTTGTCCCAGACTGCGCTAAACGGCCTTTGATCTTCATTATTTCGGGGGATCTGTAATACTTGCCGAGTCCTGCCAAACCGATCTTCATTCTGGTCTACTTCTACTCAATGTCCCTTCATTCCCAAATCGCGTCAACCGTTTTTATTTTGATAGCTTCCCACGCTTACAATATTTTGCATGTTAATTTTTGAGCTTGATTTTGTCTGTGAGAAAGAAGCTGCTATAATCAGCTTCGCCAAAAGGAGAAAGAACCTCGACTTTTGACACACCTCTGTATGCTCTTGTGAGAATGAGACTTTGCCTCAGGTTCAGTACTAGAGTGATGGGTAGCAGCGAAGGAAAAGCGCCGGCCCCCTCCCAATGTCAAGTTTACACAGCCGTTCTGCTCCTTCGCTGAGGATTCGAGGGTTTAGCAAACGACCACTTAGGCCCCTTGCGATAAGCTGTTAACGGCCTGCCGTCACAGTCTATACTGATATTCGTTTTTGAATGAAGTCGCTTTTGGTAAAGGTTTCCCATTCCTACCCTCTTTTAGAGGGAATAACTTAAGAATCCCGCTAACTTTGTTGAAATAAACGACAGTGTGCAAACCAATCCTATCTACGACTAGCGGTTGGCTGGTGGCCTTCCTGCCTCCTGCTTCTCGTGGTCTAATATCAATCAGAATATTTACCAATCTTCTGTTATTCCTCCTCTCACTCTCGTTTGCTATACTCTGGGATTTAATGCTTTTCGCAACAGCCAAAAACCAGTTTAAACCTGCGCCAGCGTCCTCTATTAACATGTCCGGCGGTATATTCGCCAGCGAGCTCTGTGGCCATCCTTCTGTTTAGCCCAATTAAGTTCGCATGTCTTAAGTGTAGCGTACAGATGTCCTATCTTTGCCATCACGCCATCCTACCTGCTAGGCGGCCCTAGTTTGTGAGCCCCTCAGTTCAAGAATCTGATAACTTTACAGGTAACAGCACCTTTTTACAACTATAAACAACAAGCAAAAAAAATATTTTTAAGTTATCAGATTTTCACCGAAAGGCTTGGCTTCCGGTTTTGTAGGGCTCGCCCTTGGAACGTTTCATTAGTCCTTTTTTGGCACATACCATTTCACCTCTTTGTTATTTCTAGTTCATTCTTGTTGTTAATTGTGATTGTTACGGTGAGATTTACTGCACGCCCAAGAAATAAATTCCTTTATTTGTGTATCTGAACCCATCTTTCAAACAACATAAAGGCCGGACTGTGTTATTCAACCAGTAGGCGTTCACCTTAGAGGGTACTTGGTGATGCTATCGACTCCAGAACAGCGTTCCTGTTAGCTTCAGCTGCCAGCCACATTCGTTACTCAAGTCCGTGAAAAAATGATTAAATTAAAGTCTAACCGTAACGGGGTATCGTGGACCACTTTAGAATGCAAAGACCAGACAATCGGAGTTTGAGCTACGGAGAGCAAAGGAGTACCGCGCTTAACTAATCAAGGAGGGTAGAAGACATACCTTCGAAGTTGGGTTGAGAATTACCCAGGCTACTCAAGGCGCAGCACACGGGTCAAACTTCAAGCGATCACTCTAACATTGGTTTCAGGCAATTGGGAGGAAACCAGAAACGATCTCTCTGAGAATCTGGCATTTTTGAACTAGAGACTTTTATTGATATTGAGTCTAGCAAAACTTTCAACCTTGGTGGTTTCTAGTTAAAAGCACTTCGTTTAATTAAGTACATTTTTAAGGTCGCTTAAACCCATTAAATTAAAAAAACCGCTACCATTACTCTTGGCTTCCGGGTAAAATGAGAAAATGCCGACTTCAGAGCAATACATGTTTGTTTCGTATGCTGCAGAATAGGTAGAAAATGTCTCGCTGGCTCTAGTGAACGCAGATTTTTACAGAAAAAATTCCATGCGCAGCCTTATAAGCTGCTAATTGTGCAAGCTACTAAAAACAAATCTGAAAGTTTCTATTGTTAGAACTTTTCCCTATGGTAAGTTCTACATATGGTCACGAGCACATGCTGCGGTTGCACCGGCTGTAGTTTACAAGATGCCACATCATGTGAAAATCTGGCAAAAACATCAAGGTGGTACAGCATTAGTAGGCGCTACTTTTCCCTTACTCGATTTTTATCCACAGTAAACCTTCGTTTTGCCGTAATTCAGGCAAGTCCACTTGGAACTCGCGCTAATAAAGCGTGGCAAGGCGACATCCGCTACCCAGTGCACCCAGAGAGATAACGCAATAAAGCCGGTAGCATCTAATTGTAAAGGAATGACGTAGTATTTCTATGCAAGAGACTTGACGTCCCCACATGGAATGTCACTGTAGTACATCACAATCAACAACAAAAATGTCAACAACAGAATCATGAACGTAAGCTAGGATTTCCGCAGATGTATGAACAGAGTGAAATTTCAGTTTGCTTACACTGGATGAACGAACCGATTTCGAGAGTGATTATTAACGACAGAGCTGGATGTTTTCGCAGCCGAAGTGTATCAACAGGAAGCGTGATTTGTTGCCAGCACCTTTGGAGAAAATCTGATAGCATGCAAACAACTTCTCCCCATTTCGCAATGACACCTCACTTGTTGCAAACGCTAGTGTGAATCTGAAAATGTGGCGTAGATTGATAATAACCAACCCGAAGCTAATAAATGCTCCACGAGTTTTTTGTCATCGAAATATGGCGAACGGCATATAGTTATTTCAGGCAATATTCGAATGTTGGAGGCAGCCTTTAAAGCTACCTTGCAATGTGAAGATTATCTCTTCTGTTATTGGCCTTCAGTGGGCCTCGTGCTTGTTACACTAAGTCTCAACGATGGTGATAAATTACATTGTCGGGGCAGGAACTGGAAAAATGAAGCGCAATATTGCCCGTGTTGCCGTACAACATAGATCTCAATAGTTAGCTTGGCTATGTAACACAAGCGCTCGTAGTTCCCAACAAAACACTATTAGAAAACAATTATCCAGCACAAAAATATCAACTCAATTTGCGGGGTTTTTAATCTATTTACGAAAATGTAAATTCTAGACTGGCGCAGAAGATGAGTACACTTCTACAGCTAGAAGATAATTGTTTAGTTATTTTAGGCGAATTGTCCCTAGAATCGTGAAGATAACACAAAATATGCCGATGAACATCCTCAAGGAACCATCGACCCATTCTAGATGTGACGTTATTCTGACGGTTCCGGTAGTTTGCTAATTTTAAGGCACAGCATTTATGTATCTGCGCTCTGCTCTTGGTGTCACGCTATTATAACTCAGAATAAAATGCACTCCAGCAAATGATTCAAACAAACCCCTGGTCATTAAATGCGACATGCTACTTCGACCGGTGCATTTTGCTGAACCTCCAAGAGCTGTGACATAGCTGATGACAGCCGTGACTACACATGCGCCTATCTTCCTCTGGCAATGGTACCGCAGTCTGCGTAGCTTCTTTACCCGAAGTTCTAGTCCCTGGTGTCTTCCGGACTAGCATTCAAGTTTAACGAAACTTTGCGCCCCCGTCTCTGTTAGACCTTTCAGTCATGTTTACAATGAGGGTTATCCAATCACTACAAAACAGCGGGAAAAACTTGCGCGATACCTGATTTTATAAACCACAGTTTTCAAAAGGGGAAGCTGGTATCCTCAAAATGTCCGATTCTACATATAAGCATCAAAAACAATAAAAGAAGCAGCGAACTACACTCAGTTGCATACTAATTTAGTTTTTACAAGGGACCCACTTGGAACTCAGCTAAAGCCATTGTTTATGATTGCGTATACGTACTACGCCTATACATGTAGTGCGGCAAAATCGGTCGTGGGCTACCGAAGGGTTTCCAGCAAACTTATGACTGATGTAGTACGGATAACAGAAGAAAACACGTTGTCAAATATGATAAACCGGATGCGTTATTGGCAGCCGTTGACGGTGATAAATTGAGCAGAAACTAGCCAGTCATGGCTTTTAGACGCCTCAAGTTGTCTAATTTCTTCAACCGTGAGGCGGGGTTTTGGTACACATGCTATTATGAGACTACAGGATGCACTGACTGAGACATCGTTTCCCAGGGTGCAAGCATCCCAGAAGTGTTGAAGGAGAGAGGTGGACCAATAGCTTATTGCTTGCGTTCATCTACCTCCTAGTTACGCGCGACCAATACAGTGAAATAACCGAAATTTCAAAAGCGGCATTGTACTTCCCTTAGCGCTTCGTGGCCCATAGTGGTAAGATATGTAGTACCTCCGTAGAATCTCCATCATGACAATGAAATTATTTTTCACCACTATTTATGTCACCGACTCTTACAGTGCAACTCTAGCTTTGGTACTAAAGCCTCTGTGGAGGAAGGAAACTTTGCACGTTGACGTGGAGTGCACTCCGACGTGTTATTGCAGAGCAAGGGAGTTTGCTTGCGTACATAGATACGATACTTATGTGTGACGGCGTTCCCCGCGCCTAAACTCCTTACTACAGAGAGACAACTAATGGTCAGTAAAAATCCGTTTGTCGCCTAAAATGGGTGCGCAGCTGATGCGTGTCTCCGTCGGGCTGAGGTGGCCCACACGTGCTTTGAAGTCTGTAGCCACAACGACTAGACATGAGCATTCCGTGATGAACTGAGCCGAAAATATTACTATGGAAGTGGTTATTAGTTCTTGGTAGAAATTGTCTACCGCCGAATTGGGACAACAAGTATTTGATGCGTACGTGGGCTCTAGAAATACACTGCACCTGGCATATCGACCATTTTTTAAGGCGGACAGACAGATAGCTGAGGTTTGGCTGTTTACGGCCATCCAACCCAACAAGGAAACCACTAGCTGAAAACCGAGAGCCATGTAATCATTGGCACACGGCGCAAGGCTGAAACGAAATCCCCAACACGTGCAATTTTTAATGTCTAGAATGTGAAACTGCCTTAAGCTCAGTCGTTGTATTTTGATCTTGAATCCAAGTCCTGAAACTGCATGAAAAATTCATGCAAAAAGAACCAGGAATGCGTGAAAGAGCATCATGCCAACCAAATCTCCTGAAAGTTTGTACCGTAAAGGCTGAGATAAGAACAGTGGAACAGGATTCTGCTACAAGAGGCCATAGACTGCTGCGCCTCACACGACAATGTTTCAGACTTCACTGGGGCCCGCATATACCCAAGTCCTCTTCAGTTAGCCGTCAATTTACCGGAGGCCAATCCTACAAAGCTTAGAAACCTCATGGTTGTGTTCAGGCTAAGAGGTGACCGAGAGACGCTTCCCCTTCCGCTTTAGCCAAAACACTAAACAGCTGGGGCCTCGCGTACTGTTTGTTAATCACAAATGCTCTCAGATCATTAGTTCCTGCTGATTCCTCGACTTTCCGTATTGTCTTGCAGGCCGCCTGCTGCATTTGGTGTACACCCATTCTTAACGCTTTGATTACTGGATTAACGCACAACTGCCACATTGTCATCGTCCATGTAATCATTTAACCCCTTCTTAAACGCGGTGGAGGACGAAAAGGATACGGGCCCCGATTTCCCAACAAACATATCTGAAGCCTTTGTACAGCAAGTTCAACGTCAAATACGTGGCAAAACTTTAAAAAGGAGATTAATGAAGAGAAATCGCGACAAATGAAAGCGGATAAGTGTGGTTTTTGGTTGGAGCATACATACAACCAAATGCAATCTTTTGACGCAAAAAAGTTTATTACCCCTGCTAAGGTTTTGCAGATGAGACCATTGTGCGGCCAAGGATCACTATAAAAGTTGGGCGCACGGATCATCCGAGGCTAAAGAAGGAAAGGCGGAATGATTAGGTTAGAAGCTGACAGCAATTAGCTAAAGGATTTGCTGACTTTGCTAGGCTCAAAGGCCAAAGGCGAATCTCACGCTATAGGACAAGTCATGCCTATTTCGCCTTGTCCTATCACGTACAGCAGGTTACATGCCCTAGTGGCTGCGAAACAAAACATACGAACGTGCGACTAGTGCGTTGCCCCCTGGAGTACACCTTGATCTTGTTTATTGCAAATGTACAGCAATAGCGTGGTCTTCGGAGAATAATTGAGCATAGAAAAATCGGGGGGTGAGCGAATGAACGCAGTTGGTGTGAGGTGCATGACAAAAGCAGGCAAAAAAGATCCGACGGAGACGACAAACCGCTCCTTCGCGACACGCATCACGAGGAGAAGCCCGTACCCTGGCACTCCCATCCAAGGCCATAATGACTGACATTATGATCAAGAGTTAAACATGCTGAGGGAACCGCTGTGGAAGACAGAAGACATAGATAAGGCGGCTACAGATCCGATGATAGTTGTGGGTTTGAGACTAAGCTGATGTACCTCTTTAATTGAGACAATGGATGAGTGAAACACCACAGTTGGCTTTTCGCTGAAAATTGTCCGAACAGCTTTGGTGGTCCACAAACCGAGATTCCTGGGCTTGGCTAAGGATTTCTAAGGGAGTTAGACATGAGTGGGGTACGCTGTGAACTGTGTAGAGATAATTCGATTGGGGAGGGTGGCAGTGTCAAATTGGGCGACGTTTATAAAGGCGAAATAATAAAGCCCGGAAAGAGCCAAATGTGGACCCAGGCGAATATTTAATGAGTGGCACCACCGAATGTAAGCATTTAAGGTTCATTTCCTGTAACATCGGGCCATACCGGTGCTCAGCAAATAGTCGGGTCGACCGTTGATTCATTAGACTTAAGCTTCATCCCCCACGAAAATTCTACCACCCAAAGTGTTGCAGGAAGGACGATAATATCAAGCTTTCACTGCCTCAAGTGGACTCTCGCTTTGGCCTGAGAGGCCGGTGGGTATTGTTAACCCGCATACATATTCGCTAACGTCCCTCATCAATCCGCTTCCACCATACGAGCAAAATCTAGAGGAACGCTCATGTGTCAGTCATTTGACCGATTGCTTTATCTAACCCGGTGCCTATCAACAATAAACAACATGATACTGCCAAACCACGATCAGCTGCCCGATCATGCCTTAATTAGCATGTCCCTACAAGATGAGAAATAAACATTTTATTATTATACAATGTTGTAGATGAAAGAAGTTTTACTGAAGTATCTCGAATATGGTACCAAATGCAGAAATGGGGCTGCTTTTATGCAGCACATCCAGTTTTAAAATGTCATCGAAAAGAGACACAAATGATATTCAGTTGAACTCTGAACAACAAATCAGTTTGCAGATTAGAGTACTTCGGGGGCTTCAGTTGCCTGATCGGCCTTAGGAGGAGCAAGACTGACTGCGACTTTTCTAAAGGTTTTCTGCAACACATTAAGTGTTATCTAGCAGAAAGAACATCGGCTCAATACGTTCACGGGATTTCTCCCGCATGGGAGTTTTCAAAACTCATGTAAATGTCCAATTGTTAGACAGGTGGTGCCCGACAATCCCCAGGATTTATCAAGGTTGACAAACGATGTATCACTGGAACACGGACAAGAGATTTAAGGCATCTTGTCGGGTCTTCTGCCAGTGTCCTCTGTATGTTTAGGCATTTTGAAGCAGTGACACACTGGACAAATGTCAAGATGGATGCACTTGGTCTCAGAAAGGAATGTTCTCCTGCCGATTATATTTCAGTTAACACTCCTCTTGTTGTTTTGGCCACTGACCAGGTGCACACCCATATATTTTTCGCCGAAACTATAGGGTGTTCGGAGTTATGACTTTCACGGGGAGTCAGTCTAACCCGTTTGCAACTTTTGATGATATTTTGCTCATAACATTTTGTTTAAGTGAGCGAAATTTCAAGGTCACGAGCCATGCTCACTTCGCATTTTGTTACCGGTTTACAGGAGTTGGACACGAAATCGCACTTTGGTATAGTTTGGCGTTCTTCGGTGTTCTTATGACACTAATAATAACAATAATAATGTATATTCCCAACTTGAAGAATAAAGTAACATCAACAGAATGTCCAATGCAAATTTTACCCAGGAAAATCGGTCATTAACGTTTGTTTGTTTTATACTTCTCAAATTTAACAAACGAGACCACTTTGTTCAGCTAACTTAGTCACAATACATTCTCCCACGGAGCTCAGCTTCCATTAAGTACACAATTGGCAGACAACAGCTTGAAATGTGCAGTAGAGAGGCGAGGGCCATCTCTGTGGATGATTCCCTTTCCCAGGTGCACATATCCAGTCTGGGACGACACAGCGTCAAGAGGTAACTGTAGGTAAACTACGAACACAATGGTATCATTCCTTTAGGGAACATGACTTTCCGTAGGTGGAATACGTCATAAAGTGATCATCATGATAAAGGTAGCCGTTGTCGCTCAAATGACCACTTATCGTAACCGCTAGGTCCCTTCTATGGGCGACGCTACTTATGAGGCCTCACATATAAACGATAACCTAATCCAATAGCCAACGACTGACCTTCATTCCCATAATTGTACACGTTGTCACTCACCTGAACTACTTATCGTAACTGCTAGGCCCGTGTCTCCGTGCAACGCTGATTACGAGGCCTCACCTAATCCGACGGCCAAGACGGCCTGACACATTCATAACTGCATTCAATGTCGCCTACCTAGGCTGCTTGTAGTAATTGCCGGGCCCGTGCCCGTGGTTGCAGCTGACTGTAAGGCCAACGACCAACGGCGGTCCTTCATATCCATACATATCGTCCGTTTGCCAAGCCCATGCCTGAAAAATACAAAACCACCCTTGGTTTTTTTCTATTTGTTGGTCGCTTCGGTAAAAACGTATTGTGCAGTCAACTCAGTTCTCAGTTTCAGGAAGCCGCTTCCACTTGATAGCGTTCTTGAAAGAAAAATATGTAAACAATTATTACTCATATACACTCGTATATAAAACACATAATTAAACAAAGCTGCAGTGGCTAATAAACCAAGTGCGCAACGAATCCCGTTGTCTACAATTCCCGATCGGTGTGTACACTAAAAGTATAGTCTTACTGTCGCAAACGTAAGCTCACTAGTTGCCTAATTAATCCCACTGGCGATAATGAGGGAGCCGTGTGTACATCAGTGGTTCGATGGAAAGATTCGGCAAGCATATACATTATTGTCCAACTCATAATAAATTCCAGATAAATTATTCTATCATCTAGGGAGCCCTACTCCCGTCAGTACTTATGTATTTGATTTCCCTAGCCACACCGTCTTTTGCATGCTTATACCGGTTTCCTCTAGATCTTTTGTACTATAATAGCACGCCTCACAGAACTGCACGTCCCAGGCCAATCACCTCAAACATGACGTCCGCTACGGGGCTGTCCAGAAACCGAATATGTCAGTGCAATGATGGCGCAGCACTGCCACACCCAGTTTGATGGCATACCCGCAATTATCTCCTTCCTTTTTTGAGTGGTCTGGCTACCCAGTAAGTTACTTCACCAGGAGTGTGTGGCAAAAAATAAAAATAATAACGCTAGGTTGGGTATACAATAATAAAGAGGTCAGATGGCACAGACTCACTAATAATTGTTCTCTTTAAAATAGTTCGTCGTTGACCCAGGTAAGCGAATAAACGATAATCCAATTATGGTGTTCCAGGGGTCTTCTTCTGAACAGTTCCCACATATAATAGATTCCGAAGATGGTCTGAAATGTTTTGATACCAGAGTTAGCACATGAGACTCGCAAATGACCGCTGCAAGCGCGAGCGAAATCAGAAGAGAAGAGTCGAAGCACGTGACCACGTTTGTATTGCGTAAAATCGTACAAGTGCGCGTTTTTGTCGTTTTTCGTATTCAAACAAAAAAAAACGATTATGCAATTGACGAAATACGTAGTGTTATAATGAAAGCAAAATAAACGTACAAAACGTCACACCCACTAGAGCGTTGACCGTGAAAGGGGAAAACGCTCGAATAATTAAGGTAATGAATCGAAAAGTTGCTCACTTCAAGTTTCGTAATCAGCTAAGTGCTGAGGGAAACGGACGCGTCGTCCGGAACGACTGGTGGAAGGAGTGAGGTTGGCGGCAGGGTATCTTGGGTAGGTGCGGGTGTTGCTGGGTTAGCAGGATTGCTGGATGTGGTCGTGGGTGCTTCGATGAAGGCAGGCTTCAGGCGATCAATGGAGACAGTGTCGTGCTTCCGCTTCTCTAAAACAAAGTATTTGGAGTGACGTTCGATAACCTTGAAGGGGCCATCATAACAGGGTTGGAGGGGTTTCCTCGTTGCGTCATGTCGGACAAATACAAATGGTGTAGAAGAGAGATCGGTTGAGATGTTTTTCGCGTTGATCGTCTGGTCGGTGTCGCACGAAGTTCGGACATATGCTGTTTCAGACGGGTGACGAATGTGACGGGCGATTCGGGCTGTGCGCCAGAAGGGAAACCAGTTCACCGGGTAAACGTAAAGTTGTACCGTATACTAGTTCGGCTGGTGAACAGTGAAGATCCTCCTTGATAGTGGAGCGAATAGCAAGCAAAATGAGGGGTAAAGAAGAGGACCATGAAGAGGGGTTCATTTGGGCAGTCAATGCAGCTTTGAGGTATCGATGGAAACGCTCAACCAGACCGTTGGAGCAGGGGTGATACGCGGTAGTCGAAATGTGATGGAAACCGAATAGTGTGGAAAACTCACGGAAGAGATTACACTGAAACTGTGAACCGCGATCGGTGGTAACGGTGGAAGGTATGCCAAAGTTACTCACCCAATGCTGCAAAAATGAAAAGGCGACCGTTTCAGCTGAAGTATCCGAAATGGGTACAGCTACTGGCCAACGGGTAAAACGATCGATCATGGTAAGGATATGAGTGAAACCGTTTGATGGGGAAAGTGGACCAACAATGTCGAGATGAACATGTGTGAATCGAGCATCAGGAACTGCAAATGAACCGATAGGTGAGTTCGTATGCCGAGTTACTTTGCTGCGTTGACAGGCGATGCACTGTTTGGCCCAGGATGTCAGATCCTTATTCATGAAGGGCCATACAAAGCGTGCACTAATCAACTTCCTGGTTGCTCTGATTCCTGGATGAGAAAAGCCATGGAAGTGGTCGAAAACAACTCGTCGAAAGGCTTCGGGGACGATTGGGCGAGCTGAGCCGGTAGACATATCACAAAAAATGATCCAGATTGGAGGGGGGAATTGAAGAGACTTGAAATGAAGGGAAGGATAGAATGGGCAAAAATTAGGATCACTATGTTGAAGGTTCGCCAGCTTGGCTAGGTCCAACTGCTTGGAAGGGTGAAGAGCGTTGATGTCAGGACGGGATAGTGCGTCTGCGACGACATTGTCCGAACCTGGAGTGTACCGAATGTCGGTAGTGAACTGTGAAATGTAGTCAAGATGGCGTATCTCGCGTGGTGAATATCGATCAGGTTTGGCGTTAAAGGCATACGTAAGTGGCTTATGGTCGGTTTGAATGGTAAACGATCTACCTTCTAACAAGTGCCGGAAATGGCGAATAGCAAGGTAAATTGCGAGTAATTCACGACCAAAAGTACTGTAACGCGTTTGTGCAGCCTGCATCTTCTGCGAGAAAAAGGCTAGTGGTTGAGATGCGTTGTTAACAACTTGATGAAGTACGGCGCCGACGGCAGCGTTCGAAGCATCAGTTGTCAAAATCAGCTTTGTGCTTTCGTGAGTATCGAGGAAAGATAACTTTGTGGCGTGAGCAATGGCTTGCTTGGCTCTTTCGAAAGCGGCAATGGCGGCGGGGGCAAAGTAACAGATTTTTCTTTGGAACCAAGTAAATCGGTCAGTGGCTGCAAAATATCTGCACAATGAGGGATGAACCGCCGATAGTAGTTGATGATACCAATGAAACGACGAAGTTGGGTGAGAGTGGTGGGTATGGGAAAGACTCTAGGGCCAAAATGCGATCGGGCAATGGTGAAATACCTGTTGAGTCAATGTGGTGGCCAAGAAAATCTAGGCTAGTAACACCGAATAAGCATTTGTCAATGTTTAAACGTATGTTGTAAGTGGAAAGACGTTCAAACACTGCCCTGAGATGAGCTGCATGCTCCGTTGGGGAGGTGCTAGCAATTAAAACATCGTCAAGATAAGCATACACAAAAGGTAAACCACGTAAAACTTCGTCCATGAAACGTTGAAACGTTTGAGCTGCATTTCGAAGACCAAAGGGCATACGCGTGAATTCGAAAAGGCCAAACGGTGTTGTGATGGCTGTTTTAGGGATGTCATCCGGGGCTACGGGTATGTGGTAGTATGCACGTACGAGATCGAGTTTGGAGAAAATGTTTGTGTGGCATAAGGTACTTGCGAAATCGTGAATATGTGGGATGGGATACCTGTCTGGGATAGTAGCGTTATTGAGAGAACGGTAATCTCCACAAGGTCTCCAATCACCTTTAGATTTCTTGGGTACCATATGGGGGTGACGACCAATGACTCGATGAAGTGCGGATGATGCCGAGTTCGAGCATGTGTTCGAACTCGTGTTTTGCGATTGGTAGCTTATCCGGATGAAGTCGGCGGGGTTGGTATGGACAGGTGGACCTTTCGTCTGGATGTGGTGAACGACGGAATGAGTGACCGGTTGGGTGTACTGACATGGATGAGTAAGGGTTGGAAAATCCCTAAGTATGTCAGCAAAATGTGAATCAGGTAAGATAACTCGGATACCTGTGGATGAAGCTGGGGCACTAATTCCGTTGACTGAGAGGGAAGTTAGCATGTCCAAGAGGCGTTTGTTTCGAACATCGACAGACAAGTTGTAGTGGGTCAGGAAGTCTGCACCAATGATGGGTGTTTGGACGTCAGCCAAAAGGAAGATCCACTTGAACGCACGTCGCAATCCGAGGTCAAGGGTGAGGGAACGTTCGCCGTATGTAGCGATGCGGGTACCGTTAGCAGCTTGTAACGAATAAGAGGCAGAATCGTGAAGTGGAGTCTTATGTGGTAGCACGCTAACTTCAGCTCCCGTATCCACGAGGAAACGTAGACCACTTGAACGATCGGTGATGTGGAATAGGCGACTAGTGCGAGGAGGGCCACAGACAGTCGTCGCCGTTACTGACTGGCCGGGGTGTTTAGAAGTGTTGGAACGCGGCTTGAAGGAACAAGGCGGTTGGCATTTGCGTGCTTGAGGACCGAAAGCTCGACATCTGCGCCTTTCGGTTGATCAGGAAATTGGGTTGTGGCCGGCAACATGCTTGTTTCCGAAGGAGCTAGGAGAGGAAAAGGAGTAAGCTCGAGAGAACTTGACCGCCGCTCAGGAAAGGGCTAGAGAGAAAACGGCGGATAGAAAGACGCCACCATCCCTCATAGACGCGAAGGTCAAATGGAACGATCACCGGAATGCTGGGAGCGGACCGGGGTCGCGGAAGCTGGGCAGTCGATTGGATGGCCCGTTCGTCGTTACCGACAGCTTGGGGAATGCGTATACAACTCAAGACGGTCGGGTATCGAAAAGCGTGTATGGGACTCAGCTTCGGAAGTGGCATGATACACACGAAGAGCGGCCGAACAGACCAGCTGAAGGAGCCGATCTAACAAAGATAGATGAAAACCGGCGGCATGTGAGCGATGTTTAAAGCGGGGAGTTGTGTAACAGTGGATACTACTGATGAGGCATGCGAGCAGTATCTGGTTTCTCGCAACTCCGCCTCGATCTAACGGAAGGTTGGATTTATTGCGGAATCCATGGAATTGCTTTGTAACATTGGTTTACATTTGCTTAACAGTCAAAGAATATCAGAAAAGTTCAAGAAGACGTGTTCAAAAAGAAGATGGGTATTTAGTTTTTAAAAGCCAGGGGCATATTAGAGTTTTGCTTTCCTGCCCAATAATCTATAATCGTTCATTTAGTGTTTTCTAATAAACAACTCCTCATCGAAGGACTTCTTCCTTTCAATAGTGGTTAGATTGGCCCAGGGATTGTGACAAATTATGACCAGTGTAGTACCCAATAAGTTACTTCCCCAGGAGTGTGTGGCAAAGAAATAAAAATAATTACGCTAGGTTGGGTATACAATAATAAAGAGGTCAGATGGCCAGACTCACTAATAATTGTTCTCTTTAAAATAGTTCGTCGTTGACCCAGGTAAGCGAATAAACGATAATCCAATTATGGTGTTCCAGGGGTCTTCTTCTGAACAGTTCCCACATATAATAGATTCCGAAGATGGTCTGAAATGTTTTGATACCAGAGTTAGCACATGAGACTCGCAAATGACCGCTGCAAGCACAGGCGAAATCAGAAGAAGAGTCGAAGCACGTGACCACGTTTGTATTGCGTGAAATTGTACAAGTGCGCGTTTTTGTCGTTTTTCGTATTCAAACAAAAAACGCTTATGCAATTGATGAAATACGTAGTGTTATAATGAGAGCAAAATAAATTGAGGTACAAAACGCCACACCTTCTCTTGACTGTACCGTATCGCTTACTTGTTCCATTAACAGCAATTACACACAAACTCATACTCTATTCTGACTGTAACCTTATGATTATGCCCGACGGTATCCCGCTCACCAGTTTGAACGAACATTGTTATTACAACCGTACACTTTTTGGGTACAAGGTGCATGCCAAAGAACGGGATGAATTGGCCAGTTCATCCAAAAGCATCTGCGCCTTTTCTTCCCTTTGGAACGTGAGAATGATGTCTGCATATTCCAGATCGACAAGTTTTTGTCCGAAGTTGTTTGAAGATCGGGGGTCAGAAGATATTTCAGCGTTCGTCTCATTACCTCATCGATTACCAAATCAAGTACGAATGGGGAGAGGGCGCCCCTGTCGGACACCGCTTCGTGTACGGAAGCGTTCGGAGTTCTCCATACCTTATCGTATCGTGTCCGCCCCTTGCACACCTCCTGCAAAGGCGATGCAAAAGACTGTATGGTTGACAATTCTCACTTCACCTGCATGCCCTTCCCAAAAAGATACTCTTACCGCATGCTGAACTTCACAATCCGCCTTCTTCAATGCAGGATGGAAAAACTAACCTGGAAGCAACTTTTGCCGGACGCCTGTGTTTCCGGCCTGAGCTTGCCCTGGTTGTAGCACACGTCCCGGGCAATCTTACTATGAATCGAAAAATTCGTCGACAGCAGAGCAAAAAATGCTAACAGAGACTCAATAAATACACCTCAGAGGCAACTCTTTTTGCAAAGCTCCACGCCTCCACTTAAACTGTAACCACACCATTCTGAGGTCACTTCATTGTACAAACAAGCAACACCACCAGATACTCACTTTCTCCTCTGGTCTCATGGCCCTGCTACCTCAGTTGCGAACAATTAGGTCAACGAAAAACCCTCATAGTCACACATGCCTACGTCCATTAGCATCGACTTGAATACCAATTACGGCTTCTAAAATCGGTCAGTGTCGCCTCACTACAGTAGTTAGGAATTGTGACCAATTTTGGCTGCCTGTTATTTCGGGTCGCAGTCTAACCCACATCATAGTGCCTTCTAGCAGACCATTTTGAAACTTTTTCCTATTTTTAGTCCCAATGTAGACGAGGCTGTCGTAATTACTCACCCAAGATGCTCATGTACGGAGCCATCTACGAACCCAAGTACGACGTCGCGATGACCCACCACGACTGCCATACCTGGTCTGATGGCTTACCCGTAGTTCAGCATATCCCTGATATTTCCCGGACGAGTGCGTTATGTACGCCCGCAGGGCTATTTCAATCGGTTTCATTTGTGCCAGGATTTAAGAGCATTGACAACCCTATGGTGATTTCCACTTGTTCTGCCCAGAAACTCACGAATTCATCCAACGGCACTATTAAGGTTTCAGTATACCCTTGAGGTTCAAACCTTGCCGTGCACTCAATATAGCTTGTGCTGAGCATCAATAAAAAAAACAAAAAGAACTTTCTAGATGCGACGAACTCTTTCGCTATGTTTAGCGGTGTTTGTCGCAAAGACAGATGACTTTTCCCATATAGGTCGCGAACGGTTGCTCGATTTTGAGTTTGCGCGGACGTAGAGTGAACAATTATTGTTCCTGTAGCCTTGAGATTATTTCAAAGTCCAATACAGAAGAAAGCACTATGGAGCCTACATTTTGCACAAAATTTTCAACATCTTTACGAACACAATACGCGGAGCCATTTAAATGCGAATTCCGTGTCCACAATGGGCCTTGAGTGCGTTTAAACAACTTCCAACAAAGCTGCAACCGCTTGGGGAGACCTCAAGGATTCGAATAAGTACCACCAAATACTAAAACTTCATGTTAAATTTTCCCTCTTACAATGTGTGTTTTAAGAGAAATTATGGGTGCGCCTCTAGGACTCGGCGCTGGTTCAGTTAAACTAACTACCGCGCCAGGCAAATCCTGTGGGATTTTATTGTCAGCGTGTGGCTGACGTGCGGGAAACATTTTTGAAGCTAAGAAAGATACTGATGTTTTGTCCTTGGAGTTGATATAGGTACTCATATCAGCCTTCTGAGCTGTTTAGAATCGCCTTCGAATGATTAATTTTGAACAAATACTCATCAGGCAGCTAGCAGTTAGTGACTCTTCCACCAGTAACTCAGCACCAAATGTTCTCCGTACACAAGAATTTTCAACGCTCGTGTTTGCGCCGTGTAACCTGGAGTCCATAGAGTGTAGGTCAAGCGGGACCGCAGCGGGCTCACATCGCTTTCGGCCACTGGCAGTCGAGCAAAATTCGAACTCGTCACTCCCTCTGGTCGCCTCACAGTGAGATTATCTGCGACAAAGCGCTTTTCTTCAGGCCAAGGGGGTTAGTGATGAATAGGCCAGGCTCTCCATTTTAGAAACCTATTATAACTCAGTGGTGTCTATCTGCATAAGGTGAATCTTTTTAAAATAATTCAACAGTACCGGCAAGGAACACTCGGGTAAGTCAAGGCGAAGTGTAAAAGGAACTTTGCTGATGATGTTCAAAGTTGTCCGTCCAACTCCACCAGCACGATCAAGTGACCACTGGATGTCCGCTAGAGTGCCGCCCTCGATGAATAACGATAAATCCACGAAAGCAGGTAACCAGCATGACCATGCGCACAAATCGCGACAACTATACCTATACCGAGATGATTTGCAGACCGTTTTCGACCCTGTCATGCTGTTCGACAATTAAACGTCACATATTTTGGTTGCTTAAAAGCTAGCCACTTGTAGCTCCGCGCCAAATTTCCCCATTCATCTTTTGTATGAGCAGGGTGTTCCGAGTGTTTTAGCTATTTTGCTACAAAATTTATTCGTTGCTTGGAGCTCCCAAATGCTCCAACTTGGTGAAACCGCAGTTTTGGCCTTCTAAGGAGGTTGGTGGGCCAGGTCCTGCCTATACTAAAATCGTTTGTGCACTTCATTCATATACCAAGCAAAAATATGCCAATCGCGTTAGATTGAAGCAGCCAATGATCAGCCGGACCAGTGCAAGACTTGGATGACGCGCAGCTAGTAAGTCATATTTGGAGACGAAAATAGTTATGCGCGGACGCGCGTTGTACTCTGCATGAAACGGAAGCGCCTCATGGTGCTTAATTCTTATCAACTGATTCATAACCGTTACCGTTCCAGAAATCCAATGAAACACAAAAACAGGCAAATATTGGACGTTGCCTGGCGAAACGACAATGCTGCTTAAGGACCTTAATCATCGCCGGAAAAACCAGCCAGGCTACTTCTTCTTGAGAGGAAGAAACGGAGAACACACGGGCGACCCGGTATTAATAATAATAATAATAGTGTATAGTCCCAACTAGTGGGTGGCATACCGTCAGGCACGAGCATACTGTTACATTCAGAATAAAAACATGACTGGCGGGTTCTGTGGGTACAGGGGGTTGCGTAGAAAAACGACAGCATCATAAACAATGGGCGTTATCCGATGTGGACGTGGTCACCCCTAAACCGGCACAAGCATGGAAGCGCAGCTATTACTGCGTTTTGAAGAAAATATCGAGCAAGATCAAGTTGTTAGGATTTGAAGATGGTAGGCAAAGACAAAACGAGGGAGGGCAAAACAAGAGGCTTCCTGCCTGACGCGTGATAAGAAAAGTGTAAATTGCGGAAAATAGGTAACCAGAACATCGAATCTGGTGAGGCTGCAGAGTTGGGGTCATCCAACCGGTGTCTTAAGCCTACGGAGAACTTTTTCAGGCCTGCATTCGTCCCAAACAAGTTTGTCGCATCCGGTCCTGTGACGAGCAGCTATCGACATCGTGTTACTAACATGAGCAACCTGGGCAGGACGTCCCACACTCTTACACAGAAAAACTCGACAGCGGGGTAAGGCCAGATTACGACCACTCAAGGATCCTGTAAGAAACATCGCCCACAATGAGGAGGCAGTTCTATCGGATGTTACCTCAGTCACCTAATGAAGGCAACCTCCCATCTGCATGGAAGGAGGCGATTGTTACGCCAGTCAACGAAACTGGCGTCTACTTATCGCGTGGGAGCCACAGGCCTATTGGCCTCGCTGGCAAGTCATTCAAGGCGATGGAAAGCATCCCGAACCGGATCTTCTTAAACCACTTCAGCACCAAAATCTTGGTGTCTTCAGCGTAACCCGGATCCTTCCAAACCGTTCTTGGGAGAGGAACATGCTCACGCTTATGGACAGCTTCGCCAAAGCCAAAAACGAAAGGCCCATATGATATGATTTATTTTGACTTCCCAAAAATATTTGATCGAGCCCCAAAGGTACCCTGCTCTCCAAACTCGAGTCTTTTGGAGTTGGAGTGAAACGTTTTTAGCGGATATGACATTCCGAGTGAAAGCAGGGCCGACCAATACTTATTTGGCACCGTTATCATCGAAGTCCTCAAGATTAGGCTTTATAAAAATTTCCGTTCCTGACTTAGGACTACTACCTTCCAGATGCGCTTCCGAGTGCAAGTTTACCTTTTGCGGACGACGCGAATTCCTAGACTTCCAGGGCTGGCACCCACTTGAAGGATGTGGACGTTGCAAAGCAGTGGTCAGTGAACCTGCACCCCCTCCGAATGAAACGAAGTGAGCTTACATGACGTTCGAAGACTCGAGGAACGTTTTTTTCCTGCATTGTGAAACTGAATCAGGAGAATTTACGAAGACAAATACCAAAAAGGATTTAATTAGCTGGCTGTCGTCATACCTCTTTCTCACTCCAATACGAAAAGTTAGCTCAAAAGGCGTCCGTCGTTCTATGGATGGTTCAGCGTTATCCAGCTTTATCACCCGTATTACTCTCACGGACTTCCAGATACTTCATGTGGTCCACGCCAAGCCGCTTCATAAACACGCCAGCCGAGGTGTCTACTATGGACTGAAGAAGAATGTGAAGCTCATCGAGCGTGTCCAGCGAGCTGCGATGAAGACGGTTGCTAGCCTCATTCTTCTCTCTCTTCTGCCTTCCTGGTGAGCGGAAGCCGTTGGACGACAGGAAAAATCCCGATGCTGGAAGCGTGGAAACAAGGATTGATCCCGTGTATCATTACGTAACTCCGTGAATCTGGTGATCGGCCTTTTGAAAATAGATATGGACAGAGTTCATTTGGGAAAGTTAATAAATAGATGTCTGCTGCAAAGCAACCCGCAATCTCTATCCCATATTCATTTAAGGCGTATTGTTGGTACGTTTATCAAACTTCCTGGCAGGCGAGGCAGAAGCTCTATTCCTTTTTATTCCAGCTACCACCTCAATTCAAATATGAAAAAAGACAGCCCACTGACCGGAGAGTATGGAAATGCGACTTCTCCCTGAAGCTACAGTCAAGGAACGAGGTTGCATTAGAGTGAATAATGGAAGACGTGGGACAGTGCTCATCTTGAAGGGTCTGAAAGGAACGTACAAATTTGTGGAAGCCAGAAGCCACCTGGAAGTCACTGACTTTGAACTGAATATAACACTAGTGTTTGGGCGCACCAGAAACCGCGTCTGGGTGCACAGCGCGGCTTGTGTGATGTCTGCTCAACAGGAACGTCCACTCTCTGGTGCCGCTGGGGATGTCGTTGACGATGAAAATTGTGGGCCTGTCCCTATTCAGAAGCTTGAGGTATGTTTCACTCCTAGTAGGAATGCTTGTTTCAAGTGCGTTTCATCTCTCACCGCGCTGATTCGGCGCTGACTTGAAGTCTTCGTTGGGATAAGTTAATGGAAGTAACTCGTAGCCCCCCTCTCGGTAATTTCGGGATGATTCAGTGGCGAGAGCAAGAATTTTCTTACCCGAGGGTCCGCGGTTCGAATCCTACCTCCGCATTCTGATTTCACTTGTCTAGGCTTGAGCAACCTGGCAGTACCCCAACACTCCTGCTCCCTTCGGGTAGTATGGCATTTAGGCCCCAAAAGAGTGTTACAGCTGAACGACTTCGTCTCGGCACTTTCGGAGATTTACGAAGTTTTATGCCGTAAGAACATAGGCTTCTCCCCAATGTGCACAAGCAGCACCCCTGGCCTCGAGGTTAATTAACCAAATCACAACGGGAGTGTAATGCTGGCGTAGAAAATCTCCCACGGAAGTCTGCGCCATATGTGGTGGGTGCAACGTGATGTTGAGTCCGAGCGCTCTCTTGAACGACTCTTATCAACGCCAATACAAAATGTCCACCAGCCCTGATACGCTGGAACTACATCCGGGAGACCTTCGGGGAGTTAAATCGCCTACCAGCAAGAGATGTGTGAAGTGTTGGCTGGAGGATAGTTGCTCCAGTGTTTTTATGAGGAGCAGGTGGTCTTTTGGTGGACTTGACTGGCAGCGGTTACTCACGCCCAGAAGAAGAGATTTGAATCCACAGTGTGTCACAAAAAGGTGCGGGAGTTGTGTCGGGCAGGAAAATCCGGGTGGGCAGGGCCGCTTGTAAGTATGGAGCAACCCTACCTGCCCTTCCACGTTTCGGGTCATCTCGGCTGTCTATCGATCTCTCCGCCTCAGAGACGTCTGGTATGAGCTAGGTTTCTGTAAGTGAGAATATGGAGTGTTGTCCAACGCAAGCCGACTTAAATATCGCGAAGTTTGCGGGAAAACAGAGAAAGTTTGTCGTTAAGCATCTTCAGTCGGAGACATATGCCACCAGAGGGCTTAGAAGCTTCAATAGTTTACGCCGGTTTCGAGTTCAAACTTCGGAGGGGGCTCTGTGGTGTACAAGCATGATCTATTTGAAAGACTCCTTGTGAGCAAAGAAGGAAATTTGGTGATGGAGACACTTAGTGCTAGTACACCCCAACCATTCTGAGTTGCCCACACCTCCAAACACAGACGACCTGGATAGAAACTGATGACAAAAACGATCTTGACATCGATTGGCAGCCATGTCTTGTAGCTTCTCAAACCAGGCGCAGTGGAGATCACACGGTCCACATCCTGGAAGGCAGGTTGCCCCTACATCGTCCAGATGTTTTGAAGTATTTTGTATACCCCTCTGCCAAGCCAAACGTTGGTGACCTCTGTCTACGTCGCTATGAATTAGACACGAAAACCACCACATTCTTCGGCAAACAGTGGTTCGGTATCCGAAATATATGGTCTAACCAAAGCAGACACTGGTGCTGGAAACATTCTTTGATGCAACTCTCCGTTTCAAAACCGAACCTTCGGATTCGCCAACACCAACCCACACGAGCTATGGTTCTGAGACAACGGTTGTCAAACTCCTGCTTGAACAGACTAAGTCTCACTGCCATGCAAGACAGAGGCTATTTGAACACCAGAGTTTTGAAGACCTTCCAGCGTTCGCCTCATTATCTCGTCGACCACCAAACTAAATAATAGAGAGTCGGGACACCACTTTGTGTACGAAAGCTTTTGGAGAGTTCTCCGTATACTTATGTCTGAAAGTCTGAGACTACAAAGAACGTATTATGTTCACAAACTTCCGGGGCATTCCTTGATGGTCAAGTATGTTGAGGAGAACAGACCAGCCAACTGAGTCGAACGCGCCTCGGAAAACCAGGAATACTGAAATTCTGGCTCGATTGCACGTGTGACGTTGTTCTTGCACCTGACGGAGTGCGAAGATTTAGTCAACGCAACCCGAATCAGGTCGGAACCCCGCTTCCTACCCTCAAGTCATGCAAACAGATCAAACAATCGCTGAGTGAGGACTTCCCCTGCATCTTTGAACAATGCGGGTGTTACGAATAGAACATCGATTCTGATTGAGCGCGAGAACAAGAGTGAATAGCGTAGGATGAATAGCGCTTTACTTGTCTAAGAATAGGCGTACATAAGCTGAAAGTGAAGGCGAAAGCATGGTTAATACAAAACGATAATGTGAACACAAAGAATATTCATGACATTCACCCGGGCCGTTGGATTGTGTGTAGAGAGGGAGAACTTGGACACAGGTACTGGATGAATGATTGTAAAAATCTAATGAGTAATGATGAGTATGGCTAGGCTTCTCGATTTCTTAAAATTTAAGGTCGCGTACGCTGCTGGAGCTTGGCTAAATCGGAGATGCTAGGGTCATATGTTTCTGGAGATGCAGGTGCATCGCCCGGGCACGGGGGTGAGACTGAAGTATGGTCGATATTATCTTCAATGTTATTGAGCGGAGGCGTGTGCAAGTCAGACAGAGGGGGTGTATGAACACCATTGTCTTCACTGGATGAGGTACGCGTGAAATCATTGACATGTGTGCGATCACCACAAGGAGCGAGATGGCGGACGGATACAGTGCCTTCTTTTCCGCCGGGGAAACGAACATGGGCGTAATGTGGATTGCAATTTATAAGTTCGACTTCCTCAACGACGGGTTCATACTTTGAGGCACGGTCAAATCTTTTCAGTAAAACAGGTCCTGGAATAGTTAGCCAAGTTGGTATAGATAAACCACAGGATGACCGACGTTCAAACTGGAACATCCGTTCATGTGGAGTGGCATTCGTGGAGACGCAGAGAAGGGACCGTATAGAGTGGAGGGCATCTGACAGAGCCGACTCCCAGTGACAGATTTGAAGGCCTTTCGTCTTGAGTCTAAGCTGGATTGCGTTCCAGAGTGTCCCGTTGAGGCGTTCGACTTGACCGTTCCCCTGAGGATTATAAGAAGTTGTTCGGCTGGTGCAAACTCCTCTGTCATGTAGGAATGTGGACAGTTCGTCAGATATGAATGAGGAGCCACGATCCGAATGTACATATGCAGGCATGCCAAACAAAGAGAATAACTCGCACAGACATTTAATAACTGTAGACGCACAAGTGTCTGCGCAGGGAAAGGCAAACGGAAAACGAGAAAACTCGTCAACGATGGTAAGGAGATATCGGTTTCGAGTAACAGAAGGTAGAGGTCCTTTAAAATCGATGCTAATTCGTTCAAATGGTTGAGTCGCTTTGATGAGCGTAGCGGGGAGTGGTTTGTAAAACTGCGGTTTGATGGCGGCACAAACCGTACACTTTGTGGTGATGTCTTTGACATCTTGGAGGGAAAACGGCAAGTTTTTGGAAAGAACAAAGTGGTGCATGCGAGTAATTCCGGGATGGCACAAGGAATCGTGAATTTCTTTTAATTTACCATTGCCGATCACATTGGCGCATAGGTTACGCGATAAGGTGTCAGCAACCAGATTGTCTTTTCCAGGTCTGTAGCTGACATCGTAGCTAAAAGCGGAAAGTTCCATTTTCCATCGTTGGATTTTATCATTTTTTATCTTACTTTTCTGCGACAAACCATACATAAAGGAAACTGACCGCTGGTCAGTGATAAGCTTGAAGTGCTTCCCGAAGAGATAATGCTTCCATTTACGGATAGATTCAACGATGGCGTATGCCTCCTTCTCAATAGCAGAGTGATTCTTTTCACTCGGTGTCAGTGTTCTAGAAAAGAAGGCCACCGGTCGGCCGTTCTGAGTCAGAGATGCAGCAATGGCTATGTCTGAGGCGTCAGTCTCGACAACAAATGGTGCGTTGTAGTCGACTGTCACAACCATGGCGTTCTCTAACTCCTTTAAATTTTCAAAGGACTGTTGCACACGCTCCGGTAAGGGAAAAGTCTTATTTCTGACAAGCACACTGATTTTGTCAGAGAAGCATGGTATCCATTGTGAATAATAAGCAAACATACCAACAACTCGTTGTTGGGATTTAGCGTCATGTGGATGAGGGAGTTCACGAATAGGGTTCATTCGTTCAGGATCTGGTCTGATAATTCCTTTAGAGACTTCATAGCCCAGAAGGCGTATTTGTTTGGTTGCTATGATGCTTTTCTTGCAGTTAAGGGTAATTCCATATTTTCTTATTACTTCAAAGAAAGATTTGAGGTTCTGGTCATGCTCACTTTGGGTAGTCCCACAAATAGTGACGTTGTCGATGTAAGCGTAGGTGCCAATTAGGTTCTCAGACTTGATTATATGGTCAATAGTACGTTGAAAGCATGCTACTCCGTTGGTTACACCGAAAGGAATACGACGGAACTGAAACAGCTCTCCGCATGCTTCAAAAGCCGTATACGGTTTGTCTTTCTCACTGATTGGAACTTGATGGTAAGCACTCAATAGGTCTAAGGTGCTAAAGACAGCATGACGGGAAATTTCTTCGATCATTTTATCCAGTCGCGGTAACGGATACGCGTCTAGGTATGTGAACCGATTAATGGTTTGACTGTAGTCCACTACCATGCGTCTTTTGTGGTTTGAATTTTTCGTGACCAGTACTTGGGCCCTCCACGGAGAATTCGAAGGTTCAATTATAACTTCATCTAATAGTCGGTTAACTTCAGAGCGAATGAATTGTTCATCGTCAGGATTATAACGTCGTGATCTCGTCGCGATAGGCTTGCAGTCGGGTGAGAGGTTAGCAAAAAGAGGAGGTGATTCGACTGTAGCAGCAGGTAGACCGCAGAGGGTGAATGGACCTCGGTTCCCACCGAATGTGATTTCAACTTTGTTATGTAGACCAAGGAAGTCATGGCCTAGCAGCACGTCAGCACATAGATTGGGTAATACCAATAGTTTGATTTTTTTGTAACCAATCCTCCTGTAATCGATGGATGCGTAGCAGTAGCCTCTAGTTGAACACGTCAGAGAGGTAGATGCCATGGTAATCACAGAATCGTTAGCATGTATCTTCCAGCCATGTTTACGAACCACCAAACGAGATATATAACTGCCCGAAATTCCCGTGTCTATGAGGGCCTGAAGCGATATCCCGTTCACCTTTATGCTGGTCACCGTGCGGGACAAGCAGTTCGGGGCCGCAGCAGTCAACAGGGATCGTAAGGCAGAGTCCGTCGTGCAATTGGAATAATTTTTTACAGATTTGGATCGACAAACACGCTGAAAATGGCCTGTTTTGCCACATGATTTACAAACTGCTTCTCTTGGTAAAAGGTTATCCGGACCAGGAGCTCGGCGCTTGAGGGGACGTATGCAGTTCTAAAAATTCAGGGCCGTATGGGGTTCCATATTCACCGTCCAGAGTTCTGCTCCAGCAGTAGACTTTAGCTAAGTGGCTGCCGGTGACCATGAAAGTTGACATTCGAAGCACCCGGCCCACCAATTGAGGTGTTTCTCTTTATGAAAGATTGTCGCCCCATTCCGATCCTTGATGGTTTTGCCCATAAGCGATTTCCCGGGACTGGTCGCGCGGATCAACTGAAGTGATCTTCAGGCATTCCCAGCTTTCTGGGCCTCTTCCATTTCCTTAGTCTTCCGAGTCCACCAGACTTCACGGTCGGCGAGCACGCCCACTCTCACTTGAAGCCTGATAACTCGTCGGGCCAAGATATGTTCGGGACCGACAAAGTCCAATCTATTTTCAGGGGATCCACCTCCAGTTTTTGAAACTCCGAATTAGGCGCGAAAAGCTACATTCATCTCGGCAGACTGTACCTCGGCATGCATAACACAAGGAACATCCACCTTTATTTGTAGTACTGGGTGCATCCTTTGAGTGAAGTACCCCCTGCTTCACAAAATCCTGTCTCCCGACTACAACATTCCGAAGTCGTTGGTTCCAGCCGATCCCAGCTATAGTTCTGAGACATCAGTTATCAAAGACCTGAGGATGTATCAGATACTCCGCCCAAACTAGCTAAGTCTCGCAGACATACAGTACAGCGCGCACTGATATACGCGTCCTTTAGGACGAGGCTTTTTGATGCAAAAGGTGGCACCAATTGACCAGTGCGATTCTGACCTTCGAGATCCGCGAGTTTACTTCGCCTGTTACACCACTATCTTGTCAGATACCACTGTTTGTAAGACGTGAATAGCGCATAATATTCGCGAACTTTTGGGGAAGAGAATTTTGCGCACGCGTGTGGAGAAAAACTGTACGGTCGATAGGAACAAGCACACCCTTGTATCCAAGGGACGCCAGAATTTTAGGGCACCAATATGCATGCCGTTGCTGTAACGCTTGATGGATTGCGAAACTATGGTCCCTAGATCCTCATCCAGGTCGGATTCCTTCTTGGTGTTCTTGGGTCCCAATTTCGCACATCTTCGTGATGGGAGGTAAAATGAGTGACGCAAAAGGCTTGGTAAACGCTGGGTTCAAGCTAAAAAAATTTAAAAAATCGTTCAGCTGTAGCACACTTTCGGTGCCTAACTGCCATGCCATGTTCAAGCTAATTCCCCTGTGATTGTCGCACTCATCGCAAGCAAATAGTGTGTTCACATTATTAGGGTTTCTAACCCTCTGCACCTCTTCAGCTTCCTGGATGCACCAAGCTTCTTCATCCGCGCAAATGCTGTTTTTCACCTGAAGTGTGAGATTTCGTCGAATGATATTGCGCTCTCAACCGCGAGGAATAGTATCCGAGCTTCGAGCAGCTTTGAGTTTTGCTCCAGATCTAGTAACCAGGTTTAGTTGGTTCCGAAAACGGAGTATCCAGTATGTTGCAAGGTTGCCGACAGTCCCTTCCATGATGAGAACATCAGAGGACGTCTCCGAAAGGACTTCAGTAGGTCGCTCTAGTAGACAGTTTTCATATCATGGTCAGAGAGCTTCTCAATTGGCCAGACGAAGTGTCTGGCATCTTGCACACGCCTGAAAGCCCTTGAAGCGACAATGAACAAGCGCGTAATCCGAATCCACGAAAGCGTTCCAGAACGAACGACCGTGAGCAATTGAACGTCACCTATAACTAGCGATGATATAGACTATCTGCGTTGTAGGTTGATTCGCATGCGGCGGACACCAAATGGCCAAGCGGCTTCGGTTATTTTGGAAGTTAGTACCACACAAAAATAGTCTGACGTCAGCACATAACTGCGACAAGCGTTCGCTGTTGTCCGTGCGCCTCCCTTCCAGACCTGCACGACCGCCCAGTTAAGTTTCAGGAGCGCTAAGTCTACCTACTTGCGCATTCATATCCCGGTAACACAACATTATCTGAGCTCTTAGCCCGCCACAACAAGTTGCTCAAAGCATCATCATTGACGACACGACATTGGTGTTCAACAGTTATTGTTCGCTGTCGTGCAACCATGATTTATTCAAAAGCTTCATTTTGGAAAAAATAGTAAAAGTGGATGGGGAAGGGACTTAGTGCTAGCTTACTACAATCATTGTGAAGTATCTACACCTTCAGTCGTACTGTCCTCTGCGACAGGAGTGTGAAGGCAGTAAGGTGTTTCCCCCAGGCGACCAGCATGTCCATATTTATGGAAGCAGCGATGCTGCCTTCTCCTGAGGAAGGACGGGCTAGAAAAGGCCGGTTCTAAAAACCGCACACTCCAATCGCCCGACGGTTGACCGCCGGCGCATTATCCCCATAACGTCGAAATACTTCTAAAACCAAAGAGTCCGGTGCTGCTCAAAAGGCACCTACTGTGCGCAGCCGCATCAGGAATGAGACAGCAATGCCTTATTCCCTGCACCCTCGGGTTAGGTCAACCCTCTGCAGCCGAGCAGGTCAGACTATTGAGTCATCGGCTCCGAGCACTCCCTCGTGGGTCAGGCTTTTAAGTCATAGGCTAGGGGCAGGGTCCCCGAACAAAACCCTTCATCCTCCCACTGGCTTGTCGGTCAGACTTTTGAGTCAAGGGCTCAAGGTGGGGTACTTCAACCAAACCTCCCTCCTCGGCCTGGGCAACCGGGAAGTATCATTTGCCCGCGCAGTTCTGTGTCCACCGATGTCCCTCCCCAACCTCTTCCCACCACACAAGCAAACGTCACTGGGTCATGGCAGCTACAACCACTGTACGACAAGTACACGGTTTCTTACAGCTGACGATGATGATGACACCTCCAGACACGTATTCAGGCAATCTGAATAGAACTGACAACAAGAACGCCGCTGGCGTCGATTAGCAGCCACATATTGCAGCTTCTTCAACCAGGCGCAGTGGGGATCACGCGGTCCCCATCCTGAAAAGTGAGTACCGCCAACAGCACCCAGACTTTTCGTAATCTTTTTCATGCCCTTCTGCCAGGTCAAAGGTTGGCCAGTTCCCTGCCTGCGCCACTCTGAACTGGGCACGGAAAAGACCACTCTTCGGCAAACAATGGTTTGGCATATGCACTATATAGCCTAACCAACGCAGACTCGCGCTGGACGCATTCTTTGATGCAAGTCTCGTCGCACAACCGAAAACGCTTTCTGATTGTCTTGTTATGGACTCACCGACACCAACGCACATGAGCTGTGGTTCTGGGACAACAGTTGTCGAACACCTGAAGACGTCACAGTTCCGTTGCCCGAACATGCCCATTCTCACAGCCATACAACAAAACAGCCTGTACTGTAGCCTGATACACACATCCCCTGAGATTCTGGGATATATCGGTTTGCCGCCATAGGTGTCTCAAATGAGCAAAAACGACCTGGACCTTGGAGATCGTACATCGATCTCATCTGTCACACTACAATCAGAACTAATACAACTTCCAAGATGCGCAGAACGCTCCACAACTTAGAGTTCCTCTCCCTGATTGAGTGGCGTGTTCAGCGACTGGATTTTCACGAGCAAGCGAGTATCCAAGACGTCATAAAACTTGTGTTTGATGGTGTCAGAGTTACAGTAAGTTGGGTCGCAAGCAGACACGGATCAACTTTCGGCTTGTGAGACTCCTTCACAAACATTGCGAGACGAACCGCACGGGGGCGACCATCAACGGGGTATCCAGTCAGGCTAGGATCCTTTCGCCCTGTGACTTAGGAGGATACAAACTCCTGTACATCCTGTCTCAGCAGCCTCTGGATCGCCAGAGATGCGCAGCCGGAAGCCAGTGGAGATTAATGGAGCAGTTAGTTCAACCACTGTGCTTGCATCTTGAACTCTTGTTTCTGAGACACAGCACACATCAGTGCCAAGTGAGTCCGGCAGCAGCTTGTCCTGCTTCCTCAGGGGTGCGACCATTAAAAGCACCTGGATAGACTGAGCGTCAAGGCTTGAAGATTGATTTCGAGATGCCTGAGGATGTCGGCGCCGGATGACGCGCAGAGGTTGTTTGCAAAACCGATGCAGTCATGATCGTCAGAGACAGCAGAACGACCGAAGTCATCAGTCCTAACTGCTGAGCCTATAAGGAGAGAGTTATTAATGGGGTGGGAAAAGGGAGAAGAAAAAGTGTGTGAAAGAGAAAGAAGGGAGACGTCCGTGGTAGCTTGTTTCCGCCTGCCCGCCCTGCTGTATGCAGCTAGTAGGGCGACCCGGCTGACGTGACATGTGGTTATTTGTTATTTGTGACGTACACGGGCTGGGCTACTACCAAAGCACCCAGACTTGGATAGGAGGACGATAATGGGCCTCAACTAATACCTTCAGCTCATAAACCTGACTCAAGGCAGCTGTATTTGGCCTAAAGCTCTCGGATCAGGCTACGTTTCTCAGGAACATGTCATCTTACATGTTCCACCCCCTTCCCCAGCCTTTTTGTTTTCCAGGGTTTACTGACAACTAAACGCCGAGAGGGTTTTAAAGCGGGACGATTATTATTATTGTGATTATAATATCTACTGGCGTCCAGCATAAAGGGCCCGTTTTGCTAACCAAGGCTGTATTGTCCGGTCTTTTTTGATCCTATACTGCGCCCCCAGTCAGTTTCTCGTTTTGCTGCTCCTGTTTGTTGTTTTTCTTACTCTATCCGGAAAGATATATCTTCGGTAGACATTTTTGGAATTCATCAGAGTTTTTATTCCCGTTGACAATCAGGGTTAATTGTTTACCTACTTTCTTATTACCGTTACTTTAGAGTGCGGGTGTAGCCGCGGCGGATATAAAAAAGCTCCGCGAGGCTGGATTTCACTCCGTCGAAAGTATTCAGTTTGTCCCGAAGAAGGCACTGCTTGCCATCAAAGGTATCAGTGAAGCGAAAGCAGACAAAATCACGGTAAGCGGTCGCGCGCCTGTTCTTCTATCTACCATCTTCCTCGCTTCTAGGAGGCTGCACAGAAGTTGGTTCCTTTTGGTTTCACCACAGCAACCGAGTTCCATCAGAAACGGTCTGAAATTATCCAGCTCACTACGGGTTCCAAGGAGTTGGACAAGCTATTGCAAGGTATGAGTGTCTGGGGTGCAAACGTGTGTTTTTACCTCCTACCGTATTCTCTCGCAGGTGGCATCGAGACTGGCTCGATTACAGAACTCTTTGGTGAATTCCGAACCGGTAAAACTCAGATATGTCACACTCTTGCAGTCACCTGCCAGGTAATTCGATCACACCTCATTAGTCCCCCTTCGCGTTTCAGTTGGTGTCGTGTTATGAGCAGCTGTGCATCTGTAGTAAACAATGGAGCTAGACAGTCATGCCTTTTGCTCAAAATTGGAGTACTTTCAAGAGTTGCTTTTCTGGCGATTACAATCCGTTAGTAGTGTATTAGATGAGTTAAAACTATTATATTGAGAGACCTGATTCGGATAGAATCGTTCGTTCAGCTGTAGCACCCTTTCAGTGCCTAACTGCCATACCGCCCGAAGGAAGCACGAAGGCTAGGATGCTGCCAGGTTGCCCAAGCCTAGACAGGGGAAGTCGAGAGACAGAGGCAGGGTTCGAACCACGGACCTTCCGGTCAGTAGATTCGCGCTCTAACCACTTGAGCCATCTCGCCCCCATTCGGATAGAATATTCATTGATAGCGTGATTCTTGCAGTTGCTCTTGACGATCGAGTAATCTCATAGCCTAAAGCAAAGATGATTTCTTGGCCCTGGCTAGGGTGTTTTTATGTGTTTGTGAGCATCAGCGACCAAGCCGATTCCATGTGAGTTGTGTTTTCTCCATGAAGTTTGATTCCTACCGAAACAGTTGTATCTCGTAGTGGGTTTTAGGGTATGCGGTTCCAAGACTGCTCGGAACAGAAATTCTCTTGAATTTGTAACTAGTTTTTTTTATCGATGGTCAATTATTTTTACTCATCATGTTTCTAGTTGCCAATTGACATGGGCGGTGGCGAAGACTGCTCGGAACAGAAATTCTCTTGAATTTGTAACTAGTTTTTTTTATCGATTGTCAATTATTTTTACTCATCATGTTTCTAGTTGCCAATTGACATGGGCGGTGGCGAAGGTAAATGTCTCTACATCGACACGGAGGGGACCTTCCGCCCTGAGCGACTTCTTGCTGTGGCCGAACGGTACGGTCTGTCTGGCAGCGATGTTTTAGATAACGTGGCTTATGCCCGGGCCTACAATACAGACCATCAGATGGAACTACTCATCAACGCCGCTGCGATGATGAGCGAGTCCCGGTATGTTTACCATAGCTGACTGATGTTGCACGCTGACTTGAAGCGGTTTCTCATTAAGTTCGCGGTCTTTGAAATCTAAACCACTATCATGTCAAGTTGTCCTGGCATTTTCTTTAAGATGTCCCGACAGGATTCCCACAGTGACTCGATTTGAACTCTAGAGTGTCTCGCTAGAAATTTAAGGGTGATTCAGTCAGTTAAATTGTTCCAAAGGGTGTTCAACCATTCGCATGAAACCCGAAGACATTCATAACTCTCAGAGCGCGTTAACGTAGATATCTACTCAGACACTTGAAAACTCCTTCTAGGTGGAGTTGATTATTTTATCGAGGCTTCTGACGAATATCGCGACTTCGTGACACTTCTCAAAAGATTGCCAAAAAGTACGGACAACCCACTACCAGTTTCATCGTTCTTTGAGCCCATCGGGTAGACCTAGTCCCAGAATTTCCATCAGTCTTCATTCGTACTTGAACACGAAGTTGTACTAGGTTGCCATGTACAAATTTACAGATTATCCTGGTTTAAACGGCAGACTCAGCTTGAATTCACCTGGATCTGTCACTTGCAGTAGTTTCTGTCGTCGTTTGGGTTTCGCTATGTTCATCTTCCCACTGAAGTTCACTTTGTTCTAACCACCAGTTTTTCGTTGCACTCACGGGTGACCTGCAGGGACGGGCAATAAGCTGACTTCATCTAAATGTCCTCTCGGCCTCGCGCGACGCTCATTCGTTACCAAGCCATAGGATTTGGGGTTTAGCCAGCTCTTTATACGAAGATGTGGTCGTGTCCCAAAAACTCGGCCACAGAAGGCTTTTCGTTCTTACGTAGATTGAGATATCGAAAATCGATAATCGTTCAGCTGTAGCACCCTTACGGTGCCTAGCTGCCATACCACCCGAAGGTTGCACGAGGTCTGAGATACTGCCAGGTTGCCCAAGCCTAGACAGGGGAAGTCGAGAGGCAGAGGCAGGGTTCGAACCACGGACCTTTCGGTCAGTACGCTCGCGCTCTAACCGCTGAGCTATCTCGCATGCATGGGATCTGAAGTGTGACCTGATGGCTGTTAGTCACAACTACACGTACGCTAAGCAGCTGCGGACAGCTGATTTATTTTAACTCTGAACCTCTCTACCTTGAATGTCTCCTTTAACCGGGACCCAGTAGGCAAGGGTAACCACTGTGTTCTAACTACTAGTTGGTTTACATCATTTCAGTGCAGGCCGAAGAAAACCTATGAATTATCCAGAATTCAGATGAATCGTAAGTACCTGAAATTACAAGTTGGTGGATCACGTTGCGTGCAGTCAGTTCGTGTGGCCTACCAGGACTTGCTCGAATCCCACAACTTCACCATTTAGTCGGCTAATGGTTACCAGCTAGTTTCCCGGCACACAAGCCCTAGGATGTTCACATAGAGTCATTCGCTTCGTTTATTATTATTTGGCCTGACGGACCTGACAAAATGACTTTGAATCCGGCGTTAGTACGTCTTTTAACCAAAAGCCAATTAACCATCTGTCAAGGATATCAGTTCTTAGCCTATTTAGGTGGCCATTTTCCTGGACATTTGGTTATTATTGCCCACTTTCGCATCGCAACCCGTTTTAATGGTGCAGAACGAGTCACGATATGTAAGCCGATTTCCTTCTGTCCGACTGTCATCCCGTATGGAATGTTCTACTCAAAGGATGTAAACTGCACACTTGTAAAAAGAAATGAAACTGAAACCACCCTCTTCCTACCCGTGAATTATCTTACTTTCCCTCTCCCGTCCCAGACATCAATTAAAATAACAGTAGTGCCTCAGCTTAGTTCTCGGTCTGAACCTCCCAAGCTAGCGTTCTCGTCAAAAGGACCACCAAAGGTGCACAACGTGTAATAACGCCCAAAACCAAATAAAAAACGTATGTGTAGCGCGTCGTATATAGTGTGTATGCGGCGACAACATTCTGGAAATTCTGACGACTTCTGGATGCTCCAATGGTAACCGGCATTTGGTGGATACTGGATCATGACTGACTGTTGGGTCCACACTTTCGACCAATCAGAGCTCGTCCTGATGCTGGACCGGCAAGCGATCCGATCATCTGGCCAATCACGTGTCGGCAGCGCCTAGATGCCGGCGGTAAAGTGGTTTCCGTGCGGAATTCCGTTCGTGTCAAAGACTGACTTATCGGCCAAGACAAGTCCCGTCATGAAGACTCGATCGATGTGGCAGAATTATATGGGTGGTGCTTACGACGATGGCCGACCAATAAATCCGAATCCATGACAGCGTATTTCCATTGTAATGTTTTTTCCGAGGATATATCACTTATTTGGTAATCCAGAAACTACCTCATCTCTGGTCCTTGAGTATTTTTTCGGGGGGATTAAAATGGGAGAATTTTCCAGCCCCTTATGGGAAAATTTCTTCGAGAGAGAGAGAGAGAGTACTGCTCCACCCCGGTTCTGCTTATTTAAACAGAGAAGAATCTGTGGCAGCGAATTTTCCCTTCATACATGTGCCACCTTGATGTTGATTCCGTCCTTTGTTCACCTGTTTGCCGAGTCGCATTTTTAAGATTTCTTTCATCCTCTACTGGAGACCGCTATACCTGGTGGTGTACTTGTACTTTAGAGCCTTTTGATGTCTGACTGAAAACCTGTTAACGAATAATGTCTGGTTGTATCTCAGCCCCATGGCTTAGTAAGCACCGGGTCCTAGTGAGAATATACACCTAGTTAACTCGAATGCTCTGACTGTTCATTTGGATGCACACTTCTGAGGTCTGTATATTCAGCGTTCCCAGCCATGGATATTTGGATGTCTTACCACGTTCCTCGATGTGTTGCAAACAACAACCTTGTTACTCAGTGGAGATTGTGCACCAAATACTGTTATCGTTGAGCTCGAGATAGCCTCGTCGGTTAAGGCTGTAAGCCGCCAGCTGGAAAGTCCTTATTGCGGACGCAATGCGTGTTTTCCGGTTGCTCGTGTCTTGGCCTGGTCAACTCCGTGTTTCCGTTGGATTGCATGGAAAATCTAAGAAGAATGTTGTAGGTGTGTGTCTTCCATTGTTCAGTACGTTTTTCTACTCAGCTGAGCACACCTTCAAGGTTCATTACTCTTACCCTATCTCTTTTGCTGACACAATGTGAGTGAGGCTACCTTTGGGGGTTCAAAAGCGACTCGTCTCACTGGCCGAATTCCTGCCTGTTATTTACCTCAAACTTTTAGGTACGCCCTTTTGGTCGTGGATAGTGCCACCGCTCTTTATCGGACAGACTACTCTGGTCGTGGTGAACTATCAGCCCGTCAAATGCATTTGGCTCGCTTCCTCCGCACACTTCTACGTCTCGCCGATGAGTTCGGTGTCGCCGTCGTGATCACTAATCAAGTTGTCGCCCAGGTCGACGGAGCTGCGATGTTCACTGCGGATCCGAAGAAACCCATCGGTGGTAATATCATGGGGCATGCTTCGACTACTCGGTACGTGTGGTAATGGAGAGCATACAACACCGTTATTTACTTTACCGTTTCCGTTCTTACCAACTGTCTTTGTAGGGTTTATTCTACCGGTCTGGTTGTCACGGCTAGTGTGATAAGGTTGTGAACTGCTTCACTAATCAGGTCTTCAGGAAACCCGCTGTTTGGCTGAAAACGATGCTTACAAACCAATAGGGATCTCGACCCTACCGACTTTTTTCGCATCCTCAATATCAACGTCGCTATTGTTGAGATCTTGACCCTACCGACTATTTTTAGCATCCTCAATATCAACGTCGCTATTGTTGTCAGTAATGATAGGAAGCATGCTTAATTTTGGATGACTATCACCTGAAACAGGATTAATCGGCTCCAGAAATGTAGCGAATACATGCTAACCGAAAATGGCCAATCGGTTACTAGATCTGTACATATCGCAATCCAGTGGCGGACTCCGCAGACCGAACGGAAACCGAACTGTTCCGTGTCGCTCTTGGCCGTACTCAACTTAACGACCAATGTAAAGCTCTTTTTGAGAACACCAGCCACTGGGCCAGCAAACGTTGCGTCGCTTTCCGGCGACACCGTAACAATAATAATAGATAATAATCATTCAACTGTAACACCCTTTCGGTGCCTAGCTACCGTGCTATCCGAAGTAAGCACGAGGGCTGGTATACTGCCAGGTTGCCCAAGCCTAGGCAAGATAAGTCGGGACGCAGAGGTCGGGTTCGAACCACGGATCTTCCGGTCAGTAAATTCGTGCTCTAACCACTGAGACGTCCCCCTCCGGGGGAGACACCGTAGCATCAACAGGATCCTACTACATGATCATCTGTAGATGTATTTGTCCCCGAATATTTGCGTCGAGTTCGCACTAGGTCTTGTCACTTTCCAAGCTGGCGCTTTTCGTGGGCAGGCGTGCATTTTCGGACTACGAACCTCTTGAGTTAGTGAAGCATACCAGCGTTGCTGTTTCTGGAGTTGATGGGATAATTCAATTCTCGAAGCGTTTTATCATCATAGTGATGCAACTAACGGGTAGCATGCAATGACTCCCTAATTCGCCCCCCCGGGTCCTGGTAGTGGAACACTTGCTATTGATTTTCTCATTGTACTCAACATTATGTGCGTATAGGACGCTAGTCGAGGGCTTACGTTGCATTTCCATCCAGATTGCTCACTCTTTACGATTTCATCAACCATTGCCTGGATGGATATCTTTTGACGACCATTCCGGCCGGGTTTGTTGTTACCGCTCCCAGTGATATATGTGCCCTCGTTCCACAGTCAACTACTCCTAAAAATTCATCTGGACAGGAAGAATTTCGTTGGTCTTCGTAGGACGTGCGTAGCCTATCGATTGTTGATGCTAATTTATCACACATGACTCGGTCCTCAGTTTCTATCCGAATTTTCTCCTATTGTTACCTTTAGACTTTATCTACGAAAGGGGCGCGGTGAGACAAGAATATGCAAAATCTACGATAGTCCTTGTCTTCCCGAAGCAGAGGCGATGTATGCCATACTGCCGGATGGAATCGGTGATGCAAAGGATTGAGATGAAACAAGAACAATGATCTTTTGCCACGTGTTTCACAAAAATTTCTTACTCCACTTCTTGTTGGACGATTTTTCGACCGTTTTGAATTATTTCACTGATAACTTTCATATTGTACATAATGCATATGCAAACAACACTTTATCTTCTTGGGGAGGAGCATCCGACGAACGCGTATTAACATCTGGTGGTGCGCTGCTCACCTTTCGGCAATTTCCAGCCGAGCAGGAGCTTCTTTGGTGATCTACCTGCAGAATTTGATTAGCCGAAGCTCATACTGACTTATAAGGATCCACTACCTATCCGCAGGTCATATAAGCCGGCCCACCAGTCCTCAGAGGATTGTTTTTTCCTCATCTTTCCAGCCACGTGATTTACTCATAACGAAACTTCGAGCTGATTATCAACCCTGTGTCGGTGGGGAGCTTGTAGGGTTTATGACTTGGTTATAATGCATTGTAGCTCTCTGTTCTTTATTAGTACAACCAACATTTGTGTTTGGCACGATATTGGTCCATTAACTGTTGGCGTGTTCGTCTGACTTGGTTTACGTACTCTCTGTCTTCATTCGAAAAGATACCGTCAGTGCGCTTACGGATGAATGACAGACGATGTCTCCTCAATACGTTTTCACCTAGGGCTTGTCGATAGATTTCATTGTTGCCCCAAAGGGCAGATGCTAAATACTCCATTTTATTGTCAGATGCCCGGAGTTCAAACCCAGCAACGGCCAAGCATACGCATTGGTGATTAGCTCTAATAGGAGCGACACTCAAGTTCAGTTCTTCCCACTTTTCGTGTGGACTCACCAGGAGGACGACTGCTCGCACGGGACTGATGTGAATGTGTATGCAATTTTGATGAGGTAACTGAGTGGTTGGTGATGAGACAGAGGACCGACGTATACCAAGGTTTCGCCACCAATAGAATAAGATCTCATTCAACGAATATCGAACACAGCAATCTGACCGTGTCGACAAGAATTGAGTGCTTCAAGGAAGTTAGATGCATCAATTGGGTTTGCTTCCGCCTAGGTCACGAAAAATCATCAAAATAGTACATAGCCTCGCGATCGAAAAGGTTAAGAGATCGCGATATGGAAAACAGCTGGGAAGACGAGCTTTTCCGGCCTGTTTGGTCTAGCTCTAACATTGCAGTATCGTGAAGGTGGTGCCCGTTTTTATCCGCCTGCTTCTGTGTCTGCCTTTTAGTGCTGAAGCTCTTGTGGTCACCACCGATCCGATTACCTGGCTCGCATGGGAACTTGGGTGTATGTGGATTTGACCGAAACCTGAATTTACATGGTAAGAAAAGTGGCAAACCACTGGTGGTGTTCAAGGTTAATTCTAGACACCATAGATGGCCCAAGTGGTTAGAGCGCGAATTTACTGACCAAAAGGTCCGTGGTTCGAACCCGACCTGTGCCTCTCGACTTCCCCTGTCTAGGCTTGGGCAACCTGGCAGTATCCCAGCCCTCGGGTGGCGTGGCAGCTGGGCACCGTAAGAGTGTTACAGCCGAACAGTTAGTTCTGGACACCACGAGACACCAGACAATGTATCATTTATCCGATTCCACCTTAACTGAAGATGCACACAAGTGGACCAAGTCGGATGAGCGGAGTATAGATGCCCAACTGGTCGTGTGCTGTCAGACAGTTTTAATCAACATTCAACTAGTACTGCTCGCCTTGTTGGTCGCTCAAACGGCTGTTATTTTAAGGTGGTTACCTCCGGCCCTGTCAGTAGAGAGGAGCAGAAGTATTCTCTGACGTTCTCTTCGTTTATTTACAACACGTGTACATGGTAAGAGTGTAAGACGCCATGGTACATTGCTTCAGTTTGACGATGTTTCCTGCAATCCAGCAGGACCGTTGGTATAACATCGGGACCTTTTCACACTATAGGCAAGGCGAAGATCTCCTTCGGTTTGTATAGGTGAACGTTTGTAGTTTTGTCTTCGGCACGTTGGCTATTGTGACTTATGATTGCGGGGACGAAAAACGGATGTAACCGAAATGTTCGGAGTTCTTCGTTAATCGCGCGTCTGATTAGCCAATCCAGTCTGTCAAAAATCGATCGCTTGGCCATGTTAAGCAGGTTGCTTATGAACCACATTAATAAACGCCGACTCACTCCACCGGTGAGTGAGGTTACCGAAATTTTAGCCCATTGTACCGTTTCTAGTTGGGCGACATGTGCAACCGGATGGTGAATTGGCAGCCACGATTTCAGCGGCAGTCCATTCCCCGTCAGCATATGTGGAAACAGTTCAATCAGCATTCGAACAGACATTGATGTCAGGCTAATGTGGTAGTCCTTCGATGAAGCAAACGAGAGGAAATTCCGTGTAAATAAGGTTCGCATTACATCACAATCAAAACTGAACAATCAACTATCAAGTTATCGAACACAACGGACTTAAAAGTAGGATGATCACTGTGTCAACTTGGGTAAGAATCAACTCTGAACGAACGTTCTTCCGTGTTAAATGCACTATTATGCAGAAATTTGCGGATTTTCGCTTCTCTCTATCACACTCGTATGCATTCACCCCTCCCGACAGTGGTTACATTCCAAGTGACTTCTAGATTTATGTTTTCCGACTACTCGTCAGTAGCTTGTTATTTAAATCGGCCATTCCACCGGTATCCAGGGCTTGGTGTGTGTTGCGGAACATGTACATATATATTTACAAATATAGCATCACCTGGTATATTTGAACCCATTCGTCTATCTCCATATGTACGCTCCGTCTCCGTGAATGAGTTTTCAAATTCCAAAAAGCATGTTCTGAGGCATCATACTGCATTCTTGCTGCACGCGAATCGATAGGGCTAAGTCAATAAAGCACCTTTGTGAGAGGGAAGTGACCAAGTGAGGAGGAAGTGACGACGATTATCGTCGGCCATTGAGTGATTAGTGGGTGATTAAATTCAGTCAGTTGGAAATGGATTAACTCACTTGGGATATATATATATATATATACACATAATGAATCGGTTGGTTTCAGTCGCCCGCTCCCATATGCGATGTTCTATCTAAAGTACCTCTGTGCAAATGGAAGAACGTCTTTCACTCCAGATCCCAAATCTTCCCGCTATGGTACATCATGTTTTCCAAGCTTCAGTGTTTAAGCAACTTAGGTTTCCAAAATGCACACACTATGCTTTTTATCCTATACCACGCTCGTGCCAGTGGTAACCGGATTAAACAAGAACCTAATGTATTTTTGTCCGACTTCTGAATCGCTTCCTCAAAACCTTCATCAACTTTATAACCACACAATTATGGAACCTTTGGAACAGACTGCTTCATTTGTGCTGCGGGAATCGATACACTTACTCTCCTGACTAAGGTGCAGCTCATATTTGCTGTTCAAAGTTTCTCATGATGCTCTATCTGTGTCTTCGTTCAAAAGTATTGCCTCTATGTTTGTGTGCCTGCAAAATCTAGGCATGGAATCTACAACACTCCAACAGATTTCTGAGCTACTGTCAATTGGTACGATGCCGAAACATTTGTACCACATTCCCGGATGGGTACATATTGATCGGTGCTCCGAGTCTTCCTGACTTGGCCAAATGAATTCCTTTATCAGGAATACCGGACAACTCAGGGCACTTCAATTCACAAGTAGTTTCCCGTCGGTGTGGAGCTCGCTTTGGAATTCTACGGCAGTTGATGTCGGTTGGCGAATCTATTTCGGGCTCACAAGCAAACTACTGATGGGGCGCAAGTAGTTTAACACCAGTGTGATTTACGCGAAGGCACGCTGTGGTGGTCGTGCCCCCGAAGTTCGCCAGTAAGCTACCATTCGAACGACAATCGTCTGTGGATTTATGGCCTACTATAAGTGCTGCTTCCGGGAGAACGGGGATGGAGTGCAGCATCACAGAACTGAGGAAGACGGAAGAAAACCATCTATTCAGAGTTTTCCAGAACAAAGGGATATTGCCGGAAGCAACTTGAAGAAGCTGATACCTCCACAGTGACAAAAGGAAGATTGCAAGATCAGGTGGATAGTCTACGTCACGTCAAGAACGTCTGAACTCACATCAAAAATGTTACAGCTTGGAACCGAGAGAGGTCAAGAACAGAACTCATTGTATTACCGATGAGAGCAGAGTCAGCCGAACTCAAAGTTCACGTGGTTGCCTGATAATCAGGACACGGATCAGCCAATACAGTCGCCTGACCGAATAACCTATCATAATATAAGGTTGGACCTAGTTACCAGCACGTCCCTATTCTATGCATAACCACTAACGCACCGGTATGCTCTGTATTCTAACAACGCTATCTTGATTGGTAATGAAACGTCTGAAACCCTAGCTCATGGAATAAACCAACGACTGTGAGGATATTCGATGCACCTGGTTCCGACTACCACCACGGATTGGGGAATTTTCACAATCTATGCGTTTAACCGTAGCATAACTACAAGATGCAAAAATAGTCTGTCGTCCTCAATCACTCACTCCTTTGCGTAATCCCGGAATCCAAGTTGTTAAGGAAGCATTAACTAAGAGCTCATCGAACCCAAAGCACGCGTCCAACAGGAAACCTCGCTGATGGCATCCTGCAGCATCTCGTGTGGTCAGTTGTACAGCACAAGTCCGACGGATTGATTGTAAGTTTTGCACTCTGAGACGTTCCATTTCAATCCCGTCGGACAACTCAACCGGTTGATTCATACGAATAACAGACTTATTACTGAGCAAATATTGAAGTAGCACATCGATAAGTTGATCCAATGCACCCGATCCCAAATCGATCGGTGGGTCGACCAGTGGACAAGATTTTTCGGCTGTGACTGAAACAGATAAAAGGTATTTACATAAAGCAGTCGTTTTTAGAAAAAAACATGTCAGTGTATTTTAAAACGATGTGTGCATGCTCATCCATGGCATGCGAAGGTCGCTTTCTAGGGATTACTCTTGTTCAATTCAATTTATCAGCTATAAACCGTGTACCATATACACAGCTGCTACAGTTTCGATAATTGGAAAAGGGTAGAGTGTGGGACATACAACCAAGCCTTGGTTAGTTCTGGGACTTTGCACCTACATATTGAAGGCGATAGCTTTGATGCACGGGCGCCACTGACTGCGCAATGGGGCCATTTCTGCCAGTGTCATTAACCATTGGTGAGTTGAGTCCCGGGGTCCCCATCCAGGGAAGCGGTAGTTGCCGACCCAACTAAGTTTACTGGTTAGTGTTTTTGAACTTCGTTACCAGATCATACACTGTCCACCTCTCGGTCGCTTCCAGTCAGCGCAGGGCTGAGCAAAAATAGCTCTGTGAGGCAGACGGCCTTCTGGTATGCGGAGTACATGTCCTAGCCAGCGTAACCTAAGGAGCGTCAGTAATTCACCTATTGCGGGAGAGTTCCTTCTTCCTAAGGCCATCTGGCGTATCTCATCATTACTAATCCGATATTCCCACCAGACCTGATCAATGCTTCGGAGACACCGATGGTCAAACACTGACATCTTCCCTATGTCCTCTGCACGTAGGGGCCACGCGTCTGATCCGTAAAGCAGTATGGATCGCACAACTGCAGGCAAAAGAGTTTATGAAGAAACGACTGATTCTTAAGCCTGCTTTATATTCATCTAGTCTTATTGTCTAGTTCTCTTTTTTTCTCTCGCATTTTTACCCATATACTTCACTGATTTCGTAACACGTTCCTCTCGAGTATCCGAAATTTCAATTGTCCCAAAGTTTTTCCACGTGAGTCCCCTTAGAAGTAATAAAACTACTTCGTGGACCATGTTTAGGTTATTCGATTCTCAGCGTCTTAGAGGTAACCTATTCATCAGCTGTTTGTACAGAGGCTATCAACTGCCTGTGTGCATATAGAAGTCGTTCGAAAGTTTGTATGGGCACTTGAACCACTGTCTAACTGCATGCTTCTTGTGGCCATTTAACTCAAAACCTAGGCTTATTTTACCAATACACTCCTGAAAATGTGCGTGTTTATGTTGTTTCCCATGCTTACTTCGGAGTGGCAAAATTCTTGATGTGTACAGGATTTGATATGACATAATGGAATGACGTATGTTACGAAAAGTTTCTACGCCCCTGGTGCTGTTCCAATACCACTCACCGTGCTTGGCTGGACAATGTGACGACCAACCGATGTGAGTGACGTTCATATGTTCAGCTCTTATCCACATTGTCTGACTGCGTGTTGCAAGTGTAGATACTCCGGACTTACCCTAAATCTCCCTCTCTGTCCCTTTATTTCCACTATTTATTAGTTGTACGGTAGTGAAGCATCAGTGTTCTCTCGTCTGGTGTTTCTGTCAGCGATGATGATGATGTTTTCGTTATCTGAATCATTTGTAATTTCACGGTCCTCCGCCCATACTTCCAGTCATACTAGACAGTTGAAATCAAAGGCTGGAAACACTGGACTCCAGTTTCTATTGTATTCGGGCTAATCGGCGGTTCACGTTCCTCATCCTAGGTGGACTGGAATTCTGTTGAACAACTTGGTCTGCAAGTGGTCTACGGGACGAAACAGCGGGACAGAAACTGGATAACGCTGTGTTTTGACCTTGCTGCTGATCGTGCCGCATGGGTAGCAACGACCCAGGATATTCTTGGAACTGGCCCATCTTTTCCCAGGGGAGAAAGTCGTCGAAAAGTGAGGTAAATCCGATAATCCTAGGTGTGAGATGCTTACGTTTCCGAAACTCTTCCAAGTCAAAACGAACCCATTGAAACGACAGCATGTTCGTATATGAGCTGCATGCAGTTTGCTTGGAACTTTTTAAGACAACGATTTCACGAGGTTTGAGAAGAACGGAACCTTGGTGAAATGTTGCTACTTTTGAGTGGACTAATCATCATCGTTATCATCATCATCATCATCGACAGCATGACATCAGTATTCAACACCGATGCCTCGCTGCCGTATAACCATGATTTATTTGAAAGTCTTATTGTGAAGAAAAAAGTAAAGGTGGACGGGGAAGGGACTTAGTGCTGGCTTACTACAATCATTCCCAGGTGCCTATACCTCCAAACATTCACTCAGGCAATCTGGATAGAAACTGACAACAAGAACGCCACCGACACCGGTTGGCACCCACCTCTTGCAGTTCCCAACCAGGCGCAGTGAGGATCACGCGGTCCCCATCCTGGAAGGCGAGTAGCACCGTCAGTACCAAAACGTTTCGTGATTTCTTTCATACCCTTCTGTCAGGTCAGGGGTTGGCTACCTCTGTGCTTACGCCACTCTGAATTGGGCATGGAAAACAGCACTCTCTTCGGCAAACGATGGTTAGGCATGCGCAACACATGTCCCAACCAACGCAGCTTCTGGTGCTGAACACATTCTTCAATAAAAGTACCCGTTGCACAACCGAAAACTCGCTTTCTAACTGCCTCGTTATGAATTCTCCGACACCAACCCACACGAGCTATGGTTCTGAGACAACGATTGTCGAACACCTGAAGACGTCTCAGTTACGCTGCCCGAACAGGCCAATTCTCACAAACGAGACTGCTGCGGATGCAATTTTTGAAAAACCATAGTGACACACTTTTGACGAATAGCCGCCCCGCTATCCGAAGCAAGCACAATGACTGTCACGCTGCTAATTTGTTCAAGACTAGAGAGAAGCAGTCATAGAGTAATGTCGGGTTCGAACCATGGACGTCTGGTTCATTAGCTTCGTCTATTAAGCACTGAACCATCTCGTGCGTGGCTTAATGTTGTACAGTCAGCTTTCCTTCTCAGGGGGTGTTGTTTCATTTCAAGAGAGCATAAAAGGTAAAAAAACGTGTCTTTGTCCCGCAAGAAAAACTGGCTAGTCAAACAGTTAAATCCAATATGGCAATCTTCCTATGGCTGAAATGCTGCTGGATTCTTTCCCCAAAGTTGTTCATCAACCGAGATAACATGAAAAGCTCTTTCTCGGTAACCTGAGTTATACTTAACCATACGTATCTATACTTATTTGCATCAGTTACGGATCATCAAAGTTGCTCAAATCTGTGATTCGCTGTGATGTTTTGGGGGATACATTCGATTCAACTGAATGACCTTGATACGCCAACAATCCCTCATTTTTACCCGAATCCTCCTAGATTCTGGGACTGGTTGGAAATGCCCTACGAGATCACTATGCCCATTCGGTCGTAAACCATTTCCCCATTTGATTCACTTCAGTTTAGTTCGATTGAGCTCAGTTCAGTTCAGTTCGGTTCGGTTCGGTTCGATTCAGTTCAGCTCATTTCAGGTCAGCTTAGTTTAGCTTAACAGCTGTAGAACGTGCTAACGGTGCGTTGGATCCAGTCAGTACACTTTCAGTTACCGGAAAATGGAACATTAAGATAGATAAATCCTAGCATTGAAGGTGGTGGTGCTCAATTTGCTTTCCGAAATATGCTTGTGGTCAGGAGACGTCGTTCGCTATTCAGTGTAAGTTCCCATCCAGCTTTCTTCACCTGGACAGGACAGAGCATGATAATTGTATGACGCATCTCCGAGCGCTTCGTTTATCTGGACTGGCACAGCACGGTAGACCTAAGTCAACCACTGACATAGCAGATCGTTGTGTATATCTTGCGTCAACAGTTCTGGTTGTTGCCGCGTCTACTCTCGGTCAACTCTGCCCGTTCGTGAAAGACACACCGCCGGTCGTGACCGAATGATTTGGTTTTCAGCTAATAGCCCCGTGACTGAGTTTGGATGTGCCTGCAGATTCGTGAGATGCGCACTAAAAGGCTGAAGCAGTTCCTGCAACACTTCTGGGCCTTTCGACACAGATTCAATTTGCCTACGGAAAAAAATCGCTAGCGCTGAGCTAGTCGAGTTCTCCGTGTGTCTTAGCTCATTTCCATGTAAAATCAAAGCACCAAGGAATGCTTGATAGTGATTGGTGCATCGCACTAAACTTGTAAGTGGAAACACAAATAAACTCGGGTCTGCTCGGTCGCTTGGAACCTCAGTGTGCACCAGAAATCATAACCCGAAGTCCATCCTGTGTGATACGCTAAGTAGGGACTCGCATCTTCCGTGCTGAGAGGAATTTGTAAAGGTGAGTTGCCGTAGGAATCGCAGAAAGTGTACTTTTGAGATTTTCCCATTTATTTCACAAAAAAGTGCGGAACGCGCATGATATTCATCGTATTTTACAAGCATATTTTCACCTTCTCATGTTCTGTGCATCAAGTGGGAGGTGGAACTTCAGAGTGAAAGGTGTCACCATAAACTAACCACCAACTTTTGTAATATCGCAGCTGTACAGTTTCTGGTTTTTGCAAACATTTGGCTGTCTTAGCCACAACCCGGAGTAAACAAGTCATGTTTGGAGGCATCGCCAGTATGATTGCAAAACCTCGCTGATGAAAGGTTTGAGTGAAAAGGATGAGGAACATGCTTGAGTGTGAGGAAAACTGTGGACAGGCAGAAGAGAACATGTCCAACAGATGAAGCCTTAAAAAAGTCGCTCAGCTGCAACACCCTTCCGGTGCCCAGCTGCCATGCCATTCGAAGGAAGCACGAGGGCTAGGACACTGCCAGGTTACCCAAGCCTAGACAGGGGAAGTCGAGAGGCAGAGGTCGGGTTCGAACCACGGAACTTGCGGTCAGTAAGTTCGCGCTCTAACCACTTGGGTCATCTCGCCCCTTAAGCCTTAAGCGTGATAAAGGGATGAAAAAACGCCCGGAAAGTGGGTTTTGGACCTCACCTGAGAAGACATAGGTCCACCCTGAGTAGGCCAGAAGAAACGATAACGGGGCGATACAAAATGACAGAGAACACAGAGAAGTATGCAAAGGTAAAAGGGTAGAGCCGACTGAACTAGTGTAGCTTTCTTGTAAAAGAAAGACAGTTACTTCAGGTTTGAGAAGATTGTTTCAAGCAAATCGCATAAAAGTGTGAGAGAACCCAGTCACGGGTGGTTGGATAAATTCGAACAGTGAAATACACATGAGTTGAAGGAGCAGTCTGGAAGCCGTTTTCCACGAGGCGCTACAACATGGAACCGACATTTCTGCGCATGTAACTTGCAGATAGGACATTCGTTAACAATCATCTTTGATCTTTCCGTCACGAAGAGACTGGACCTTACCGTGGTGTGACGGTTTGCGCACCTCAGCGACTCATTGAGCTATACTGGGGGGTTGTCCCCGCGACACTCACAGAGTCTTTCATACTAGGTTAGTCAATGGTTCGAGGCCCTCCAAGTTGGGGGTTGGAACATGTGGCAACTTGTTCCGTAGATTTGGTAATGCATTTGCATTTCTCGCCAAACACCGCTGCCTTTCGGTTAGGCTTTTGAGCCAAAGACTTTGGTTGAGAACCCTAATCGTCCTCCTGTCTAGGTGTGGGCGCCCTGACAGTATCCTAGCCCACGTACAACCATGAACTGCACACATACAAATAAACTCATGCCACATCGGCTGTCGCGTGGTGCCATCAGCCGGGTCGCCTTACTTGCAGCATATAACAGGGCGGGTAAGCGAAAACATGCTTTTGCTGACGCCTCCCTTCTTTCTCTTTCACATACTTTTCTTCCCCCTCTCCCCGCCCCATTAATAACTCTCTCTTGTAGGCCCAGCACTTAGGTCTGATGACTCCGTTCTTCTTGCATTGGTTTTGCGTGCAGTATCTGCCCGTCACAAGGCGCCGACATCCTCAGGTATCTCCAAATCACTCTTCAAGCCTCGACACTCAGTCTATCTGGCCGCCTTCAATGTGCACTCTGAAGCAAGCAGGACAACAAGCTGCTCTTGCTCTCACACTGGACTCGCTTGGCATTGATGCGTCCTGTGTCTCAGAAACAAGAATTCATGATGCAAGCACAGTGATTGAGCTAACCGCCCCATCAGTCTGTTATCGTCCTAAGTCACCGGGCGGAAGTATCCTTGCTTGACCGGATACCTGGTGATAGTCGCCTCTGTGCGGTTCGTCTGGCAACGTCTGTGAAGGAGAGTCCCACAAGCGGGAAGTTGAGTGTGTCTGCATTTCTCGTGTCTGTTTACGCTCCGACTAACTAGCTCTGGTACCATCAAAGACAAGTTTTACGTCGCTCTGAATACCCTGTTGCTGCAAGCCAAAAGTTCAAATATCGTGGTGATTGTCGGAGATATGAATTCACAAGTGGGCAGACTTAGCGTATTAAAGACTCAATTAGGAGGTCGACATGGATTGGACTCGGTACCTAGGGACAATGGTGAACGATTGCTTCAGCTGTATGTTGATCACAGGCTGTTTTTATGCAGAACTGACCTTCGAAATAGCCGAATTCCTCTGGCCACATAGTGTCCTCCAACGGGGTGCCGGTCACAAACTCAAATCGATCACGTTACCATCAGCTACCGATGGCGCGGATGAATAACTGACTGTCGGTCGTTTTGGAGCAGATTTGTGGACTCCGACCACACCCTTGTCCGGAGTCGCTTCTCCCTACGTTTCCCTGGGCCGCGTACGGTGCGGACAATCGCTTGGCAACTGAGAGACTGACAGATCCAGATGTTAGACAAATTTACCAGAATCGTCTTATAGGGTCTCTTCCAAATGCTCCAC